>JAODLD010000001.1:15401940-15430305 GCA_026781065.1 Mormyrops boulengeri | reverse complement strand
CCTTTGGCCCCTCCTACAGGTGGTGAGCCCATTGGAGGGGGGACCCACGTGCCTTCTTCGGGCTGTGCCCAACCAGGTCACATGGGTACAGGTCTGGCCACCAGGTGCTCGCCATCGAGCCCCACCCCCAGGCCTGGCTCCGGGGGGGGCCCTGGTGATCCACGTCCGGGCAAGGGAAATCGTGGATCCATAATGTTTTTCTTCATAAGGGGTCTTTGTGAGCCACACTTCGTCTGGTTCCTCACCCAGAACCTGTTTGCCTTGGGCGACCCTACCAGGGGCATAAAGCCGCAGGCAACTTAGCTCCTGGGATCATTGGAACACTCAAACCCCTCCACCACGATAAGGTGTCGGCTCCAGGAGGGGTAATATGTACCGATTAATAATAATAATAATAATTAGCAAACTTGCAAGCTCGTGTTTGTGAGGCCGCGTTGTCCCTCAGATTAACTTGGGATTTTCTCAACTGGAGTGCCAATAGGAAAGAGATCCTCATATTTGTACAGACCCACAAACGTGAAAAAGACAGTTAAATGCAAATGGCCTTATTAATGGCCAGCCCCCTTAAAAACTGAACAATGCAGCCCTTCAATGGAAACAGATGTCTTGTTCTTTAACAGGGAAACATGTCAAAATGCACATCTAGGCTGTCTTCCCAAAGCCGTCACAAGCCTCATAAGGGCGCTGTTTGGCAATTAAATGAAATTGACATTTATACTGGAGTGCTCGTCTCATGCCGATCGACTCACGCGGGATGCATCTGCGACTGACATTTGTAAGTTTTTTTGTAAAAGGCTGGGATATTTATTTATTTACGAGCACTATCAATATTCATGGTGACAACAAGCACAAAAAAACTTAGGGAAGTCTTTCAAAATTTCCTCTAAGAAGAAAGTTCTTAAAAACAATGAAACAAACAAAATAAAAAAAAAACTAAATTGAAAGTACAGAGGGAAAAAGTTTTCGAAAGATAGTACTGCCTACAGATGCTAAAAATCATGCACATACTATAGCATAATGTATCTTAAATTTTCAGAGATGTCCATTAATAAAAATGCACTTGATAATATAATTTATAATTGTAGCTTTTAGAAACTTACCTTCTGTTAGCTGTTTTTCATTTTCATAAATTATATTACCCTGTCATCCAGAGTCAGAAAGCAGTGACGCCCTCCCTGTCATTCAGAGTCAGACAGCAGTGACGCCCTCCCTGTCATCCAGAGTCAGACAGCAGTGACGCCCTCCCCGTCATCCAGAGTCAGACAGCAGTGACGCCTTCCCTGTCATCCAGAGTCAGAAAGCAGTGACGCCCTCCCTGTCATTCAGAGTCAGAAAGCAGTGACGCCTTCCCTGTCATCCAGAGTCAGACAGCAGTGACGCCCTCCGTCATCCAGAGTCAGAAAGCAGTGACGCCCCTGATTAGTCCGTATTTTCCTTCTATTGCTCCATCAGCTTAATGGATTCTGTGAGTCCCTCTCTTACCTGTGTCAGGTGTGCAGAGTGCAGATGGAGAGGCAGGAAAGATGCTGTGGACTGGAGCAGGAGAGAGCTACAACTCCTAATGACATGAAGGAATCCTAATGACATGAACAAACACTAATGACATGAACTAATCCTAATGACATGAACGAATGCTAATAACATAATAACAAATGACATGAACGTTTTCTAATGACAAGAACAAATTCAAATTCAGTCCTTTACCTACTAGGAAGCTGTACAGCATCTAATTAATATAAGACAGCTATTTCTTTGTTCAAAATAATATATGCATTTAATGCAATATAATGCACAATATGCATTAAACATAACATATTGTATCTGAAATCAGTAATAAAACATAATATTTATTTAAAATTCCTAAATAAATGTCGATGAGACCTTCAGAGACATCACACTGGTGGCTAGTAATGTTAATGTGAAATGAAACGCACGTTAGACCTGTTTGCTGGTCTAATGCATTCGCAAGAGCTGCTAGCAATCCCACACAGAGATAAGAGGTGATGCAAATGTGTTTTCCATTCCATTTTATGTTTCAGCTCAAGCCATTACACTTAGCTCAAGGTCAAACCTGAACTCCATATTAATGTCTCACAGGCACACGTTTCCAGTCACCTCTCCGTGGGTGATGATTAGCGACACGCTAACGAATCGTGCCGGCAGCAATGACCCGGGGTGGTGGCTTTGCGTAAGTCCCTGAGCAACCACACAAGGTCATCTTCACACATTCCAGGTGAATAATGCACAGATTTTCAATGCTTGGCCTCAAAAGCCCCTATTTTAATAGGAAATACACCTAACAAAACCGCCGTACTGTTATAATGTGTAGGCAGAAATCTAGTCTCACTCCAAAATGTTAGGGTTAAGCTCGTTGTTCTGACCCAAAAGCATAAGAGCTAACCTGCCTTTGATAGGCAACTCCCTTTGTTCAAGAAAAAATGGGGGTTTTACTCACTCCCACACCGCGAAAGAGAGATGTCTATGTTGGTGGTCTAGGCTCTGCGACATCACCAAGAAGTCCCATAATCTAAAGGGGCGTCACATATTCCTAACTAATTATGAGAGAAATTAGGCTCCTAAACACACAGTGGGTGGGATCGTTGTGAGCTGTCAATCACTACCCCTTGTAACTATATGGGAACCAATTAAGTAACCATTGGGAAGTGGTTTACAGCCATCAGTGACGGACAGAGCACAATAACTCTGCCGGCTGAGTATTTGAGAGGCACCCTTCTGCCGTCGCTATTTTTAAACGCCATGGCTACCAACTGATATATACGTTTTAATTTGACCGGAGAAGAAACCCTGTAAACGGAATCAGATGGCAGATTGATGGCCAAAGTGAAGTGACTGGCCTTTCAAAGGTTTTCCGTGTTTAACAGCGTCCCTCGCTCGCCAATCCGACATTTTACTCACATTTATTTAGATGCAATTTACAGCGTAATCACAACGTGAATATAACTGAACTCTTTAACATTAGTAGTTCGCATTTTCGCTCTTCTGCTTCAATTTTTCAGTACAATACGGACGAACGGTAGCCTATAAAGAAGCCCAAAACCAAAACGTGAAATTAAAGCGCACACTGTCCACAAACTGGTGAGTGTGTAAGATGACAAAGTCGGAAAGTTATATTTAGAAATAAGTGGATCTATTAAACCGCAGGATGGTGAGGCCACAGCTGGACTCAGAGAGCAACAACAAACCGTAACTAACTTTAGCGGCTGGGTCGAGGGAAAAGCTGGGAACATTTGGTCGCATTTCGGATCTGACGGCATCACCGTTTACAGTAACCTCGGCTTCAGCGTTACCGAAAAAAATAAATCTATATAAAGGTAACATGCCAACAAAAATATTTATAAAAGTATTATTCTTTTACTTTCATATATGCCGCTTAAAATAAACGTTGAATTTCCAGGAGACTAGCACATAAATCATTGGTATAGGATAAATTCTTCCAGATTTAAAAGGGCTGGCAGTGGTTACAATGAAAGATAATGAAACTGTCACTGAAACTGTAACTGATTTAAGCGCCTTAAATTTGGTGAAAAAATATTCGGGGGGTTGGGATGCCTGACCCAGGACAGAAGAAACCCGAGGAAAGACGTCTCGGGATCGGCGGGGGGACCGCACAATCAGCCGCGTAACAGTAAAGCTGTCCCACCCCCAACAGCAATCCACGTGTTACGTTTATTATACACCTACATTTTATACCCCAGCCCAGACTCTGAGGAAGTTTTCCGGGTGGTGTGATCCCTTTCTTCCGTGTAAAGACCGGTGTTGTGAGCACAACACCGGGAGCAGCTGCAGGAAACCGTAGCCGCTTATTAACGTGTTTAGGAAACGGGGGCTACTTTGGTGCCTTCGATAAAACCATATCATACCTCGCTGAGTGACAGCAGTTTTGTAATATTTTTTCTACAATGGTGCCCTCCCTATAGCGACGAGGCTTGCAGAAGACGTCCCTAAATCCCCACGTCGCCGAAGTCGCACGCTGTCAAACGCCGGAGTCAGCAAACCCCGCTGATGGATGACTTCTTTCTTTCTGCACCGGGTCACGTTACGAAAACATGCAATTAACTATCTGTAGAGATATTTTGGACCATTTCCCCAGCAAATTCCAAATACAGAGTAGAATTCCCGTTTAAGTCACCTTCTGCCGTTTCACCACGCAAACGCCAAGAAGGGATCGAATAAACACCGGTCATCTATGTTTCAGAAGTTTGCACTGAAATGTAGGCTATGTGTTTTAATGTCTAAGAGGGAAACATCGCACGTCATATATTTTAAGAGACTCCGGGAGTTTACCTAAGCCTCCGGCTAATTCTTTCTTGACAGATTTATTCACATTCGATTTGTGCCGCTGAGATTTCCAAAACCACGTGAAAACCTGTCGTCTTTCAATTCTTTAGGCCTATTTAATTTTTTCTTAAACATACGTAATATAGGCCACTACATACTACACACTGGAATATTTTTCATCCAAAACACTTATGTCTCTCTTAAATTACACATGCCAGCGGTTTTTAAAATGATACGTAAAGTTTTAATCGTTTTAACGTAGAAGGCCAGGTTTAAAAGGCTTCTGTTGTGGTCTGGAGCTGTTATTTCAAAGAGCATTTGAACTCCTTTGAATTGATCGTTTCTGATTTAGATTTTTTTCTTTTACACGTAAGGTTGATTTACTGTCTGCGACTTCCTACAGAACTTCACAGCCGGCTCGTCTGGCTGAATCAGCCGCCGATCCCCGTGCCCCCCAGGGGGCCGGCTGCATGTAATCTGTCGGAACACGTCGAGTTAAAAACAGGTACACGGAGCCTGGAGCCCGTCTCGCTGCTGCGGATCCTGTGTTTACTTCTGCGCCGCGATCCGCCGAAAGCGCAGGATGTAGGAAGCAGACACCTCAGTGCGCGCGTCTACAATTATCCGACTCTGTATTCTCATCTTCAAAACGCACCCCACCCCGTCGCCCTCTGTCTTTTCCACTGTGTCAGTTTTTCACCGGCACGGATGACTGGGAAAGCCAATTGACCAGTAATCTGTCCACAATTATAAACCATCTGCTATGGTTTTTTACCATACACTTTACTCAATGGTATCTATATATTTTGAAACCTGTCGAACATTCGTTACCATTACATTACCGTAATGCCACTTTTGTTTTTTCTCTTCTGATTTTATTGCCATCTAATACTATTGCGTCATCCTAGTACAAGCATGCACTCTCTTAAATATGTATATGTATATATTTCCACTGCTGTATCATATTTCACATTCTCTGACTATTTATATTAGTACCTGTACATACTCTCATATATATATATATACACACACACACACACACACATACATATATTAACCACCTTATCTCTCGATGTCTGGCAGCAACCACTAAAGCAAATTCCTTGTATGTGTGAACGTACTGGGCAATAAACTCTATTCTGATTCTGATTATTATTACGGTTACGCCAGCGTGGTCACGAGGCTCCTTAGCCAATTTTAAAGCTGTTCCTGTTCCTAGCGATCAATTTACGAACTCGAAATCCCTCCCGTGCCCCATTGAAAGGCACCCACGATAATACGAGAGTTAATTCCAAGCCTCATCACATGCCTAACAGTACAGATTAATTGCAGCGTGAGTTTACCCCCGCGCCTTACTGTTCCATTACCTGCTTCCAATCTGCTGCCAAAGCCACTTCCTCCAAACATGTCTGACATAATCCCATTCACTTCTTTGGAAGATGCCATTCCCGGTGGGGGTAGGGGGGGCCTTGGGGGGAATTTCGGAGACACAGAGGCATTGGGGAGCGTGAAACGTGGAAGCAGGGGGTCTGCTTCCCTCTAATTTTGCACAGGTCTCCCAGTGTCATAAATACAATAGGCAGGGGTTTTCATAAACACAGTTTAACTAAAGCTGGTATGAATGTCCTGATTCAGCTCGATTGCTTAATTATTATTAATCCACCGCAGTTTCTCTTTATAGCCGGTGACCCGTGTTTTCCTCATAGATCATAGCAGAAAAGATTGTTTTTTGGGTGGCAGACCTAATTAGATAGATTTTGTTGATAAATGGAATTTATTGATACCTATGTAAAATATCCTGTGCACTACATAGGTGCTTATGGATCATGGACGAATGCACATTTCAGATTTCAATGCCGCTAGTGAAAAACTAACAAACAAATGGCTGCCTTCTGTTACAGGCATGCAGTTCTGTAATTCTCCAACACCTGCGCCATGTTTTTTTTTTATTCATTTGTGATTATAGGTAGAATCCAAATTCATTTTTAAATGCTGAGCTCATTAACCCCTGAACTGAAATGAACTACATGTGTTTCCTACTTGTTGTACCACAGCCTCCCCCCGCATATATATATATATATATATATATATCTCCCCCAGGCCCATCTAGCTGAGGTTGGCGATCCTGCTCTTACCTTAGCTGCGCATCACCGCCCATCTTTCGGCTCAAACACAGGTGACCCACAGCATGCCGGGGTCATGAGCCCTGCTCCCCACGCCCCGGCACCCCCATGCGTGCTGAACAGCCAGCCGAGACAGAAACCCGACTCCCCAGGACCTGCTGAGGCCCAATTTTTCATTGTCCTCCTCGTGCCTATGGATTGATCTGGTTTTCGCTGAGAGCAGTTGTCCGGAGAGCTCACGGGGAACATATACAGTATGTGAACACTTACAGAAGCAACGCTGTAGCTGTAAAAACACAATAATGGCAAATACTCCACTGCTGTGACACTGTGCTCCCATCTAACCACAATGCAGAGACCTGTTACATTTATATACAAATCTACAGTGAGAACACCAGCATGTTTCATTTATGTTGTGTATTACTAATTAAACATGAGGTCTGTTGATTTTGTGTTTCTCTCTGGAAGGAGCTTTAGGTGACATTTTTTTTTTATAATCTGGCCAAAATCTGTTTGACTCCTTATGGATACTGAAATAGGTTTTTATGCTCATGTATGATTGCACATGTCTCATTGTAAAACATTATTATAATAATTTTTAGATGTTAACATAATTGAAAGTAGAGTTTAATGTAACATCCTGACTGTGTCAAGAAGATAAACTGGCTAAAATTAAGCAGCCAACTATGCCATTTTATCTCTCACCACCCTTTCTTCTTTTTTCCTTTTCTGGTTTGTTTACCTGGGGTTACCTTGGAACCATCTCTGCTCCCGTCCACGTTCGGATACGGCAGCTGGCCGAATGCACACCCCGGGGCACATCTGGCCGTCTGTTTTGGTGCTGCCTCCTCACTACTGGCCTCCGTGCTGCTATTTCATACATAGCTGAAAGGTCAGCGGAGCACGTATAGGAAAAACAGCCCTCGGCTCGCAAGCCATGGGCTCCTAACACTGGTTTACACATTGTCCTGCCCAGGGATTAAGTGATGGTCATCAATCATCCCGTTGCATTATGGGAATTCTGATCAATCTGACACCAGTGTAGCGTGTCTCTGGAAAAATTCAAATGAAAAATTACAAAAAAGCAAATTAAAAATGCAAAAATAAAGATTTTCAGGGTTCGATACAGACACTTTAGTTTGTTGTCATCGTCCTTACATTTTTCTGTAAAGTTTGTCCTAATACTTAATTCAGTGCCTGTTTAAATATCTGAGTAAGTGGAATGTGTCCGCACTGAATTCAGATGGGCAGGCTGGCGGTGCGGTGTGCGGTGTGCGGTGTGGTATGGTGTGGTGTAGTGTGTGGTGCGGTGCAGTGTGGTGTTTTCATTCAAGGATGGTCCGGCATCCCTGAATTGATTTTTCCTTTTATGCTGGGTCCCCTCTCAAAACGTTGGCCTCCAAATGAAATGCTCATTTGAAGAAAACCCCGGCATGGTCCATCCTTTGCGAGATCGTCTCTGAAAGCCACTGAATTCAGTGAGCAGACGCCCCGGAATCCGCCATCTCCCAAAGGTTTGAGGAAGCATCAGTATTCTGCTGAAGTCACATCTGTCAATAAAGCAGAAATGAATGGCATGATTATACAGCTGGCTATCGCCAAGGCCGCCCTGCAGGACAAAAAAAAGGCAAAAATAAATCAGAGCCATGGGCTTTTTAAGGATTTGGTTGTTTTACTATTTGTCAAACAGTTTCAGCCAGCTGCCGAACAGCCTAAAAACATCAGAATTTTGCCAAGGGGTGCTATTATTTGCAGGTGGGCTGAAAGGTAACAGGGCATGGTCACACCTGTTACGAGAGTGGGGGCTTTAAAACCACTCACACCCGGCCCATCCCGATGACATGGACAGCGTGCAGGGCCCCCCGAGATTGACCGGATCTCCTCCAGCTGCACTAGTGGAGCTTCCACTGGCTTCAATAGGTCCACCTTCCATGCGTAGCCTACAAAGAAAACAACATCGGCGTGACTGAATGTGTTTATTTAGACTGGCTGAATGGGGCAGACTTTGGAATTTTAGAGAGGGGTAAATTAAACAAAGGCGAGAGGCAAAATGTTTAAAGATTACCATTTACTCCCGTTTTCCCTGAGAACTTGCATATAACAGACACCGGAAAAGCATTTTCAGTTAAAGTGTAACCTAGAAGTGCAGTGAGCACGGAGGCAGAATGGGACTGTGTTCAGGACACTATAAAAGTTCGACATCAGCAGAGTTGATTGGCTTTAAAAAGGGCAAGGAACTCGTAAAAACCAGGGCAGACCCATTTAGCTTGAACGGCGGCCGAATCTGACTGCTCCGTCTTCGGAACCCGACAGACATTCCGGTGCGGATCCGTTAAGCCAGAGAAGGTGGAAGGTGCCCCTGTTCCTTCGCATCGTTTCTCAGTCTCCGGCTGTAAGATAAACAACAGCAGGAACATGCGGCCCAACTCTCCCAGCACTACACCTCGACTTTTCCAGCAACCCCTCGTCCACTTTTTTCCCCTCTCTTTCCCTCCCTCTACTCCTCCTTCTTTTTTTCACATGCTTTTACAGTGAGGTAGACTGAAAGCTCTCTTTGTTACCACGGTCTACGGCGTCTGAATGGTGCCAAACAAAACCAAAGAGCGGCGAGCCCCTCGACCGGGACTGAATAGAATTCTTCCCCTGACTTCTCCTTGCCGGGCCACAATGCGGACCTACTCCTTTCTTGTCAGCCCGCACTAATGGATAAGACAATATTTGCAGGAATGAGTGGGATTTCATTTGCATTCAGACGGTTTGCAGCCCCTTTCACAGGAAGATGGCTGTGCTCAGTTCAACTGTTCCGCGGGTCTAAGGGAGGGAAGCATTCTGGGATTTTTCTTTGATTTTTTTTTCTTCCCCCTCTTCTTTCAAACACCATTTGCTGGCCAGTGCTTGGTTTCCCTAATTTAAAACAAAAAAAAAGACAGAAGGAGAGAAAGATGAGGAAGAGAAACAGGTGTGTGGAGCAGAGGCAGGACTGGAGACCGGAATTCCAAATGCAAAAACACAAAAGCATGTACAGGTGCTTAAAAAAATTATAAATGAAGAAATCTGTTTCTAAACATCCTGTCTAACGCAGTACCGGGTGAACAATTCCGGTGTCGTTTTTTAAACGCGGTTTTTCATTTTTCTGTTTTGAGGAGTGTGAAAGATTCATTAATGGTTTTAGCTGCTGAGAATTCCTTTAAAATAATGCTACATATTTTGATTTTTTTTAAATTACAATAATGAATAAAATGTTCTCAAGGCCCAAGTCCTGAAGAAAGATTTACATCTGTAACGAAAACTGTAATTTGTAGATATCATCCCCCATTACACTGTGACAGCCGTTCAATCACAGAAATGCATGAACTAGAATGATATCAGTCTTCCACTGGTTAGAGTGATAATTTCTGACATTGTTATTAGCTGTCTCAATAATGACTTGGCGATGGTTTGGAATAATTATTTGACAGTATTAGTTAAACTGGAACCCTTTCAAAAATAAAACTAAAGACTATTCCTATACTATAGTCAAGGCCCAAAATGGCTCATTTCACAACAGTATGACTGAATTAACCACAAATTGTGAAACTTAACCTTGGAGTCAAACCCATTTCGTTTGCTGTTACAGAAGCTTATTTTAATATGTACCAGTTATCAGTGGTAATTGAAGACAAACAGGAGTAGCAGTCATCTGCTCTTTACATTAACATTACGGTAACATGACAGCTGGATAATGAAAAGGGAGGCTTACACATTTCCGTAAATGTTTTTGCCAGCGAATCTAAACAGGGTTAGATAACTAAAGCAATGCAGCCAGCACACAGACAGACTTCCAACCGCTTAACCTGTCTCTACATTACAAATTCTATTTGAAACAGGTTAAATAATGTTGAATGTCTGAATTTCAGCCTTTGTGCACCGGCTATACAAAATAAGTCTGAAATACAACGACGAGATGGGAGACACTTGGGGGTCATACTGTTAAAAAAGCGCATCCTTTGCAAAAACCTGGCTGGCGTCCCAGGAAGCACACCAAAGACCCAGAGCTATTCCAGCCAGTGGTGTACAGCATGGCTTTGAACTTCGATTATGCCAAATCAGCCTACCGTCAAAGCCCACTCTGTGCACATGCGTTTTTTTTTTTTTTTCCTGGGAGGGAAAACTGTTTGTTTGCTCTCCTGAATGGAAAGCACGGAATTTTCCAGGGCCAGTAATGTGCCTCATTGATAATACATTTTTCATATTTCTAATAGAAAAGCCATACCATGTATAACCCCTCATGTGTGTGTTTTTTTCATTTTGTTCCAGTGAGTGTTGTGTGGCTCCGCAGATTAGGGCCCTATGCCTGTGAGAAGAAGGTCACCTGTTTAAATCCCAGACTCAGCAGAGTGGCTTCACTGTTGGTCCCCCGAGCAGGGCCCCTAACCCCCACCTACCCCAGGGATTATCTGACCCTGGACCGTAGTTTAAAGCTAGTGGTTTTTAAGTTCATGCGCACAGATCCAAGGAATTGGGACAAGCTCATCCTTTATTGCCAGGCAGCATCCAGTCTTCCATCAAGTTTATCACATTAGCCTCTTGTAAGCTGAGAGAGTTGTGGGGTCGATCATGTTTGATACACCTGAAGTGACCAGCCTGGGTCTGGGCCCAGACCCTAAGCTACAGGGCCTCTTGGGCCCTCTGGAGCCGAGTTAACTCCTGCAGGGCGAGTATAGATCACAGCTACCTGCAGGAACCTTTCTATATTATGTTGTATGTCTTGGTCTAAACCTGATATCCCTAATCTCATAAAGCATCATATAGACATCATACCATGAAAAGTCCAAGAAGAGTCCAAGAAAAAAAAAATTGAGTGATTTTGCACTTCGGACCATTCGGACTGTGTGAAGCACTGGCCACATTTTACCTATTTGATAATGGCCCGTATTTTTCTTCCATACTTTATTTATGCCACAAGATGTCATTGCTATTAGCATCTTTAGCATGACTTTGGGGGAGTCCAAAGGTAACCGCTGGGGGCAGGTTTTCCTCAAACCCTGCAAAGTGCATAGCTAGTCAACTATGCCTAGGTTTTTGGGTTCCTTTATAGTGAAAGACAGGTTTGACTGAAGGTTGACAAAACCATGGTGATCCCAATGGACAGAGACATGCTAGGTGATGTTACAGACGGTTGAGGCCACACACTGATGGCCCCTCACTCGTCCTGCCCTTTTAATTTGCTGAAGAATTCATCACTGGGAGTATTTTACACTAAATTGAAGAATGTCGGTGTAATGTGGGTGCTACAGCTACCACAGTACAAGTCAGAATATACATTCCCCCCAATTTAGCACTGAGCCAGAGGCACAACAGCTTCGTACTAAAGTCCCGGGCTTCTGTTACGCGAGAATGTGACTTCGGGACAAAGCAAGGCTCTGTCTGAATACGACTCTGCAAGCTCACTGTGTGAGTCAGGGAATTCACACTCCTGTCATGCTGGAGAACTGAAAAATCTGCACAGCGATGTTACATGCGTGAAGCACATTTGCATTTTCCCAAGTTTCATGGAATATCGGGATCTTGGACCCGTCATTAGCGTGTGCATGTGGATGTGGGGGGGCAGGATGCTGCTGGTTGACTTGGGGACATAGCTCAGAATCTGGTGACATGATTACTTTAATCATTATTGCAGCTAAATTATCATCCCCTTGCATCCAAGTCCCTCCAATTAAGCTCCGGCGACTCCGGGAAGGAGGAATGCATTTGATTTTCCTCTTGTTTGTTTTTTTTTTCCTTCTCTCTCTCCCATTCCACTGCTGTAAAGTTTAACGTCATTCAACATAATGCATTTGTGAGCCCGCCAAGGAAGAGGTGTCCATGGTCACCCTGTTTATCAGTCCCGGGTTCCCGGGCCACTGCTTAAAATTCCATCTGGCTGGAATCGGAGCGGGGAGATGAGCCGGGCCAGCCTGAATGAGGGATCCGGCTTCTCCTGCCCTGGCGCCGAGGCTCCCGAGGAGGTTCAAGGCTTCACACTGCTATCGCCTCCAGTCATATTGACTCCAGCAGGGCTGACAGTCAGAAAAATGACTCCAGGCTATATACAGGCCCAGTGCCCTGGCCTCAGCAGCCGGAAAGGCTTCCTGAATCCGAAAACCTGCGGACATGCTGCCCTGCCCCCAGAAGATCTCACCAAACCGTGGTCTCAGAGATGCTGCATTGGGCCGAATTCCACTCCACCAAGTGTCGTCTCGATGCCCATGTCCCCCTGTTCTTATAAATGTTCTCATTGGGTGTAGGATCTTCTAAAACCCTTTTCCTCAGAAATGCTGAAGGTACAGACCAGTGACTCCTGCTCTTTGTTGTCTATATTCTTTTCCATGCTGCTGTTCATTCACGGTACATCCTCATCCCATACACAGAGACATCAGCGGTATAAAAAATTCCATACAGTTTCATTTAACATTTACATTCTGGTGGATTTCGCTGGGATTACGTCCTCTCAGCGTAGGCTGCAAAAGTATATTTTTCAGCGCTCTCAAAATTACCAGACAAGAAAAGGTCTAATAGAAGAAGGCTGTGAACAGATGTGATGTGTCCATTCTAAAACCACTAAATGTGACAGGTCCATAGAAGATCATCAGCTCAGTACCTCAAATACCACAGGTCATCAGTAAGTACTGCTAATTTTCCTTAATTTTGCCAAGAACCTCATATAGTCAGGCTAATCACACAGTTCCCAACAGAAGTTTGAGTGGGAAATACAAAAATCCCTGTAAATAACCCAGAAGACTCACGGATCTTGCGACAAGCTGAACCACAGCGACCCCCCCCCCATTACCTTCTCTTTCCGCCATCGTTGACGCCGCGTAAGGAACTTCACCTTCATCCTACAGCCGGCAGCTATCAGCCCCCTGCCCCATGCAGAGACTCTAAGCCGGTGCAGGTGTGAGTACAGACATGTATTCATCCACAATAAAACTCACACTTTAAAGATGACTAACTACTCAACAGAATATTTATGTATTGTATTATTCATATTTGACAGCAGTGAGTTTTTAGTAACTAAGCACACACAGTGAACGTTTAATCAACATATTGGTATGATTAACAATCCATAATTTAAGAAAAGGGTTATTAAACAAGTCAGTTCATTACAGGAAAGTTAGATATATTCAGTGTACTATTTTGCTTCATAATTCGCATGTTTAAATGTTAATATTGTTAATGTGGACCATCCTTAGCAGCACTGGGATCCTCCTTGAGTCCCGGTGACCTTTGGCGCACAGATGTTGTTTCTTGTTATTTGTTTGTTGATCAATTTCATCAGAACTCCCACATGTTTTTCCATGCGAGGAATCAAAATGTAGTTCGGGACTTGAAATTTCAGATCCGTCTTATGGGGTCCATCAGGTAGCGACAGCCAGATCAGCCTAAAGACAAGACGAGCTAGAACTTTCCAGGTGCCTTCTGGTGCGCATACAGTCCAAACTACCCTTTTGAGGTTATGGAGGCCAACATTTCAGCATCTGACTCGTGGTTCATGTCGTGTGGCAGTGGTGGCTTCGCATCCCCAAGTTTGGGGTGCTGCCAGCACCTTGTTGAATCAACACCAAAGGTTTGCGCTCGCCACATAAAAAAAAAAAAAGGCTGCAAATGGGCATGGGGTTAGTAGGAGAGTATAAACTACATGTTTAGAATTGCTAATCGTGCATCAGGCTTTCAAAGACCTCAGTTTCCGTTACATCACGTTCCAGGCGGAACGCCATCCAATCAGATACCTGGTCCTTACACGATCCCAGAGAGGAAGAAATGAGTGAGGTAAAATTATACGTGTTTCCCTGGGTGCCTGGCGCCACGTCGATGGGAAGTGGCTTTAATCTTGCCTGAAGGATGTGTATTTACACTGCGTCCAGACACTACAGCCTGTGATTATTTTTACCCAGGTCTGATGTCAAGAGTGACAGATCTCCAACTTGAACGGTGTTCTCCTACATGACCTGACAGAAAAGACCCTTTGCATTCTAATTTTTATTGTAACCTTCTTTGTAGGGTTGCTTAGATTCTGTTCAACCCAAACTCATTTGCATTTCCTTTGCTCACTGCTGCGTGAAGTCGGGCTCCAGGAAAAATTATAGCTGTATTACTATAGATAAAGCCGTTCTTAATTAGCATGTTCCAGGGAAAGAGATGCCAAGTACTGGTAATGGAATCCATCTGCGATGTCCCCTTTTTTCATTATTTTAATTATTATTTTCCAATCTGATGGTCTTCTGCCTATGTCTGTCGGGATTTTAATATCACCATTCCTGTGGCCCACACAACGAAATAGGCCAGCCAGCCAGCAATGTTAGCATGACATTTAGCTCAATCGTTAGGCATAACATTAGTTTGATTGCTGGGTGTAACGGTTTGATAGTTGGATATAGCTTGATAGCCAGTATAACATTCATGTGACTGCTAGGTATACTAGTCGCTTGATAGCCAGGTATAACTTTAGCTGGATAGCCAGGTATAACATATAGCTAGGCATAATGTTAGCTTTATAGCTGGGTATAGCACTAGCTTGACAGCCAGGCGTAATGTTAGCTTGATAGCTGGGTATAACATTAGCTGTATAGCCAGGCATAACATTAGCTCAATAGTCAGGCACCACATTAGTTTGTTAGCCAGGTATCACATTAGCTTGATAAGGCTAGCTCAATAGCCAGGTTTAATGTTAGCTTGTTAGCCAGGAATGATGTTACCTCTATACAGGCATCACATTAGTTTGATAGCTGGGCATATTATTAGCCTGCTAGCCAGTCATAACATTAGCTCAAAAGCCAGGCATAACATCATCATGAAATGGTGTCATGGATGGGATTTTGAAGACAGAGGGTAAGGAAAAAGCACCAGAACATGCATTTATAAAACAACTCACCCTTCAGTGCCCTACACACAGTATTGGATGAAGCACCACAAGGAAAGGTGTGCACTGTCAGCTCATGTCAGGTCCACTGGCCATTTCGAGAGTGAACTGCTAAAATATTGAGTTGCTGAGCTTGCAGAGATTAATGTGGGGTTCAGTATGAGGGCTATTCGTGTCCCCAGACTCTGGATGCTAGTAACTAGACTATTTTGGAGAAACCACCAAGCCACCAAACAAGTGACTATGATGATGTTGAGGCAATGTACCTAATTTCATTTTTTTTCAAATTACATACCATTTCTTGCATCTCTCTCAGTAACTTCAGTAATTACGATCAAGACACTCAGACTGTAGCAACTAAGTATCAAGGGACGTAATTATTGTTGGTGACAGTGCCAGCTATGGTCTTCCAGTTATACTGAAACCGGACTGTGTGTGAAGTAACAAACAGGTTAGAAACAGACTTCCATCAAACAGACTCACACAAATAATGAAGAAATATTGGAGAAATATTTGAGAAGTTTTATACCGATGCTGCAGACTGTGGAAAGGAGACAGACTCCAATTAAACTGCAACTTGGCATCAGAATAGTGAAGGAATCAGGAAACCAAAGGTAAGACTGTTTGCTCTCCTGAGATTGAATATCTAAGAATTTGTGCGGTTAAAAAGTAACATAATGCTGCGACATTGACAGCCGTATTAATATTTTACCAAGCTGAGGAATTCGGCTGCCTTACGTAGGATTGGTTTTGCATAAAGAATTAGGACGCATCTTAAAAGAGGAGAAAAATTGAAAATTTAATCAAAGACACAAATGGATGTTTCTTGCATGTGGTGCCTTTTAGTGATGACAACATTGTTATCAATGAATAGTTTATAGTGCCGTTGTTATCCGTAGACATTAGTTCTGTCATAGTTGAGAATTTGAGGAAAACTCTAACTTTTTAAAATCAGTTTCAGTCAGCATTCCTCCTGGTCACTAGAGGGCAGTGCTATCATAACCAGACAGTTGGATTTTCCCATCCTCTCCAGGTGCTGTATGTTACCAAGAGCTGTGCCAATTAAAGGCGTGGCCTCATTTTGGTAGCAAGCTGGAGTATAAAGTCAGCTGACACAGTACTGTTGCTGTTCAGTGAATATTTTAAACTGTTTAGTATTAGTGTTTCATAGATAGATAGAGTGCAGTGCAGCGCAGGATTTGTCTCCTATTTTAGTTCCTCGTGTCTTTTCTTGGGGAGGTGCTTTAATTCCTTAAAAGTCTTATACAGCTCCAATGCTGATTTCTGATCATTTTCCTACCACAAATGCAGAACAGGCTGGCTGCTGGGTCAAACCGGAAAGGTGTCTGTTCCAAAGTTTAAATAAATGTATTAAAACCTCCCTTAGGTTACTTGAACTCAATGGAATCTACTAGAATAAGCCAGGCCTTTTATAATGCAAGAAAGACTGCGCTTAGGCCACCAAAGTGAGGTTTAAAAAAGTCTCTGACAGTCTGAGAAGTTTTGAGAAGGTGAGGACTGCTCTAGAATAGACAACTGACTGGGTAATTGGGAAAATTAGCTTGCAGTTGTCAATTATCAGCTTAAACATGTTCAGCTGTTTCTGAAAACTATTTTGAGAATTTAACAAATAAAAACCTCTTTGTTGAAGTCGTGGCACAACCTCCTGTCATCTACAGAGGCCTGAGAAGGACTGTATGTTCCTTAAACTATATCTGGGCTAATTCTGCATTTTCTGAAGCACTCGTATGTAGGAACAGAAAGGACGCTAATTAGTGGCACTGTGATTTGTCCAGACGAGGTAGTGTTTTTATGGTGTGGTAAAGTTCTCCACAAATCTCAGCCAAGTCAGGGAGCTGCAGTGAAACCACTTTCCGTTAATTTCCTGCAATCCCGTTTAACAAGTTCCCAGCACCAACAGTATGTTAAACATCCCTGCCGCACATGTTTAACCACTGTCACCAGCGTTGCTTTCAAGTCGCCAGACCGCACTGCCCTGAGACTATATTTGATTTATGACATGTTGCTTGTTTTAATGCAAACAGCAAGTGTCATTCCCCACTTGGCAAAAGCATTTCCACTGAGCAATGAATAAATCTTTAAAAACACGTTCTGTTAATATTATATCCCCATAACCTACTTGAAGGCCCATTAGAATGCAGTCCTCGTCCATTTGGGGTTTGCCGGCTTCACTGTGGAATTTCTCGTGGCGGGGCGGAGAACCTTGGCTTTCGTCAAGGAATGAAATGGCTTCCCTGTAAGCGCTGGAGGTCAGGAAGGCTCACATTGCTGCGGGGCGAGATCCCGCATCGCCAAGAGCCAACGGCAATTCACCTGGACCGCAGTCAGTCTGTCTAGAAGCCGGTCAGCAGAAATTTGAAAGGGTAGAACGTGATGTGACTGGCCCTGACAGCGGGGCAGCACTACTGACACTGACATTCAGATTAAGAAACGCTCTCATTGTTTCGAGTCATGGCCGGGGAGGAAGATGGCAAAGTTCAGATGCAGCCTAAGCTGCTCTTGATAATGTCAGCTATATAGAAGCAGCTCAGAAGCAATGCAGTGTCATGAAAAAACACCGATCAACATTTCAACAGAGCTGAAAACCCCAAATATATCCTACTGCTAGAAATCTGCAGCCTCTATGATCTGTTGAACGAAAATTTGACAAAAAATTTAACTATGGCAGATTTACAGCATATGAGTGAAATGTTCAGATAGTGAGATGTTTCTCTCCCAGCAAGGTCACAGTGAAGGGCACTCCTGTTTTCTTATTAGACCACGGAAGATAGTTGTGTTGCCTTGCATGTCTGTGACAGTAAAAATTTATTCCAACTCCAATTAATGCAAAATTCTGATGTCTTACGAGGGATTCAAAGAGAAGACACCAGCCCAGATCTGCCTTCCCTGCATGCTGACTGTATGTATCGTTTACAGTGTTTTTATTAATACATATCCAGTACTATTGTTATCTTACAAAGTCTTTGTATGGATGGTGTGCCATGCCAGCGTGAGCTGCCCACACTGCGAATAATGATGCTGCCCCCCAAACGCCTGCATCCTCATGGAACACTTTCCTACATCCTATCATGTTCAACTTGTTTTTTTTTATTGGTTTCTCTTTTGAAACGGCTGAACTGTTTCAATTAGTAACGTATTCAATGTTCTGGTATTTAACTAGAGATTTTCACATTTATTTATATAAACACCACAATTTCTTTTCGGTTGTGCATATATACTTAGTTTAAGCAGATTCTTTTATCTGCAGTTAGCAAGACAGTTGAGTAGATTTGCAAAGAATCAGGCCAGGCTATTTGTTAGCACACATATGCTAATTGCTGCCGCTAATGGTCATTATCTTCAGCAGTTACTGGAGATGCTAAGTGTGTTTTTGAGGGGGAGGGGTGGGTCGTCTTCCGCTTTCTGACAAGGACTTGCCTGTCTTGTGTAGTAAGGCATAGCGACTCTAGCTAAATCTGTCCAGCACATGTAGCTAGCTATCTAATGGAGATTTACACATTTAAGCAGTTTGGAGCTTCTGGATCATTTTACTAGCACTGTTTAATAACGTATCTATCTCTCGGTGTATCTTTCTGCTTCACATCAAGCTGGAAGCCGACAGCACACGGCCGGACCTGTGGGACTTCCCCAGTCTGGTTTTGCTGAGTTTCAATGCTTCTGTTAAATAAAGCATGAAGTCCACGTTGTAGAAATCTTGTGCGTCGAATGCAACAGGGAAAGCAGCTGAGATGCAGCACCTCCTCCATGGGGCTTGCGGGGAAGCCGTCAGGATTCGCTTAACTGGCCTGGATGCTAGGAAGTACCCTTGGTTTCGTCTTCTTATTTAATTCAGGACTCGTAAATGCAACGGCCAGCGGCTGTCGCATTTTGTTTTGGCCAGTGGAAGTTGCTGGCACAGGGAGCTGAAGTTGAATAATGCAGAGATGACAGGAAAATGGAAAGCACGCGGATATGCACGCAGCATCCTCCTGGCAGAATCGGGATAATTACAGAATTGTTCTGTATTAATCGACCAGGTGGTCTTCAAAGTGCATTAACCGGTCATTAAACCATCAATGTAACCTTCCTACATTTATGTTGGGTGTCATTTAATAGACAAATTTTAATTAGTGCAAGACACACTGAATCGTGTAATGCTGTAGACAAAGATTGACAGCACATTTAACGGTGTTTCCGAGATCATAGGTAGCCAATAAATTCCATTCATTTCCAGCGATTGCATCCATCTCCATATATATATATTGGATATGATGGACAGCCTTGTTATTACAATCATCAGATCACCAACGGAACACAAGTTGATTCTTGTAATTTAGACCCAAGTAAATAATAATTTGTAAATTATGAATCATTAGAATATTATTTGTCTCAGTAACCCTAAAGTCTGGAAAACAGTATTGTGGAAAATGTAGACACAATATGTTGTGTTTTGCGTAGTTTACATTCAGTGGCCATTTTATTAAGCAGACTCATAGCTAGTGTCAAGTCAGATACCCAAAAGCCACATCCGAGTGTGTGAGCTCTGCATTCTTGGATGCCTTTCTACACTCTACTCATGTACTGAACTGTGATTTTTACGCTTGTGGCCTTCCTGGCAGCTTTAACAAATCTGCCCATTCGCCTCTGACATTAGAAATGTGATTTCTGACAGAGAGCTGCCCCCGATTGGATGTCCTTTGTGTACCCTCCCACCGTCTGTTAGATCGAGATATGCCATTCTAATGCTCAGTTGATCAGTAACTGAATTTCATGCCCGTCTGCACGGCGTTTGTATTCAGTTGTTGTCACATGATTCGCTATTCGGAGGGGCAGGACCGTCAGCATCAACAGGCAGGTGCACATCGTAAACTGGCCCCTCAGTGTCTGTATAACATTAGTCTAATAGAGGGCATGCAGAATTCTTTCACAGCTACTGGCAGATGCACTTGAGTTATAGGAGAAAATGGCTTGACACCATAGAGAACACAGATTGTTATGGAAATACATTTCAGATGAATGAGGTGAAAGACTCCGTGCCCTTATTAATTGATTAATAGGATTTTCCAACTTGGGGTTTAAGACATTTTTCACTTCCGATAACTAAATCAGTGTTCCATTTCCCTCAACTGAGGGATTTTTTTCAGTCTTCCACATAAAAAAGCGGGTTAATTGCATGTCAGTTATCCGACGCTTAATCTTGACAAGCAGGAGAGTTCATCACTGTCCTCAGCGAGGCTTGCCGATGGTGTGATTAGCGGGGGATGAAACGCAAATATGTGGAGAGAGACTGGGAAAGTAACATTGGATCTGTTTTTCTCTCACCTGCAACGAATATCAACAGAGGTCTGCTAGACTCCTGAGTCAATACCCTGGCATTTCAGCTGTGGAAGTTCGCGGAGCGGATTTCATCTTGTGAAGATGTCATTCGATTGACCGCTTAACACTGTATGTTAGCACTCATTAAAGTGTGTAAATATTCGCATCATTTTACAGAACTGCATTGTGGGAATTTAAAAAATCTGTTACGCTACACTAAATAAAGTGTTTATTATCTTTTCATTATTCATCTCTTACTATGGATGCCGTGCCATGAATTATCTGTGGAGTGTATAAAAAAAAGAAACACAATTAGAACCTGGCGTAGTTGTGATCCTTACCTGCGACAAAAGTTTACAGGAAATATAATCCCGCTGTGTAAACCTGCGCTAAAGAGGAGTTTTACTTCTTACTGAGGTATTATGCAGGACACTGGGAAAGCAGGAAGTTAGGTTAAGGCGGAAAAAGCCTTTCATTCTCCAGCTTTCCAATTTGTCCCAAATTACGGCATCTCCACATGCATTCCTTGTGTGCCTGACAATAGCAACACTTCTTCTTGTCCTAATAGGTTGTGAGCCCCGGCTTTTGTTCGCTGATTGGCCGCCCCATTCAGGGGGTAGCCTGCTAATTGCAGCCTGTGTCGCTCCGTGCATTACTGTAAGACTTAATGAGACACAATTACTGCACTCAGAAAATCTCAGGCCCATCCAATCCCTAAGTGGCCCGCCTGAATGAGGGCCTGCTCAGAATAGGGTGGGATTTTGGGGGGGGGGGTGAAATCACGCCCATTGGCAGAGAAAGCGGCGGTGCGGGTTTTTTGTTAAATAAATGTATTTATTTGCAGCTGCCTCGTAATTAGGCCCGAGAGAGAGAGGGAGGAAGAGAGACAGACTGAGAGAGAGAGGGCTGGATACAGTACTCAATGGAGGGAGAAAAATGACATTTCAGATATGAGAGGAGAGCGAGAGAGGGAAAGGAGGAGAAGGAGAAGGAGGGATAGGGTAAGATAAAAGTGTGTGGTAGAACAATCCTGAACATTCTGGGCCTTGTCATCATAATACTGATGGAGGTGGGGGCACTTAGAGCGTAACTAACCCACGGTGTGGACAGGCCGGATGTGCGGTAGGTGTGGGGAAGCCCCGGCATCCGTGAACGAGAGGGTGGGCAGACGGCCAGGTATGTGTGTGAAGATCTCCTGTCACGCAGACACCTCAGTGGAAACTCACATTGCCATTTCACCCGAGTCACTCTCCGTTTTCCATGAGCGAGGCTCTTAGGATATAAATAAATAACCTGTGGCCTCATTATCACACAAAATGCCCATATTCGCCCCCCCCCCCCCCCCATCCTCTGTCAGTTAGCAGATCGCCTTTGGAGGTGACAGACAGTGGGCCTGCTCTCATGAAGGACTGTCAGTTTGCTTGATTAAAATATATTGCCATGCAAACACTGTAAATCCACGTACCTTCTCTGGGGGCAGCCATTATGGGACGCTAAGTAACGTAGCGCGCTCTACCAAATCGCAGCTGATTACCGACTGAACGGGCTGCCCTGACGCACCTACGACCCATCAGAAGTGGCATATCGATTTTCCTGGGGATCATGCCAGGTGGCGGATTAAGGAGATTGAACGTAGGCTCCGATTGTCAGATTACGAAAAGATCCTATCCAAATTCTTAACTGGTGGGAGTAATTTTTGACAGTGTCATGTACAGCATATGCTGGATTCCCTTTGCAGGCATATCAAATGGTGCTGTTTAATGGTGCGGTGTAGCTCACCATGATAGGACACTGTGTTTCTAATTAGAAGGTTGCTGGGTCAAATCCTAGGGTCGGCGGAGTGATGCTGTCACTGGGCTCTGAATGCCAAGGACTGGCTGACTTCATAACTTTGGATAAAAGCATCTGTAAAAAAATATAAAATGTATGTCGGGTCTGGGGAAGGACAGCTAGATTGTGTTTGGTTATGTTGGTCACAGAAGACAAGTGGAGATGGTGGTATCTTGGAGCACCTGATGGAGATGGCCAGACATGGGCAAACATCTGATCAGGCAAGAGGGAGGGCATCTCCTATGTGGATTTACATTTTGCCAAACTCTACAAAGTTTGTAGGCCAAGGTTGAAATGTCATCCGTCTAAACAAAATCCAAGCCCTCTTTCCCTAGCGTACAATTCATTTACATGACAGCATATTTCAGTGGGTCTCTTACAGGCTCCTTCCTCTTTGCAGCAGAGAATGTTCTGGCCCACCTGAGGGTTTGGCCCCCGCTTTTTGCGCGTCTATTGAAGCAGATGTACCAGAATGCAAATGTGCTCCGAGCCTGACCCACGGGCAGTCGATTCCCACCTCTCCTGTCCCCGTCTGCTTAGTCCCTTCGGCATTAGGGCTGCAAAAAAAGTGCTTCTTTAACATCTAACGTCTATCTTTCACATCTAATGTCTGGCCTCCTGAGTTGTTTCACTTAACGATTTAAGGACATGAAATCTGAAGGCTGCAGATTCATATCCCGAAACCTGACCAGAACTTGAAGAGGTAAAGAACTTCTAGTTAAAGTACCAGCTTTGCATTCTCATTTATTAATGTGAAATTCTATCACAGATGGGCTGATAGACGAGGTCTTTGATAAAATATTTGTGTTTTTCAGAGCATAATTAAATTTCTAGTGCTGTATGTCCTGGCTAAGAAATCATGCAGGAATACACAAGTTTTTGGTTTTCATTCCTCAGGTTCCACTTCTGTATAACTAAGGATTGACCACACTGGTTCCCTACTATACATTCAGCATGCATCTTAATGCTACTTCATTTGCAGTATAAATGGTAAATGGATTGCATTTATATAGCACATTTTTGCTATTCTTTCGTGGCCTCAAAGCGCTTCACAGTTATGCCTCACATTCACCCATTCATACATGACACATTCATACAGCAATGCCGAAGGCTGCCATGCAAGGCGCCAACCTGTACACCGGGAGCAATTTGGGGTTCAGTGTCTTGCTCAAGGACACTTTGATGGGGTCAGGAGGAACCAGGGCTCAAACCTGCAACCCTCCAGTTGCCGAACGATAGCACTACCTCCTGCGCCCCATCTACCCCAGTATAAGCGCTGATATGCATGGTAATAAGCCCACTTGCACATAAAATAAGTACATATCAGTAAATACGTTATGTACGTTGTGACATGAAATTGCTGTGCATATTGCTTTATACAGCCAATGCATACTTGAGTGCCAGTTATGTCAATCCCTGTCTATAACACAAACATAACAGTCTGTGGTGAACATAACTATGTGGTGAATGATATAAAGTAAATCAAAATGAACTGAATTTGGTGACACTCTGTCAACAGGGTTTGTTAACCCAGTTCCAGTACATGAGGGGGACTCAACTCCATAATGGATACCTCAGTCCACATCTGCCAGTTATAAAATAAAGTCCCACTGCATCAGACACTGAGAAGAAGCACAAATAACAGGCACACAAATGAGCTTCCACACTGTTTAAATCTGTCGCTTTGTGGCAGGTGAGCTATTCCTCATCTTCAGTCTGAGTATTCATGAGGTCTGCAGCTCTTTTACATCCCCCATTTCTGTGCTGGGTGTGTGTTTTTAGAGGTTGTGCACATTTTAATCTCTCGCTGTTAAGATCCATGGTCGTCTGCATTCCACCTAGTCGTTTAATTCCTCTCAGATTAGTTGAAATGAGCAGACTGGAATAATGGTAATTAAGAACCCCCCCCCCAGCAGATTAGCAGTGCATAATGCAGGTACAGGCAGCCAAATCCCAGGGGTGCATCACGGCTGCTAAGTGACTCCTGCACCTGTGCGTAGGTCAGAGAGGGGCTCATGATCTTCCCCCTTCCTCCGCGGTCCCTCAAACTTGTCACATGGTTGTGCTTTGATGCCAAGGTGGTCTGGCAGGTAGCAGGTTGCCGGGGGGGGCACGCATCAGCTGATTTCCCCAATTCTGCGGCATCTGGCGCCTCTTTATCGACCGCCGGTGCCTGGACAGGTACCTGCGTGACTGAGATTCGGGAGACTGGCCCGGGGCCCCAAGCACATTGCATATTCAGTAGAATGCCCCATCCCTGCTCTGACAAGCAGGAGGTGGCCAAAGGTACATCAGAGGTGCTGGTCACCTTTTATCCAACCATGGCAAGGGGAACCAAGGGAAGTGTTTGTGTTCCTAAGGGCTAAGTTAGGGCCCATTACTAATGGGGGTTTGAAAATCATCAGGGATTTCATTTGTTATCTGGAAAGCCAAAAAAGAATCCGTAAGAGCAAACGTAAAAAAAAAACATGAAGCAGGGCTTAATTAAGCACAGAAATAAGTTCTTAAGGAGAGTGCTTAACTTTCCATGGGGGTTGAAATGTGGGTGACACCCCTATGTCACTGTAACATGGTACATTCCAGAGTCTGAGAGGTATGAAGAACCTTTCACACTAAAGGCCTGCGGGAGCCAGCAGGGTCTGAACAGGCCACTCCACCTCACGTCCTTCATAAAGGCTCTCAGACACCCGGGAACACATTGTAATACCACATGGGCTCTCCATCATCACGCGGTTCCCATTCGTACAGCACATTCACACGGTTTCCGTGTTTCTCTGAGTATATAATCTTATGTCCCAAGGCAATTCGCTTTTTTTTCAATGCTGGAGGAAGTTGTTAAAAATTGTACCGTGCCATTATTTACTTAGCAGACATATGAGACACGGCTAATCCAGGTGCTTTTTGAATGTCTTTGCGTGCACTGTCGAAAAAGACTTTACCGCTCACCTAGGAGTCAGAACAAATTATACCATGCAGCAGCCACCGGGCAATTTCCTGTTTTGTTCGACTGTAAACAGGAAACGAAAGAATATGATGTTCTAAATGGCAGAGCACAGCACGAACACAGCACTCCCGTATCACTATTTCTGAATGGAAATGAATTTGTCTTTGGTTTTCTGTTAAATGTCAAACCATGTGGTTCTGATGTTGGACTGCAGTTACATCACACTATTCCAAAATTTACAACATCCTCCCCAAAGCTTCAGATGTTTGCTGAAAATAATACAAGCACTTTCTGTGTGTATAATATACATATTAGAAATAACTTTCCCCTTCAGTCTAGGCATTTGCCCAGAGGATACCTGCCGTTTCTGGCATTTGGCTGCAGGTAAACATCTTATATAAGATAAAAATCACAGAAGGAAATTCCACTTGCGTTGAGCGGCCTGCTCAGTTTCCCATTCAAGCCGACAACAAGCTTCTGTCTCACAAGTGCCATCATGTTTTCTCTTTGCCACTCTAATTACATTTGGCAGCAGATCTTCCACCATGTGGAGAACCTAAGCTGGGGCGCTGCGGTGACGATGTTGTGAAAATGCATTTGTTAGTTTTAATAGGAAAGCTGAGATGTTCCTGTGACGATGTCATGGAAATGTGTTTGTTTTCTCTGTTTAGAAAGCGAAAATGTTCCTGTGATGATACCATGGAACTGGGCTAGTTTGTTCTGATTGGAAAGCTAAGGTGTTCCTGTGAGGATATCATGGAAATGTATCCGTTTGTTCTGATTGGGCTGCGACAGGTTATTCCTTACCTTGTGCCCATAGCTTACAGGATGGGCTCCAGGTGCCTGTAACTCTGCACAGGACAAACAGACATGGATGGATGGATGGATGTTCTGATTGGGAAGCTAAGACGTTCCTGTGATGATATTATGAAAATGTTTCTTTGTTTGTTCTGTGTGCTCAAAGTGACATTTCTTCTTGTCTACCCCAAAAGGAGACCAGCTGATGGTGTCTCAACCCAGTATGTTACAGGCCCACTGTACGTGGTTGGCGATGGCTGTGGCTCCATCCCTTGTTGTCACAAGTGGCACAAATTAACAATTAGAAAGTATAATAGACTGAAGATCCAAATGTCCAGCTTCATGAAGCCGCCGTTTGCCCTGACACAATTAGCAAAGTTCTAGAACATTCCATCGCTGGCATGGAATGTTCAAGCTGACACCGGTGTGGATTTGCATTGTGGCCTTCAGGTGCTCCTGGTACCCCCTCACATTATAGCCCTCTCTGCACCCTCAAGTCGCTCCAGATGTTCTGCATCTCACATTAAGCAGGATTTGCCATCAGCGCCGCAACAGTTAATCTGAGAAGTAAATAACTATTTGCTTTATTTTATTTTTCTGGGTGCATAAATAAAGGTTCCCCAATCTGTTGGCTAATGAGAATTAAAGGTGTCAGTGGTGAATCAGTTGGAGGCATTCCTATGATTTTGCTGACGCTTTTGACAGCGCGGGTCCCACCGGAAAGACCAGTGTTTCCACAAGGTATCGCTGCATCTCATCTGGGGGGGGCTTCCTTCCACCCCAACTCTCTCTTTCCTCCAGGCTTCCTCAGTGCCCTCCAGTCAGCTTTTCACCATGCCATCTGTTCCCCAGGCCACTCTCTCTCTGGTCATTAATGAGCAGGTCTGCTGGGTGTTTGTACCATCCTGATTTTATCCAAACCCCCCCAACAAACTCCCAGTGGTGTATGATATTCGGAAATCCCAGAGTTGCACCACAATCCTGAGGAGCAAAAATAACTCCTCCAAAAAAACGAAGGGGGGGGGGGGCGCCACGGGGGTGTTGGAGTCTGGGTGGTAAACACGGGCGGGGGGAGACGTGCCGCCCCCGGGGGGGCGGGGGCGGC
This sequence comes from Mormyrops boulengeri, assembly GCA_026781065.1. NCBI lineage: Eukaryota > Metazoa > Chordata > Actinopteri > Osteoglossiformes > Mormyridae > Mormyrops > Mormyrops boulengeri. Next base: position 15,403,012 of record JAODLD010000001.1, on the reverse strand, counting down.
CCCCCCCCCCCCGGCGCGGGGGGGCGCGGGCGGGGCCGCCCCCCCCCCAGTCCTGTGTGGGAAGAGCGTGAATAGATCTCTCAGCATCTTCCTCCCTCACACGGAGCCTAACGCAAACAAAGGGCCCTTGTGCTTCTCCCTGCCGTCAATGGGTAGCCTGTTGCTTCCTTCAGCTATCAATTATACACATCATTTTCAGAAGTTAAGTGTCCCCTTACATTTGATTACAGCATTGTTTCCGAGTTAATCTGCACAAATGTGCGGCGGCTAGGGCCAGGTGTGGGGTGGGGATTCTGCTTTCTGATGAGGCATTACAGAGGGGGCATGGAGATGTCTTTCAGTTAAAAGGAAACCAGATTCCACTACCACAGAAGTATTTGTTTATTGATACTCAGGTCAAAGCAGTGATTCTGTTTAGCTAGTTTCATTTTTATTTTACAAAAGTACATTTTTTGAATGGCTATTGTTAATTCTAAGGAGATTAAGTTGAATATTTCAATCCGAATTTGTTCTTTGATCGAAGTGATAAGCCGTAAGACTCGCTGGGGATTCTTGGCTGTTGGTGGACTCTCCTTGGCGAATTTCAATAAAGAAAGATTGCATTGTGCACAATTATTATTATTCTTGCGTATACCTGCTAGGATAACGAGGAAAATCCCTTAACCGTTTTTTAATATTGTTGTTTTAATGGTACAGAGCACGAATTCCACTCAAGGATTCTAGGATGTCTATGACTTGGTCAGTGAAGGAGGCCACTTTGATTTATGGATTTTTTTTTTGGTGCATGCATAAAAATGGTGTCTTTAGGCTCCATTAGTTTGTCATTAGACCTTTCCTTCCTGCCTGAGAGCTTTAATGAGCCGTGACTTGGACATCCGTCCCCAGGCGTCATACTTGAGAACACACAGACTAATGTGAATGAATGGCCTTCCTGACGACTCTCTAAACATACCCCTGGCATGCTTGTGTTTACCACGGGGCAGCCCAACAGGCAAAGTCCTTTATTAGGCCTTGAGGAAATTGTCGTTTACTCTCTGGCCGACGACATAGGCGGCCGCATAGGGCGCCGACT
>JAODLD010000001.1:15389735-15401840 GCA_026781065.1 Mormyrops boulengeri | reverse complement strand
GGCGCCAGGGGGGTGTTCACGTCTGGATGATAACCCGGGGTGGGGGAATACGTACCTCCCCCGTCGATCCGGCCCCCCCCCCCCCGCTATGGCATCTGGCTCAGATTGCTGTCAGGTTGTGGAATGTAACGACCCCATGATTGACATGTGACCACACTGACCGCACGGCAAAATGGGCCTGTAGCGGGGAGGCTAATATTAGCTAGCGGCCTGGTGACATGGGCAGTAGCGTACCTGGAGCCCCCCCGGAGGGGAGTGTGTTGCATGTGCAGCCAGTTGATCACATGACACATAAACTGAGAGCTTGTCTTTCCTACAGCAAAGTGGTGGTGGTGGGGGGGGGGGGTTCTTAGGGAATTACTTGCTTACACAACTGATTGCAGCAAAAAGAATGAAATTTAAAAAATTTTTTTGTAGAATTAGTATTCATTTAACTGGCATAAAACTTACAGCTGCAAGGTCCTATGGCAGATTTATGGGGAGGAAATGCCTGTCCAGGTAATTCAGGCCAAATCTGAGTCCTGAGAGCGAAGCCACTTCACCCGGCACTATAGCAGAATATCGATGGCCCTGGGCCCCATTTCTCAGCTAACGAGAGTGACGCATAGGAAGAAAATTGGCGTTATGACCCAGGCATCTCCGAAATGTGAATTTCTCTCGTGTTACCAGCAGATGTCTGCTGTAACTGACAGTCGTTCCTCAAATTACCCCCAAAGGTGCAGCGAAGCGGGGACAAATCTGCCCACTGGCGTATTTTTAGGCGGTTATACAGAAACGCTTAAGAAGGAAAGCCAGGTGATATGTGTCCATCTGTACATGACATAATTCATGTTAAGGTGAGATGCAACCCTGGATTTAACTCCTGTTTGCTGAAGGGGACAGATTGAGAAACTCAAAATGCTCCTGTGATTTAAGCCCAACTGTAATGTCAAATTCCTGTCATTGTTCCCCAAAAATGAGCCTCATTAAAAGATTACTGAAGTTTTGACTTCATATTGGATCATTTTCAAATCTTATGTTTAATTTCAGGTGTAAAGCATTTTATAGATTACCAATAAAGATGATGATTGAAATGCACAAAAAAACACAAAAATGACTGTGTAGAAAAAGTACGATATATATTTAGATTAGACAGATTTTTACACAAGGTAGAATGAGGATAAGATACTGGATCCATGGTGTTAGTGTGTGACTCTGTCTTTGTGAGTGGAAGGTCGCTGGTTTAAATCCCAGAGTTGTCAGAGTGATTTCATCACTGGGCCATTGACCAAAAGCCCTTAACCCTGAACTGCTGCAGGACTGGCTGACCCTGCATTCTCGCAAAATGTACATTGCTTTGGTTAACGGTGTCTGCTAAATAAATAAATGTACAGAAGGCTGTAGGCCCAATAAAAGGTCTGCTGTTGTACCTTTTGGGGGTTAGGTCCAAAAGCTAAATTTCGTCTAATATTACTGGATATTTACATGAGTAAAGGTGAGTGGAATTAAAAAATAGAGCAGGAAATGATAATGTATTCATGCAATTCCAGTGGCAGTGACTGTTCAGCCTTCATGCTCGCTATAGATTCCTGCCGTACCATATTCAGAGCACTGATGGTCCGCGCCAAAGAACAAACCTACAACGCAGAGCCATGGTGGTATTTTAGAGGCATCTCAGAGATACATACAGTCCGAGTGTGAATGTCACAGATGCGCTCCAAGGCGTACCGATGAGCACGGGCCTCTCTACTTTGTGTGAGAGGCAACATGGCTGTCAAGCCATGTGACCTGGCAAGGTCTGATTTGCATATTAAATGCTTTTTTTAAATCAAATGATGCTTTTATCCAAAATGACTTGCCATAGAGAGACAAAGAATTACAATCGATGTGTCTTTGCAGGGATTGGAACTTACACCCTTTGCGATGTTATGTTGGTAGTAAAGTGTGTTAATGGACAGAATTTTGGGATTTTCGGTGACCACTGCCCCCTGAAGGTGCCTCTTTCCCTTTGTCGTCTATAGAGAGCTTCCGGCAACATGCTGATTCATAAATGCAGTGGAAATTACGTCAGACAGAGACCTCTAGGCTTAAATATGATGTTACCTGTTGACTTCACCCAGCACCAGTGGCTCATTTCTCATATAGTGCTGTTTCTTTTGTATGAGGAGCATCACTGTCCCACGTCTAGATGTACGCAAAGGCTCTTCCCTTCCTCAGCAGCCTCTCCTGCTATGCAAACAGGGCTCTGTTTTGCCCTACAAACAGTTTCCTGACTTACTCTTGTCCAGTGCTAAACTGATTGGGGGTTGGCCATGTTTGCCAAGGTAATGAGGTCAGGGCAGAGTGATTCACAAGGCACATGCTTGGCCACCTCGGGGTCCTAAAGGAGGAGCCTGGGACAGCCAGCCCCACCCAGTGATTAGCAGCAGAGCTGTGAGCAAACAGATCCAGCAGGGGTGCCGACTGGGGGAAAAGATAACAAAGTTTGGTGGGGGTTGGGTCATTCCATCATTGGGTTTCAAACCAAAGCAATTCCTGGAGCCTAAGGAACGAGGCCCGCAATTTCAAAATTAAAAGAGCTTTAAAAAAACTATTATAGTCTCAGCAGAAAATGGTCAGTTTCACATTTTTTACACGTGTTGCGATAGCTGGAGGGGGACAAATGCGAGGCAACAGCTAAACTACTGCTGGTGGGGCTACTGCCGGCTGCTTCTTCTTTGAGTTTGACTGCAGAATTTCCCCCTTTACTGTAATTTGCCGTGTTGTGAGTCACTGAGAAAACACCCTGAATGCAAAACCTTATTATCTGACCTGATCTCCCTTTTGAACTGATTGCATCAGCCCGTCCAAAAGAGCTTGAGGAATAATTGGGCTGTTGATGTAGGAATTTTACTCTGCTCCTTCCTCAGATTTTTCCAAATGAATTAATGCATCACACAGCAGATTTAACAACCTGATCAACCTGAAAAAGCTGAAAGACAAACTGATTGATCAAACTTTTATTTTCTGTGCTGAAAAGTGAATTAAGTGGCCGTCTCACTCTGTCTTTAAAGGGATTCCGATGTTAAAAACATCACCCTCCCCCCAAAAAGCCAATTAAACCCTGAATCTGTCAGACACTAAATTCCAGCCCACTCTGGTATTTTCTGGCGTCACAAAGGGGACCGAAAGCTGTGACAAAAACAAGAGAAAGGATCATTAAGGTGGCGTGGTGTGTAGTGGGGGTCCTGGTCTGGCCCGCGCTTTGCCTGATTCATTCTCAGCGTTAGACCTGCCAGGAGAGAGAGCACGAAAACCAAAAAATGTAACCAGCCACGATATCAATGGACTACAGTTTGATGGGAGTGAATGGAACTGAATTGAAACTTTACTTGCTGTGTGCACAGATACAGAAGCACAAGTACATTCAGGGCCGTAGCCAGGATTTTTAAAATACTGACATCAAAAGTGTCAGCCCTTCCTGATGGGGCGTGGGGACATTCTCGCCCAAGAAAATCTTTTAAGCCTACAGTGTACATTGTGAATTTTTAACTTGTGTTTATGCCTCAATCCGACTTAATTACACTGATATCTGTTCACTCGGTCAACTTTATTCTCAGTGCATCATTCAATAAAATATCACAGTAAAAATAATACTGAGCACATGACTTCTGTGTCCTTGACGGTAAATATGGACATGAGTATATTGGAATTCTTGCACGGTTCCCTCTGTCAAGCTTTAAAAACAACGTACGAGACAACGACGTATAGAAATGGACTTAAATAGATAAAAAGAAACAAGGATAAACACCTTCCAGTGCCCGGAGGAGATGAACTAAACTGGACCATATGGCTAATTCTTCTGTAATGTGATATCACATTATTGTCAATATCATAGCACTATATCCTGTATCTCTTACAAGCCCTCACAGAGTGAGGATGTCATCTTGATTCCTCCAGACCAAACATATCATCAGAACAATATGCTTTTGTGGTCAAATCTCTGTTCTCCACTGTCCCGTCGCGAACCAGCCCTCTATTGCGTCCGGGAAAATGTGCCGCCCTATTCAGGTTCATAACAGAAGTGGAATACACACAGGAAATAACAATCTTCTGTTAACCACAGGACAAATCAGAAAGTGGGACACACCTGTACTACACTCAGCGGTATAATATTAACGATGAATGGTAGCATTGTCACCCCACCCTCCAGCCTTTGTGTCGTTACAAGGGAGATGAAGGGGTCACATTTCAGAGCCCAACTGCATCTTTACCTTCCCAGACTGCGTGTGAAATCTGCGTTTTTATAATGCAATTTTTTATATGCGACGCACAGCTGTGTCCTGGGGACTCAAAGTACAAATAGCTGTAGTTTAACTCCAGTAAATAGTTCTGGTCTTACATATTCAGAACAGAACTAATCAAGGACTAATTGAAGGAACAGAATTAATTAAGATATTTATTGGCAGACATAAACTTCAAATGAGTAGTAAAGTGTAGTGATGGGAAAAACAGTCATTTGTCCACAACAGAGAGAGATCAGAGTACACAAAAAATACCTAAGTAAGCTCTCCTGGGGCTGAATAAGGCACTCAATATCTGGATGTCTGTGTGTGTGTGTTATGTATATATTACACTGAGCAGACCAAATGTCCCCACAATGTGATAAAAACCTATTATTTTGATGTTGTGGGGATCATTTTTTGGTCCCCACATGGGGAGACTCAATTTTATAAAAAAAATCTGTGACTGCAGTCAAAAACTTAAAAATGCCAGAAGTTAATTGGTTTGGTTATTTATGGGTAAGGTTAGGGCTGGGTAGGGGTTAAGGGTGTCATGTTGGGATGAGAGTTTTGCCCATAGAAATGAATGGAGAGCCCCCAGAAAGATATGAATACAGACGTGTGTGTGTGTGTGTGTGTGTGTGTGTGTGTGTGTGTGTGCGCGCGCGCGCGTGGGTGTGTGCGCGCCTGTGTGTGTTTTCGGGCATATGCAGTAATTCCAATTGCTGCCGTTTACATAGCGCAGAACAGACCGTGCTGTATGTAACCTAATTCCGCCTATTCACCATTACAGCGGACTACTGCCGTAACTAACATTTGGTCGCTGGAGCTGGGGCCCTAATCTTCCTGCTAATCAATATGGCTGCAGCAGCTATACGCAGAAACGCCGTAAATGCGCCCGATTACTGTCTCTCCGTGTCCCGGAGACCAAACACCGGTTTTCTAGCTCCTCATAAGCGCTTGGCAGATATACGAACGAAATGATTACCGCTGGTTCGGGCATTGTGTACCTTAAAAAGAAGACGAAAAACCAGAACCAGTCTCGATATGTACAATTAAAAATAATTTATAAAGTGACAAAGAATGAAGCATGATAAGCGTTTCAGGCTGACTGTATATGCGATTTCAGGCCGTACCGGATAAAGTACGATTTAAATACAAACATCCAGCCGAATAATTTAATTTTTTGACAGGGACTATATTGTAATGAGATTCGGATGCAGCAATACACCGCTCGCTGGATAAAAAAAACTGCTCATTTGTATGTTTACATTGTATGAACTGTTAATTTAAAAAAAAAAAAGAAGAAGAAGAACAAGACTATAACAACCCAGAAACTTTTTTAAGAATCAGACGGGGGAGGGGTCGCGCGCCGAAAACCTTTTACAAAATGCTAGGCTTGTTCTTGGCTTTCTAGTAATTACAGCCTCGGCGTGAGTCCTATGCAAGCTTTAAAGCAAACAGCAGTGCTTGAATTAAAAAATAAACACTCCCTCCTTGGTCTCGTACGACCCCCTGGGACGGCCTAATAAGCGCAAATTAACCTGCCGAAGGGGTTTTCCTTCCACCAAATTGCCTGTAATTAAGGATGCTTTTTTATTTAGCCATTAACCTGAATACGTAACCAGTGGTCTTTCATGTTCATACATTTATTGATACATATCGGATGTGTTTGTTGATGTTGTAAATGGATTTTATTGTGATTTGCAAATTTTGAGGACGATGATGATTACAATAATAATAATAATAATGACGACTCTAGTCTCTCCATGGTCTCTCAAGTTTATGTTTAATATTTTTTTACTTTAAATGCTAAGTTTAGTCCTGTTCACTAAAATGTATTATTTTAAATTTATTTTAGTACTTAATAACTAAGCTATTATTGAACTGTACAGTTACTGAATATTATATTTCAGTTTGTTTAATATAAGGGAATTTGGTTATATTGAATTTTTTTATTTTTGACTTTCTTTTTATGGGTCCGCGTGTCAAGAAATTAACCTGTAAATCAGAGACGGTATCAGGACTTCTCAGTGCCAGAGATGCCACGCCCTCGGGGGTTGTTGATTGGCCTGTTGAGCGTGTGGGCGTGACATGTCCCCTTGTGTATAAATACTCCAAGCTGTGTTTTTTTTCTAGCAGAGCGTTTTGTTAGGAAACCCTCGCTGATGTGTGGTGCGGGTTATAAACGTGAAACTTCCGTCATATTTTGACACCTACTGGGGGAGGAGAGACGCTTTCCGAGGATTCTTTTGCTGATGCCAGTTTGCGTGGAGAAACAGGGTGTCTCCTGAACCGCTTGCGCTTTTATTTCTCAGCCATTTTGACTTGCACATTTGCAGACGGACTCGCTCCTGCCCCGCTTTGCAGGGTTTGCAAATCGGCCGCTTATCAGTGCCAGGCGAGCACAAGCAGGATGGGTCCGCTGCTCCTGGTTTGACTGCACGGGGTCTTTTCCCTGGAGAGACGCAAGCTGATTACCTTTTGTTCAGCACAGAAGCGGGTCTGGACTCAGGATGGAGTGCTACCTGTTGGGGATCTGCATACTCCTCGCACTCGCCATTCTGCAGCGATCAAGCTGCACAGCGGCCAAGGAGATCACCTGCCAGGAAATCGCCGTACCGCTGTGCAAAGGGATCGGCTACAACTACACGTACATGCCCAACCAGTTCAACCACGACACGCAAGACGAGGCCGGTCTGGAGGTGCACCAGTTCTGGCCCCTCGTGGAGATCCAGTGCTCCCCCGACCTGAAGTTCTTCCTCTGCAGCATGTACACCCCCATATGCCTGGAGGACTACAAGAAACCCCTGCCCCCTTGCAGGAGCGTTTGCGAACGAGCCCGGGCGGGCTGCGCACCGCTTATGAGGCAGTACGGCTTCCCCTGGCCGGACAGGATGAGGTGCGACCTGCTGCCCGTCCAGGGCAACCCGGACACGCTGTGCATGGACTACAACAGGACCGACTCCACCACGGTGTCTCCGGTCCTCTCGAAACCGACGAATTACCCCAGCAAACCGTTCAACCCTCACAAAGGCAGGAGCGGACACAGCAGACCCGGCGCTAAGCACAAGGGTCCGGTGTCTCCGTGCGAACCGGGCTGTCAGTGTCGTGCGCCCATGGTGCAGGTGAATGGTGACCGGCACCCCCTCTTCAACCGTGTTAAGACAGGCCAGATCCCGAACTGCGCCATGCCGTGCCATAACCCGTACTTCACACAGGACGAGAGGACCTTCACAGCCTTCTGGATCGGGCTGTGGTCTGTGCTCTGCTTCGTCTCCACCTTCGCCACCGTGGCCACTTTCCTCATCGACATGGAGAGGTTCAAGTACCCCGAGCGACCGATCATCTTCCTGTCCGCCTGTTACATGTTCGTCTCGGTCGGTTACATCGTGCGCCTGATTGCTGGCCATGAGAAGGTGGCTTGCAACCGGGAGTATGAAGTGGAGCACATCCACTACGAGACCACCGGCCCGGCGCTCTGTACCGTCGTCTTTCTGCTGGTGTACTTCTTCGGCATGGCCAGCTCCATATGGTGGGTCATCTTATCCCTGACGTGGTTCCTGGCCGCCGGGATGAAGTGGGGCAATGAAGCTATAGCGAGTTATTCCCAATATTTCCACCTGGCCGCCTGGCTAATCCCGAGCATGAAGTCCATAGCCGTCCTGGCCCTGAGCTCCGTGGACGGGGACCCAGTGGCTGGGATCTGCTACGTGGGCAATCAGAGCCTGGACAACCTCAGGGGCTTCGTGCTGGCGCCGTTGGTCATCTATTTATTTATCGGGACCATGTTCCTCCTAGCGGGGTTTGTGTCCCTGTTTAGGATCCGCAGTGTCATCAAGCAAGGGGGTACCAAGACCGATAAGCTGGAGAAGCTAATGATCCGAATCGGGATCTTTACGGTGCTGTACACCGTCCCTGCGACAATCATCGTGGCGTGTTACTTTTACGAGCAGCATAACCGCCAGAGCTGGGAGGTCGCCCACAATTGCTCCTGCTTGCTGGAGCAGGACCTAAAGAAGCCGGACTACGCCGTCTTCATGCTCAAGTACTTTATGTGCCTTTTGGTGGGCATCACGTCCGGGGTGTGGATCTGGTCGGGGAAGACCTTGGAGTCGTGGCGGGGGTTTTGCACGCGCTGCTGCTGGGGGAGCAAAGGCACCGGGGGCTCCATGTACAGCGACGTCAGTACGGGACTAACGTGGAGGTCGGGCACTGCCAGCTCGGTGTCCTGTCCAAAGCAGATGCCGCTGTCGCAGGTCTGAAACGAGCCGGCCCGTCGACAGCTAATTGTGTCAGTTGTCTTTCACTCTCCTCTAATTAGCATATTAATGAACCCATTATTTCTATTAGATAAGGGTGTAGGCACTGGTTAAAACAATGTATGTGCCATTAACACTGCTAAAATCCTGCCCCTTTTGTTTATGTAGGATTGGAAATGGGGGGGGGGGGTCGTTTGCAATGAGTTTGTGTTGTGCTAAAAGCACAGAGGTTCCGTTTCCCCCCTCGAACTTCGTAACCTGAAAACTGCGCCTGAACGACGGCAATCACGGTATCAAGGATAGTTTTGAAATAAGCCTTAATGTCTTATTACCCAAATATTATACGGGTTTTTATTGGAAAGTATATTTATATATTGTGTACAGATCTGTAAATTATGTATAAATGAAGAACTATAAGATATTGTACATTTGTAAAAAAAAAAAAAATGTAGATGTCACTTTGTTGAGAGCAAATGACTTTTATTTTGCCAATAAAACAATTTTGATAATTAGAAGTTGTCTGTGCGGCTTACGCGTGCTGGACATTGGCCCACGTGGATGGATGGATGGAATGTGCAGCTCTGATAACAGTGAACAAGCACCTAAGAAGGTGTGTACTTTGATTTAGTAACTTTTTTTTACTGTTAGGGTTTCGGTGTGGATGGTAGTTACAGGGCTTGGGGATCTCCTCGGTTTCCTGAGAGACTTGTAACTGTTGCTGAACTTGAGTGAAAGAGGGGACAATCTTTTAAGCAGCTTTCTGCCCATTGTCACCGGGCACGAACAATTTGGTGCCTTCAATGGCAGCCCCACAGGTGGCCTGTCCGCATAATCCCCATTCTGCGGGCCTTTTAGCAAAACAATCGCGGGACAGAGCTGCGTCCATTAGAGCAATTGGTAACATCTCCCGGAGTGTTTGAATTTAATCGCACAATTGTGTCGTTCAAGCTCCCCCGTCTTAATAACCGGCATGATATATGATAGTTGATTTAAAACAAATTATTTTCTGGTATATACAACAACGCGGTCGGCATGACGGTCCAACAGCGCTGCCGTTAAGCAGACCGCGACTTCACATCCCGGATCGTATCTGATCCCTCTTATTTAAGAGGGACAAGATCCGTTAATTTGTCGGTAAAGGATTTCGCCTAAATGGTCTTATTCGCCTGAAGAATCTTATGCTTTGCATGCATGGGAACGATATCAGTCGAAAGGTTATTCGGCGAAATACGCGTGTTCAAAGTGCTTCTACGGTTCCTCTTTCTATAGATCTAATGAAATCAAATATCCTAAAACAAATAAATGATATGTAAATCTGAACTTTGACACATTCGCGATAATTTGTAACTGCAAACTAAATGGTCCATACTTTGAAATCCGTGTCATGTCAATGTCTACTATCCAAATAGTAACAGTAACATTGTATTTTTAACCCCAGTGGATTGAATCAATAGGTTTTATTAGACGGTTTCAACGACAAGTTGAATCTGTAAATCTGCTGCACTGTATAGGCCTACCATACTGTACCTAGAACAATAAAGACAAAGTCGGCCATATGAAAACAGTAATACGGCTGCAAATTGATAGTTTTACACGCTGGGCTCTGACACTCTGGATTTTCGCGGGTGCGGTGGGGGTGTTGAAAATGTGGCGTTAGTGTTACACTCATTATTGTCCCTCTGTTAAAACGCAAACACATCTGTGCAGATCGCCATCGGGAAGCCTGAAGGGCTTGTGTGGGAAAAGCGGGCTTGATGCAGGGACGCTACGCGGCCATACTCCCATCTAGTGGCCGCAGTTGGGTTATCTTATTTGTTTGTCATATAATTATAATGCGACACTTCAGGCTCATTACAAGCGAAGTAGCCGAGAAGTTTGAAGGTGCATATAATGTCTTATTTACTGTGTTTTCTTCATGGGAACATTTTCGATACTCATGTCTGCTTAATAATTAGGCCCATCCCTGGTTCTTAAGTGATTTATTGCAGACGCGTAAGATATATCGTTGCCTAAAGTTCACATTTGTCGTGCTGATTCATCACTAGAAGAAACTGCATCAGTCATGCCACGTCTTTTAACCCTTTGAACCTCTACACAAGGTTTTATCCAGCAAAGGAATAGGGGGTTTCTTGTAGTCGTCCAAGATCAGGAAGACAAATAATTAAACGGTAAATAATTGGTACATATATGATGTAATCTGTTTTCACTCGGAGAAATTTAGCACTTTAGTTGAAATTGTGAAAATGATCCGTGGAGTAATATATTATATTAGTGTTTCACTTGGAGTCCATCCCCACAGGCAAGTGGCCGTATCTGGCGTGTTTTGCTGTTAATTATCAGTAATTACTGTGTTTCTGATGGACATGTGGGTGTTCGGGGGGGGGGGCAAAAACCTCACGTGGATGGCGGCTGGAGGCCACCAAGAAGCAGAAAGGCCCCATGTGCTGGAGGGCTTTATGTAGAAAGAGCCCCTATGCGAGTTCCCAATTTCCCGGGACATGGACTTACCTCAACCTCATCATTCATTCTCTGGTGTCTCGCTCCTATTCGAGCACAGTGGTGATCTATGGAACTTTGGAAAACGCATCGGAGAAAAGGAGGGGAATGTGACCAAACCATATAATTATCCTGCTGCACAGTGGAGAGTGTCACTCCCCCCACACACACACACTCACACACCAGCTATCAAAACAGGTTCAAGTTCAGATGCGTCAGTACAAATCCCAGCAAAGTCACACACCCACCTCCCCGCCCATCCTATGCACGTACACACACCATTATGAAGGTTTCACAGTCCTGATTCTGTGGCTTAAACAGCACTGGTTGCTCATAATTATACATTATAATGGCAGGTCGCTATTAGTATGATGGGGAAATTAGGTAACGAAATCTATACGCTTCTGTTACAGCAAATTTGTGAAATGTCTTTGTCAGTCTGGAGAGTAAAGAGGAAGGGGGTCTGGGGTGGTTTGACAGAAGGTCCCAGAAAGAGAGATAAGCAGACAGGCTCCTGTAGGTCAGAAGAAATGTATATACATCCATATGCAAATGGGAGGTGTATGAACCAATAAGAACGCTTGACACAGTACTTGATCATCCATGCAGAGATGTAAGAGATGCAACCAATGGACCACTGAACAGTCAGACTGAACAGTCAAGGATGTCTGGATATCTGTATGGGATAATACTGAATTTAAAATATATCTTAATACAAACTGAGCTGTAACCATGGGAAACCTTCTTAGACACCCGATTACCTCAATGCTTAAGCAGCTCTTTAAATGGACGGAGCATATAATTACTAATATGTGTGAGTCACTGCAGATACATCGTCACATTTTCCCTGACAGGACGGGAGGCAGCTTGGCAGCCTGCTGACGGCCCCCACGGTGCACTAGGCCTCACTCCCGCTTTTAGGGGCCCCCATAGCAGTGGCTGCGGGTCCCCAGCACGGTTAGAGGTTACCATACTCCAAAATCAAAACTAATTGTGATCCCCTGTCAGCGACTTTGTCAAGCAAATGGGCCGGGGAGCATGGCGGCAGTAGTGGCGGTGGGGGGGGGGGGGGGGGGGGGGGGGGGGGGGGGGGGGGGGGGGGGGGG
>JAODLD010000001.1:15343994-15367401 GCA_026781065.1 Mormyrops boulengeri | reverse complement strand
CCCCCCCCCCCCCCCCCCCCCCCCCCCCCCCCGCCCGCGCCCCCCCCCCCCCCCCCCATACTGATGATGACGGCCAAACTTTAAGTAAAAATGCATGCAATACAATATTCTTCCCACACTTAGCACGCTGGCCTGACCTTCTTTTCAGGTGTCAAATGCCACACGGGAAACCTTGAATAAATTCCCCTGGTCTCCTGGCACAGCAGGCTGACACCATTGTTAGTTTTCCAGACCAGCTGTATGGCTTTATTCAAGTGGACTGCCTGAGGTCTGAGAGCGGGCCCAGCCGCTGACAGAGGAGGTGGCTCCAAAACTCACCCGGGAAAGACTACACGTAGCAAGCAGGCCTTTTAAGAAGAATTAGGGTCTCGCTGGTCGATGCGGCCTGCCTGAGACAGCACGGGATCTGCAGGGCGCCCCCTGGGGCAGTTGTAAGGACATTACACCCCAGATGGATCTGCATTCCCCTCTGAATTCAGATTAACTGGAGTTCACCCTAAATCTCTATATCTGATTAACTTCTGTTCGGTTGGGGTCTTCATGTGGAAACAGACTGCTCCCTTCACGTGAGACACAGATGAGGGGGAATCTAAGAGTAAGACTGAGTAAGTGCAGATTTGAGTCTTCCTCAAAAGGGGCCTGAGATGAAGAGATCAACCTGTAGGCTTGGGCGGTATTACGGTATACCCCAGTATTTAGAAATCCCAAAGACATTATTTTTAACGCCGTCAAAGACACAGATGCTCCTCTTTCTATTAAACTGAAATGGAGATGCCGTATTGAGGTTAAGTATTGTGGTGCACAGTCTTAGCATTGTCTGGTGCTCACTTACAGTAAGTAACATTTTTTAAAAAAAAAATTTTTATTTTTATGTGACCGCAGATCGGGCAGCGACAGTGGAGTCAGCTATTTAACTCTTCAACAAGGAGTTGTCTCCTCGTTTCCCTAGCACTCAGTTTCCACACTGATGAGCCCGTTTAGGCTCTCTCTGATTCTGGATTTTACGGTAGCCTACATTTTTTTGTTTAATACCGAGATGGAGGTGAAATGTCTAGAAAGTATGACAGTATGAAAGAATGTATATCACCCAAGGTTTTCAGCTTGGTACCACATCGTTCCATGGCACAGAAGTTTCTCGGGGTACATTTGTCAGAAGTACAATGACTAATGTGTTTTATCCAGCAATCAAGGTAGTTCCTGGTGCTTGGAAAGTACGACAAAAATCACTCAGATTCTGCTGCTGTGAAGATCAGGCAGGTTTCTGCTTTGTTGAACAGACGCGAGACCAGACATAAACTTGTAATAAATATGACGGCAAAGAAAAATTGCCACTCTCTGGAGAACAGCCATGCCAAGCTCTGAATCAAACCCACAAGACGGTCCTTCTAATCCTAACGCAGGGGAGATAAGAAGCCGCAGACTCTTCACCATGATTAAAGATCGAGTCGCTGAGGAGATTAAAACTTGCCACTGTAATCTTCTCAGAGCGACCTTAAACTGAGACACTGACATAATGAGCAGAGAAATGCTTCAGGACGAGGGGAGGGGGGCGGATCTGGGATTTCGAGGTGAACGTGAGCCAAGAGAACTGAAGAATGCTGGAGTTCCAAGTTCAAAGCTCTGAAAAGGCCACGCTGGGCCTCCCCATCTGCAATATGAGAAAGGTCACCTAGAAACTGGTACTCTAGTCCTGTATCCTCAGTTACTGGCATTTCCCATAAGACTCCAACATGCTTTAGCAACCATTGGCGATTCTATGATTTTTTTAAGTTAGGGGGCATAAGAGTGGCCATAATTCATACAGACAGACCAACAAAAGGTATATTTTGAATCGGTGAGTGACAGGGGAGTGGGAACTCCAGGGGCCAATCAGCTTTCCGGGGGGGGGGGGGGGGTAGGCACTCCTGGGGCCAATCAGCTTTCAGGGGGAACGGGCACTCCAGGGGCCAATCAGCTTTCAGGGGGAGCCAGAGTTCAGCTGGGGCCTGTGCACCTGTGGCTTCACCCCTCCATACACCCTGGTTTGCAACATTCACAGCAGAATTTCAAGTTAAATCCCATCATAACAACAGTCAAGAGTGACACAGGCCAATAAGATTAAAAGGGGCGTTACTCTGGTAGGGGGCGGAGATCTGCCTTAATAGGCCTCATGTCCAGGGCTGACTGGTGAAACTGGAGGTACATATATTACAAGGAGGCAGGTAGAAGGATATTCGTTCAGGTTTTAACAACCAGCTTCCCTATCTATCTGTGTGTGATCTTGTGTGATAGGGAAGGTATTACAATATATTTACCTAGATGACAATTTAATCCTGGACAACTCAAGATAAGCCTGAAAGGTCCATGAGTAGAGCACCCCCTTGAGGCCACTGGAACGCGCATGTGACACTGCCGTCATCCTCTGCAGCACCAGGCTGCAGCGTGACCAGGATCCGGGGCCGTCCCTGTTAGCCTCAGGGTGTTTTGGACAGATACAGACGTTACAGCGTCTCACGTAGCCATGACAGCGAGGTCGTTGTGAGGCTCTGAAAACAGAAGAACGGCAGACAGATCGAGGCTATATTCAACATAAATGACAATGAGGCCTTTGATAGGCTAAAACAATCAAAGGACAATTAACAGCCTGGATACGGCATGGCTACAGGCTAACATGACACCACTGATAATTACAGGTTATATGTTCAAAAAACCTCAAGTTTTTCCCAGCTTGGGTGAAAAATCAAACACATTGCTTAATGAGATCATTCACCCTTAACTGTAAACCCTGAACGTGTGAATCTCTCATGAACCTGAATTTCTAGCTGTCCTCTAAAAATAGCTCCTGATTTAGCTTTATGTAAAAAGCAGCCTCTCAGCTGATTTCAGTGTGGTTATGCAACTCTGAGCACTGACAGGGTCTTCAGTGCAGCCGCTGATTTAACCTCAGACAGCTGTTTCGTTACTTTTGTAAACACCTTTTGTTATGGTGACATTTAAATGGATAAAATAACCTTGTGCGACCCAGGGTCCGTGGGAGTGGCTAGCACGAAGTGGCAGTCTATTCTGCTCTGCCAGGAAACAGCCGAGGCCCTGAGGCACTGGGCCAGAACAGTTCAGGACATGGAACATCCACCCAGGCCCTAACACACCATCTGGCACCCAGGAGAAGGCAGCGCTAATCGCGAGAAAACCCCAATGGTCCTTTAGTCACATTAGCAGAGTGGCTACTTAGTGATAGCAAAATGGCAGCTAAGCAAGAGGCTAAGCACAGTCCCTGGGTGACTCTCAATACCAAGAACACAAAGGCTGTACTTGTGTTCTTGGCAAGACCAGTCTTGTTAACTTGCTTCCCAAGAATGAACTTGGGACACAAAGCATGAACTTGGGACACAAAGCATCATGAGATTGTTCTCTGTGGCAATGATGCAACCCATGCATACTTGATATTTGCGGCTGGGCAAAAAGGACATCCAGGGATTTTTGGCGTCCTCTGTACTTCCGTCCTTGAGTATTGGAACTGTACTTCGGCAATGGAAGATGACGTCAAACAGGTATGCGAGAACACAAGAACGGTCAAGTAAACATAATGATGAACACCCCCTGATTTGCCACCATTACAGATTGTCCAAAAACAACTAAAGGCCAAGCGAGACACGACACCTTTTTAATGCCAGCAGCCTGGGAGCCTTCCTTGGTAGCAGAGCCTTAGCTAAGGCTGGGGTCTAATGCTCAAATTCAGCCAAGAGGCTCACTAATTACTAGCTTTTGTTAACCCACACCTACAGAGAAGATGGGGGAGCATCTCAGGGACACGGCAGGAGAAACGGCACTTCCTTCTGTTTCTATGGCATAAAGTGATCAGACAGACGGGTTTCCGTATTACACGGTGCAAACAGCCCATCTGCGCGATGCTACAACCGGGCATCATGTTTTCTGTGAGCATCATCGGAGTGTTCACCATATGGACACTTCCGGAATGCGTCACAGACGTCAGCGCCGCTATTCATCGCCCTCCCACTGGCCAGCGAGGGAGGCGAAGATGGTTTTATTCTTGAGCTCAAACTTAGAAAATGAAATCTAATAAGAAGCAATCAGAACCCCGGAGTTAAATAGGGAATTTCCCCATCAAGCAGCTGTAATATCCAGTGTCCATGTCAGGATGGTATCATGTGGGGATGTATGGATTTTTCCAAGATCTCCGGAGATCGAACATCCTTCCCCACGGGACTTTCAACAAACATGGAGGAATGCATGGCACCCAACGGAATTCCAGAAAGAGGCACCAGATTCGGCGTGTCAGTGTTCCTAACAACGATGAAACGCACAAGCAAATTCCTCTCCAGAGGTGGCAAATGACAACAGGCATAGAGGGGTATTAACACTCTCCTGCCAGTAACTTTTGCTGGAAGTTGTTGGGATCTGAATCGGAGGGAGGGGGGGCATTGAAGGTATGCACATGACATCACAGGAGGCAGAAGTCACTGCAGTTATACCCACTGAGTGGCAGAAAGACTGGCGTTCAGCTTGGATGCTGCAAAAAAAACTTCTCAAAGTGAAGGAGTGGTTGCGCGACTGACTGTAAAAAAGGATTTAACAAGAAATCAGAGGAATGTTTTTACAGATTGACAAAAGCTAAAGAAACTACTAAAGAAACTAACTAAAGAAAAGAGAAGCAGTCTGTGGAATCCGGGTTCTGAAATTTGGATTTGCGGTTGTCATTTCTTCTCAAATAGTTTGGATTTTTGGGTGAAACTATGCCTTAGGTGATATACTGTACTGACTGCTAATCAGTTAAATATTTAGCATCATTCATTTATATTCATTTATATTCTGTGTAACTGTAATGTTTTTTCAGCATTTATTAAAAACACATCCATGACAATGACACTTGTGTTCTAAAAACAAAGTGAGGGATGGTTAGGCCAAGACAAGCCCAGTTTTCCCTATAAGGGGATATTCTACAAAGCAAGTCTAGTTATTTCTACAAAATATTTTGTCAGGAAACCCTGTTGCTGGCCACATATCAATGTCCATGGCCCGTTGGTCCTTTGGGAAATTGTACAAATTCCTGTCAAGTCCAACTGCTTTGAATTTAAGCAGATGATCAGTTGTTTTGCAGTTTTCTCAACTAAAATCTACCATGTTGCAGCATGATAATGAGAAAGTCCAGAGTTCCAGTCCATCTGAGGGAATTCCAGCTGGACAGTGACATCAATGCATACCCTCCATTCACTGACCGATCAAAACTTTGACATTTTTAAAGATGTCTGGTTACCCTGGGCCAGTCTAAGGATGCATATGACAGGGCAGAGAGGTAAACCTGAACAAACACAGTGCTGGCCTTGAGCTGCCAGGAGCATCCAGAAGTATTTGGCACAATGCTGAATGGAGCTACTAGGTCCCCACAAGCAGGGCTCAATCCCAAACTCACATAGTCTAAATAAATAACTGAGGATCTGTAGCTAATTACACACTTTCTTTGTCATGCACACATACACAGACACACAAAAATGTACACTTTAAGGCAGCCCCGTCAAAGCACATTTTGATCGGCATTGTTGACAAGATAGTTCTGCAGAAGGGACAATGAAAACAGTTAAGAGATGCAAGCTGGCACAAGCCGGAGGAAAAGGAGGCAAAGGCAGCTTCGGGAGGAGGCCAGGAATCACGTCTGCCAGCTAAAAATGACACGCCTTTTCCATTCATTGCCTGACAAACTTCCAAACAAGTTGACCCAGAATCTTAGCGTCTTTGAAAGAGTACTCACGCCAATAAGTCACTGATCAACTCAGAACTGATCAGACCAGTTTGATCAGCAAAGCAGCCTTTGAGAGAAGGAGCGGCACCTTCATCTGTACTCCATCCGACTTTGAACTAACTCTTCGAGAGAAAGTGTGTTGCCCAGACTGTAGAAACACAAGCCATTCGCTGGCAGGCCTGACGTCCAAAGTGCTGCCTGTCAGGTTCATACTTCATGGACATATACTGGGGTGGACCCACAGGGGTACTGGCCATAGCTGAAAGCTAACTGCCACCCAGTATGTCAACATCCCATCGCCCTATGAATTATGGCCCCACTTATGCCCCTCTACCTTAAAACAACATCCTAGAATCGCCCCTGTCAATCTGTCATGTAACACTGTAAAACTCCCCACAGTCTAATAAAACATGTAGTAGGGGACTGGCTCACTAATTTCTGCAGAATGAGAAACGTTTGTTTGGGGACAGCAGGCAGACATTTGTTTGGGGAAAGCAGCACAGAGCAGACTGTGATGACAGAAAGCATGTCGCTCGTGTTGGGACAGCGGAGGGCGCAGCGGAGGGCCAAGGAGACCCACGTGCTGGTCCATCTGTGGGCAGCTGCTGCCTTACAGAAGCTCCTCAATGCTTGGGCTAAATGAGCAGTGCGTTAGTGTTCAGACTTTAAAAAGAAACCAACTGTCTTAGAATTTGGAAGAATTAGGAATGTTTTGGGATTTGACATATAAACACAGACATCAGGGATACTCTGTTCAGATGCTTAATATGGTCTCTTCAGTCTGCAGTGTCTTTTGGCCGTTGAGGAATTTTATACATTCATTACGTAGGTAAAAGTAAAACGCTTTACAGGTTCAAATGCCTTCCTACGATCTGTAAAATATATTGGATGTTTCCTACTACGTGCATATTGTCTCTTTCACACACAGACAGCCAATCTTAAGGGTAGACTGTGTACATGTCGGGATATGGTGCGGGGGCAGCCTCAGGGGCCTGGGTGATCAGTGCTCGTCCCAGCCGAGACCCGTGATTTCGCTATCTGTAGCTAGGCAACAGGGGCATAGAAACACTCAGCTGGCCCTTTCATCAGAGGTGGCCAGAAATCTGCCTGCTTAAAGGTGAAATGGGTGTCTACTGCATCTACTTGACAGAGGGCGTTCTTCAGCATTAGCCTGAAGGCAGCGGCTAAAGGATGACCGAGTGCCTCTCTGTTGTGTTTTTAATTAAATTAAATTTTAATTAATTCATTTTAATTTTATGAAGTCGCTTCCAGGATTTCAGGGGTGTGTTTATGACAACCAGGTCGGCTACTGTTTAGTTTTTAACAAACCCAATATCGATTAAAGAGGTTTAATTTCCAAGGTCACACGCATTTCATTCACATGCCATCACTTTCCAAATTCTCGACCCACTATACAGTGTCGCAAACCAGTTCATCCGGATTCGGCACAGCACCTGGACCAAGGAAGTATTCAGGAGGGTGAATCCTGCTGAATCCTTGGTAACTAGCCGGAAGCACTGACACGCTCATCACAGAGCATGCTCAGTAGAAATCATAACAGGGAGGAAAGTCTCAGCCTCGAAACGGGATTGGCTGCGATACACCACATCACTCTAAGACCCAGTGGCCTAATGGATAAGGCATCATCCTCTAGAGCTGGGAATTCCTGGTTCAAATCATCCTTTAATCATGCAAAAAGCAGCTGGAGTTGAACAGAACTGAGAAAGTGCAGGGCATTTAGTGGGGTCAATATGTGGCCCAGTCAGTTAGAAATCTGAGTCTGGAAGGTTGTGGGTTCGAATCCCATTATGGAACAATGGAATTAAAAAGAATGGGACAATGGAATTTAAAGGCAGTTGCCCCAAACAGGTTTAAACCCCTACAAAGGGAAGTGAGGAAAATTCAGCTGAAGGAAGCTGATATTTGGGAGAGAAGCAAAACCTTGTGATAATCGGCAGGATTTCCGCCTCCCCCGTTTTAACATCCACCTTATAGGTGGACACATGTAGGATCTTGATCAAAAGTCAAAGCCATCTTTCTTCAGCGCCAAGATTGGCTCCTTTGTAGATGCTCAGCTGACCAGTGGCTGCTGCACATCCCATGGTTCAGAGCACGGAACCCGAGGCAATTTACAGGGGGGAAGAAACCTCAGAAGGAGGAGATGCATCACAGCAAAGCCGTACAAGGCTGGAACTAGGAAAACAACACAGCCTATTAAAGGCATCAAAGTCACTGAAACAGTCGTGAAGTTCAGCACAGAGGCTCTCCAGGCTTCAAAACACAAGCTAATTAACACACATGCTACTTCACAGAGACCGATTAAAATGCTTTACACTGCCGAATGTGCTTTATTTGGACTTCTGGGCTGGATTTTTTAGATTGTTTCAAATCTCCTGACATGGATACACTTCTCTATGGGGCTATTATTGCAGCAAAATCATTTGCAAATGCGTATGGAGAATGGCGTGACTGTATCTCAATCTGTGTGTGCGTAGTCAGAATAGTAAATGTGTAAAGAATCTCTAAATGTGTAATGAGATTTGCAAGTGTACTGAGATTAGTACTCGTGTAGACAAATCTGTAAATGCGCGTATAGATCGATGAATGCATACAGAAATCTGCAAATGCGTACATAGGTATTAATGGCTAAAAAGTATTTTGCTCCAAGAGCTGGAAATAGACAAGTCATCAGTTACAACTCAGATGGGCCTCGTAATTGGCTGCCGTTTTACATGTGATTTTTGCTACACTTCTGCACAGCAGATCTGCAAATGTATGCGGAGAATTGTGTGGTTGTGGAGATATCGAGAGCGAAGGGCTTAGCGCTGTCTCACTGGCAAGCTTTTGAGGTCTTAAGTGTGGAACGTCGTTAGGGTATAAACTGTTAGACAGAATACCTCTCGACACGGAACGGTGAATGATATGTCTGAATTATATGTCTGACTTGAAACAAATTAAGTTAAAAGTAATTACAACATTACTGTCAAGCCACAGTGCAGTCGGCATTGTATCCTGACAGCAGGTGGCGCAGCGATTAAGGGCACAGCATAATAAGTGGAAGGATGCAGGACAAGAGGTGCTGTAGTTAGCAAATACTGATAAAGATGCTGCTATACATCCTATAAATAAATGGCTGGAATTTTCTGGATCTTTCCCATGGGTCCATCTTTATCACATACATGTTTTTTAAAGAGGCTTCTCCATTTTATCTGGAGAACGAGCTGCCTGTTTAATGTCGCTTAAATGATGCGACACTTTTTTTTGTAGGTGTCAGGTGTGCAGACCTTAATGACGGATGTTTGCCACCCGGCATGTCAGGCCAACTAAAACCCAAAAGGCTCTGAATGATGCACATAATCAACGTTGAACCGCTGATCCTTTAGGGGGTCATCAGGGGCGCCTCTTTACACTACACCTTTGCACCTCTTACTACCTCTTTACACTATACCTCAGCTCTTAATTACTGGCGTAATTATCTGAACAGCATGTCACCTGTCTGGCTGCTTCAGGTGTAAATCGGGTGTTAATGAATACGCATGGATGCCTGTAGGATCAGACCCAAGTGAGTGGCCGGCGTCCCGAGGACTGAAAGTGGATAGTCGGGGGTGGGGACAGGCCTGATCCTGCAGAGCCTGTGCGGGCTGGCCAAGCTGCCATCTGCACCTAGGCCTGCGTGACATTTAGCCATGACGTAGATTGGCTCACATACATGCACGAATGTCAATGCACATGCAGCATTACGATGCCCCCCCCACCCCCACCCCGTGCTGTTATAATATGTCCGCATGCAGTCTAGCTTGGCTACAGCCATTTTCCTAATTAGCTAAGCATACATGATGTGCCAGCACTCATGATCTATTTGTGAGGCCATTTGTGGGCAGGCTGGCGTTGCATCTAGAATGTTCCTCACCTCATTCAAAACTCCAGCTCAGACCTGGGCTGGATGAGGAATGACTTAAAAAAGATGGATGGCGAGTTTCAGGAATGTCACTCGGACGTGATATTGGAGTCTTATTCTGTCCTTCTGCAGTACTGCACAAGAGAATTGTGGGAAAAGCGTCTCTCAGCCTGACACAGAGCGTGCACCGACCTGACTGTGTTACGGCAACCAGAGCTGCAACAGACCGATACAGACTATGCCAATTTAAGGACGCCGGTGGTCCTCTTAAGCAAATAACTCAACAGATGAGGCATCATCAAGGGTCTCTGCTTAAAGCCAGATGGCATCACCAAATAAACTGGTATCTGAGAAATAAAGAAGTCAAACCGAAGAAGTGAAGTCATGGAGAGTGTGACGTTTCTGGTTAATGATGACAAGGAGGATTAGTCACCTGATCTAAAGCCATGACCCCGGAGCTGAGTGACCCAATTGGGTTCCTCTGCACTGCATGGTGTGACATCATCATTATCATCATCACCACAGCAGGCTCATGCAGTTGCTTTGGTAACACTGTACCAACAGCGTCAAAGCATCAGACGTGCTGATATTTCTCACAGCTAAAGTCTTGTCTTCCTATCATGCGTCCGAATCCATCACGCCTCATCGACGGCTGGGTGATGAAGCTCGAGGTGAATCCGCTCATCATGCTTTTCTGCGCAATTTGCCGGCAGCCCAGAAATGATGTGACAGGAATATGCTCTAGTGAGTAACACTTAGCATCTCGTAATTACAAACGCTGATTGTGGAGCCTTCTGCCTCCACGGTGAATGAGTGAGCGATAACGACGTTAGCATATGGGGGGGGGGGGGGTGTCTTTCCAGAAATACCCTCAAATGCTTCCTCTCAGAAGTCATCAGCGTAAAAGTTGTCACCTCTCCAACGATTTCAGTCTCTATGACACGACCTTCATGTGTTCCTATTAAATGTCACGCTACCTAATTCCCAGTGCTTGCTTTGGATGTAAGCACGCACAGGTGCGGGTTTATCTGCTCCCACCCAACATGCTTTATACCAAACAGGACTGACAAAGGTTCCTTTCACCTTCCTCAGCATGCTGGCTTCCACTAAGCCATTTTTCCAAGGTTCTGCCTCTATGTGTGCTATTACCCTTGGATGGCAGATATTAATCGGCTGGAAAGCAAAATACTGGTACACGCTATGAGTCATTTCTTTATAACCCCACAAAGCTGGAAACCCCAAGAATGGCCACCCCACAGTAAGAATGGCTAATTCTCACCGCAGACTTGGCTATGCTTGTAATTTTATTTCATTATTAGAACTCTGGAACATATGGTAGGCATGAGAATCAATTTCCTAATATCCTAACTCAACGTTGATCTCAGTTTGTGGTACCCGGTTTCAGATAGAGTATCCTGGGTCTTGGCAATGTGTTTAAACAAGATTGGGAAGGATCTTGCGGATGAGGGATGTGGCTTATTAAGAGCCCAAAAAGGGTAATCTAGGCTCAAGCCCCCATCAGAACAAGGACAGTGGAGACACCACGCCTTTGATGTGTAGCTAATTCCCCCTTTTCATCTCGCCGCCCCATCATCGCTGATGCTCAGCCCTTGCAATGCATGTCACACGACTCATTTCCATGGAATGAAAACCAGAGACTCTGGCCACCTCCCACGCCGCACTTTGAAGAGCGGCTTGATCGCTGCCATGGCATCAGAGAGCACAGAGCATGACCACAAAGCTGTCGCATTCACATGGTGAAGGTGGCATCTGAAAACATCAACATCGGTCCTGACAGAGGATTCATACCAGGATCCACCTTGGCATGGATCTTAGCATGTTTTGGCATGGTCTGTGAAACATCTTGGCATGGTCCTTGGTACGTCGAGGCATGGTTCATGGTTCAGGGCAGGTAACATTGGTACGTCTTATGTGTGTTTCCTCCCACAGTCCAAGGCCAAACAGTTATGTGACTCTAAATTGCCCATAGTGTGTGTGAACCCTAAGATGACCCGTGTTCCAGGGTGTTAATATATAGGTGTCCTGGTTAAAGGGATGCTGTATTTAAATATTCCTCCTGATACTGTAAGCTAGCCAGAGAGCAAACTCACTCTCTCTGCCCCCTCCTCCTCCCTTCAAACCAGGGGGACTCAGCTGACTCACAGGTCATCTGCATTCATACTTGTTTCCCCCCTGTAGCAACAATAGCCTACAAACAAATGGCTAAAGAAGCCACTTCAAATGCCAGGTGGGGGGAAGGAACTGAATAAGATGACCCAGAAGTTGCCATGGAGGTGTGGGGGAGACCTGTCAAGCAGGGGACCCCCCAGAGTCATACTCCTGGTGACCAAAATGTATTAGAGAGACAAGGCAGGGCATCCTAAATCAGGAGGGAGTGCTCATTACCTGGAGTGCTGAGCAGACACCCCTGTGAGTGGTGAGCATTTGGTTCAGTCCATTTCCAAAGGTTTAATAGTAGAAAAAGATAAAAGAGAAGATTCACAATTATCTAAGGTAATCAGCAAACAAAACAGATC
Source organism: Mormyrops boulengeri (assembly GCA_026781065.1). Classification (NCBI taxonomy): domain Eukaryota; kingdom Metazoa; phylum Chordata; class Actinopteri; order Osteoglossiformes; family Mormyridae; genus Mormyrops; species Mormyrops boulengeri. Next base: position 15,355,229 of record JAODLD010000001.1, on the reverse strand, counting down.
AATGGATAAATAATCATAACATCTAATGTCAATTAAGGAAAAAAGGGCAGTTTATTAGGAGAAAAGTGGATGCTTTATCTGTACCTAACAAAGTTGCAGTAAGATGAAACAGCAGGGCTGTACACACTGTTAGTGTTTAACTTCAAGAATCGCATGGTTAATTAAATATTAAATGCCCGCTGTGGTGGCTTGGCATACCTCACTTTAAAAAGCCTGTGTGACAGGTTTACCCACAACAAACACAGCCATCCATCCAGACCCCAGTTCAGGGATATATGTGTCACACCCCTCCCCCCTCCCCAGAGGGCCACAGTGGTCACACACCAAAAAGACCTGCCAGTATCTGTCCGCTCTGACCACAAAACATTAGGATTAATAACTATTAAATAAGGTTATTTTTTCATTCAGGTCCGTGGTGGTCCTGTCAGCCTGAAGCCCAGCCAAATTCTGCCTTAAATGACGGTCAGCTCCTGGACTATAAGCGGCCCCCACCAATACTGCCTGCCCCATCGGCCTTCAAAGCCAAGTCCCCACTCCCTTCCACAAACTGAAGGCAGGAAATAAAACATCTGTGTTTCAAACGGGAACGCCACCTCGCTTTTCCATTCGCTCAGCACTGCAAAGCCCATGTTAGAAACTGCTAAGGGAAGAGCCACTGAATAGTTCAAAATGAGAGAGGGTCAGGAGTTCTGAGACTTACCTGTGATGAGACCAAGAGACACAAAGCATGGTGGGTTACTCGATAAGCAAAGCACATGATTGGTGGAAGACCGATCGGGAACAACAGATTCTGCTACCATAATACCTTATCCAGGACACATCAACAAGATCAATAATCCTGCACACTGACCCTGGATCAGACAAATCTGTGTAACTCCAGTTGAGTTTAGTACTGGGAGGCAATGCCTTGAAATGTGTTCTTAGGTAACTGATCCTGTAACAGATCCTTCAAAACTGCACTTAACAGCTGAGGTTTGGCACCAATCCAACTTCACCAACTGGTGTTTTTTTTTGTACCTAATTTGCTATAGTTCTTCACTGGAGAAACAATCTGAGGTCTGACAGCACTTTGGCAACAGGGATAACCAGTCTACAGTGAACATGGGGCCTGGTCTTCAAGCTCAGTTTGATATCATAAAGAAGGGATCTGCATTATACACAAAGCAGACAGTGGAATCAGTGTTTGATCACACAACTGTTTATGTAGCTTTGAAAAATTCCAACTAAACCAGATGACAGATCTCCTGCATGCCTGAGGGAGTTCTGATCCTATGATTTGAACAACAGAAGTCCTTATGATGCCCTCATGCGATCAGCTAATTCTTGAACTGATAACAGTAAGAGCCTGTGGCTCTAAATTAAAATTAGGCACAAACAGGAAATAATGCGCCAACTTTAACGGTGCTGTGTGTCCTCCAAGTGGTACAGCGAAGAAGGACAGAGCCAGAGACCACCATGATATCCATGCACTGGACTGGACACTTCTTCCAAGCAGTGCTGAGCTAAAGCATACGTGAAACAGAAACCGCAGTCCTGGGGAAGCACCCTCTTCTAGATACCAGCCTGCCCCCCACCACCACTCCTTTAAAAAAATCACAACCAAAACCTGAAAAGCAAACTGTGGACCCTGCAGAGTGCCCAAAGCTCAGTGGTTATCAAGAAGGGCCCAGAAAGCACAGGCTTTCGCACTCACATTTCAGCTATACCTGCGAACAATGCACCTACAGTTGCCTAAATTTGTTTATCGTTTAATCCTATTTATTTATTTTTTTTATTTATTTAGCAAACACTTTCATTAAAAGTGATGTGCATTTGAGAAAGTAGAGCCAAACAGTCCCTGGAGCAACAGGGGATTAAAGGCTGCACTCAGGGGTCCAGTGGTGACATCACTCTGCCAGCCCTGAGATTTGAACAGGCAACCTTCTGTTCGCAGGCAGAGTGTCCTTACCCAGTGAGCTACACACCATCACTGATTTGGGTGCTTATTTGCAAAAACACGCCAGTGTCCTCGATTTACACTACCATTTCCTCCCAGCCTGCCGTTTATTTAGGCAGGAAAGGTAGTTGTTTAGGAGACAGCTCCCAGTGTGGCTGTCTCGCGATCATCTAATTTTGCATGCGCACATGTGCCAAAAGAAGGCCACAGATCTGTCAGCACAGACAGTGGCCACAAACGCTTCACTACTGCAGCTCTGGTTCTTAAAGGTGACACAAAACAAACATCCTCTTTCAGTCACACAGTATGATCAATAGATCCGGATCACGAGCCGGTTTCAGGAACGGAGGTGGCGTACTTCTCTGGCTCACTCAGAGCTCACATTGTGCCTGTCACGAAATGTTAAACTATTTATGCATCACAAACATCACATTATTATGCTCTGAAAAAGCCACAGAGGGAGGCAGTGAGTCAGGTAGAGAGTATGATCACACCTCTGCTTTATTACCCAACATATAATTTCCCCTGTTTCTCACAAGAAATCCCATCAGACCCTAATGCCTCAGACCACTCCCTGTAGGGGCCACACCCGCGATCAGACACTGCAAGGTCCTTCCTGTTTTCATTCCACCTGACTGTTTTGTTGAACTCATCTGCACTCCTGTACCCAAACAGGGACGCTGTCACTTCCTGTGAGGCCATGGTCACATGGTCCTATTCAGTGGCCCACCTGAAGAATGCCTTATAAGGTGTTCCCCATTATTCCTGGTGCAGCTGTGACACATCCTCCCCATCCACATAGAGGGTAGGGCTTCTGATTGGCTGCCGGCATCTGCGAGGTAGCAGCCAACGCCACGGCGAGTCCAGGGGCCTGAATGCGAGTGTGCGACAGCACCGAGAGCACCAGAGCGGAGCCAGGGGGCACGAGTTTGTGAACGAACATGACGGCCACAAAAGGAACATCTCTAGGGGACTATCACCAATCTCCCGATCATTCATAAAGCTCTCAAAACAGAGGAACATCTTCAACGATATCCCCAACCAAGAAACACCTAAGCAGCACTGCTAATTCTGTGAGGATGTGACCATAACCCTAACCATAGACAGTCACGCTTTCAGGGTCTACAAATTATGAAGGGGGAACTAATTTCCTATCAACTAAATCTTGTTAGGAAGTGTCAGTGAAGACGGACTGCAGCATTAAACACGAGACACTAATTTCCTAGTGGCACAATTCCTTTTTACTACAGATGGGGAATATTAGCCCCATCTCTCTATTATAAATGCAGGGTAATAAAGCTCAGGATCCCTGTTTTATAACCCCCGTCGCTAAAAGGCCAAGGGCGCGCAGGATTGAAAACGGTCTTTCATTCTGAATAATGGTTCCTGTTATTGAGGCTAACAGTCTCACAGTAACAATGCTGGTGTTAATTCCAGCCAGCGATTCAGCACACACTGTGCTATCGCACCCCCCCGAGGCCCCAGACACCAGCTCCGGCAAACCTGCTGAAGGCTGACACCACCCTCTCACATAGGCACCTATGCCTGGGCGCCAACGGCAGCAGCTGACAGATCCTTCCCGTGCAGGACAAGGCGATTGGGGGGTCAAAACCCCACCCAGCACACATAGCTCTCCATCACACATTAGTGGACAAAACATGGACATTTACAGACAAAAAAACTCCGGGGACTTCCACAGCCCCCACCCATGTTTGGCCCCATCGAGGGTCAGGGCCACAGTCAAGTCCTTTTCTGGTGGGGACACGACATCCCCCAGAACATCCGCCTGGGCACTGGAGGGCTGTCCCACCTCTGGATTGGCATCTGGACACAGCTGGCAGTGGAGAGTGACGATATCCTGCACCTTCCACAAGGAGGAGGGCAGCTTCCAGAGCAACCCACATGGGATCAGCGTTTCATTCAGAACTCAGTGCTAGTCCAGTGTACTGACCAGGGTTGATCTGTTGTTTCAGGGGACCCTGCCCACCAACTCACTTTTGGGGCGCACCCTATTCTAGCCTGATCAGAAATCACAGTGACAAAAACACAATAATGGGCCAGTCACTCATCTATGAACAATTCACTACAATATCTTGGATTCAACCTCGCTGGATTAATCATTTACTACCCCAGGTACTCTGAATAAGGGACTTAATGGGTTTGGGAGTATTTACCCCCCCAGTGCCAGTGTCTCAGACCTAAAGCGGCTGTATCTCTTCAATAAAAATCTTCAGCGAAAGCGAACCGGACAACTGCGCTGGTCACGACAGTGACACCTTGTCGTGATGATTAACATGGGAAAATATATTATTCATAAACCTGAAGCATCTCAACTGGAACGCCGCATTTCGACCAGTCACAGAAATGGATCATATTAGTACTTATGTATTATGTATGTATCTATTAGTATTATGTGGCACGATCACCACCCTTATCAAGCACTCCCTATGTCATGACAGCAGCTGTTACTTACACACGCTATTTGTAATTGGTTAATATCATGCCGTGTTGATTTAATAATAATAATAATAACAATAATGAAAATAATGCAGCAGTAAATATATGAAATAATGCAGTATAATAACGATAATTATGTATGATATATTAAGGATGCATATATTATTATTATATTTTAGCAGTAGTAGTAGCACAGGCGAAGTGGCGGTTTATGAAGCGCAGCTGCCCCTCAACCCCAGCCCCCTGCCTCTCAATATCCCCAGTCCGGTTCCCTCGGTATCCCTGCCGCCGACGCCTTTACCGTCGATATTCTCTCTGTCGCTGATGTGCTGCAGGTTGCAGCCCGTGTCCTCCCGACTCAGCTCCGCGTCGGGATGGTACGGCTCCAGCCGGGAGTGCGCCTTCCTCCGCAGCTTGGGGCTCGCCGACACGCAGCAGGACGTCGCGTTGCCCATCTTTTGCTTTCCTTTTCAGGACGGCTCCGGCTCCGTCTTCTCCGGGCTGGAGCCGGGGTGGGACGGCAAGCCGTGGGGCAGGGGCGGCCAAGGGGGAGCGTTGACGCGCCTGAGCTCGGATCGAGGTTGGTCTGCAGCTCCAGTAATGGAAAACTGTCTGGGAAAACTGTCCAGAATCCGATGGGCGGGCGGGTGTAGGGGGAGGAAAGGTGAGCCTGCGGGGTTTCCGTGTGTCGGCTCTTCGCTCCCCCCCGGCACCTCTCAGGCACGGCGGATCGCCGGTGGAGCGCCGCGTCGCTTAGCCCACATGCGCCCGGGGGTGCAGCGCTGCGCCGGTAGCGGAGCGGAGCGGCCGGTCAGCTCGGCTCGGCTCGGCGCGGCGCGGCCAACAGCGGTCGGTCTGTGGCAGAAACGGTTCCGGTTCAAGTGGGTGGTGACAGTCTATCGGTGTAGCAGTGTGTCGGTGCAACAGCGGTTTTTTTTATTGAACATAACTCCCTGATTGTTGTCCATAAAACAAGTAGTTACATTTTACAGCTTTTTAATTATTTTCGCATTATGTGGGCCTGAGTTAAACGTTACAGGTATTTCGGTTTCACTTCAATCTACGTAAAAATCACGTCGCGCATTTTCAAGCTTCATACGATCTCGGCTGTTTGAAATTTCTATATTCGTTGTTTATAGTTGTAATATGAATTTGTGAAACGTTTCTGCTGCTTTTCTGAGACACGGTTTTGTTTATGACCGAAAAGCCATCTTGTGACGTGAAATAACTTCCGAAGGAGTGTATGGACTGTGAGATTTCGGAGGTGGATTTTCTCAGTTGACACGTACGCTAAATAACTAACCAGATTTTCCAACGGAGCGTTTCGAACATGCCAAACCCGTTCTTGCTGCATGAGGCTAGGTGATTGCCTGGTAACAAAGTTACACTGACACGCAGGGAAAGTTAGCTGGGATCAAATGCAAGGCATAGGAATAAAATGGACTTTTTAGCATATGTATATTATGTCATAAAGAGTAAAATTGATCATAAACTGTCAATAGTCAAGTTTGATTAGAGATGATTGACTAGAAGCTCCTTCTTATCGGTCCTGCGTGTGTGTGTTTGGGTGAGGGGTCGGCTGTTTGTGCTACAAAAAAAGCACAAAGCATTGAAATGGAAAAACGTTTTTTTAAAAGCAGGCAATCCCCTTTCCCTGTGGATGGATCTGAGCCAAAGGTCTCCCTCCAGTATTTGCCCCACATTTACTTAGTTTTTCTGATACCAAAGCAACTTACACTAGAGGAAAGGACTGTAATTTACATGCACTCCTTGGGATTTGAACCAACAACCTTTGTGTTGGTTAGTACAAAGCATTCCTTGTTGAGCTACATTAGCTAATTTTTCTTAAACAGAACTCTAATATACATTTCATATTAAATGTAATGAGTTTAAACGTGGTGCAAATAAAATCTGAAGCTGTGTTAGTTGGCGTGGTTCGTTTGTTTAAATGCTGAGAATTTGTATCTAAAGTAACACGCTAGGTGGCTCACCCATGCAGCTTTATTGTTTTTTTGCAAACAACCCCCACCAGACCCCCATCAGACCCCCATCAGACCCAAATGTTTGCTTACCTTCAGAAATTCGATATGCTCCACTGTCTCTTGCAAAACCGCCCTTAAGGGCTTCTGAATGTGTCCCCATACATAAAAGAAACAAACATGACTCTGAGCTGCTCCCATGGACCCCAGCGCAAGAGCCTTAACAGCTACTCTCACTTCAGGAGACATACCTTTTAACGTTACTACCTCATAGGGGTGTAACAATGCATCGATTTGTATCGATTAAATGGCAAACGATCCGGTGCATCGACGTGACCACATAAATGTTGATGCATGCGTTTTTATTTTCTCGCCTGTTTCAGTTTTGTTCTCATGATCCACTCCGACGTATACATGGTCTAAACCAGGGGTGCCCAATACGTCGATCGCGATCTAATGGTCGATCGCAAATGTAGTGTGGGTAGATCGGCATAAAAAGTAGAGGATGGATGAAGCATTCAACCGCGCCAGCTGCTGCAAAACTCCTACCGAGTCGCCTAGTTAGCCTCCAGTTTATTTCTACTAAACTTAAGAAAGGGTATAAAAAATGAAAGGGGGAGTTGGACCAAGTAAGAAGCCAAAAACCTACGACTTCCATACGGAATTGGAGGAGGACTTTTTTCCACCATGTCATATTCGAAGTGCATTTGCCTCATCTGTCAGTCTACCGTTGCTATTCCGAAGAAGGGAAATGTGGCGTGGCATTTTCGGACTGTTCATAAAAACTAGAGGGCATAAAAAGTTCAATTCAAAAATACTTTATTTATCCTAAAGTGAAATTAATAATAATCCATCCATCAATCCATTTTCCAAACCGCTTATCCTTCTAGGTCGCGGGGGGTCCGGAGGGTGTGTTCAGTACGGCAGGTGACATAGGACGCTACGCTCAGAGCACACAATCTCCTGAACACGTTGACCATTTAATCTTTCTTAAAAAAAACTCTCAAAGAAGATTACTGACATACTTGTTTCACCGCAGAAGTCAGTCGTGTTAATCTTCCTCATTCTACATGTCTGTCCATGCAATATTTTTTATTTGACTTTATTGCACTTTGTTTTACTTGTTATGGACATACTTTTTGATACACTTTTTGTATTTGTCTGGAGAAGACTTGATTAAAAATAAAAATTTGTCACCATGTTAATCTACATCCATCCAAAGTTTTTATTTTTACCTTATTGCACTTTATTTTGCTTGATTTATGGGACATGCTTGACTACACTAGAATTTGCTTACAGTTCCCAATAAAATATGATAAAATGCTAATTATATTTGTCTTTTTTAATTCAATGAAATGTAAAGGATACTGTGAAATTTCATCATTTCGACTACTAACCCCAGTATCGAACCGAACCAAATTGTATCGTGGGAATTTCTGAGATATCAAAAAAAAATCGAATCGTTGGCTTAAGGAATCGATATTGTATCGTATCGTGAGGAAAGCTGTGATTTACACCCCTACTACCTCATATCTATGCATTACTTAACATTTAAACATTTACAGTCTTGCATTTTCTCCCCATGTTGTGTGGATTACCTCTCTAGTTTCATCCTGCAGTTCAAAGACATGCAGTTAAGCTAATTAGCATCTCTAAATTGTCTGTCTATGTGCCCTGTGATGAACTGGCATCCCACACAGAGTATACCCCATCCTTTTGCCCTGTGCTGTGTGGGACAGGCTCAAAGTCCTCTCTGTGATCCTGAACGGGATAAGCAGCTAGAATATGAATGGATATTTGACCAGGGGCCTCTATCAGTTGTCTTCCATTAGAGTCCACCTCATGGGCATTCTTGAGGCCTGTTACTTCACACTGAATTACTGCTGCTGCATTCCAGCTGTTTCTAACAAACTTGAAAAATACAGGAAATACTGAAGGGAACTTAAGAGAAATGTGCTCTCCTCAGGACACAATACGTGTGCCAAAGAGCACCACCATATGGCAGTCTGACCACTGTTTCTCAACCTGGTCCTTGGGAACCCTCAGACAGTCCATGTTGTTGCTCCCATCCAGGGAGGGAGCAAAAATGTGGGCCGCTTACTCTGCTCAAGGTTGCAGTGGAACCTGAAGTCTATTCCAGGCAGCGAGGGCACACCTTGGCGAGGATGCAAGTCCATTTCAGACACATACACAATCATACCTTGTGGGCAATTCAGAGACACAGATTAGCTTAAACTGATGTGTTTTGGCTGTGGGAAGAAAACCTGCACAGCTCAGGGAAACCAAGTCCACACACAGATTGAAGGCGCGAATCAAGCTCCCAACCCTGGAATTGTGAGACAATAATACTATGCACTCCTCCACAGTATCACTGCAGTTTATATAGAGCTCAGCTGACCACTAGAGGGAGCAGCAGATAAAATGGAAAATTTTAAATGAATCAACAATTGCTCAGACTATGTCACTGATGCACAGATATACATATACTGAATACATATTTGATTTCCACTTGTATACAAAACAGGGTACTGTATACTGTTTGAGTCAAAATACTTTGGGTGATAATTTTCTTTTAGAATGTAGTTTGAATGACACCACAATTCAATGCTCACCAGTGACAAATCAGAAGCAGTAAAAACAACCCTGACTGATGAAATCGCTGCAGGTGTGAATGGACAGTTACATATGACAGGTGACATACGCAAAACAGGCCTGTTAGCACTAACTCGTTGTTCATCTCATTAAGTCGTTGATAACTTAGGCCGAAACCCTTAATTAACCAAGTAAATTTTTCCTTTAATAATCTGGATTGTACTTCTTCAGATGTAAAAAATACATTCTAACCAGACATTTGTATAATAGTTCTGGCTTAAAGGTCTACAGATGTTCAGAAAATGAGCCAGCTTTGCACATTCCAAATAAGTTCAGAAAGGGATCTGGACCAACAGATGTGATATCGAACTGATATGTATGTTGGTTATTTGGTAACTGTATTTAAGGCAAACTTTTAAATGTACTTTTGTTTGTTATCCATCTGATAGTGGATGCCTGTGTCTGCAACCATCGGAAGACATAGTCCGGTGATCATACACTTAGCTCTGCATTGTTGGGCAGTTTTACACTTAGACTACAAGTCAAAAGTTTTTGCACACACTGAGATTTTCTACATGTGCATGTTACTCACTTAAAATTTATTAAGAATGCACTCAATATTTCTTGCTAGCAAATAAATTTGCAGTATGTTCACCATCCTAGTACATTTATTAGCAAGAAAATATATCTTTGATTCATCAAAGTAACCTCCTCTAGCAGTTTTAACAGCAGAGAAAAATTGAGACATTCTTTCTACCAGGGACTAATACTGTTCTGATTCATGGGATGAAACAGTTAACTAGTGCATTTAAAGTTAGCCTACAATTTGACTATGCCATCACCAAACAAGCAGATAATAGGATGTCAGACATGCACTGTTACATACTCTTTCCATGTTATAAAGGAAACTTGTTTTATTTCAGTTTTATAGTTTATAGTTGTTTACTCAACTTACCAATGCTTAACAAGAATAAAAAATCTGCAGTTTATGACATAAATAGGAAAGCGATAAAAAGCTGTGGTGTGCAAAAACTTTTGATTGGTAGTGTATTTGTGCACTTCTTCGCTGTGGATTGTTTTGCGTTTGCCATGCTTGCTTTAAAGCACACATCAGTCCAGGTGGGTCGGATCTCCTATGATGAATTTGTGCATTCATTATCGTTGAGCGCCTTTTCTGTAGCGGTGGATTTTTTCCCCCTAAAAGTGTGTGTTCCAGATACCTACTGCAAGACACACTGTGAAAACTAGGGACCCAGCAATACAGCTTTGTATTTACTGCACAGGAGTTTTCACTTTTGTCCTCTGTACAGGACATTATATCTTTGTTCCTATCTCTCATACTGTACATGTCAGTATTAAGTCCTGTTGTTCCAAGAGAGGACAGTTACGGCTTTAAGATGACATCACATGTGAGTGTGTGACCTTGCAAACTTCTTCCTGTCAAAGCAAAATTTTAATCAATATTAAAAAACATTTTTTTTCTCTGTGAATCTCAGGAGGATGTATAGCAGTTTGTTTCTTTCATTTGTTTGTTTTCACACACACCAACCAGCCATAACTTTAAAACCACTGACAGGTGAAGTGAATAACATTGATTATATCATTACAACAGCACCTGTCACGGATGCCCTTATGTATCAGGCAAGTGAACAGTCAGGTCTTGAAAGTGATGTATAGGTAGCAGAAAAAATGGGCAAGTGTAAGGATCTGAACAATTCTGACAAAGGCCAAACTGTGGTAGTTTAATAACAGGGTCAGAACAGATCCAAAACGACAGGTCTTGTCTAATGTCACCAGGGGGGCAGCAGGAGATGCTGATGGGGTTCAGTTCTGGTCCCTTTTCAGTGGAGACTCATTAGCCCAAGCATTAAAGGACCCTTGAACAAGAGCCATGTCTCTGAGGCGAACACTCAAGCAAGAGAACATAACGAATTGAAGGAACAGATCAGTGCATTGAAACTATTAAGACAATTTCTTTGTCTTATGGAAATGAGTTTATATTTGTTCAGTGATATGTAAACAAAATGAACAAATCGGTGCGGAGACGAGATCTTTCTGTTTCCTTCATAGATGAGTCCACCTTCATTCAGTGATAGGTAAATGAAATGAACAAATCGGTGCGGAGACGAGATCTTTCTGTTTCCTTCATAGATGAGTCCACCTTCATTCAGTGATAGGTAAACGAAATGAACAAGGGCCGGTTTCCCGATAACGTACACTGTTAGCGTGCTAAGAAGACTCTTAAGATATATCTTACTAAAGTTGTTTACT
>JAODLD010000001.1:15316568-15335441 GCA_026781065.1 Mormyrops boulengeri | reverse complement strand
GCCCAAGGCAGGAGAGAGAAAAAGAGACGAGTAATCTGACACCGCAAGGTTGTAAACCGAAATCGCATTTTGTGATAGATCGAGTCATTTTATATTTACATTTACCGCATTTAGCAGACGCTCTTTTCCAGAGCGACTTACAAGTGATTGGTAGTCTGACTGTTCTTCAATTTATAAGCTAGACGTAAAATCAACAGCTGTCAAGATCAATTTACTGCTAAGAACGCTGTATAAAAGTTGTTAGGAAAGAGTGCACAGGAAAAGGAAAAGATTGTTAGTGGATTTTTTTTACTGTTTTTTTGGAATTTTGGGGGCGGGCTCAAAATAAAATTCGGCTTAGGGCTTCAATTTGGCCAGGGGCGGCACTGATGTTATCTGTCTTATACAATGTTTGCACTCAGTTTTTGTCTTGTCTGTGCTTTTCTCGCCGTTTTTGTTTGTGATTACCAGAAATATGGCGTGTAATTAGTGCCAAAACTCGCGCGCATAAAAACCACACGCGCTTATGCGCTCGCTCGCAGAAAACCCATCGTCTCTATGCGCTCGCGTCTGCACAGCACTCGCTTGATCGACAGGATGAATTTTGACACTCGGAGGCGGGAACCATGGCTAATGTCTGAAATCACATCGAATGGCTCACCATGCATGGCTGGATAAGCTTAAGAGGCAGACATTTTCATGACAGCAGTAAAAAAAATGGCATAAGCAAAACTCTATGTTGTCATATTGACGATTCTACGCATACAAGAATACAAAGCTCAGAAAGCTAAGTTTAAAAAGCACAGAGAAATGTGTTAAAGTCTTTTAGTAAAATAATACACCAGTGCTGACACTGTTGTGTAACTCTGAGATAGGTTTAGAGTAGATAAAGTTGGTTATCGTGAATTTGTGTGCCTCCCTCCAACATTCAGGAGTAATCAGGAAAATGTTGTCTGGCTAGGTCCTAAACCATGTGGTTTTAATAATTTATTCATAGTTGGGTTGGGTGATATCATATCGATATTATATCACACATGCGCAATAATCACTAGGGCTTCCGATGATGGTTGAAGCATTTGGCCGGACGCCAGCTTTTCGGTACTATACCGACGTTTATATACGCCCACAATCTGGTAAGCAGATTAGTAGTGCGCCTGAAATATTAATGAGACATGTTATAATGCCCAAAATTTAGTAATCAGTATAAATGCGGCATATGTTTATGTTTAATAAACGTGTTGAACCTTAAACTGCACGAAGTACCGCCACACCACCGACGTCTTTTTACCTTGTTTATCCACAAGATCTCCTCCTTTAAAAGATGTCGTGCTTGCTGAGCTGTTCCTTTCTTCACCGCCACTTCAGTGCATATGGCACTTAAGTATACCAAACTATAGTATACCAAAACAGTATTATGTGGGGTGGCCCACAAACATAATTTAATAAACATAATAAAAGTTTATACTGATTACTAACTTTTGGGTGTCACAGAATGTATCTCATTAATATTTTAGCCATACTACTAATCTGCTTAAGAAATTATGGGCGTAAATAAATGTCTGTATAGTATGAAAAACCTAGCGTCTGGCCAAATGTTTCGTCCTTCATCTGAAGCCCTGCTGATTATTTTGCATGCACAACATAATATCGATATGATATCGCACAGCCCTAGTTCATGGCTTGAGGCTGAATAGTCAGACTTGCCTCACACTCTGAACTGAGAGTTTGGGCTGTGCTGGAACTGCTGTAGCAATTATAAAGTGCTTAGGAAGCCACCTTAAATGACTTAGACTGCAAAGTATCTCAAGTTAAATATTGACTGATGGAGCCCCACCTGATATTGGACAATATTATACTAGTGTCATGACCAAAAGTTTTGAGAATGACACAAATATAAATTTTCACAAAGTCTGCTGCCTCAGTTTTTATGATGCCAATTTGCATATACTCCACAATGTCATGAAGGGTGATGAGATGAATTGCAATTAATGGCGAAGTTCCTCTTTGCCATGAAAATGAACTTAATCTCAAAAAACCCTTTTCCGCTGCATATCAGCCCTGCCAAAAATCGACCTGCTGAACATCATTTCAGTGACTCTCCTGTTAACACAGGTGAGAGTGTTGACGAGGACAAGTTAGAATAGCAGACTGGATGCTTTAAAAGGAGGGCGGTACTTGAAATCATTGTTCTTCCTCTGTTAACCACAGTTACCTGCAAGGTAACACACGCAGTCATAATTGCTTTGCACAAATTGGGCTTCACAGGCATGGATATTGCTGCTAGTAAGATTGCACCTAAATCAACCATTTATCGGACCATCAAGAACTTCAAGGAGAGAGGTTCAATTGTTGTGAAGGAGTCTTCAGGGGCCCAAGAAAGTCCAGCAAGCGCCAGAACCGTCTCCTAAAGTTGATTTGGCTGCAGGATTGGGGCACCACCAGGGCAGAGTTTGCTTAGGAATGGCAGCAGGCAGGTGTGAGTGCATCTGCACGCACAGTGAGGCAAAGATTTTAGAGGATGGCCTGGTGTCAAGAAGGGTAGCAAAGAAGCCACTTCTCTCCAAGAAAAACATCTGGGACAGACTGATATTCTGCAAACCTGCAAAATAGGGATTCGACTGCTGAGGACTGGGATAAAGTTATTTTCTCTGATGAATCCCCTTTCCGATTGTTTGGGGCATCTGGAAAAAAAAAATGTCCGGAGAAGAAAAGGTGAGTGCTACCATCAGTCCTGTGTCATGCTAACAGTAAAGCATCCTGAGACCATTCACGTGTGGGGTTGCTTCTCAGCCAAGGGAGTGGGCTCACTCACAATTTTGCCTAAGAATACAGCCATGAATAAAGAATGGTACCAAAACATCCTCCAAGAACAACTTCTCCCATCCATCCAAGAACAGTTTGGTGATGAACAATGCCTTTTCCAGCATGATGGAGCACCATGCCATAAGGCAAAAGTGATAACCAAGTGGCTTGGGGAACAAAACACCGACATTTTTGGTCCATGGCCAGGAAACTCCACAGACCTTAATTGCATTGAGAACTTGTGGTCAGTCCTCAAGAGGCAGGTACACAAACAAAACCCACAAAATCTGACAAACTCCAAGCATTGATTATGCAAGATTGTGCTGTCATCAGTCAGGATTTGGCCCAAAAGTTGATTGGCAACATGCCAGGGTGAATTGCAGAGGTCTTGAAAAAGAAGGGCCAACACTGCAAATACTGACTCTTTGCATAAACTTAATGTAACTGCCAATAAAAGTCTTTGACACTTATGAAATGCTTGTAATTATACTTCAGTGTAGCATAGAAACATCTGACAAAAGGTCTACAAACAATGAAGCTGCAAACTTTGTGAAAACCAATATTTATGTCATTCTCAAAACTTTTCGCCACGACTGTATTCTTTTTCAGGTTCGCAGATTCGTTTATTAATTAAACAAATGTACAATGATTCAAACAGTGACTGGATATTAGAAGTAATAGAGAAGCTCATACAACATAACTTTGTGTCAAAATATTTTTTTTTATATTTGAAAAGCAAAATGTTACAAAAGACTTTTAAACAACAAAACAGCTGAACAGAAGAAGACCACAGGTCTGTTATTCAGGAAAGCATGTGGAGCAATTTCCACACAATTCATTCATACAACCTAGCTTATAAGAGTAATGTGCTTCTACAATGTCTACTGCTTTAGTTTTTATTAACAAATATGCTCATATAAACCACTCTGATTTTGATACAATAAGTCGACAACCAAAAACTATACATTGCATGAATGAGCTGTGAAACAAAATGACAGTGAACAAATGAATAGTTAAACAGCATGTTCTGTTTTTAATTGAATTATGTGATTTTTTAGTCATGTTTTACAGGCATCCTCAAAATCAAGGCCAGTGTGAATGCCATACTTCACTAACTTAAAATTTATGGTTAATTTACAGATGGCCCAAAACATAAATATAGTAATCTGATGCATGACACATAACTAGCTGGCACAATTTAATTCAGATTTGCTGGTTATTCTGTATGATACTGCCATTCTTTATATTGCCCTCAGACAACATTAGTAAAGAACTGAAAGAGTTAAGAATTGAAATATTTACATTAGCATAGCCTTCCTAGTCTCGCCTAAAAGTATTTTTTAGTTGAGGAATAATACCTTGTTTTTCACATTTATGTAATATGAGTCCAAACCATAGATGTCGTTTAGGATACTAAGTTCATCACACAGGATCCTGTTCTGGACCTCCAGCATGCAGACACAGGATTCCAGACACTTAGTATATTCCCTCTTCCAATGCCGACTCTTTTTGCAGCCTCCCGGCAAGAAGTACAAGCAAGAGGAGCAACATGCAGCTACTGATACATGGGACTCTTCCTTTGAGTTTGAACAAAAATATCTTCCATCGTGGACAACTGAATCTGCAAGTCTTTGCAAAAATTTAGGCCATGAGACGACAGTAGTTTTGCCTCAACCCCATACAGTTAATGAGCACTGTACACTCTGAAATGCTTATAATAGTCTTTTGTTTGCCCCAGAAAGCCCAGCGTTATTCGGGTTTATGGCAATAGAGGTCTTTTAGCACTTTGAGCTCCTCAATGAGAGTCTTGTTTTGGTTTTCGAGCACAGCCACGCGATTTTCAAGACATTTGACGTATTCTTTCTTCTTCCTGCGGCACTCCCGGGCTGCCTCCCTGGAAAACAGCAACAGTCAAACTCCATCACAATGGTTAGATTAGTGGAGAGCAGCAGAGGAGACAGTTAATGCTGCATGCCAGCCAGTGAGTCTCAGCAGAAAAGCAGGAGGCACCACTCAAACCATGCAAATGACATCACTAAAGACATTAGTGGACTCTAAACTGAAGGCACCTTCAATATACAGATATGTTTTTCACTACATACACATTATGGAAGAGTCAAATAAAGTCATATATAGAGCAAAATATTTTATACAAATAATAAAAAAAATTCTAATCCCCAACAGAATAGAGTAACATATAACGGTCAGAAAGCTGAAAGATACTGCATAGCTATCAAAACAATCCCATTACAACAGAAAAAAATACATGCTTTTTAACAGTCTTCAGAAGAGACTACAATTAATTACACGCATGGATGAAACCCCAGGACAAGAAGCAGAAGAAGCATAGCAGTTAAAATGAGCTCTAAGCCAGCAGCAGAAGCTAGACTGGGCAGCAACCAGGCAGACATGGAAATTTGAATACCAAGCATAGAGAAATGTATTACACCAAAACAGCATGTCGTTGCAGAGACCAGCTGTGCCTTAAACACTGGCAGCTCTGCAGAGCACAGACATTAACATGCAAACTGTGCGGGCCAGACACAAACAAGTGGAAAGCCACAGGGCATGTTTAGTCATGCAGGAGACATGGGGCCCATACCTGTTCTTCATGAGACGGAGCTCTCTCTTGCGTGTGGCTTCCTCAGCCAGCTGCTGTGGGCTAGGTACGGACCCCGGTGATGAGGCCATCACCACCCCATGGGGCAGGCTGGAGGTAGGGCTGCAAATCTGATAGGTTGACATGTCGCCGGTGGCTGCTGGAAATGAGACAAATAAACAGTCAGGGCCAAAGTACCCCACAAAATAATTTGGGTTAACCACAACCCCAAGTACTCAATTCAAGCCTAAGCTAGTCATCGTGCAGAAACTTTTGGCGCTTTCCTACTGCCACCAAGAACCGAGTTCAACCTGAGTCATACTGCCAACTGACGGTTTTCTATTGTAAATTATGCGAGCCGTACTCCAGCCATAAGCACACAGACAGAGCCCAACTTTGGTTTTCATTGGTTGAAATTCACTGAGACACTGGTGTTCTGCGTCCATACGCATTGATTATCTGAAGGAGAAACAGGCATATTCAATATGCTATTGAATTATTAGTAGTATCGCACATCATGACATATTGATGCATTCCCAGTACCTTGGAACCTGAACATTTCCAACCACTTTCTTAAAAAAAATATTATAGAACAGCTCAACAGGATAGATTCGTAATGTAAATTTACACAAGCGAATGCTAATTAAAAATTTAAAATGTGCATAGTAAATCATGATGTACACCGTTTGAACAGTAAATAAGCATCTCTTCAGTTTTACATCACTGTCGCTCTCTAAACCTAGCAACGCCTTTACCGAGTTGACCCTTCTGCAGTGGAAAACTGAAGCAAGCTGGAACCACGCTGTAACTAGTGCCTCTTTGCGGTACGGCTCAGTTCCTGTATGCCAGTGGAAAAGTGCCATTTGCTTTTAACTGGGGTCATTCACAGGATTCTTCTTCATTAGGGTTATACAAAAAAAGACAAAGCACTGGATTGGCAAATCCAGTTCCAATGAAAATGGCAAGTTAAAACAGTTTAAAATGACTGCCATATCACAGCACCAAATTGTTAATATATTGAAATGATGAATAATGGGTGAATGCATTAAAAAATACAAAAACAGAATTAAAGTGCATTCAGTGTCATTCTGGTATCCAGTTAAGGCATAAACCACTCCCTCACATTAAATGTTAATGCATGCATATCTGAGTCTGTGTGTGGGAGTGAATGCGGGGATGAATTCCCAAGGACAGTAAACTTTGTAAATCAGGATGGTGAAGAATAAAATGGTGATGACAGTTAAACTGTACACTGGTCTTGTATTTAAAAACAGGATTAACATATTTTATATGAATTCCTAAATGAATTGGGGTGAAATCTCCACCCCTTATACAGACATGGAAAAGATTTTAAAAGATGACAATATGAGGAAACAGCTAAAAATATTTTTCAGGAGTGGGCTGATGACACTGGTTGTTATTAAATACATCAAGAGAAATTTAAATATTACTCACTTTCACAGCTTCTTATTCATACAATGTTTTTGCTACATCAAACACAAGTACATACAGAATATTGTACAACAAAACAGCTACATATAATTCCAGAAATTAATTCATAAGAAAAACAATATTTTTTCTGAGAAATATTTGCAAATCATGTAAAATTCATTGCTAGCCACAGAAAATCAGTTAAAGTGCTTCACAATGCCTTTATGAATTTACACCGTTATCTAACAAATTATTAGGCTGCTACTGTCTTGCCAGTGCAAAAGAAGCTGCCTGTAATCACAGCATGACTCGCGACTGACGTCAATGTACATCTTATTTGCTGTTCAGCGTCTACATTTTCCTGCCAGTGCCTGATTCCAGGAAATGTGGTGACGTCAGCCTCTGCTGACTGAATGGGCTGTGCATTCGAGCGTGTCACACGGGGAGGGAAGGAGGAAAGGAGGAGGGAGAGGGAACACAGGGAACTAAACCGGCTAGGCTGCACTCGTATTTCTCCCGTGAAAACAATTCCAACCTCCAAGCTTCGTTACATTAAATATAGGAGTCTGGGGTTTTTAAACAACATTTTCTGAATTCTGCACTATTGTATTTCTTTTCATTGGAGCAAGATTTGTTTTCAGGATCATCGAGCTCCCGTTAGAAAGGCTGTCTCTATGCTCTGTTTTTAATACATCAAAACTGCAGCACATAAACTCCAGCTACCCCTCATGGAATTACCATTTTTGGCAAAATACATTATCTTTCTGACAACATTAAATAACCAGGGTAAGTTTTTATTTATTAATTAATATTTTCCCTTTAAAACACAGCATAATGTAAACTCTAAATAGTTTCATCACTAACTATTGAACTGTATTGCAACAAATGAAAAACAGTCCATGATAAAGTTACAATTACATTTGACACTCAGTGTAGAGAATATAAGCATTTCTTTAAGGCTCCTTTATAATTACAGCCAAAGCATACAATTAAAGTGCTAACATACCTGATTCAGTCTCATCCCCAGTTACAGCCATGCCTGTTCTTTAAAGATCCTGGAGAAACCCTCTCACTCTGCTTTCAACACCAAATACTCCCCAATCGGCAATTACATGTGTGATTACAATTAAAGGCATTGACATCACTATGACATCACTGGCCCCTTGAAGTCAATAACATGACTTCCAGCCTAAGCCACCTCCCCCCACCACCCCGCTCCAAACAGCCTCTTGTTTTTTTTATGTTTTGACACTTTGGAGACGGTGTATGACTCAGCCAAAGCATCAGAATGCAGTGTAGCTTCCTTGCAAATGAATCTATGCATGAAGTCACAACCCAAAGACTTGGTCTGACATCACAGACACATGCAGATACTCCTTTAAAGAATCGATTATCTTATTTTTTATTTACATAGAATCCCCCCCCCCCATTTTTTTCTAAACTAACTTTGCATTTTCCAAACACTTTAAGACTAATGGTGAAAATAAAGTCTACGCATTTTTTCCAAAATGTGAAACACTGTACCTGAAACGTTTCATAAAATATTCACAAGCAAAAAAGGCTAATTATTTTACCAAGCAGCCACCCACTGCACATTTTAAACATATCCATGGAAAGAAAACCAGAAGCACATGTATACTGTCACGTAGCGATATGCTTAAATGACATACCAAAACATGCCTGCTTTTCCTCTGTTAAGCACAAAACTTAAAAGCTAAACTTTTATTGCCCTATTCATGATTCAAAACATAAAAATACAGGCAAGTGTTCCCTAGAAAATCAGAGAATGCTCCTGAGCTCACTCAATACCAGATCAATACTTAACTTGATGTCCAAGTCCAACAGTTACTCTGAACAAATCTAATGGCAAACTTTGTGTATTATGCTCATCCTGTAGCCACAAAATTTCTAACCATTTATAGCACTGGGCATTCCTTTTACAGTCAAGGCAGACTGTGTGAGTCTTTGGACACCTAATGTTCACAATGTTACAAATCTTCTTTTTTTCTTTTTTTTTTTTAAAAAAGCCTGGTCAGAGCAGTTTTGTCAGATTCAAGTTAGTGTGAAAGAAGCAAGGAACATTGTTTACCTTGCATAGCCATATTGCTCCCTGGTAGGGAAACCAGCTTCTTTCCACCTGGCGATTGGGCAGCATACTGCACAATGGGCATCACTGTCACAGGTGTCCAGGGATTGCTCAAGATCTGCAGAGCCCACATGTCGCTGTTCTCTGAAGTGGTAACCTCAAACGGTTCCTTCTTTGGGATGGGGACTGAAAAATACAGGGCCCTTCAGTAATCCATTGGAAACATCTTAATGCAGTGTTCTCTCTGGGGGATAAGTACTGTATTCCACTGCACCTTTCACAGCCCTTCTGTGAATCCTTAAATGCTTATTGTGGATCATCATGAAAAAGAAACAAGTTTTTAAGCATGGCATTAATATAACTGATTCACATGGTTAGGCCATGCAGGGAAAGTACTATTCAGGTGGAAATACGCAACAAAATGAAAAACCGAAGCGGGGCTCTTTTGGGGAGACAACAGCAATACTGTTACATTGACGCTTAGTGTTCTGACCTGAGCTGGTGGGGAAACAATCTGCAAATGATCCTGACAGGGCTGTATGCTCCTCCTCCTCCGGCTTAACCTCCTTAATCGCATGAATGGCCAGTGACTTTGATGATGGCACATTCAGAGACTTTCTGAAGGGGGGGGACCTCCACTTACACTGAAGCCATATACTGAACTTGCTGAGCTATGATGTATGTGTGTGGAGCTGGGATACTGTCTCCGACCTCATCAACACTGTTGAAAATTCTAAATTAAAGTAAATTAACTGAATACACTACAATATTTTGTGCTCTTTCTCTCACCTGGAACACAATCTCCTCCCCTTTACAGAGTCAGTGACCTCCATTGCAGTGTGTCCACCTCTGGACTGTGCTGCTGCTTTGGGAGGTAGAAACAACTTAGCCCTGAGTGGCAGCCATCATAAATTCATAAATCTCTGGCAGAAATAATCTCATTTGATAGTACCCAATGTCTATGTCGTTAAAAAAAAAGTCATAACTCTAGAAATTGGACAAGAGATTCTGTAACAAACAATAGCTATGCTTTTTATCAACCGATTTACTTACATATATATTTTATCAGAATAACACAGGTAATGTGAAATTTTGTGTAAAATGAAAATAATAAATGGTTCCAATGGCTAGCTCTCAATCAGAAAGCTTAAATCATTTTAAATCCAATCATCCTGAAAAATCCAATTAAAGAATTCACTACTGGGTGCAAATAGAGTATTTCCATTTCATACAGCCAGGAGTGATTGGTAAGCTCAGTTGTAAGATTGGGCGCCCCTGCTTGGAAAAAAAAAACTAATGGAAAAAAAGAGCCATCGATCCCAATAGTGGTACTTTACCTGTACAGTTTTTGTTGACCTCATGTTGCATGGCTACAAAGAATGGCTAACAATCTGAATGGTAAATCTTTGACCAAAAAACAAAAATATATATCTTCTATCTAACTTCTCTGAGAATGAGACATCACTATGTAAAACATTACATCTAGTGAGACACAATCAAAAATATTAATTAAAACAGGAGTCAATCACCTTAATCTCCAATGATGTAATGAGACTTTACTTAAAATGTTTGTCTGTTTATTTTAGAAAATTTCATCTGCGTCTCTAAGTACAGTACAGCTCATTAATTTCAAGGCTGCATACTTACGGTTTTAGATATTGCACTGTCTTGTTTTACGCTGTCTGTACTTCACATTTCTATCGCCTACAGACTAAAAACAAGAATGCCTAAATATCCATATTAAAAGAAAACCTTAAGAATGATTTTTAGTTTTTTTTATTATTACTGTTAATCTTTTCCCTTTTTTGCCGTCACTGTATCATGTAACATTTTCAAATAATAGTCTTGTTCCTCCAGAAAGACATTGACACAAATGAGCTCGTTACTTTAAACTTTTTCGAGTGTGACAGCCTTCGACAAGGTTACATTTCAGGTTCATGTTGATTCGACATTATAGTGCTGTACAAAGATGCATTTTTCAGCCCTTGTCCCAAACCACGGTTTCAGGGTCGCCAACTTCGGCCAGCTGGCTAGACAGGAATTTTCCATTTGAGACGAATCTGCACACGGATTTACATGTATTTCCAGTTTTATTACATTGAAAATAGTTGGTAGGGTTTGCAAACTACCCAACGCGTTTGATGTGGATAATTTTAGGTTCATAATGGAATAATATAGAGTTGCCGTTTCCTGCGTGATCGTGACCCTGAACGCGTGAGAGCCACGCCAGATGCGTGAGGGTTGTCGACCCCGCGCATGCAGTCCTTATAGATACGTGTACCTGATAGGCTATAGATACGCCATTAGTCTGTGATACTCAGGTCCGAGGTATTAACGGCGTTATAATATGTAACATTAAATTAACTGGCTGCATGTCGTGTTTAAAGTTACATATCTAATTATAGGTAGTAACTGAGGATGCGGCTAATTAATCACCATCTAGCGGCCGGTCTGATGCAGACGCCGCCTCCGAGGAAAAACTCACCCGCGGGCGGACGGCCTGAGCCGGGCTCACACGGTAACGTATGAGGGCCCCTCATAGTAACGGGTGCCTCGAAGCGTAGGGGAGAAGACCCCGAAAGGAGGGGAGATAGGGAGAGATACCGTAGAGAAAGTCCGGCTTCTATGTGCGGGCGACAGAGGGGGAAAGAGGGTTAAAGGCCCGCTTCTTGCTTTACTGGCAGCCCCTGTTTCAACGGACCCGGCGCATGCGAGGTGCACGCGAACCGCACGCGGGCCCGTGGATCCTGCAACCCGTTAGTAAGGGCTATATGCCATATATACCCATGCCATATACTAGATTATATCTCTCATAGCATAGATGTCATTTACTCAAGAATAATAACAGGCAACACGCCTGGAATATTATTTATTGAAATAGGACTCAAATTGTTCTTTACCAAATTAGGTATTTTTCATTAGGGATGTGAAGAAATACCGGATTAAATGCGGGCAAGCTAATGGCAACATCTAGTGGCGAAAATTGGGTACTACGTCTTGTCGACATAACGCATTTAACTAGAAATGTTCCAGTGTTTTCGGAAAATTATCTAACATCTGAAAGCTCTCAAATGTCATTTCGTCAGAATTTTTTAACAGAGATTTTGTAAATTAAATTTTGTAGCTGTGCATAATTGTAACAATAACACAGCTAAGATACTTAATTTTTATTTGGAAGGATCACAGCATCTTTCTCATATCTTTTTGCTCAAGGGGTTTTGCATATTCAAAATCAACAGTTAAATGTGTTTTTATATTTTTTAAGTTTTATATTTTTCTGTAAGGTAACATAAAATTCCATACAATGTTCTTGAAATTCACAACTCTCTATCAAATGTATTAAATGGTCATAATGGCCTCTTAAATAGTGTATGTGTAGTTAATCGATGGGTGGTGTAGTAGTTAGCACTGCTGCCTGATACGTCTGAATGTGTGGGTTCAAATCCAGCCTCTGGTCTGTTACATAGCTTTACGCTTGTAATGCAAAGATATGAAGTGACCTTGTGTCATTCTAAATTGCCTATGATGCATAAGTGTTTTACATGTGTGCTACAATGGATTGGCATCCCATTTAGAGTGTACCTCTGTCTTGTGTCCTGTGCTGCCTGTTCTAGGCTCCAGGTCACTACTGTGAGCTTGTATTGGACACGCATTTGGAAGATGAATGGATAGAATGTAATAATACTGCTATAACAGAGACAGACTATTCTTCCACCCGGGAAGGATGCTTTTCTTTAATTACCAGTTGTCTACTACCTCTCTTTCAGACATGAACACTGTGCTTTTCTTAAAATAAAAAAATCTTATGGATTTGTTCTAGATTATAGACAAAAACTGGAATCTTAGTGGGTGACGATTCAGTTTGTCCCTAATTTAATTTAGTGATTCTGTAACCATTGTCTTCTAGAAACCCAACAGTCAGGTGTATAATAAGATAATTGGGTTCTCGAAACTATAAGGAATCAGTATTAAGAATTTAAATCTGTGTCAGGCTAGTTTGTCATGGTAGATACATTTGCTGAGACTTCTTTTTCTTGCCAACCAACCGGACTGTAATATCCAGCAATCAGAAGCCTAATAGGCACACTCTAATGTGTTATGTACATCAGATTGTTGACAAGCTTTGGGGCAAATTGTACAATAACGGACGGATTATGGATTCGCTTGTGCTGAAAACTACAGCTTTTTGGTGTAAAATTTTGCACTGTAAGATCGCAACGAGGACCCATAGTTGCGGGTTAAACCATTCAAAATTAGGGTTGGATGTATAATGTTATAATGTGATATAATATTTGAACATTTACGAGTACCAATTGATGGCATAAATGAGGTTTATGTACTATAATAATTAATTAAAAAACAAATGTTGTGCTTTTATTTGAAATTTCTTAAGTTTATATAATTACTACATTGGTTTATTTCCCCCACAGCTGATCTGATGGTGACGTCTTCGGGACAGGCTAATGGAAGAGGTGTAGCTAGCTAAGTGAGGAAAAAAGATCAAGCTTGTGACAGCAGGGGGAATTTAGTTTTTTAGGAGAACAGTGACATTGCCCAGAGGTAACGGCCTTTTAAAATCGCTTCTTTTTTGTGTCCGTCAGATCCCGCGGTTTGTCGAGGGAACGGCGTCACGCCGAGTGTAATATATACTGATACGAGCTAGCGTTAGGTAGCCTGTTAGCCTGCTAGCCAGCTAACTGATTTGTCAGGGCTGCAGCCGCACCAACAAGTCATTTACCCCAGTTCCTACTTGTCAAAACTTTAAGGAGCGTTTCGCTGAAAAAATGTCTGAGTTTCAAAACAACTATTCATTTAGGTAGCCGAGTTTAGTTAATGTTACCCGTAACTTCCCTGTGAACTTAAATTTGTTATATTACTTGCAGCTAGCTAACATGCTACTTAGCTACGTTAGCCTGCTATGTAGCTACATAAATGGCTGTGAAAATTGTGACTATGGGTGGTTGGCGTGAATACAGTACTGTTGAGACAAGAGACTCTCCATTTAAAAGCTGGATCACAGTGATTATAGGAAGTTACCCGGTTTCCCCGCAAGGTCGTGGCCGGTGTCTGCGTATGCCCGGTATTCCCCCGCCGGGCGGTCACTAGCAAGTCTATAAAGTAGTTGTGCATTCTCTTTTTCTTTAATTTTGAGTAATATTTATATCTCGTTGAATATTTAACACTCACATGAGTGTCTTAGCTCTGAACCAACTTGGTGCATCTGTAGATTTACGGGATGGAAGCACGCCTTCTTCGTACTGGGGTAGGCGGTCATCCCTTGTGGCTCAGACTGATTTTCCGAAGTGTTTCGTTTTGGAAATGAATGACAAAGCGATGAAGGGATTTCTTTGAGTCAGTTTCGCATGACGCAGTGTGTACCGGAGGATACTCACAGGCCAACACTTAGATGTCTACTCATTAACGGGGAATGAAATTATTAGGATGAAGAATAATCGTTATGCATTTAAAATTCACTCAGTATACCTTGCGTGGGTTGTTCAAGCAGGGGCAAAGCCGTTATTGATTTGTTATTGGAAAAGTGCCTCCGTGACTTCTGGGGGGTAAAAGTGTTTTATGGTGATGTCTCCAAATACATAAGCACCTTATACAACCATTATACACATTGAAAATACAGTTTGAGCGCATGTGGAGAGAGCTACATTTGCTGTGTTGTCAAATGTGTCGCTTATTAATGCATCGTAAAATGCCAATTTTATCTTCAGAACTCAATGATATCTGTAAGTATATTGTTAATGCTGTACTCTGATCTAACTCTCAGCAGAGTACTTGTTAATGTGTGAGACTTGCCACTTCATGCTGCCTTGTTTATAATGTCAAATTAATACAAAATTTGTCTCCTCCCGAACCCAGCTTGCAAGAACGGGATACGATGTCCTTAAAGCCGCGAGTGGTGGATTTTGATGAAACATGGAACAAGCTTCTGACAACAATCAAGGCTGTGGTGATGCTTGATTATGTGGAGCGTGCCACCTGGAATGACCGCTTCTCGTATCCTTCCTGTGTTTTTGTGGCACTGCATAATGTAAAAAGTGAGGCATTGTTATTGCCAGTGACAGAGGTGTGTGTTTAAATGGATGGTTGTGTGATTCGGTTTAGTTGATATTAGTAGTTTAGTAGATATTAGTTGCACTTGCTAACAAGTGCAAATATTGACAGTTGATTTACTGTAACGTGACTTTTAAGTCTGTTTCATCACGTTTTTGCCATATCCTCCAAAAGAAGAGCTCTGTTCCTTGCTGCTGTGCGCATCGAAATCTGAGTGGTTCTGTTCCCTTAACCCACGTGACAGGGACATATATGCCCTGTGTGTCGCGTACCCTGAGCCCCTGGGTGAGAGACTATATACAGAGACAAAGATTTTCCTGGAAAATCATGTCCGACAGTTGTACAAGGTATGAGGATTCCTGGTTTTCTGTGGCCTGTGTGCTGCGAGTCCAGCCCGTCACCGGCTGCTAAAGACGGGTGCTTTTCATTTGTAGAAGGTGCTGGAGTCTGAAGAGCAGCTTCTGGTGCTGTACCACCGCTACTGGGAGGAGTACAGCAAAGGGGCCGACTACATGGACTGCTTATACAGGTAACCAGCCACGCTGCTTTTAATTACTGCTGGCTGATCAGGGAGCTTTGCCTGAATTATAGCAATAAACATTGAGTCTTGTGTGTATGAAAAGCAGTGTTGGGCATTTCAGATCCAAAAGCTATAAATTCAGACCAAGATTTTATTCCTGCCAATCAGTGGAGCATAAAGAGTCACAGTCACAAAGTGCTCAGCTGGTTGGTAGAAACAAAATCTTGGTCTGGATCTGTAGTTTCTAGACCTGAAATATATGAAAATGTTTATGTGCAAGGAAAACCCACTTTTTCCCATGGCATGTCAGCTTATTTTTGTGTCTGTTTGCCTCCTACCTCACCTTCTTTTTCCACTGAACACATAAATGTTACTCTCACTCAGAATCGTTTCGATGCTGACTGGACTTGATTTGCATGGTAAACTGTCACCTCACCTCTGTGTGTTTTCTGGGTATCTCTGTGCTTGAATTTCATTTACTGAGCTGTGCTTTTATCGAGAGTCACCCACCTGTTTAAATGTATAAGTGTATCTGGCAGAATATTTCCCTGATCATCCTGACAGCAGACATCGCTGTCCTCAAGCACTATGCTGCGACCATCATTCTTTCCCATGCAGTCCGCATTTTAAGCTCAGCCTTACTTTATACCATTTCTTCTTCATTCAGTAACTCATGAATTCTCACGGAACAGGGTGAGCGGACACAGTCTGATCGCGCTCAGCTTTTGGCCTTAAATCTGTCCACATCCAGAAAGCATCCCTTTCCAGTTGGCTTTCTAGATGGCGAGCATTAAGGATAAACCTATCCTAGGCTTAACCTATAGATTTGAACTGTGCAAATTATCATGCCCACTTATGCCATTTGCAATTGATACCTCTCTCTAGAGTACTTATTTAGAAAGGTCTATTTTTACACAAGGTCTATGATTGCTTCATCAAACTCTGGCGGGGGAGTCCATACATGTGTGCGAAGTGCTGGGCTACTATGAATTCGCACCTTTCTGGCCGTGTCATGTTTATATCTGCCTTTTGTCTTTATTTGGCGCTTTACTCATAACCAAGCTGAGCTCTAGTTTATCTGTCATGCTGTGATTCTTTAGGCTGCCCTGTAAATACTTGTTGGCTGGGTTTTCAGCTTGAAAGGTAAAAAGCCTTCACTGTTTTATAACTGTGAATCAGTGTGTCACGTATGTAAAATACTGATACATGGCTGGCTTGCCCGCAAATGGCGCTCTACAGCACACCAGCGGCTTTCCTAACACGCCGCAGCTTCTCTTGTGTTGTCTCGCTTTGTGTTGCCGCATGTTAAGCCTCAATCCGATATTGTTAGAAAAATGCTACGTCTGCCCTGTTGCCATGGTATCCTGACTGCCTGACTTGACACTCCGGTGGTTATCAAGTGTTGAGAGCTCTGCAAGCAGAATAAGACTGGCATGCAGGGCCGCCGTGGCCCTCTGCGATGGTGGAGGATTGCTTGTGCTGTCTGAGGTCCTGCTGACCACCTCGAGGCCAGTCAGCCCCCCCTGCAATACCTTCCAGTTCACCGAGCCATGATGGGGGATTTATTCCCAGCTGCACACTCCAGTTCACCAGCACCTCAACTGGGGCTGCCGATCCCTCTCTTCCCAGTTGTGATTTTGTTTTTCCCTCGGTGCAGGTACCTTAACACACAGTTCATTAAGAAAAACAAACTGACTGAAGCAGACTTGCAGTATGGCTACGGGGGAGTCGACATGAATGAGCCGCTGATGGAGATTGGAGAGGTGAGGGAGCTCATCAAGGGGCTTGAGATGTTCATTTTGGTCCTCTGGTTTCGCGTGAGATGAAAACCATAGTTGTGTTTCCCAACCCAGTCCTCGGGGACCCGCAGACAGTCCACATTTTGTTCCCTCCCAGCTCCCAGACAGTCAAGAACACCAAATAGCTGGTACCGGAGTGTCAGGAGCAGGGAGAGAGCAAAAATGTGGATTGTCTGGGGGTCCTCAAGGACTAGGATGGGAAACGCTGCCATAGGGAACGCTTTGCTGTGTGTGGGCAAAGTATATGCTGTATGCGTGAACAGCGGGTTTCTCCAAAGCTCTGCCCCCACTGTCATGAGCTGAAATGCCCTGTTTGTGAATAGGTGATGGCAACCCTGCTAAAGCTAAAGGTTTCTGTTCATCCCCAGCTGGCGCTCGACATGTGGAGGAAATTGATGATCGAGCCCTTGCAGGCCGTCTTGATCCGGATGTTGCTGAATGAAATTAAGAAGTAGGTTTTCTTTGTTTGGGAGTTCCCCTGCATGATGCCTCTAAGCGGCCTGGAGTTGGCGGTACAGCTTTTCCGGCACACCTCAGAATGTGACCTGTCAGCTTTTAAGCCTGGTTTTTACTTTACACAGATGCAGCAGCACTACATCTTGCGTGGTAATTGACAGAATTTAGTCATAAGGTCTGGCCTTGGACACCCCGTAGGGGTGCTGCCATGCAACACTGGAAAATTATTACAATGATTTCTGCCCTCTATGATCAGAATGATGATGATGGTGGCTAGCAGATTTGAAGCATGGTTGACTGAAAGTCCAGAAATACCAGCATTTATATGATTCCTCGCTAGGGATTATAAAGACTCCCAGATGGCTACAAACTAAAACAAATATGTTTGTACTGCAACGGTCCATGTATGTTTTTGCATCAGTGTTATAAAAATAATCAAAATAATATTTATTTTCATGTGAGATCTAGTTTGGTGTGATCTCGTTAGTGTTTTTTTTTTTAAAGATGCTAATCTATTTACCGTGGTTATTTTACTTTTAGGTTTCAGTAATATTTCTAGGGATAAACAGAAAAGTTGTGTTGGCTTCTACAAAATGTCATACATTGTGATCGCGTCGCAATGTAATCGCAATTATATGGCGCATGCTCAATAATCACCAGCGCTTTAGATGATGGGTGAAACATTTGTCCAGATGCCGGCTTTTCAATACTATAGCGACGTTTACGTTCCTTACCACAATTTGGTAAGGAAATTAGAATTAGAAGATATTAATGAGATATTTTGACGCCCAAAAGTCCTTGTATAAAGTATCTATATAAATTCTGTTTAAATTCAGAGTATCCCTATGCTTATTCAATTAAGAAATTTACAATTCAGTTAGTGGAACACGCCACATTTAGTAAAGCATGGAAATGATAAGCACTGAAGTGGTACTGAAGAAAGGAACAGCTCAACCGCTATAACATCATTTAAAAGAGGAGATCTTGTGGATGAACAATGTAAAAAGATGTCGGTGGTGTGGCAGTACTTTTTGCAGTGTAAAGTCTGACACGTTTATTAAACTGGTTAAATTTGCAGACGACACCAAGGTGGGTGGTGTAGCTGATACTGATCTAGCAGCAGAGAGGCTTCAAC
>JAODLD010000001.1:15300171-15316509 GCA_026781065.1 Mormyrops boulengeri | reverse complement strand
CCTGGGTTCCTTTAAATCTGAGCTAGATAAGATTTTAACAACTCTGAGCTATTAGTTAGGTTCTCCTCAAACGAGCTGAATGGCCTCCTCTCGTTTGTAAATTTCTTATGTTCTTAAACATAAAGATATGCTGAATTTATACTGATCTTATACTGAACTTTTGGGCGTCACAATATTCATCTTACTAATATTTTAGGTGCACTACTAAATTGTTACCAAACTGTGGACGTAAGTAAATGTCCATATAGTACCAAAAGACTGGTATCCGGACAAATGTTTTCTCCGTCATCTAAAGTCCT
The DNA here is from genome assembly GCA_026781065.1 of Mormyrops boulengeri. Lineage (NCBI taxonomy): Eukaryota > Metazoa > Chordata > Actinopteri > Osteoglossiformes > Mormyridae > Mormyrops > Mormyrops boulengeri. Next base: position 15,316,210 of record JAODLD010000001.1, on the reverse strand, counting down.
GGTGATATATATAATTTTTATTTTTGAATCTTATTTTAGTTTATGGAAATGCTTTTGTTAATGATTATAACCATGCTTGTGTATTTTAAGTACATGTTCATGATTAGTTTTAGTAAAATTCTTATTTATTCTTATAACATTAATTCCCCACATCTTTAGTTTGACTTTTTTGAGCAGTTTTGCTCGACAGCGCCACCCCAGGATCGGTGACAATGTGTACGGTTGCCTGTCACTACAAGCATAAACGTTAAAGGTCACGGAGGTGCGGCATGGCATCGCGCGTGCCACAGCATGTCTGCTTTCGCATGAAGTGAAAACTGGCCCTTAATCAGATGCCTTTCCTGTATCAAAAACATCACCTCTGTGTGCTGTATCTGTTCCAGCGTTGATCATGCACGCGCTCCATGAACAGATACAGGTCCACGTTCAGTGATGCACCGCTTACCCACTTTTAAGATTGTCTTTTTGAATAATGTAGCATTGTGACATAATGTTCTGTGTCCAACTTGCAGTGACCGCTGTGGTGAGGACCCAAATCAGAAAGTAATCCATGGGGTTATCAACTCCTTTGTTCATGTTGAACAGTACAAGAAAAAGTTTCCTCTTAAGGTGGGTGCACAAAAAAACGGTAATGTATTTTGGTAGTGGACTGTGGTACTTTTGGCTTATTAGTGTGTGTATGCTCCAGTGTCACACTGTCGGATGAGCTGTCAGGGAAGATGGATGGATGGATGAGTTAAATCACTAAAATGCAAAAAGCTTTCTGAAAACAATGTTACTAGAAAAGGGTGATGCAGTCAGTGAACATCATTATCTTTATTGCCTGTTTGTTGTTTTTCCCCCTCTAGTTTTATCAGGAAATCTTTGAGGGGCCGTTTCTGACGAAAACAGGTGAATATTACAAACAGGAAGCTTCTAATTTGCTGCAGGAGTCGACGTGCTCACAGTACATGGAAAAGGTGAGGGTCTGTTTCCTGGGCTCACTTCTGTGGGGTCAGCCCTCTGCCCCAGTGCATTACGGGGTGAGAAGTGCGGTATTCCGAAGGCCTGTGGGGCTTCAGTTCTGTTTCCGTCCTGATTGTCCTCTTCCCTCGTTCCTGGGATTGGCGTTGCATCAGTTGTAAAACCCTTGTGGTGAAACAAAGTAGATTTCCTGCCTGGGAGCTTAAGGCCCCGGATCAGGTCCATAGCACAGAGCCGATGGCGCACGCAGCCAGCTAGCCAGCCGCTGTTGCCTGGGGGCCCGCAGAGCTGCGGGCTGTCACGCAGTCGGGGGGAGTCCTTGCCAGTTCTCATGCTTGCCAGAGTCTGCCAAGCCGGGGCTGCGGGGTCACGTTTCTGCCGAGATGCGGAGGAAGCAGGCTGGCTGGCCGGCCATGGATGGATTGATGTCCACTGTCAGCTTGCTGGAGAGCAGCAGTCAGCAGAGGGCATGTAAACACGAAGTTTTTTTATTACACCTCTGATGTGGTATCTTGGCAGTTTAGCCTTAAAACGCCGTGAGGTCCTGGCGTAGAATCGAGCTGCGAGTTGCTCACGTTGCCGGGCCAGCCGAGTGACCGCCGCCCTCCCTTTGGCTGCAGGTCTTGGGCCGGCTGAAGGACGAGGAGGTGCGCTGCAGGAAGTATCTGCACCCGAGTTCCTACGCCAAGGTGATCCACGAGTGCCAACAGAGAATGGTGGCCGACCACCTGCAGTTCCTGCATGGGGAGTGCCAGGGTATCGTGCGGCAGGAGAAGCGGGATGGTCAGTATGTGGTGCTGGAGGCACGGGCTTCGCTTGGTTTGGTTTTCTCTGGTTTACACACACACACACACACACACACACACACACACACACACACACACACACACACACGATGGTGAGGCTTGGGGTCTGATCTCAGAGTCAGGCCATTAATCTGGTTCCCCTGGAGCCTTTTTCACAGGGTTAACACAGACGTAACTTCTCTGCCAAGAATGGAATTCAAACTGGTGACCTTCTGACCACAGGAGTAACTTGCTGAGCCGCACAATCCCCCCCCCAATAGGAAATGGTAGCCAGCTTTTATTGGGGTCAGTTTTTTATCGATGCGGTGAGGCTATACCTGGCCAGACAGACAGTGTGGTGATGGCCACCTCCTTGGGCATGACCAAAGTGCTCTGTTCCCCCCTTGGCGGAAGAGTCCCTGCAGCTGGCCACGGCAGACCTCGAGGCCTTCTTTTTACATAGCCCACCAGCGAAGAGGATAAACAGCGACAGAGTGATTAGCGTTGGATTACGTAACCTCGAGAATCTGCGCACCGGGGAGATAGGGTCCTGCCAGCTCGAGGTGTGTGTGCTAACATCTCGCCCCCCCACAGACATGGCGAACATGTACACCCTGCTCCGTGCTGTCTCCAACGGCCTGCCACACATGATCCACGAGCTGCAGATCCACATCCACGACGAGGGCCTCAGAGCTACCAGTAACCTCTCTCAGGAAAACGTTAGTCTCCCACCCGGCCGTACAGCATCCCAGATGCTCTCAGGATACCTGGAGGTGCGGTCTTACGTTGACCTTTTCGTCTGCTACAATTTGTCATTTTTTAGATGCCAACCCAGTTTGTGGAGTCCGTGTTAGAGGTTCACAGTAAATTCGTCCAGCTCATTAACACCGTCCTGAATGGTGATCAGCACTTCATGAGCGCCCTGGATAAGGTAAGACCAGCCACGGCGCATTCTCACCACTAGATGGTGACAGAGGCTTTTTACACTGATGTAAATACAGATCAGGCAGGGTTGTCTGTTTTGGAACGTGGTTCTTTTGATGATCCTGATGATAAACAACTTCCCTCGGGATAAAGTTTTATCTTATCTTTTTTATTTACAGCTAACAAATGTTATGTCTGTCAAAATGTTACTATTGGATCTGTATAATTTATCATTTTGTGTTTTCTTAGGCTTTGACGTCAGTAGTCAACTACAGGGAGCCAAAGTCTATCTGTAAAGCCCCAGAACTGGTAAGGACACATGGCTGGGATGTCCCTCAGCTACCCCCAGACATGCGTTAGTCTCTGCGTAGGTACAGCTTGTGCCTTCGCTGGCTGCTTGACATCTGGCAACGTGCTGTAACTTGCGTGAATCGGCATGATGTGAACGTGGCCCTTGCTCAGATGGAGCCTCTGTTACCCTGTCACCCACTGCCGCGCAGCTCGCTAAGTACTGCGACAGCCTACTGAAGAAGTCCGCCAAAGGCATGACTGAGAATGAGGTGGAGGACAAGCTGAGCAGCTTCATCACCGTCTTCAAGTACATCGACGACAAGGACGTCTTTCAGAAGGTGAGCGCCTGGCCCTGCTGTTCCCTCGCGCATGCCTCTGTGCGTAAGCTTTGTTAGGTCAGCAGGGCCGTCGGATTAAACGGTTGAGTAACCAGGGAGCTGGGATTGGCTGACAGCTTGTGGTAATAGGGTCTTTGCTTGATTATGAGTTTGGTGAAACCTTCAAGTTTGCTTGATTATGGGTTTCTTCAGAAGCTGCATGCAGTAGAGACTCTTAAAACCATCTGCAAGATGCTGTTGAATCCCCCACTGACTCTTCTTCCTTCCTGCTGCAGTTCTACGCAAGAATGTTGGCTAAGAGATTAATACACGGGCTGTCCTTGTCCATGGACTCAGAGGAGGCCATGATAAACAAGCTGAAGGTAAAGTCGAGTTAAGTGGGCTTTATTGTCAAAATGTCCATATACAGGTACAGACTGTCCTGGGTTCTGTTCCAAAAGACAAGTCGTATGTCGAAATGGCCTTATCTCAGAATATGATAATTACACTGACTTTTAGGTGTGAGAGTGAGCATGTGGGGTCACCCGTTAGCAAGGTGATGCCATGTCGGTTTGGCATCCCTAAAGGACACGTTGCTGCCGGTCTCTGAGATTACCGTAGTGCCACCATTGCCCTCTGTCACAATGTGTCATCTCTCCCCCGATCCCATATCAGCAAGCGTGCGGGTACGAGTTCACCAGCAAGCTGCACCGCATGTACACAGACATGAGCGTCAGCGCTGACCTCAACAACAAGTTCAACAACTTCATCAAGACACAGGAGACTGCGGTGGACCTCGGGATCAGCTTCCAGATATATGTGCTGCAGGTGAGACCAGCTCGGAACCATCCCACCAGAGTCCGGGAGCTTCCGCAAGGACGTTGAGCATTTAACATTTTTCGCTGTGCTTTCTGAAATCTACCATCGGTATTTATGATGATGGTGGGACTGTGTTTTTAAGTGCATTGGCAATGGTGGCTTCACCCCTTGGCCTTCTGCAAGGTTGCCCCGAAATAATTTATTATATTAACTAACAAGCCGAATCCCTTTGGGGCAAAAGGCACGCAGGCTTTACAGCTGTTTATTCTGTAATTTAATGTTGGTTTTTATGGGTAGCTTACAGCTATGAGTGTACTCATATCTAAACAAACATGGCAATTAAGTGTAATGCATGTCAGCTGAGTACTAAGGAGGATCAGCCCGCTTCCTGTTCTATCACCTGAGATTTCTTGCATTTTTCTGTAATCCAAATCTTTTATCAACCAAACAGTGAAAAATATGTAATAAAACTTGACAGAACGGATTTTCTAGAAGACGCAGAAGAACATAGTTTTCCAGGGTAGGCACAGTGCTGACTCTGCATGTGTAAATGCTGAAATTACAGGTCCCAGGGACAGCTGCAAAGGGTGAATACGTGGTCTAGCTGCGGTTAGCATGTGGTCAGCTGGCACCAAGACGGGCACCTTACATATGACTCCATCAGAGCTGTTCTTACTTGTTCTGAGCTTGGCCCAAACAAAGCACGGCAGTTATTTATCAGCTTGTAATTACATCCCCCACCCCCCTGAGGTGAGCACACGGTGGTCAGACCTGCCCTATCCTCACTCTGATTACAGGCTGGTGCCTGGCCCCTTACGCACGTTCCCACCTCCACCTTTGCCATCCCCCAAGAACTGGAGAAGAGTGTCCAAATGGTGAGTCACCAGCAGGGGGCGCAGTTGGGTAGGCTTTGCATGGCTTTTCAGTTTGTATATGTATGTCGCTATACACAATCGCTACTAGTAATGTGCAGTGGCTGAGGACTGTTTCTCTGTAGCTTTTTTGTGATGGTGCTTATCTTCTCTTGGCAGTTCGAACTGTTTTACAGCCAACACTTCAGCGGGAGGAAGTTAACCTGGCTGCATTACCTTTGCACAGGTACGAAGGTGGGGCCCAAGCGCCAGGCGTGGCCCGTGTCGCCGCCATTAACAATCCAAACCCACATCTCACGCAACACGACTACGTTCACCTTGAAACTGGTGCTGCATTCCATTAAAGAGGCGTTAAATGACCAAAGCCAAGTCTCAGCTGGGCTTTCCTTCCCGGAAATGCCATTCTGCACTACAGGGCTTATCTACAGATGGCTGTATGCTTATAAATGAATCCCTAAGCTGGGCTTTATGCACCCAGGTGCTGTGTGAATTTACAGTTTACATCTCCATTTTAGTATTGGGAAAAAGTCCTTTGTGAATGTCGTTTGGAGCTTACTTGTGTTTGTCTAGCTGATTGTGCTGTGCTGAGTCATGTGGAGGGTGACTGATTGCTATAGAAAAGGGCCTGATTGTAGCTCAACACTATTTGAATATGGATTTTTCCTCTGTTAAATTCCCATTGCCAAAGGACAACTGGTGTGAGACAGCGTATCCGGTGAGCCCCTGAATGTGACGGTGAAATCGGAAAGTGCCGTGAAACTGGAGAGTGCCGCGATTGCTTTGCTATAGCAGACGCTAACATGGACCTTGTGCGAATCGGCGCTTTGAGCAGGTCCTGGATATTTCCAGAGAAACACTGTGGATAAATAGTCAAGGCTTCTAGAGGTGCTGGCCTTTGGTTAATATAGATATGCAGGTGTTGACTTTGAAAATAGGAAGTAAACCCTTTTTCAGACATTCTGTTAGTGTCAGATTACAATAACAGTAGTAAAACCAGTCATTTTACCTAAGCATGGAGGAGGAGACCAGGGGCTCAGAAGCAGGACCTGTACCCGTCAAACCCACCACTTGACGCTGCTCTCTCTCTCTCCTGTCCCGCAGGGGAGGTGAAGATGAATTATCTGTCAAAGCCCTACGTAGCCATGGTCACCACGTATCAGATGGCCATACTGCTGGCCTTCAACAATGGCGAGACGGTGGGTTACCGGGAATTGCAGGACAGCACACAGATGAGCGAGAAAGAGCTGGTGAAGACCATCAAGTCCCTGATGGATGTCAAGATGATTAGCCACGACTCTGGGAAGGTGGGCCTGCTTGGTGTTAGCAGGTGTTTAGCGGGTGTCTATCGCGTGTTAGCTTGTCTTAGCATGAGTTAGTGCTGGCTTTGTACCTCACTTGCCCATAACACATTCACTTGGGGGGGATTCAGGTGACCAAATTTTGTAGATGATCTATTCATCTATCAATCTTCTAACTGTTTCTCCTGGCTGTGGTAACAGGGTGGCTTGGAGCTTACCGCAGGCAGCTCAGGGCAGAAAGCTGGAGTGCTCCCTGGATGAGATGAGAAACATTAATTTTGTGGGAAAATTCTCAGCCTAGATAGTGATAAGGGAGTGGGAAACTGAGACTCAGGGTCTGTGGTGTCGGTCACTGTTTATTTTACCAGAATAGGAGGCTGTGAACATCAAAAAAGGAAGTGGTTAGACCAGCATGATTGACAGGGCATCCTAATCCTGCACACTGTGACCAGGAAAGTCTCGTTAGGCTAATCATTAGTTACTAGCATCATTAGCCATGGCTTGAGTGACGAAGCTGTTCTGCCTTGCTTATGGCTTGTCTCTGAGAGTGAGCTTTTTACCATTTCCTCTTCAACCTACAGGAAGACATTGAGACAGAATCCACCTTCTCACTAAATATGGCCTTCACCAGTAAACGAACAAAGTTCAAAATCACAACCTCCATGCAAAAGGACACCCCACAGGTAGAGGCTGTACACCTCGACACTTGTTATGTTTGTCCCACTTGGGTAAGAATGCTAAGAAAAATGACCCGTAGGTTGCTAGTTGATGTGCCACTGTCATGTATGTGTATAGAACGATAAAAAATGAAGAACACTGGGAGGTTAATGCCTGGCTGTCCGTGCAGGAGATGGAGCAGACCAGGAGTGCTGTGGACGAGGACCGGAAGATGTATTTGCAAGCTGCTATCGTCAGAATCATGAAAGCACGCAAAATCCTACGGCACAACACACTAATACAGGAGGTGAATGCGTATATCCTGGATAAAATTGTAAATGTCCCTGAATATGAGAGTATGTACCTGGTGGAGTAGGGAAAGGCACAGTCCCAGGCTCCATCCTAGCCGCCCTGTGGGGTCTTCCCCTGGGAGCAGTGACCAAACGTTGAGTCAGCTTCATGGGGTTACTCTCATGTGATCACAGGAGCTCTTTGGTCTGATTCATGCCCCACCCAGAGTTAAGGAGCAGCAGCTCATATCTGCATGTGAGAGACCCATATGTATCTGATATGGGGGACTTAAAATATCAGCCACAGGAGGGCATCATGGGGGGGGCTCTCCTGTCTGGGACCCAGTTTTCTAACACGAGTCCACTGTGTCGACAGGTCATCAACCAGTCGAAGGCCCGGTTCAACCCCAGCATCAGCATGATCAAGAAGTGCATCGAGGTTCTGATTGACAAGCAGTACATCGAGCGGAGCCAGAGCTCTGCGGACGAGTACAGCTATGTGGCATGATGGTGGAAGCACCCAGAAGTACCCAGTGGGTATTACTATAATAACTATTATTAATTCTCTGTCACTGTCTCGTGTGCTCCTGTGGGACGAATCGGAGCCGTGCCTCCATATAAAGGATCGTTTCTGTGAGTCGCAAGACGCCCCCCATCCCACCTTCTGCCCTGGAAAAAAAGAGTTTTTTTACGCTGTTTACAACCTCACCAGTGCCACGCCGAGCGCGCGTCAGTAGAAAATGCCTGCAGCTGTGTGAGTGCCGGAGCCGGTGTTGCGTTTTTAGCTACATAACATAAACAACAAAAAAAGCCCAAAAATGCCACATGGGTCGGGAGCCACTGCGATAATAGCGGCTCAACAGCCACCAGGTGGAGACTGTGCTTTCCTTTCTCAGCGTTTGCGGTTGTTGTGGTATTTTTTAAATGTATCTAAAGTAAAACAAACAAAAGTGATATACCAATAACTGTATTTACTTCAAAATGTAAACAAAAAACGATCCTGCTGCTTGTCAAATAAATGAATAAAACAGCGAGTTTTTTTTATTACTTTGTACGTGTCATAACAGAATGGTGCGAGTGGCTGGTTTTTGGGGGCTTTTGATTGTGTTTCTGTTTGAAATTTGTGTTAATCACGAGGATCATGCTGATTCTGATCCGATATGATAGATTGTTGAGGGGAAAACGAATGTGAACCGATGACAGAAACGGAAGACATTTTGTTGTGGTACCTGTCGGCTGTATCCTTATTCTAAATTCCATTTTCCACAGCTCTTGTGTTATCACCATTTGGTATTTTACAGAATTAACATTAATAACTTTAATGTAAAGCTGACTACATTTCGGGCTGGAGGAACTTTGCTCGTTGGTCTTACTCGTCGTCTGCTTTCGTTTGGTGTTAACTGATGGATGTTACCCACTAAAAGCCTCAGAATAACTGTGGCAAAAAAGAGTTGGTTCCTAAATGAATCACTAGGGGGGTCAGTGATCAGTTTGATAAATTCTCTGGCAAAATTCCATTTTATATCATATTAAATATTTTTATGGTAATTGGAAAAAAACATCACTTTTTTGGGTTCAGTCTTGCTTTTCGATTTGAAATACAAACAGGGAAATTTTAAGCTTGAAAATTAAACCTGAAGTGTAAATCCAGAACCAAGGAAAAGTGCCACGTCCACCGGAGCAACAGGGGCAGCAGCACCCGGATTCCTCTCAGGGGGCCGCCTTTGTCATGTGAGCTCCTGTGGGATGTGGATGGGTTGTATCACGTATTGGTAGGCAGAGCATGATAAACATCGAAGTGTACTCTATTTACAGAGACAACTAAAATGCACGACTGCCTTCTGGAAAGGGGGAAAAAAAGGTTCTGAACATGCAACACTGCCCGTTAGCACTTGTTTCACACAGAAACGGTCTAATCTGAAGAATGATTGTTCCGCAGCTGCTTTTTCTGAGCTTGTAAACATCCCATTAACATGTCTTTGATTGTGAATTATTGAGCAAAACAAAGGAAATCTCTCTCTTTCGGAATATCATCTCACTTCCCCGACTAAATTGCCTCGATAACGTTTCCATGGCAGCATCCAGCCGTGAATGGCATCACGGCTCTCTCCAATGCGAGGAGAAAACACCAGGCTCAATGCATTTGGCTTTTTAAGTCATGCTGAAGAATTATTTTGGACTCTGGTCCAAAGCCAAGTCAAATAACGGATTACAGAAGAAGCGTCGCATTTAGTCAGACACATTAACCAACTGTCCAGGCCAGTGTGACATGCAGTACAGGCCTGGGTCAGGTGCATTTATTTATGAGTTACAGGGTCCAAACATCTGAAACCACATTGAAAAATGGGGGTTTCTTTTGTTTACCCTAGAAATAAAGTTTTGACATGGGTTAAGACATCAGCATTTCACAGTGGGTCATTGGATGAGACCACGTTTGAGATTTAGGGCAGCAATAACCTCAACCATATCAAATTTTTATGGGAGCACTTGACGAACAAGAAAGTCAAGCATTCAGTAACCTCACAACATGCTCTTTAGAACAGCCTGGAATCATCCTGGGGTAACTTGCATCATCAGGTTTTGCACAAACTTGTGTAGTCATAGTTTTGTTTTTTTTTGTTTTTTACAATGATTCAACTCAAACTAATGTACCAATATAATTTGTAATGAACAATTACATATTTAATTAGAAAGTAATGCAAAGGAGAAACATCTTCACTAGTGATCTCAGACTTGTGGACCCCACTGTGTATGCCTGGGCGTTATCTTGGTTTGGAAGGTACCTGCCTTCTAGGGCCACCTCCATTTGTTCCTCCTTAATGCTGCTGCTTGGGGAGCCGGTGGGAAAGTCACAGTCACTGCAGTAGCAGCCGGGCCGGTTCCCGGGGGAGGGGGCGTCGCCCACTCCATGCTAATTCTCCTCTGCTGCACAGCGTTGTACCAGAACCTCTGGTTCGTAGTGGGAAAGATCAGATTCAACCCTGTGCTAGTGGCTCCTGCAGACTGTTCTCAGTTTCAATTTTCTCCCAGGGGGTGTAGGAACAGCCCTTAATAGTATACCACCCTATTGGTTATTGACTGTTTTTTGGGTAATAAGTTTAATTTTTCATTTTACAAATCAGCGGTCAGAGACGTGCTTGAAACCAGTGAATGCTGGTCTTTGTTCAAATCACAAAAGGACAATGGAAAATCCCCTTAAGTAATGAATAGCACAGCCTGCCATCTTACCAGGCATAATCCGGTAGCCTCGGAGTGAGTGTCTTTGTTTTGGCTCCGTGGTTTAGGATGCCGTGCCTGTGATCGGAAGTGTGCCGGTTCAAATCACAGGGCAAGCTGAGTGATTTCACTGTCGGGCCCCTGAGCATCTTTAACCTCCAACTGCTCAACCAGGGATTGTCTGACCCTGCTTTCTCATAAACGTATGTTGCCTTAAATAAAAACATCTGCTAAATAAGTGTAATGTCTCCTTTGGGGACTGCAGAGATGATGTGAGGATGAATCACTGTCACCTTTCCTTCTGGGAAAATTGAGTCTTTATGAAACACTGGTGGGATTGTTGAATTTTCTTGTTCGGTCCCAAGTGATTTGACCCAGGAGTTTATCACCAATCCCACCCACACTCGGGTTCATAGACTCACTATTTCTAAAACAGCACTTTCTTTAGCAACAGTCCGTGGGATGATGTTAACCGTGTCAGTCCTGCTCAGTCTCAAATCTCTTCATTTGATCTGCAAACAGGTGAGAAGTGACCACTTGCATGATGTTCACCTGCCCCTTTGACTTCTGTGTCCCCTGCTCCCTAATAAACCATGACAACCCAGGTCTGCAGGGGCAAACGCACAACCAGAGGGCTTTCATGTGGCGCCCCACCCAGGTGAAAGCTGTGTTTTGAGTTACAACAAAAAATAACAATAATACTAACCAGAAGCGGAGACAGATTCACTTTTTCTTGTTTTCCTATGAGGCGGCTTGATTCCACAGTGTAGAAACGTGGTTGCCTTGTGGGTCCAGGGTTCAGGGGTCGAATCTGGCCCCAGCCCTGTGTGTATGAAGGCTTTGCGCATTTGAGTTTCACCCAAAGCAACCTAGAGTTTTAATACAATTTTTAATATATTTTTTTCTGGATTAAATTAATGTAAGTACTTTTCTTACATTGCTATTCTTACATGCAGTAGCAGATCCTGAGCCATCCTGAGACTTAAACCGACAACCGTTGCATTATGAAACATTGTCCTTATACCCAAATTGAGGGAAGGGTCTTCTGGCCTGCAGGTGAAGGCACTAAATCCGACTGACTCCAGGGAAATATCTGGTCATGTAAAGCTGCTTTTGGTGAAAGCACTGATGCACATCTTGTCAGAGGTACCACCATCCACTGACATTGGAGTTGAAAGGAGGGACAGATGTGTGGCTGCACATTAGAGCAAAGTATCAGTATAATAAAAATTCACAAAAGATAAGCACCATTACTGAATCCTGCAGGGACAGGACATTTTAAGTGGACGGTTCGTTACATTTGACAGAATCTTAAAATAATGAGACGCGTTAGTGAGCTTTAGGACAGAAATCCGTTTCCCTGTCGAATTAAGGTTATATTTGAGGAGGATGACTCTTGAGGATGTCATAGGTTATAATTATGTTTCGGGGAATCTCACACCGGCCTGTCAAACACTCAATGTAGCCTGGAAGACATAGTCTTCTTTAACTTCTAAAAAGGGGACGATACAATCAAGGTTCACCGCGAAAATCTCGATAAAATATCAACTGATGCGACGTTTCATTTTCATACTCACATTTACGTGTATTTACGGCGCATGTCCAAGCCGTTAATCCGCAGACGGAGCGGTAAGTGCCTGTGATCAGCCCCTAGAGACGGTGACACATGGTTTCGTGTCCCGACCTGCCCGTCCTCCCTCCTTCCCTCCCTCAGCTCGGCGCTTCCCTGTCCCTGCGTGTCGGGAGGCAGTACCGGCCGTGACCAGGGCGGGGAGACGCCGACCGCCGGCTCGGAGTACGGAGTACGGCGACAAACAGGTGGTCAGAAGCGCTCGCTTAAAGCAGAGTCCCCAGCATGGGGAAGAGGTGAAGGATCCCACCGTGACCCGCTACTCTCAAGACGCAGTAGACGTTTAATGCACAGCGGAGCGGCGCCGAAGGTGCCCGTCCGCCTCTAGGGTTTCGGTACGGACGCATCGTAAAGTAAGACATGAAAGTGACAGTGTGCTTCGGGAGGACCCGGGTGGTGGTTCCGTGCGGAGATGGGAATATCAAAGTGCACAGCCTGATCCAGCAAGCGGCCATGCGCTACAGGAAAGCGATCGCCAAGGTAAGCGCACGTCTGCCTGTCTGCTTTCGGCCGAATGTGAACAGCGACCCGGGGACTGGTGCGGCAAACTCAACATGGCGCTTTTCTGGGATAAAGGAGGGGGGGCACCTTAAATGGACGTATTGTTTACATGGACCGAGTTTCCTTTGGTTACAGTGTGTCCGATTCGGTGCCGGTGTTACAAAGTATCACCGGATCCGGTTTTATTCCTGCGGCTGCCTCCGGGACTCTTACGGGCGAAACTTCCCGGCTTCTCCCTCCCGTGGCAGCGCTGCCAGCCAAGCGAAACTAAACTGAAAATAGGCGAATGGTGCCTGAAGTGTGCATATATTGCCGGTTTCACCATGCACCCCTTCTGCAAATGCCGCCTCAGGTTTTAGTGCTCGGATACGCCCGCCACTCCGGCCGGGGCGCCCGATCGGACAGCCCGCACCCCGGGGCTTTATTCAGGGCGTTTAATGACGGATCCACACACGCTGATCTCATTTAACAGACGCTTGATTTCCTTTCTTTTACACCATAACCCACGCTAAGCCTTGTATCGGCTACCTGCTGCTTTGTTCCCCTGAATAAACTAGTTAGCTAACTAGTTATGAGGGGAAGAGCAAGTCGCCGCGGTGCTTTCACCTTTTATTATGTTAAAATGTGAAAGCTGTGATTGTGAGGCATCAAAATGGTGTTTTGTCTGCTGGATAAACTAGTTACAGCAACTGGTTAGTTATTGAGGGGAAGAGCAAGCTACGTCAGCGCTTTCTCCTTTTATTGTATTAAAATGAGAAAAATCTGAGATTGCGAGAGTTTGTGGCGTTGGAACGGTGCTATTTCTCTTTTAAAGTGTAAATGAGGGATGAGCTCCGGGCACACCAGGCCCCGCAGGACGGGCAGGGAGAACTGCCTGTTTTGCAATAGCTACAAAAAAGGATTTAATCGTGTGCAAGTTTTTATAACGTGTAACTTTTTATAATGCGTAAATATCATTTTGGAATTTTGCTTTAAGCAGCTTTACGCTTTTAATAAGCGCACCATCTCACTTCGGCGGGGTTAACGACAAACTTCAGCGCCAAACGGCGCTTTGATGCTTTTTATGAAGTGTTATTCATAGTGGATAGTAGTGCAGTAATGGGCATTGAGTTTGCTGGTTGAATATAAACCGGTCACTAGCGGGAAACAAAATAATGGCTTATTGCGCTTTATTGTTTTGATGGATGGAAGTCAGTCCTGGGTCATTTCGGCGGTGGTTCACCTCCATAAAGATCATAAAAATAAAACACGTACATGAAACTTGGGAACGCGGTCTGTCTATTACTAAGACATGTAGTCTTAAAAAAAAAAGCTATTGCGCAGATTTTACCGAAATTCAACACGCATTAACATAGATATATCCAGTATTAAATAGGATAATTAGACGCGGTTATATCATTAACATCCATCCTACCCTAACCTCCATTTTAAAGGTTTCTGTGGATTTAAAATAATGCTACATTAAACTGTAACAGACTTGTGGAGGGCTATTCCAGTGTAAATGAGTATTATGTCAGCTCTAAAAATGGAAAGTGGGGAAAAATCCAGTCATGCCAATTACACTACATGCAATTAGAAATGTTTGTTATAAGGATTTCCTTAATGAGTGGCTGGTTTGTTTTCCTCTGTTTATTTTAGTGATCATCTTTAGGTCTGGTCAGTGCCCTTAAATGACTGTTTGCTTGAGCAGTAAGATGTTTTGAGGATTTTAGTTCTTTTTGGTATATAAAATTGGCAAATAAAAAGAATTTTTTTCCTCGAATTTACACTTTTTTTTTATTCCTAATTAGATATATAATGAAAGTGAAATTGAAACTGGGACACAGTCCTTTGCTAAATAAATCCTTATCAATGGAATCTGAACACTGGTGCGATAGTAAAAGCACTCAGTGTGGATATGTAGCATGATTAACGTGAAGTACCATTTGGCAAACAACCTGCCTGTACCTAAGTTTAAACCCCCGCTAAAAATGAATATATTGCCTGTACTAGCTGCTTTGAGACTTTCCCAAAGGCACATTTAGTCAAAATAGGTCTCATAAGTAAGTAGCACTATTTTGGGACCGCGAGTCCTGCGTTTCTTTGTCTGTCTGTTGGAGCGTTAAGCTTGTGTTTTATCCACGTACTGATAGATGTTGCAGGCCTGTGTGAATCCACACTCCCTCCCAGTGCCAGGATCTGTCATTTTCCACTGCTTCAGCAGAATGCCGGCGGTCTGTCCATCGATTGCTTGGGGTGTGGGCATTCCCTGCGGCACTTTGAGGCGTCACTCTCCTCTAGGGGGGCCCTCTCTGCCTGCCAGGGGCTAGGAGTGGTCAAAATGTGTGCAGACAGGATTGCCTGTGCCCTGTTGTCTTTAATTAATTTATGAATCATTCGACTCGTTAACAAATTATCTTCTCTACCCGACTCATTCTCTGGCCGTAACTTAAAGCCTCTTGGATGTCTTGCTTCATCGGGTAGCTTTGATCTTACGCCATGTGCCAGTATGAGATGAACCAAATTTAATTGAGTGGATGATGAAGCCCCTGCTTGTTCTTCCTCTGATTTTCAGATGCCATCATTTTGAAGCCCAGCTGGGTGCTTTTATTCAAAGCTGCGTACAAACGTGCTTGTTTTCTCAGCTGGATTCTTGGGAGAAATCCCTCTTCAGTACCTTCCTGTGTGCTGGGTCCTAAGCCTCTGTGTGCCAAGCTGGCTTTGGAGAGGATCTCCGCTTCTGGGTGACGTGTGTGAAATGGCAGCTACTTTGAGCTGTCGAGGTCCGCGGCTCTCTCCTTCAGTGTTCTCTGTGAGCTCCAACTTTGCTCATTTCAGACTGAATGTAAACTAGAGCTGATCCTCCATGCCAGTCAGCTGGTATAGTGCTTAAGGGGTAACCTGATGTAGCTTACCATAACCTGATGTAGCTTACCATAAACTGATGTAGCTTACTATGAATCTTCCAGAGGGATTAATAAAGTTTTCTACCTACCTACCTACCCAAACTGATGTAGCTTACTATAAACTGATGTAGCTTATTATAATGTAGTTTTACCCATGTAAGGACACCCAAAAGAGATTCTGCACATGTTCCTTCTGTGAAAATAGAAAGTATAGTAGACTAATTAAGGTGGATATATTAGATTAAAGCTGATTCAGATACACTGTACATATTTTTATCATAAATTATGTATAAAGTGGCCGTTGAGTGTGTTTTTATATTTTAAGGTGAGTTGAGTGGGCTATTTTTAAAGGGGCCCTGTAACGCTGGTAATCACACCCCGACCCATATCCTGAATGATTTTTAGTTTTAATAAGTGATGACTAAGGACACTAAGTTGTCCTGGTAGCTGCAGCTGACCGGTGGGAGTGGGGCTGGGGGTCTCAGTGGCTTGGCTGGTGGAAACTGGTCGTACTGGTTGGCAGAGGCTTCCCATGCTGCTCTTGATGCTGACATTGGGAAGATTGTCTTTTAAAAATACAGCATAATTACT
>JAODLD010000001.1:15276009-15286071 GCA_026781065.1 Mormyrops boulengeri | reverse complement strand
CAGTCTGACACAGCCCCCCCCCCCCCCCCGACTGAAGTGACTCCTAGACCAAACCCAGCGGTTGTGCCACACACACATTCACACATTCTCAGAGGAAGGGGTCAAACACCTTTGCCCAAGAGCGAGGAAGCTTGCTTGCTGATCCTTTTTGGTCACACTGACGACCCCACACCTCTGCTCTGGCATTGTCCTGGAACGCCGTTGGTCAGGCGACGCCTGCTGTAGCTCTTGGGGGTGATTTATGTCTCCTCCTTGTCATAGGCTCTGCTGTCTTTGTTTTATTTTGGCCACATGGCTTCTGTTTTTTTTGCTCTCGTTATGATGTTTCTGTGAAGGTTCCATAAGACCGTGTCTTCTTATTATCCGTATTGTTTATTAGTTAGTCAGTGTTATTGGTTTCACCACCACTCCTGCGACGGTCCCCAGGTCCTGGCCTTGGAGGGTTTTCCGGCTACTTGTGGTGTATGAACCCAAGCTGATGGGAGACTCGCCTTTCTGTTTGAATGCCGGTCTGGCCAAAGGGGTTGGAGGTTGTGAAACGAGGATGGGGATGAAGAGATGGGTGGCTATATCTGACCTTGTTGTCCCAGTCCCTCAGATTGCTGAGAGCACTTGCTTTGCTCCAGTGTTTCCCCTGAACCCAGCCCTTTACAGATGTCCCTGTGGGATCCTGGGGTCCATGTTTTTCCCCATGAAGAGATGATTGGATCAGTGCTGCCCTCTCCCTGCAGCCATCGGAACTGCCTTTAATGATCACCAAAGAATCAGGCTTGCATAATGCGTGCTCTTTAAGACTCATTTCATCTTCTACAACAATTTGGACTGTTTCGCTGATACCAGCAGGGTGCCCAGGTCAACCAGGTCCTTAGCTTATAAGGGCTTCAATTTTAATTTAAGTTTTCCCATGGTGCTTTTCATTTTTATTTATTTATTTACTGTAAGGTTACATCCAGCTGATTTCTATAAGTACATGGATTTGGAGTTTAATTGCAATCAGCGCCCTTAACTCTGAGCACAGCATGGTCATGTTGTCACCATGCGCGCATCCTTGAATGTCTAGGATCCCTGGCAGGTAAACACTCGTTTGAGTCTGTAGGTGCTCCAGTCAAGTGAGCGGATGATCTCCTTTGGTCTGTTCTGCCTCGTTCAGTTTGTGTCGGTAAGTCGAGATTTAAATGCACAGTCATGGCATCTCACTGTGTGAAATTAGCGTGAAGCAGGTAAATCAGGCATCAGTGTTTGTTTTTAGTCGTTCTTTTCTCTGCCTGCATGGAATCATCGTTCACCGTGGCCTTTCTTGATATCTTCAGAAGTACTGGGAAAAGACTGCAGTTTTATTATTGATTGATTGATTGATTGTTGTTAATAATATGGTGTGTGCTGTAGCTCCTGAGATGGATAAGCACCTCATCCATGATACTGGGCATCACTGGTACCCAGACAGTGTGTTTTTTCACTACTGTATCTCATGAATCCTTTCAAAATCACCTGGCTGCTTTTGAGTTGTCATTGCAGTTAATGTCATGGAATGAATTAAAAAAAAAAAAAAAGAAAAGAAAAGGAGACAAACAAAAAAAGCAAACTCACTTTGGGGTAGCAGTGTGTATTCACAGGCCTCAACCTGCTTGCAAAAGGAGCAGCAGTGATGGATCTGAGGACCTTCACCAGTATGTGTGGCCTCGTCTAAAATTCAGTTAAGAACACTGCCCTAGACCCTGTGCAGGAAATGACCCTTAGTTGTTACCACTTATCAAAGTCTCAATTAAAATAAAATACCAGTAATAAGTGTTAAAAAAGATGACTTGTCAAAATTTAAGCTGTCCAATTTTGAGCAAATTTCTCTTTTTCTTTGTTTTGGTCCTTGAGCATGAAAAGTATGATTGGCTGTATTTGAATTCATTTTTTTTATTCTGACCGACGCAGGTGAGATTCAGGACCCACATGTGAGCTACTAGCAGGGTGTTGTGGACGGGGGCAGGGACAGGGACGTAGAGAGAGTGAGAGTTTCCCGCAGGAAGCCCGGGGGCATGCGGTGAGCGTCTGAGGCGGCGAATGACAGGAAAGCCGTCGACCGCATTAGCGAGATGCCAGAGTGTGTTTCCAGCCTGGAGGAAGTCCGCCACCCTTTGACTCGCTTCCTCAAAAGGCCGTGAGGTATGTTCAAACGGGTGTCAAAGTTCTCCAGTGGCTTGATATGTAGCTCAGTGGGTTATGAACAGAATGTCGATTCGGTTTCCAGGGACAACAGAGTGATTTCACCGTTGGGCATTTGAGCAAGGCTCCCAATTGCTCCCAGGACCATCTGATCCTACTTTCCCAAAAATATACATTACTTTGGACAGAAGCATCTGCTAAATAAAATATAAAGTAAAATGAAATGAATGAGGTGCAGAGATTGGGTTTATAATGGTGGGTGGGTGGGGGGGGGTCCTGCCCATCGTGTTTGGGGGGGCACCTGCCTCTTGGCGTGTTCTTGCATGCCCGCTGTCAGTTTCATTACCCCACATTCATGCGATGCGAAGACATCCACACCTTACTTAGCACACACGGATACACACAGGGCAGCCTGTGCATTGACCACACGGCACATGAATTAGCGTTTTTACCCATGCACGCCTATTACCATGGCAACAGCAAACACAATTTGTGGGTTTTTTTCCTCTGAGCTACTGTTTATGCACAACATCATTACTGGCGTAGGGGTGCTTACCAAACAGCCAGCTGGCAGGAATCGAGCCTCGTAATGCTGTCTGATACCGGGTGGTTTAAAGGCAGAGCTGCTCCTTGGGACCATGAGTTTGTCTCTGAAAAATAAGCTCCTTTGAAAACCCCGACGGAGTGATTGTAGTGGTTTGTTTTGTTACGCAAGTGTTGTGTGAACATTTGCTTTCTGTGAAGCCCCCTGTTTCCTGATAAACGGTAAAGGCCACAAATCACATACTCGTAGCTTTTTATTTTCTTTTTTATTTCAACACAAAGCCTTTGTCTGTTGGTTTCCTTTGTCTTTCCTGCCTGTCTGGTCCCTCCTGCCAGTTGTCTCGATCAGTCTCCCTCAGTCACCAGTGTGACAGGCAGGGTGTTGGTGGTGTGTGTTATCTTGCACTCCAGCGCGGGCGGGTGAGTGGTGGCCGCCGTCAAAGGCTCCTTTGTGATGCATGTGCTTCTGTTCCCTTTACACCCGTGCCGTCTCTGCATGGGGGAAAACATGCAGGAACAAAACGGTGAATCCTGGGATCGTCTGCGATGTTCTTGGGAATGGGGCCGTGTGCATCTGGATAACTGAGCTGGGGGGTGGAGCGTCGCTCTAAAGACCGTTACTGGGTTGTCATTTTGCCTGGCTTAAAGCAAAGCCTTGAATGATTTGTCATGTACAGTTATACTCGGGACAATGTGCAGTGAAATGCTTGTTTGCTCAGCTCCCAGACTGTGAAACGGGGCACTTAACTATTAGGAGATTAAACATTGAACGATGAACAATAAACAATGTTCATAAATAGTGTGCAATTAGCAGGAAAGTGTCAGATGGTAGTGCAACTGAAGATGAATAAATAAGTTAGTGTTTACATATGTAATATACAGTGGGAGGACTTGAGAAGCTGGGCATTTACAGGTACACATGTATACACAAAATGCTGAGATACCAGGGTTATGAGTAGAGGTCAACCGATCGATTGGCCAGAAATAAAAGTCAGCTGATATCAGTGCTGACTGGTGATCTTTCAAATAGGGGAAGCTGGCTAGTTGCCCCCCCCAACCTAGTTTGAAGTAAGTTAACGCACTTTGCTAACCTGCTAACAAACAAACCACAATAACGAAACAAGAAGAAAACTCTGTATTTGTTACAGCTCTGAATGCTGTATTTGTTATTTACAGTAGGATATGCACAAATGAAAACTGAAAAAAATGATAAGACTTGTTGAAAATGTGCATGGGACTGAACTTGAAACATTCTGATGCTTAGTATCATTTCAAAATGCTGTCAATCAAAAAGAGGTGCAGCCACTTTGACAGCTCCTCCAATCATCATGCAGCAGCCCAGAGTCCTGGCCCGCCCACTGCCCCATTCACTCCCAGAGATGCTGAGCTTCCCTGGAAATTGCATTTGTCCAATAAATGTCTAGCTTTGCTGCACTGGAAACAGAAGTGCCATTGAAGTCCAGTGAAGCTGCACTTCAATGGGTTTTATTGGATCGTGTTGCTGTGGGAATGTAATATATAACAAATAATAGTAGACGACCTGTGAGAAACTATTGCTTATTCTGAACAAACTAGCCAAGAAGTTGAACACGTTAAAGCAGGCTCTTTGTAATAGCCATGTAAATACAACAGGACATATTTGGTTAATTTTTTGTGACACTTTAGAGGGGGTGAAGCTTCCCTTGTTGTCTTGCAGTCTCCACTGGCTGATATAGCGATGGCTGTGTGTGATGCGTTCGATTGACGCGCGGCCACGCAGAGCACTCACTCCATCAGTGTTTTAGTGTGGCTTCACAGCACGTACAGTAGTGAATCTGCGTGACACCAAAGGTAAGAGTTCTAAATTCCTCCTGTTCACTTCAGTTTCACTTGATGAATAACATTGATCTCAATTTTGAAACGTTGTTTTGTTACTTTTGTCTGAAATTGAATCATGAAATGCCAAAGAGAGAGCAGCTGAGTTTATTGTTTTCATATTCCTTTTTTTTTAAAAATGTTACATGCCCTTGTTTAAATATGATTATTTAAAGTTTAATTATTGTTTTATTAATGTAGAATAAGTATTAAGTTAAGAAGTTGTCACTTATTCATTTTTTCCTTTAAAAAATTAGCCTATTATCAGTCATCAGTCCTTCCCATCCCCTAAAAAATCAGTATCTGCCACAGAAAAACACATATCTGTCAACCTCTGGTTATGAGTGTGAGGGTCTGTACAGTGCCTGTGGAAAAGTGTGATGCTCACACAGGCCGCTGTCCTCACTATGACCTGAGGGCCGGCTGTAGGCACCTGCCCACGCCTCCTCCGGCAAACACCCACCTCCGGATAGCTCGCTTGCTCCCCTTCCAAAGCAGCAGCGTGAGTTCTGGCAGCAGTGAAGCAGTCCCTAGCCCCCCCTGAGCCAGTGCCAGGCTGCTACTCACTCAGGCCGAGTCCCAGAGAGGGGCAGTGGCGCAGCTAACGATGGCTTCTGTGTGTTAGCAGCTTAGCAGCCTTGGCAAGCAGGACGCTGCCGGATGAGTTTGCAGCACATGGCTTGCGACCGCTAATGGGCGCATGGTGTGGCTGTAGGGCTGTTCCCTGCGTTAGCTGAATGCTAACGGCTTATGGATGTTCATTTCTGATGTAGTAACGGTAGCTTCCTCAGTGAATTAGAGGATGATCACAGCTACTTGTTCATGGATTATGTAGTCGCTAATATACACACTCATAAGGCCACTTTCCATCGAGCAGCATCCGTCTCACGTCTGTGTGTTTGGCTTTAGCGTAGCGTTTGTACAGATGTTCAGTAAATACTGAGGCTACTTGCTAATCCATCTTTATCATCAGTAATGTTGCAGCATGTTGCATGTGTGTCTGGTTTCTGTGTATGATGCGAGGCATGCCTTTCCTTTTTGTCTGTTAGCAGAGCCTGTCTGTTAGTGTAGCCTCCCTGTTTGCGTAGCGTTCCAGTTCGTTCACAGAGCCTGCATGTTACCATAGTCATCTTGTCCATTAGCATAGCTTTCCTGCTTGGCTCCCATCATCTGTTTAGTCTAGTGGACTGTATCTGCTGACCAAAGTTACTGTCAGGCTCCAAATCAAGGTGGAACCTTGGTTACCCCATGAGCTGTGGGTCTGGTTAGGGTAGTTGCATAATTTAACATCAAGGCTATAACTGCCCTTTTCATTTGAATCCAATGGCTATGCACCACATCCATGACGCACGGGATAGTGTACTCTCCTTCTTTCTTGTCTAGGGAGAGTGTAGTGTTCTTAGCCAATATGTAACCATGGGATGAGTGGGGCGACACTGCAGCTCTGGATTGCTTCTCCATGACATTGGGGCTGCTTCTCTCTGTTTCCTGGCTGGCTGTCTGGGGTCAGAATCCTGTGCTTTAATCCTGTCCTCTATAGGTACATGTTTGCTCCTGTCATTATACAGTTAGTACTGTAGGGGGAAGGTTTACAGTGGGCCATCGGTCAGGGATATACATAAAACCAGGTGAACAACAGTGTATAGTTTTGACGATGGAGCATATATGAAGCATCTAGACACAGAAATCAGCCTATAAGACCACACCCGGAGGGGTCCTTCGGTGTGTGTGTGTTTATTGGTCCATTTGTGGAAGGTGGCTGAACTGCTTCACCCTGTGCATGCCATGTAAGACATGTCCTCCTGCACAATGGAAGCTCTTCATAAATTATGTCCCTACTTCATAAATGAGGTTTTTGGAACTTCCAGTGTGTGCTTTGAGTTCCCAATGTATGTTGATTCCTTGGATAATTTCAGGATTAGGTTCCCCTTCTGCCAATAGGGATTCTTCAGCCTGATCTTGCAGACCTCTGCTTGTAGCCAGAGGGGTGATTCTCATGACTGCAAACTGAGCTTCTCACATCCGTGGGTTTAGTGCTGTTTGGTATCAAAAGTGCAAGATGAGAATGAAGAATTAAAGAATTAGCAAGAAACCGCCCGTCCTCCCCCTCCCCAAATGGTCATTTCTCAGCCATACAGACCCCACCCTAGGTACTCCCCCTGCAGTTTCTCTCCGAACGGTCAAACCCTCAAGTGATACACCTCCCCAATGAAGTATTCCATCCTTAACAGTCACAACCTTTTTAATTGAATTAGGGGGCAGCAATTAAGTCTGGGACTTACCTCTTTTAACCCCGGTTTCGGTTCTCTGTGTGACACAGCATTTTATTACTTTTCACTAGTTTTATTTAAGGTTCTGAATTGCTTTTTGTTATTTCTGTGCAGAGCCCAGTAATTGAACGTTGTGCAGTATTTTCATAAACAAAGCAGAGAGATCACAGGTACTAAGTTTAGTACACCAGTGCTGCCTCATTATCGCAGTGCTATCAGTCAATCTGTCCTTCAGGCTTGGTGAACAGCGCGGCGCTCATTGCCTCTGGCCTGACTCCCATGCTGTCCTACAGGCTTGGTGAACAGTGCGGCGCTCATTGCCTCTGGCCTGACTCCCATGCTGTCCTTCAGGCTTGGTGAACAGTGCGGCGTTCATTGCCTCTGCTCTGACTCCCATGCTGTGCTGCAGACTTCACGCCCATGGGAGCTGCTGATTGGACAACATGACAGGGTTCTGCCATTGCCCAGATGGAAAGGATAAAGGATAAAGCAGACAAAGGCCTGCAGCTCCTGTTGGCAGGATGTTAGATCATATGTGCATCTAAACAATGAAGGAGTTAGAGAGAAATTACCGTAAGACTAAGCTGAATATGAGAAGTAAAATTATGTGTTTTTACTTGAAAGTTAATGAACCTCCATTAAAGTTCCTCTGCCACACTGGAGTTTTTCTTGTGTGCTTTCTGGTTGGCTTCTTGACAAACAGCAGCGGTTAATGTGTTTCTCTGCCTCGTTGGTATTTAAACAACCAGCGTGACACAGACCCCGTGATGATTAACCAAAGAACCAGTTAACCCTTCCTGAGTAGGAAACCCCTCCTGACCAGCTGTGATCTCACAGGCCACTGATTGATAAATTAAGCACCCCCGCTTCTTACTATGGAAACGGTGGGAGAGGGAGGGGGGATTTGAGGTTCTTCCGGTGCTGGCAGCCGTCTGATGGTGTCTGGTGGTTAGTCGGGGTGGTAGCTCCTACTCCAGCCCCACCCCCCCAGCACATTACAGCTGATATTTATGTTTCTGGTTGGTGGGTGGGGGTTAGGGCGCGACACATGACATCTGGCCCCATCAGTCACCCCCCAGTGGCTTTTACGGGTCCTGGCTGGGTGCCCTCTGGGACAAATTCCCCCACTTAGAGCCCCATTTTTCTCCAGAGTTATCCTCTTGTGCTACTGAAAGGCTTGATACATTGGCTTTAACGACAGCATGCTGGCCAGCGCCTTTCCAGTGTGCTGAGTGTGTGGGATGCCCATGGGACACCGAGCCCAAACATAGTGCTGTCAGGGGTAAAATAATGGTCCATGGATTATTAGCTGCTGTGAGTTTTTTTCAGATCAGCGTGGTTCATGAAGTAGCATTCTTTTTCGTTTCATGCCTTTTTTGTTTAATGCTCTGTCTGTGCACCAGGGGGCGTGGCATTTAAGGAGCTGGACGTCTAGCAAGATTAAAATGGTGCTTGAAATGCTACTACATCACTGGCAATGTGTGGGTCAGCTCCTAAGGATGCTGCGACTGTGATTGGAAGGTTACTGGCTCAAATCCCAGGGTCTTCAGGGTGATGCCACTATTGGGGCCCTGATCAATGCCCCTAACTTCCAATTGCTCCAGGGATTGTCTGACCGTCCTTTATCAAAAATACTTCGTTTTCAGAAAAAAGTGTCTTGAATAAAATGTATTAATAGGAATATTCTAAAAATGTTAAAAATGTATGACAAATTATGTGATGATGATGATGGATGAATGGATATTCATGATTTACCATCCAGAAGGAGTATGGGCTGGCATGGACGGAAGGTCCTGGTGATGTCATAGGTGGTGATGTAGATGGCGCTCACTGATGTCCTGTCTTCTTTCTCCCAGGAGCCTGGTTATTGGTTGCAGGTTCACCGCCTGGAGCATGGTGATGGCGGCATCCTGGACCTGGATGACGTTCTGTGCGACGTGGCAGACGACAAGGACCGGGTAAGAGGAGCCATCTGACAGGCATCAGGAAACTCTCCGCGGGCCCTGCCACTCTTACTTTCCCTAGGAAGAGTTGCCATGTTTGTGGCGCCTTGGAGCAGATAGCGATCTGGGAAACTGAATCGCCGTGTGTGTTACTCGAGTGTGCAAGTTAATCACTGGGAGAGCGTGCTGTCTTGGCTCCTCACTGGTGACTCAGAGTGCATCATCCTCATCTTTGGCTTCTCTCCTTACTTCACAATAATACACCGTTGGAGAGACTGATTTCCTGGGTATCCGTCACTTATCAAAGTGCTCATGTGTTTGGCAACCTGCATTTCCTGTTTCTCCGGTCATGGAAGAGTGGGAGTCTTAATGGTTGACTGCAGGTGGTTTTTATTCAGTAGCTAAGGCTGTGTGTGTGTGTGTGTGTGTGTGTGTGTGTGTGTGTGTGTGTGTGTGTGTGTGTGTGTGTGTGCATTTTGGCAACTGAAACAGCACCTCAGGTTTCACTGGAGGGTCGTCTTCCCTTACTGAGATCCTGTAGGATCTCCTATGACTGCGAGGTGACTGAAGAATACCAAGTACCATAATTCGGATTAAAAAAGCACTCATGCTATGCTAGGATCTAGTTTTTAAGAATGCATAAGGACGTGAAAGCTGCTCACAGTGACCCGGCTGATATTTTGCTGGACCTGTTCTTTTGGAATCTGTGGTTTATTAAGCAAAGCTGGCATGTTGAGCAACCAGACAGAAAGGCTCCAAGCCCTGCAGCACATCCCACACACCTCTGGCTGTCTGTGACTGCACCTCCCCCCCCAGGACAAGACTCCCCTTCCCCCACCACTCTGATGTAATCTCGTCTGCCTGTGAGGGCAGTCCCAGGCCTTGGGAGAGTGCCCATTTTAAGGGGAAACCTCTTTTAGTAGGGGTTACTACATCAACAACTCTTGACGTGGGTGGCACTCTTCCAAAAGGGGGCCAGCGCCTTGTTGAGGGTCACAGCGGCCTGGCTGAGCAGGGCAGAAGCTCATGAGCAGACCCCTCCTGTGTGCAGCACAGGGGTGGTTAAGCCTGACCTGCCCCACCCCTTCATCGTTTGAGTCATGCGGCGCTCATCTCCCCCTGAGATAACTAGGCCGACGCCCCCCACCGGTCTTGGATGACAACCTGGCTGCCCCCCGGGGGGCGGCGGGGGGGGCGCCGCCGCCCCCTCGGGAGGGGGGGGGGGGGGGGGGGCGCGGCGGGGCGGGGGGGGGGGGGGGGGGGGGGGTGGGGGGGGGGTGGGGGGGGGGGGCGAGAGG
>JAODLD010000001.1:15264098-15275909 GCA_026781065.1 Mormyrops boulengeri | reverse complement strand
GACTTATACTGCCAGCGGACACTTTGTCTGTCTGGGGGCAGGTCTTACGGATCTGGGAGCAACAGTGATATTAAAAGCACGGCTGCACTTTGTCTGTTGCTCAGCCGAACGTTTCCTTTATGTTATTGCGGAACAGACGCACGCTTTGGCCTGGTGAAGCCAGCGGCACTGCCAGGCTGGACCAGTGGGGGGCACTCATGCTTTTCGTTTTATAGCCTTTAATGTCAGCTGAGGAAACCCATATTTCCAGATAATCACTGGTTAATTGATGGGAGCAGAAGTGGTGCGTATGAGTGAAGCGGTGGGTGGCTGCCTTTTTGATAGGTTTCCTTTGCCATCCATTTCCCCATTATGATGGGTGCCCAACCCCCCGGGAGCTTGTGGGTGCAGGGTTCATCCCACAGATCCCATCTCACCGAAGTGGGCCTGATGGAAACTGCGGTGTGAGTATAAATACTTAGATCAGGTGTTGATGTACAGAATTAGATGGTAAGCCATAACGCGTAGGCCCCAAACACTTTACACTAAGTCTGTAACCTGCTCACGATCGATGTGATGTGGGCTTGGACAGGCGGTTATTGCATCTCGCTGTCTCTGATCAATGATACCGTCCTCAAACCCTATTACCAGCATCTACTTAGCTGCCAGACAACCATGAAACATCCCATAATTCACCTTTCCAGATTGAGTTTGTTGTTCGAAGGAGATTTTTCTTACTAGCAAACTTCATGTTGGTGCTTCACGGTACATGAATGTGGAAGACTAGGGTGTTTCCTCCAAATCGACCCCCAATACTCCCACACACTCCAGCACCCAGCCGGATGACTGGGATTGAACTCTTCATTCCAAGACCAGCAGCTGAGTGGCTTTATATTAAATAGGCTTCTTCAACGAAAAGGAAACTCAAGCTCTTTGATAGGTATTATCTTGTGTCTGTTTTGGTGGTCTTTGAGGGTCCATGATTGCTTCCCCTTCTTTTCCTTATAATCGTTGCCTGATAAGTGTGTTCCTGTGTGGCGGAATGTTCCGGACCCTTTATGCAAACCCAAGTGGTAATTCTTCCTGAATCGTCTTAGAAACTCTGGTGTCCTCGCGGACGCCAGGAAGTGTGGCAGGCGGGGTGCGGCCTTGCCCTCAGACTGTTTTTCCAGCTGCATGTGGGTTGCTTTCCTTATGTTGCTCCCCCCAGTGCCGTGGCCTTGACGGTGTTCTCCCGCCCAGCCTCGTGCATCAGACTCTGGCCTGGAACCCCCCAGTCTGGAAAATCGGGATACTCTGACAGGAGTCACTTATTATGATTGTTTTTTCTTTACAGCAGACAATACAATTCTATCTTTTGTGGTGGGACCAGTTTGTGCCTGTCCTAAAGGTTTTGGTTTAAATGGGAAGTGGGTTGTAAATGCTGACACACATCCTTGAGCAGGTCACCATGTGCAGCCAGGGTGACACTGAAACGATGTCACCTTCACTCACTGCTCTTGAATCTTGACACTGTTCACTGGGGCTAATTTAACTCGGTGTACTACTTACAGATTGTTCTGCAAATGGTGTGTGATTCATAGGCCAGGTTAATGACCACCCCCCCCAGTTCGGAAGACATTATGTTGTTCTGGCATTTTGGAGTAATTTGGAGTGATTCTTTATTTATACAACACTGATTTAAACAACTAAGTGCTTTACAGACATTGAAAAGAGGAATTAAAATAAGCATTTGAATCCCAATTTTGAAATGTACTGTTAAGAATATCCAGACTCGATAAGGACTTTTAGAACACCAGCACCAGCACTAGCACCATTTAAAACAATATTGCATTAAAGACAGTTTTCAAAATGGTAATTAAATCCTGAGTTAAACTTTATTTTAAATATCAAAGTTGTCAGATGCTTCCTTTCAAGGTGGTTGAACAGATTTGTCATATTACCTCCGCAAGTGCTGACCATGACCCAACAAAGTTTGCCGATAACTTTCCTTTGTGAAACATCTGACTGTGCACGCCCCATTTGTATCACTTCGTTTCATAACCTAACCTGATCCCATCAGTGTTTCTTTTCAGTACTTCAGGTTCATTTTACAGACTACTTTTGAGTAATCTCCACCAGCCCAGAATGGGATATTAAGCCAGATATTTTTGATTTTGGATTCTTTGTGTTCTCTGTCTGTTTAATAAATGTTCTGTATAGTACCTGTACTTGTCTTATGTACCCCAGTCACCGTGGGATGAGCATACATATCCATTCAGTTCAGAGTGAACCAAAGCTCTAAGTATACCAAAATACTAGGTCACTGGAGAGCAGCAATTTTAACTGATGGAAATATAAAAAAAAGAAAACAATTTTTTTTCTGTTAATAGAATCATTAATACCAGTTCTTGCTTAACAATCAAGCGATCACTATACTTTTCTGTAAATATAGACAACATGATTTGCTGTAAAATGGCAGTATGAAAGGTCTAGGCAGTGCTGAGCATGCTCAGACATGCGAGGTACAGATTGGGCAGGCGGTACGCGATGAGTAGTGACACCTTGGATCCGTGGTGCGTTCGCAAACCGACAGAATGACTTCCTTGTAGGAGGACATAAAAAGTCATGATCTCTTGCATGAAAAGTAGATTGTGGACATTTTCAAGATCATGATATAAAGTTGTCAGATCGCCCACCCCTTATTCTGTATACTGTTTAATGTAATACAGTGTTTCCCAACCTAGTCCTTGGGGACCCACAAACGGTCCAGGTTTTTGCTCCCTCCCAGCTAGGGTTGCCACCCATCCCTCATAATATGGAATCATCCTTCATTGGAAAATAAACTGCTATTATATGGGACAGGTGGCAAGCCTACTCCCAGCTCCCTGCCAGACGGTCCACGTTTTTGCTCCTTCCCAAGTCCCAGTAAAAACATAGACTGTCTGTGACTCCCCAAGGACCGGATTGGGAAACACTAATATAGTGAAATTGTTCCTTTTTGGAAACTGTGGTTTTTGTCAGATATACCAGGGCTTAAACGTTGTTGACATGAGACCTCGGCTAGGCTCTCATGTTGAGTGACAGTGGCATAGCCCAAGGTGTTGACCCCTTGACCTCAGCAGCCCTTCTGCTTGCAGGCCATGCGCTCCCTGTGCAACATCTCAAAGACAACCAATCACTCCAAGTGGCCAGCTGTCACTGTTTGGTTGTTAGTCATAGCCTAGAATGGTTGAACAACATTGGGGTGCTCTGTGGTAGAACCCCTACCCGTGGAAAAAGACTGCTGAGTGTTTAGCATGTCTCTCCTCCCTATGGGTGTGATACTCCAGATAAGCTGACTGTCTTCTTGTTCCTGGAAAAGCTTTTTTTGAGGTCATCATGTCATTACATAAATTCCCCCATCTGTGGAAATGGAAATTTGATGACCAGTATGGAGTGAAACCAGCCACAGTATATCCAAGTCCTGTGTAATCCTGGAAAAGCTCACTTGTTTTCCTGAGACTGTCTTAGGTAACATGCGTTTTTGATTTAGTCTTTCATGATCAACTTTGTCATCTTATGACAGGCTAGGATTCAAGGTTCTGTTCCAGGCAGTCTGTGTTGGAAGTGCTGGGGAGCCGAGGAAAATGTAGGGTGTGGGCTGGGCTTTGGCGATTCATCTTCCCCAAGGGCTAGAATGGTTCTCGAGCCCCACTCAAAAAGGCACTTGGAGGATTCAATCACTTATAATGTTAAAATTAGCTCGCTAGCTAGCAAGTAGAGTTTAGCTATCTGGTTATCAGAACATGCAATGCGTTTATTGAATATTTATTGTAGTGACTGTGGCCAACAGAAGCCTGATAGAAATGTGTGGCTTGAGTGGTGGTGAACACTGCCGCTGGTCTTCACAAGCTCTCAGTGACCTGTTCTGAGGAATATGATGGTACCAGCTGACTCCCCCCGCAGGGACCCCCCTTGGCAGATGTCCCGACATGACCGACAGCGATGTGCTGGCCCTCGCTGACCCATTGCCATGTCTCTGCTGTGTTTGTGTGCCCCCTCCTCCCTTGCCTCCCTTCCCTTGCCTTCCTGCCCCTCAGCACTTCTGCTGCGCTTTGGCCAGGAACCCCAGTGGCAAGCAGCAGATGTCAGCAGTATTAGTGGCGTCAACTGGGCCCCCATCCCAGTGTGTTTATTAATTATTGCTGCGCTCAGACTGTTCCATCAATCAAGACTATGAGGCCGCAGTCACTGTGGGAGTCTCACCTATGGCGCCTCTTATCTCAGAATTTAAAGATGCTAAGATGTCCTGTGCCGAACCATAAGGTGGGAATATTTGGAAACACCTAAATCAGTATCAGAACCACTTCTGCAACTCTGATGCCAATGTGTCTCTGTTCACAAAAGCTTTTCTGGCTCTTTATTGCCCTCTATAGGCTAAAATTGGACCTGTTACACACTGTGTCAGATGGACCAAAAGTTTAATATTGTTAATTTTGTTAGGGGTATACAGCTTCAGGTGGTTTTTGCTCCCATAGTTGCTTGATTTGCTCTGTGTAAAGGCTAATTCGTACTTCGCTTTTCCTTGTGAGCTTTTAGTCCACGCACAGGGTGAGTGACACAAATTTCGTCATCAGGGGTTTGCACCGGATGTTTCACATGTACCCTAGATCTGAACGTCTGCCAGAGATCTAGAACGTCTGCCAGAGATCATGTGCATCAGTGTGACTAGGTGTTTTCTACAGGTGGCAGCTCTGACTTTCACAGACCAGAGGCCAACCAAGAAAGAGAAGAAGAATTGATGCAGGATGTGCGGAGGGATCCGCACAGCTAATGTTTACTGTCCAGATCATTTACACTGTCCAGACATTATACCATGGTATTTCGTATTTTCAAAAGTAACACTATTCCCAGCATTTTGAAATCTTCATAATAAAATTGGTTGAGGAGGGATCCCAGTTACTTTTGTCATAAGGATTTAGGATTTGAAAATACTGCGGTATTCCATATTGCCTCCCAAGCCTAGACTCACAACTTTAAAAGTTTACTTGTTTCACTACACTGCTTGCATGTGTGTTTGTTGCAATACATCTGCCCTCTCTTGGTCAGGTGCAATGTCACTGCTGTATGGATACACTGACCGCAACCATCTGAGTGTAGAATGAACATTAGATTCTGCGTGTACGACTGTCCATGGAACAAAAGTGCATGCAGAAAAGTGAGATATGAACTAGGTTTAATGACCTCATCCTTCTTGAGGGTCAACACTGGACAAACTTCTCAGGGGACCCTAGGCTGACATAAGTAGTAGTCATTTCAGCATTTTTTATTTGGATCTAAAAGAGAAATGAGAGAGAGTTAAAAATGATGGCACATCAATAATATGCTAATCAAAGCATAGGGTGCCAGTGATACAAAAAAAATAAAAATAATATTAGTTACTGATCAGGGTGGGCGAGTGCTGTCAGAAAAATGTACAGATCGGGAGGGGAGGGGAGGGGGGATATCACACCGGTAGATTGATCAACTAAATATAAGAAGCTTAACCGTTCCCCCCTTTGCCGTGGCTCTAGGCTGTAGCCTAGTATAGACTTTACTTCACTCCACCCAAGGCTAAGGTTAGTCTTGAGTTTTTGCGCTCATTAATTCAATTGTATTCTCTCAACATGTATTTACAATTTGTCAACCATTCTAGTGGGATATATGTAATGTTAGTCTTGTATCATTGCACTGTTGTCCACTTCTGTTAGGCAGCATTGGTAGCATATCACTAGACTCCAGTGTGGAAAAAGCTGAGTAGCGGTATGTGTCAAAGTAGGAACAGTCCATTACATCCCGGACAGGGCAAGTTTGTCTGTCCCGAAAACTGTCATTAAAATGCAAAGATCAGATGTTGCTGTAATTGAAATGATCATTTATCTAATATACATAAATGTAACTTCTGGAAATACTGAGTTTGTGACCCCAGGCGGCTGCCTAAACTTGCCTTATGGTAAGTCCACCCCCGACTGGAGTGCTCAGGAAATTCTTTGATAATTAATATATTATAGTTTATAGATTTAATTGTAGGAGCATGGCTTTATTATACATAATTGCCCATAAGGCAATGCTGCTTTGTAAGATGGTGTGCTTTGAAGTGGAAGCGCCGTCCGTGTCTTGCGTTCAAATGTGCAGATAAGGCACGCATGCCCTTGACTGGCCGCACGTCCTGCTTGCCTTTGATGCAGCTGCTGATTTCGTGCTGAAGAGCCGCTTGAAGTGTGTTCTCAGTCATCCTCTTGCATCGTCGGCGAACCCGCGGCCGAACGCACCGCTGGCCTCTGTCTCTATGGAAACCAGCCGAGAGCGCGAGGGCACGGGGTCCGCGCTGGGGCCACCTCGCGCGTGGGGGGCGCCGTTTAAAACCGCCCCCGTTGATATAGTGAGAATTGTCTAGCCTGTCATTACGGGGGATGAAGAGAGATTGCGGTGGAAGCTGCGACTGCACGGCTTTCTCGCCGTAAATCTCGGAGCTGGAATTCACATCTGGCTGCCTCGAGATGCCGCCATGGAGGCGCTACGACGAAAACAGCGGCTCTGCATCGGTCCGGACTTGTTTTATGTTTTGGTCTTGACTTATCCGCAGCCGACACGCATTCTACCCAGATAACCACACGCGTCGTCTGTCTCCAGACAAATCACTTCTTCAGTGCCTCTTCGGGCTTCTGGAGGTGTTTGGGATCCGAGAACAAGCACGTCTTTTAGGGTTTTATTGGTTAGACACTGGGTGATATATGTACACGAGAAGCCGAAGATAATGGTGAATATTTAGAGAATTCAAATCGTGCCCGAGGCTGCGTGAGAGTGCAGTTTTGTGTGCTGTTCCAACTTCAGTTCAATTGCCTCCCCCCCCCGTATTATGGGGAATAATTTATCTTTTTTGTGAGACTGTAGCAGTGGGCCTGTGTAGTTTATTCTGTTACTGACATTAAGTTAAAACAAAGTAAAAAACGGATCACTTCAATATGGAGTACTTGCCTGATAATCCTAATGCGGAATCATAACTCAGGGACGGGAACACATAAGGGATTTACAGTTGTCAAATGGAGTCTCTCCCTTTGCGTTTGGACAGATGGATAATTTCATTTTATTTAGTTTGGCCCCGGCTCTGCTGGCTGAAGCGAGAACCAAAAACCGCCTGCGTCACGCTTTGGCTCTGAGCTGTCGCTGTGGACTGCGGCTGCCCCCTTCTGTTAGAGAAATGCAAGTGCACGCCTAATATCTATCTCTGAAATTGCCGTGTTTTTTCTGCCGCTGTCGCCTTTACAGCTGTCACGAAGGGTGACCGCGCGTTAAGGATGGGCATCCAAATAAAGAACGAACGCATCCTTTGCATCCTAAATGAAAATGCGGTCGTCAGTCAAAACTACAAATGATTACTTTAAGTTACAGTACAGAATGACTGCAATGCAAATGCATGTTAGAAGAAGACATTCAGGTTTGACAGACTCACCCAGTAATGCTAGGTTAGCCATAAATAAGTGCCGTAGCATAGCCTGTCTTTGTCATCACTTTGGCTTAAGTTATTTTAATTTTTATGATTGCTGTGCGTCAAAAATAATCGTTGCTAAAACAGTTAGTCCCGTCGCTTAGCTGCATCATTTGACATAATACGGTACATATTACCAATTAATATTAGGCCTAATTATTTTCGTGAATGTATTGTGTGTTAGGGCTGGATAATACCGAGCAAAAGTTCACATTTGCATACTTTAAGGTTTTGCGAATAATTGGGAGTTAACAATTAACTGTATAGCCAAATTGAACTTATCTAACAAAATCTAGAAAATGTTAGTAGTGCCTTGAGTTGTGCCAGCAGCAGAGATGACAAATTCCTTGCTTCAGCTCAGTTTCGTAATTCTCTGAAATACAAAATATTCCCATACTGGAGAAAACGAAAGTATTTTCGAGACCAGTTATTGTTCGCTTTTCTCCTTTTCGCTTAATTTCTCACAAATGCGCACAAGATCTATGAGTGAGTCCAACAGCAAGGCCGTGAATGGTTAAGATTGTCCCAGGGAGCGCAGGCAGAGCTCATGCAAAAGCACCAGCGGTAAACTTTAGAGTTTTAAAAACACACATACTAATGTTGAGAAGGAACCATCATTAAAATTGCAAAGCTTGCTACGTTTGGTTTCCTATGACTGATTAAAAATGTTTTAGCGCCACTTGATGGTTTGAAACTTTGAACGCACAGTCTTTGCGATGTGACAGTTGCATGTGCATGAAACGCCCATCGTGAAAGCCTGTCCGGGCGGTACAGTGGCGCAGTAACTGTCGCCGCACACCGCCGCTTTGGGTTTGTGGAGCTTTCATGTTCACCCCGTGTGTGCGTACTTTTTCGACGGATCCTTCCGTTTCTTTACACTGTCCAAAAGCATACAATGTAAGTGAATTGGAGTGCTTAGATTTTCTGTATGTGTGACTGAGTGTGCACCCATTGCAATAAATATGATAGTATATTAAATTATATACATAATACACACACAGACACATAAAACCTTTATTTTACCAGGCAAAGCATGAAGAACAGCTTATAATTTACAATGACAACTTGGCAAGTGCCAGAAAGCAAACGAAACAAAACGAAAACA
This sequence comes from Mormyrops boulengeri, assembly GCA_026781065.1. Taxonomy (NCBI): domain Eukaryota; kingdom Metazoa; phylum Chordata; class Actinopteri; order Osteoglossiformes; family Mormyridae; genus Mormyrops; species Mormyrops boulengeri. The sequence continues at coordinate 15,267,336 of JAODLD010000001.1, read as the reverse complement.
ATAGAAATAACAAAATAAAACCCATAACAGAATGATATTATAAACGATTACATTATGAATAGTTGGATTAATCGGCAGATTACTCAGTTATTGATAGTGGCAGCCCCACTTTTTCATCATAAACTGCTCGTTTTTGATGAATTTCATCAATTACATCAGACAGTTTTAAATGACCTTTTCATTTTTTTCCTAGTAAACTGACACGTAGTGGTGTTGTTTCAGAACTGAATATTTCTGTCTTTTTCCGGGAAATTATTTTTAGTTTACAAAAATTGTAGTAAGTAAACTCTTATTGCATTGAACTCTTGAGTTCAACTTCGTTTTAATCACACTTTGAGTTCGCTTTATTTCAGCTACGGCCTAGCGCTTTGGCGCCCCCTTGTGATAATCAGCCTGTGCGCCGCGCTGCTCGCGGCTGTGGAGCACAATGCTTCGTTGTATGCTGCTTGCTTTGCGCAGTTAAGATCGTGGGATATTTCGCAGTAATAACCACGCTTCCCCTATCAACAAAAATAACCTGAAACCGCAATTACCATTAGGCCGAAACTGTGACTAATGATGATGCTTTTGTATCAAGATACACTTGTGATTCGACTCTGATCTCACACATGTAATGAAACGAGGGCGTAGCTTTCCACATTGCTCGGGACCAAATCAGCCCGAACCACCCACCTCCTATACACATGGGGTACTCCTGCAGTATTGGTAGGGACCTTTAAGGAGAAACATTGTAGATAATTAAAGCAAAAGTACATTTTTTATGCTTTAAATGTTAGATGTGCTGTAGGACCACTTAACTCCAACTGTGAATGACACAGCTACAGTCCTGTAACCGTGTAACTGTACCGGATTACTGGAATTAGCCCAATGGCCAAATGGTACAACTGGTCAAGGACTTGATTTCCTCCGGAATCTCCAGATCCTTCTCGCATAATATCATACTCAGTGGTATGAAGAATCAGGGGAGCCGAGGACTGTCCATCACCTCGAAGACAAATCACTACTGCTTACTACACTCACTAAAACAGCATATCGTCCAGCGATGGCCGAAGCACCATCATCTGGTGCCTATACTTGTAACCTAAGGCTTTTTCAGATTAATGCCTAATGCACAGCATTATATCAGGAACAGACTCTCACAGCCTCCGGTACAATCCTCTCCCTGTTTGTGGATCAGTGTAGGTGGTGTGGATTTATGCTAACTGCAGTCTGACACCACGGTGGAATTAATCAGCCCTTACTGGTATGAGCAGTTGCAGTCTTTTTACCTGATTAATGATTCTTAAAAAGCTCTGTATCCGTAAGTGCTAATAAATATGACTGAGCGTCTTTATATTCCAGACAGTAACTGAACAGAAATTTGCTAAAGATTTATAATTAGCCGAGTGTTGGCGAATACATTTCAATCACACTGGTCCTCCCCGCCAGTAGTGAAAACAGTGTGGTGTGAGTCTTATGAAAAAACAAGGGTTTTTGTCCTGATTTGAGAAACGGCCGCTGTTATTTCTGCCTCCACCTGGTCACTGAACCCACTTTCAACATTTAACACGGACTGAAAATGTATGATAATGAAATGGCAACCGGGGGAAAGTCGAATTTCTCTTATTTACAAAGAGTTTTCAGTATGAAATGCAGCAGAAACTTAATGCCAGCTACCTGAATGCCAGATTTCTGCTCTATTTTTGGCAGTTTAAGTGTGGCTTACACTCGATGCTGTCTGTCTGCCAGCATCAGTAAAACAGGAAACACAGTTCGGCCAAAAATCTCCGCTGCCAGGAACAACTGATGTCGCATGAAAACAGAGATCACAGTCGTTTCCTTCGCCAGTCCTTCGACACAGCCCATGAACTTTGCGGACTGGCCACCTTTCCGGGCTGGTTAGCTTGTCTCGTGGCGACTGATTGAGTCCCTGTTTACTTGGTTTCTGATAGCAACGCCAAGGAGAACACACTGTGTGCACACTTTAAAAGCAGAAGCTGGCAGTAGGGGCATCCCACACTCGCTGCTCTGTTTATTTGCATATGGAAATGAAGGTCGGCTTTGGTCGCAGTCTGTTGGACGTCGCCCTTGACCTCCGGGTCGGCGATGTGTCTGTCAGCTTTGATCTCGAACCCAGCTGCGCAGATGGGATGAGAACCAGAGCACCGCCCCCTCGCCCCCCTGGTTGCCAGGAGCTTTCATGCAGTTTCCAGGGTTGCTGTGGTGTCAGCAGTCCTTAGTATACCCAAGAGCCCTGGGCCTCCGTCACCATGGAGCTAGCTGTTCTCCGCTTCTTCCATGTGCCCGAGGGTTAATCTCTCTGGCCACGTGGAAGCTGAAGAGTGCAGATAGGCTCTGTGGGAAAGGGTGGCTGTTGTGGCCCTGTGGAGGAGCGGAGTGACTGGGACCTGGGTGAAGATGGGCCCTGGTCCGGTCCGTGAGATCTAGCCTTGTCACCTCTGATCGATGTGCTGAATGTTCAATTGCTTCCCGCTGTTCTTGCACTACTGTGTCTGGTGACCTGTTTTTTTTTTTTATCGTCATGGAATGCATTTTACATGTACCTGCAGGTCATGGCTGAGAGTATCCTTGGTGCTGTTACCATGGTAATGTCGCTATGACGTACTGAACGTCAGCCTATTCCAATCACTGCAGTTTGTGTGACTGGCCAGAAAAAGGTGTCTGTAGGTGTTGAGATGAAATCTTTGATTTAGCTCGCTGAATAGCAAAGTAGGTTTGTAGCTTGTCATTGATATATATTAATGACAAGTTACTAAGCCGGTTTACTATTCATTAGTCAAGTCAAGATATGATTTCTTTTATAGAGGGAAAAAAAGATAGATGTATTTTTTATTTTCAGATTTCTAATTGTTTATTTGCCATTGGAACTGTGTTTTAAATAGTCCATTGTGGTAGTGTTATAGGGATCTGATCATAGATGAGTATTTATAGGAATATGTGTTTGGGAATGTTTTTAAGTTTAGTACTACATGTCCAATGCTAGTATGCTTGAAAGTTTTGTAGTAATGTTCTGCAGCCACTAGGTGCCGCTAAAAGCTGCATAATGGGGGATTGTCTAGCACACTCAGTAGCTTAAGCCAAACCTGCTCCTGCAAGGCTCAACAACTAACAACAACTTTTTTTTTTTTTTTTTTTTTTTTTTTTTTTGATATTATGTGACAAATAGGCTTCCAAAAAAGGTAGCTGGGTTTAAGAGATAAATATCGTGTGAGACAGTTAAAGTATCGGACGAACAAAA
>JAODLD010000001.1:15223645-15255110 GCA_026781065.1 Mormyrops boulengeri | reverse complement strand
TTTTAACTTTCCCGTTCCCCGAACCTTACTCTTTCAGGCCCCCCCCCCCCCCCCCCAGCTTTCCGTCTCAGCGAGGGAGGGTTGCTGGTACCTGGCACAGGAGCAGTGGAGTGAGGGGGTGTGTCTGCAGAGTGTGGGGGTGTAAAAACCAGGGCCGCCTGTTTTTCTTCTGCTGGGTGACATGCTAATGAAAATGAGCAGAGGGCTGCCCCCCCCCAGGGTGGCATATTAAAACAAGGCCCTTGATGGACAGCCGACAAACTCCCCATGTCACATTTCATGTGCTTCATCCAGAACTTCATCGGTATAGGGGCAGCCAGGGTCAAAGGTCGTGGGTGCCAGGCCTCCTTGACAATGGGGGTCCTTCCACACTCCTTTTACACTCTCTGTATCCGCCCAGGTCATTTCTGGGTGGCTCTGGGGAATCCCCAGTGTGGGAGGGGCAGCTGGTCCTTTCTGGTGGTGAATCAGGCCCCATCTTGCCTGGGGCATTTGTGGCCCTTCGAAGGGCCTTGAAATTTGAATTATTGATTATAAACCCCCCGATTTCACACGAATGGGCCTTAAATCCTATGCTGATCGGAGCTGTCCTGTGTGTCCTTTCGCTGGAGCTGTAGTTAGCAACATTCTGGTAGGTTTATGCACATAATTAATGAGGAGGAGTTCACGTGAAATGGAATGAGTAATTGTGGCAGATTCTTGGAGTCTGGGATAAGCCGGTTACCCCACCTGTGGTGCCTGTGCCTGTGGTTTGGGGAAGACTAGGAGTGATGAGTTTTCCTGCAGTTCTGAAACCGAGGGCTGCATGGTAGCCAGAGCTCATCACTATCAATCCTCTGAGGAGCACAGCAAATCCGTGCACTGGCCCTGCAGACTTCCCACCAGCAGGGGGCAGCATGTGGCGTAAGTGTCAGTTTGATAATCTGTACTCTGAGCCGTGGCAATATAGTGACACCATGGGTGACCTCACACACCATCAGAGACAGGGTGGGATGCTGGGGATTCCCAGTGGTGTCCATTCCAGACCAGCTGATGCACATGGTCTCCGTAATGCTGCCCCTCCTTATACATTAAACGCCTGCACACGTGTGTCTAATTGTGAATTGTTATTGGTAGAGCATATAAATTTTTCCAATAATTGCTTGATTATGTTATAAAAGGCGGCTGACTGAAGCTGAATGCGTAAAAGCAGCACCCAGCTAAACAGCAAGACATCCTGTCTGTCTTGGCGAACTTTGCTGCATTAATGGGTCACATGACAGGCTCTCCATTGATGGCCTGGTCGAGGACCCCAGCTCCTCCTGGTTTCTGTGACTGTGGTAGGAGGGGGGGGTTAGGGATGAGAAATTGGCCTTATCTTCTGAAGCGGCAAACAAGCTCATTTCAATAGGCCTCAGAGAATCAATTTTTCCAGTAAACAGCCCCTAAAACAAATGGCAGGGCCTTCTCTCAGGCCGTATAAATTGCCATTAAGTGCGTTATTGTCATGGTGTCAGGTGTGTGCAATGATGTGGCCTCCAAATCGAGTCACTGGCCACATCTCTCAGCACGCAGTGCCACCGCCCCCCTCCATATTGGCATTCTAATTGGTTGAGAAATCACGAGGAATGGATACCTTTGGAAATAGGAGATGGCACTGCAGCTGCATTGATGGGGGGGGGCACCACGGTCGCCCTGGTCACCCCATTCCTCAGGGATTTTACACTGTGCCGGATGAAGATGCCTACTGATCTGGGGGCCAGGAACAAAGTGGGTCGTTTACCACGATTTTTACCATGGCGACTCTCACAGGGACTTTTGTTTGCCCTCTTGGTTTTGACTAGTTGTTGTAGAGTCTGGTCTGACCTTAGAAGCAACTGTTTAATTATTATGTGTGTTTTTAATGCCCCCCCCCCCTTATTTTCCTTGTTTCCACATACTTGTTTGCTTTTTCAAATGTCCCCATTTTCCAGAGTGTTCAACACATTACCCCTCCTTGTGAGTGTGGCTTCCCGTTGTGGCTGGGGCCTGCACGCTTGCTCCCAGGTTCGGGTCCCGTCCCATGCACAGTGGATGAATGAGTGCAGTGTGACATCCGGATGCTCGCTGTTTAAATGATGAGTGTGACACTCCTGTGGTCACACGGCTTCACCGGACAGGATAGTGCCATCCCCGTGTGCCCCCACCTCTCCTGAATGCCAATAATATGATGCTGGATTTGTGCCTGCCCCCCTGACAGTGGCATCATGTAGCTGCCTGGTAGATTAAATTTTCGGTTTTATTCCCCATGAACAATGTTGCATTTTGCTTTATGTTGCAGATTCATTACTGCATAACCATACCATCTCATCCCTGATGCCATTTGTTAAGTGGGCTGGCTGCCCTTGGACTCGCTGGTGGGGGCCTGATGCTTGAAGTCCCTTCACCGTTATAGACAAGATTGCCCAAGTGGTTAGATGGGTACCTTGGAGATGCATTATAGACACGATCGCCCTAGTGGTCAGCTGGACACTTTGGAGATGCATTATAGTCGTGTTTGCCCTAGTGGTCAGCCGGACACATTAGAGATGCATTATAGACACGTTCGCCCTAGTGGTCAGCTGGACACCTTGGAGATGCATTATAGACACGATTGCCCTGGTAGTCAACTGGACACCATGGAGATGCATTATAGACACGATCGCCCAAGTGCAAACTAAGTATAAACCTGACCATAGAGAGTTTGGCACACAGAGCGCAGGCCTCTTGAGCAGCCCCCCCCCAGCAGTGCTTGGGTCATGCTGCCTTCTTCCCCCTGACTGTTCATTAAGTGACCCCCTCCCAATATGTCCCGCACTTGTACACTCAGAGCCACCCCCCCTCCTCCAAACGAGCTGGCCTTGTTCTCCTTCTGTAACGACAGATGATGCTCCCCAAGGTTGCCTAGGAACACGTGCCTGTTCTATAGTGTGGTCACCATGGGGATCGTCGCCACTTGCCACTGCTCTGCGAGATGGGGAAGAGCAGCTTTTTACTTGGTCATCTCCTCTCCTGTCTCTCCCCCCTCTTATTTAACAATCACACTAAACCCCCAACCCAGCCGAAACTCTGTACCGTGGTCTCACTCGTGGCCAGATGGGCTGTTGCGCCTGATCCTGCGCACCTTGTCCCCACCCTCCCCTTCCCCCCCGCCGCTAACTTTCTCGTTACACTGGGGGGTTTCCTTGGTTACTAGGGTGACTACAGTCTGCGTTCATTCGGTATGGTTTATACCAGTTTATTTGCGCCACGTTCGCTTACCAGTGTTTCCAAGTCCGGCCTGTAATTCCTGGCCCTGGCTGTTTTGCATTTAAATTGACTCCAAGAAGCGTCACTCGGAATCTCCAGCATTCCCATTTTGTTGTGGAATATTAATATCCAGATGCCGATAGGTTGTCCGCCTGTCACATGCAGACTCTGAGCTACTTTTTGTGTGTGAACACGTTTCCGAGACGACGGGTGTTGGCCAAAGATAAACACTATCGGTGTTTTAAATGTATGAAAATAAAGCTGCTCATCATGTCTTTCGATTTTAGACGTTGGAGAACATGGAAAGGTGGCTCCCTCATGGCACGTTTCAGTCGTCGGGCTGGATATTACGTTTCCGCATGGCTGCATTTTAGCTGTGTCAGTTTCTCGTCCGGGTGGAGAGGGCGGGTAGTGAGAATTCATGCTGCGTCTCATCAAGAACATTGTATGTCCCAGAGCTCCTAGTGTGCAGCTCAAATCCAGAACGAACCCCCCCCCCCAGAAAGTTCCGGAAGCCACGTCTGTGCAGCCCTCTGCTAACACTGGCCCACTCTCCCTATCTTTCCGGTCCCCCTGCTTCCTGTGCCGGCTGTTGCCGTGTTCAATCACGCAGGTAAGGTACCTTCCGGCTGTTTGATGCTCCTGAGTTCTGCAGTTACACTCCCCGCAGACAGAGCCCTCGCAGCATCCCGCGCTACGCTGCCCATCTCGCGCTACGCTGCCCATCTCGCGCTACGCTGCCCATCTCGCGCTACGCTGCCCTGACTGCTCCCAGCAAATTTTTCATTTCGCTGTTCTCTTATAACTGCCACACCCCTTTTTTTCAATTTACAGCCGGGCCAGATATTTTAAAAAGTGTAATTTTCTTTTGGGAGCTTCAGCATCTATTATTATTATTATTATTATTATTATTATTATTATATCCTGCAATTCTTTTTGGATCAATACAGCAACATTCGTCCGGACAGATTGGGAATGCGGATAAATGAGTCGTCTGCTTCCGTGGAAAGAAAAAATGTATTTTAGTTTGATTATGTGAGGATGTTTGCTATGAGGATGTTTGCTGTAATTCGGCAGGCAGTTTGGGGCCACGCTCTGATATGGGTTTTCGCACCGTGCACAGGCAGCCACTTGCAAACCAGGAGCCGGGGATGGCAGATAGGCTACGAAGGACGCGTTACGGAGCGGGGCCCGGGCCGAGCCCTGCCATATGCCGGGGGCCCTCTGGGGGGGCAGAGCCTGTTCTAATTCCCATGGCGACCCTATCAGAATGATGAGCTGACTTCATTAGCATTCAGAGTTTGACTTCGTTTAGTCTGAGCTGCCGCTGACTTGCGCTGCTGGAATTAGTTAGGTGAAGCGATTTAAAGTAGAGAAATTACTTTTAAAAAAGTCAATATAGAATGTGAGCACACTCGGCTTATGCCCTGCCCCCTCCGCCCCTCCCCCCGACCCCCTCCTCCCCGGCCCCCTCCTGGGTGCCTATGCTTTTGCTGATGCCACGATTTATTCTGCAGAGGCTTATAATGTTTTAGCATTATTTTTTATGGGCTAATTGGGACGCATGTTGCCGATGGGAAAATAGGGGTCCCAAGATCTCTCGGTCGCGCAGAGGTGGGAAGTAACGAAGTACTTTTACTTCGTTACTGTACTTAAGTAGATTTTCCAAGTATCTGTACTTTACTTGAGTATTAATTTTTCTGACGACTTTTTACTTTTACTCCCTACGTTTCAAGAGAAATATCTGCACTTTCTACTCCTTACATTCTCGAAAATGGCTCGTTGTTTCCATTATGAAAACAATATGACGTACAGGGGTGCAGATAACTGGTGCGCAAATACGCATTCACCTTTAAAAGCGATAGGTGCGGCAATCGATTGCTGTGACAGCGCAAACGCGGACGTATTTTAATTGCATTTGCGCTGATATGACAAGAAATTATCGTGCATTTTAACCTGTATATGCTAATTCGAACTTCATTTGCGGTATAAAGGTTAAAATGCACGGTAATTTCTTGTCATATCGGCGCAAATGCACTTAAAATACGTCCGCATTTGCGCTGTCACAGCAATCGATTGCCGCACGTATCGCTTTTAAAGGTGAATAAGTACTTGCGCACCGGTTATCTGCAGCCGTGATGACATAAAAGTCGTAACAAAACGGGAAGAATCTACCGCGCGTACAGAAAGCGCGTCATAGTGGCTGCCATAGTCAGTTGGCTGCCAGCCGCAGCAAAGAAGACGAACAGAATAGCGTGTGTAGAAACGTTTCCATGTTGATTAAAATGTTTCAAGTTCTGTTGCTGAAATGGAAAACGGTTTAAATCAATACAATTTCTGTTATACAAGTTTTGTGTTTACCAAAGAGAACCAAAGCTCTAAGAAAGGTATCCTGCTGCTCATGCATGAGCTCTGTTCAGTTCAATCTGTATTATCCTGTTTGAAATTTGGTTTGAAGAAAAACTAGACCGTATCAGTATTTTTTTTTAATGTTCTCTAAACCAACACTGTGCAGGTTGTGAGCAAAAGAAGTAATGTATTTTGTATGCCTAGAACTTTTTTTTGTTTTTTAGACTTATTAAAAGGCATTTCGTATCATTGAAGGTGAAAATTATTTTTTACTTTTGTACTTAAGTGCATTTCAAAACCTGTACTTTTTTACTTTTACTTAAGTTCTAGGTTTCAGTCTGTACTTTTACTTTTACCAGAGTCTTTTTTCACACAAGTATCTGTACTTCTACTTAAGTAGAGAATGTGAGTACTTTTGACACCTCTGCGTTGCGGTCCGATTGTTGGTGGGAATGGGGGTCCAGCTGGGGTTTCTTCTGGTTGGATGTTCTCCTTAAGTTTATTTTTCCTTGAGTTTTGGCAAAGAGCTGCCTGTTGTAGCTCGCTTTAGAAACTACACAAACGTCTTGGGATTCCGATTAAAGGGAATTCATCCGAAATGATTACATTTGCCTCGCCCAGCTCTGCAGAAAGATCTACAAAATGCTTGCCTGATCTGGTAGATTTAGCAGATCTTGGTCTGATGCTGGTTTGCTACGTAGGTCTGCTATCTGCTTACTGATGCTGCCTGATGACTTAAGTTCAGGAGCAGATTACATCAGATGTGGTTTGAAGGCTGTCTCCGTGGCGATCGGCGTGACTGCCTAAAATGGCGGCAGGCGGTATGCAGGCCCCGCCGGGCCCCTTGCTATCATCTCCAGTTAGCGGAGTCTCGGGGCATCTGGAGAGTCTGGACCGTTGTCTTCAGAGCACCAATTTGTCATGTTAGATGGAGATTACGGCAAGAGCAAAGAGCTTTCAGATGCAGACAGATACGGCGGGTATGGGCTTGGGGGCCAACTGTGGTGTAATTCGATGACGACGGCTCCTTTCCTTTCCACGTTCAACCAAATGTCTTGAATTAGATTAGCACTGCCCGTCTGTTCTATCTCGGGCACTCGCGGCCTCCTGCCTGGTTGGTACGTGGTGTGCTTGGAGTAGGGAGGTCACGTGACCAGAAAAACATTGCGTTTCTGCCCATGACTGATTTTGGGCCATGATAACCATGCTGACCTTCCTGGGTGGGGGCTGGGCTGTAGGTGTTCAGGAAGTTTCCACACACTGTGAGGTTCCAAGCGCGGTATCATTTTTATCGCTTAAACATGAGCCAGAAAGCTGAACACCCACTTAAATTACAGGGGACGGGAGCATCAGCCTGGCAGTGGGAACTTTCTGGAGTGTCCCCGGCATCCGGAGCAGCGGGCTTTTCAAAGATGACAGCTTGTCACCCATAAGTGACAGGGAGCCTTCAGCTCTTTGTTCTCAATCTCTCTGCTGAGCTGCCGGGGCTCAGGTGTATATATCTGCCCTGCAAGCCCTGCATAGTGATGCCTCACTCATGCATAATGCAGCCCCATTAATTATCAGCCCTGCGATTCTGCGTTTTGAGGCCAACCTGATGCCTTTTCACGTTTATTTACTTTTTACCCCTCCCCCCAACCGTCTTATCTTCCAGTTCCCCATTTTATGAACCGGGTCCACGTCTGGAGCCACTCTATTTGGTTGCATTTCATCTTCTCTCCCCTTCGCTCTCCATCTCGGTTAATTTTCAGAAGCTTCTCTGATGCTTCTTTGGGTTCGTGGACAAACGGCTGTGAGAAGCATTTTTCTGCCCCCTCCCAAGACAGACAGTCAGGTGTTCCCCTGCCCACGTACACACTGAGAATCACCGATGTGGAAGAAAACGGCTTCTCTCTTTGTGTGAGTGTGAAATTGATAGCATGTGGCATTGTAATGCTGTAAACAGCGCACAGGTACTGCTGTTGGTTTGAGTGTTCGTCCTGAGTCTCTGAAGGTCCTTAGATCTCACTGTCATCAGGAAATAGAAAGTCTGCAGAAGCAGGGGGAGGTGGGTGGCTCAGCTGGTTAGGACACTGTGCTCATGATCAGAATGTGACAGGTTCAAATCCTCAGTGATGTTTCCGTTGGATCCCTGAGCAAGGCCCTTAACCCCAAGTTACCCCAAGATTGGCTAAGCAAGGCCATTAACCCTGAGTTACCCCAGGATTGGCTGAGCAAGGCCCTTAACCCTGAGTTACCCCGGGATTGGCTGAGCCCGCCTTGAAAATGTACATCGCTTTGGATAAAAGCATCTGCTAAATAAAAATGTAAAGTAGCTGAGCTTCAGCCCTGCAGCGAATCAGAGGCATGGGTCTGTAACATGTGATGGGCTTTTGGATCAGCAGAGGATGAGCGCTCTGCAGACGCATGTGAGGTTTTGAAGGACGTATCCTAAGAGCTTCTGGAACGTCCTGGCATTTCGCTCTTGCAGAATATGCCCCCCCAGTGTTTACAGACTGATTAGTGTTGCTGGGTAGTGTTACCGCCGAGGCAATTAGACTGTGAAGACACAACACGAGTGAATACCTAACGAAAGGTCCCTGTCGTCCGGGGGTTATTCCTGTGACTTTAATTGGCACATAAATTTTCATTTATAGGTCATAATTGGTCATTTATCAAGCGGGCCCCAATTACCCAGAAGCCATCCATCCCTGGGGAGTCCAGATTCTCTGACACATCCCCCCCCACCAAGACACCCATTAGTACCTTGCTGACCTGTTGACCAAGTGACTCTGGGGTCTGGCCTATAAATGTCAGGGATTGTCAGTAAATGGCGAGTTATTCCAGATGTATGCTGCCCCCCCCAGCAATCCGTCATGGTGCTGGTTTTTATTGGCCCTCCTCCCTCAGTCCCACCCGCTCGCTAACCGCGGCTTTTCTCCCACTCCATATCTCACAGCCTTAAAGATCGTTTTTATTCTTTAATTTTACCCCACGCCCCCATCCCGGCGCATTGTAGCTCTGCATATATAAGGCGCAAAGCCTGTTTATCTTGTCAGCAAGCGGAACTGCGGAAGATTCTAGTGGGGTGGATTCAGCTCAGCCATTTCACTTTTTTTGTCTCCATTTACTGAAAGCCATGGCAGGAGGGTTATTGGGGAGGGGGGGTGTCACATCCCCGCCGGTGACGGCTTCTCGTCTTAGGAGAAGCGTCGCGGAGCCTTGTTTTGCTCCCGGGGTTTTTTTTTCTCGACCCATTGCCGTAGGCATCTTCCTTAGGATTATGGCGTCAGTGCGGGTCACCGGCAGAGCCCTCCAACAAAAACACCTACGGCTTTCAGGAGATGACGAAAACTGTTTGAGTGACCCCCTCCGTGTCCCCTACCTTAATCACCGTCTGTGATCATGTGGAAACAGAGCTGCTCGTGCACAATCCGCGTGTAAATCTCATCCTGTTGGCAATAGGCTCCTGCTCCTGTCCTGCTGCTGATGATGGAGTCCTTTTCAGGCTGGGGGCTTGACCCCCCCGGGTCTCGACACCCATGCTGTCCACCTCCCTCTTACAAATGGCCTTTTTTTTTCTCCTACAAAGCTGTGACAGTTTTCGGAGTAATTGCTGTTAACATGCCAAGTCTCAAGGCTGATAATGACCTGCTTTGTCAGAAAACAGATTTAGGCTTTTGTGTTTGGATTGTGTGTGTGTGTGTGTGTGTTTTTTTTCCTTCCTGCGTTCCTGCATTTCCTAACCATCTATGTCAGCTCAGACGAATCACTGTACATGTGACCTTTACCGTGCTGCCATCAGAGTAGGATTTCTTCATTTTAAACCTTTCCAGAATATTTTGCGCAAATTTGGGGCGTGTGTGTCGATAAAAGAATGCTGCATGGATCTCCTCTGGTCCAGAGCTTGATGTTTCTGTGTCTGCCAGCAGCTGCTGCCGATAGGAAAATAACATGAAGCGTTTGGGATTTCGGAGGTGGGGGGGGTTCCCCATTATTAATCATCACTGAATTCTCTGGAGATCTGAGTGTTTCCCAGCATCCGCTGAATACAAACAGTTTTAGCAACTGTTCAGCGGTACACAGGCTAGGAATTCACTCAACACAGCATCCCTGGGGGGGGGAGGGGGTTGTACTTTATTATGTTTTTATTCCCTCCTCCTTGGCTGGCATTGCTTTGTCACTTTTAAGCCCAAACAAATTAAAAATGGCTTGTGACAGGGGACCCAGAACCAGTGCATGGCGGGGGTCTCTGTCCATTTTAGACTATGTTGTAACCTAGACCTTAGCAGCTCGGCTCTCCATCGTTTCTCCAACAGCTCGTAATATTCCTGTTTTATCCTAAAACTGAAAATGTGCTTAAATTGTTGTTTTTACCTGTTTACCTGATTAAGTTGATTTGCCTGGTGTTGTTTTGTCTTTTGACTATTTCAACTTGACACAAATTGTTTGAAATACACCACCCCCCGCCCCCCCCATGCTTCGTGGCCCCCACCAACCCAGAGTGCCTTTCTCCAACCACCCCGCAACTATGAGGAAATTGTCAGAAGGGCCAGCCATCAGCGCCCAATCCACCGAGGACCCGAGGCTGTTTTGCCATCCAGTTGGCTTCGCCTGTTAAAGGCCTCTTAAGCCCATTCACTGTGACCTCCTTGGGTTTCCCTTTGATTCCATTTTTCCAAGATCGATCCCGAGGCCTGTCGACTCTGCCTCCAGTGGCGTTTGCCTGTTCCGTGCAGTATCCCACCCTGACACCGAACTGCCACTGGTCCCACCTCCCTGTCTCTCTGTCTGTCATTCTTGTAATGGAATTAGCCAGTAATCAGCTTCCTGCCCATCACCATGAGGTGCTGGAGAAGATTCGTAGATGTTTTGGCCCCTCGGCTGTCCGTCTGCACTGTGGTCATCACAACCAAGGTGGAGACCCGGCTGAGGGTGCGGGGGCTCTAAATGTAACACCCCGCAGGGATAAAAAAAAACCTCTTCTCCTGTTGTTGTATGCTCTTGTTTTGCTAATATTGTTATAATTATTTTTGGTTTTATGATGGGCACTGCAAACACTGAGATTAGGGAGTAGACTTATTGACTGTTTTCCTCAGGATCATTAGGGATCATAATGTATGTTCATGGGCACTTTTGACAGTTTGGAATGTTTAGTGTAATGCAGCTGTTTGTGTTTTGTTCAGACATTGTACAGTTGGAACCTTTTTGGAGGGAAACCTCTGTGAGCTCGGTCCAGCTGTTGGGTTGGTCCCAACCTGGGCCCGAATCTCACCCATCGCTGATCTTCTCAGTCTGAAAAATGTATAAGTAAGTAGTAGCTACTGTCTTCGATAGGCTGGCCAATTTTCTTTGCCGTTTGTTACGTAGCTATGGGGTGAATTCCTGCCACCCAGGTTGGGTCTTGATGGAAAGTTGTACCAACAGAGGTGTCGCAAAAATGACTTCATCGTAATTTGGCCTCAGTCAGCTTTTCCATGGCAGTTAATCTCTTCCGTTGAGCGCATCTGTGTCTGTAATCCGCACGTGCAACGTGCCTAACTTCAAAGTGTGGAGCAAGACCGATTTTTGTTTTTTGAGAAAGCGCCGATATTTTTTGATGTACCCTGGCGGTCCAAGAGTAAAAGCTCCTCTTAATGGTTAGTGGCTAATGAGGCCCGCGATCCATCTGCGTGCTGAAAGGGGGCGCCGCGGGGAAGTTCGCTTCCGAGACGTCGGCCAAACCGCTGGCGCCAGCCTTTCAGGGTGAGGGTATGGGAGAGGCGGACCAATGAATGTGAAAACGCCCACCCCCTTGTTTGTTTTCCCCATTGGACCTTTTTAAATCACTCAATGGCATCCTTGTTAGCTAGCGCCCCAAGCCACCTCTCTGTGGGCGATGCCCATCTGCTGGATTAACGGGCTTGGTGCTAATAAAGCAGGCGACTGGATTCCGTCCGTCAAAATCATTCCAAAAATCGCCATGAAACCTAAAGTGCGATGTTGCCCATCTTATTTTTCATGCCACAACAGCCTTGGCGTGCACTGGTGGCCCCGCCCCGGCTAGCCAGCACCGGCTCTTCCTGCCATCCGTAGCTGGCTTCCTCCCTTTAATTGCCAGCACACATTTGGACCGGAGTCTGAGTGCCTGTCTAGGTGTTAATTGGCCATGGAAATGGCTAATGGCGACAGGCATGAAAAACGGGAATTAGTGGTGTGCAGTTTGGCCGTAAATAGCGCCACGGCAGCTTGGTTTTGTTAGGCCGATGCAAGGTGCTCTGCCTTATATCAAACTGTAGGTGGTTCTAGAAGGCCAGCCATCCCCCCCCCCCCGGGTACTTTCCAGAGCCTCCTTTGCCTTAATAATACAGGCCATTCTCACAATTTAATCCATAGCACTTCAATAAAACATCCCCCTAACGCAGTGCAGGGAAATGATTGCCGCCCTTGTGGGGGTCGTTCCCCTGTGCTTTCCCGTTAAGACTGACAAACAAACTGGCCCGTCTCCTTTAAACCTGCGGCCTCTGTTAAAATAAAATGACTCAGCGGTGACGTCTGATTGGTCGGATGCAGGAAGGGGTCAGGGGTCATTTCTGACAAAAAACTTACCTCACTCATGGGAATCATTAAAACAGGAAAATACGAGCTGTAAGGAAGGAAGAGCAGTGTGGCACTACACTTAGCCTCCTCATTAACCTGTTTATGCTCTGATCTGCAATTAAGAGGATAAATTCAAGCCACATTATTTGTTCCAGCTTGTGAGCTTCACTGCACCAAGAGTTTCTCTGACTGGAGACGAATTCTGCCACACCATCAGAGGATCGACTCGCATTGTAAATGCCACATGCATGCAGCGTTTGTGCGGATGGGGTCTCTGCCTATCGTTTTCCTGCTAGTGGGTCACTGAGTCTGGCCTCAGACTGAAACCCCAATCAGCATTATTATTAACGCTGGCAGCGATGGCTATCCCTGTAGGCACAGTGTGTATGTGCGGAGACCTGCATTAACCACCCGCTTGCATTTAACAACCAAAACAGAAAAGTGCTCTTCGCTCCGTCCTGAGCTCTGACCGCCCCATCTCCATTATAGAGCTCTCACTTATTAAGTTTCCAGCCTTAATTATCGTAAAGAGGTGATGTGCTGCTTGATGTCTGGTTATTCGAAGGTGTGGGAGGTATAATGACTCTCCGCCATCTTATTTTAACGTGCCGTGTTTTGCTAATTTGTAATTTGCCTTCGCTGTATTGCAGGTTTTAGGTTGACGTTGGCCATGTAACACAGGAATCATTACTTACCCCGGCTTGTTAAGCCAGCTTTGGAGCTTTTAGACTTTTATCATATCAGATGGAATCTGCATTTCACTGATTTAATGAAATTAAAAGGCCATTAAGTTTGGATTATTATTATACAGTTCTGTATGCATGCCGGTGTAATGGTGTGTTACATGGACCTGGTGGTTGCCAAAGAAATCGATGCGCGTGGTTGGGTGGGGAGGGAGGGAGGGTGGGGGCACTCTTCAGTGAGATTCCTCACCCTCTTATCTGTGCTCGATGCCCTGTCACGTCCTTGAATGCTGAGAATGAGT
The DNA here is from genome assembly GCA_026781065.1 of Mormyrops boulengeri. Taxonomy (NCBI): domain Eukaryota; kingdom Metazoa; phylum Chordata; class Actinopteri; order Osteoglossiformes; family Mormyridae; genus Mormyrops; species Mormyrops boulengeri. The sequence continues at coordinate 15,241,972 of JAODLD010000001.1, read as the reverse complement.
AGGGTTCACTTGCTGAAGGTCCACCTGCCCCCTGGAGATGGAGGTCTCTCGTGCTCTGTGAGGTGTGTGTGTGTGGGTGTGTGCAGAGTTTAGGTCTGACTCTGTTGTTCATGCTTACTTTTATGACCTCCATGTCTCTAGGAGGCGCTCTCCCTGCATGGGTTACTACTGATCAGAGTTCGGTTCTTTGACTCCTTTCTGAATTTCTCTCTCTGTGGCTCCGTGATCTTCAGGAGAACCGCGTATAGTTGTGGATTCTGTGATGACCGTTTTTCTCAGTGTACCACCAGAAACTGGTCATGGAGTTCATTTAACGGTGTCTAATCTGTCCACTTCTCCGGCCTTCACATTCCTTGGGTTATTTTCTGGGATGGATATTAAAGAAACACAAGCCTGGAGCTGGAGGTCTGCGTCACTGTAGCGTGAAGGGAAAGGTGTGAGCCCCAGATTTCTACAGCAGGCATTCTCACCAGACCTTTTAACGCTATCCTGTAACTTGGGCCACAGTTCCCGGTGGAGTACACGAAAAGTGCTCTGTGCTGTAGTGTGTTCCTGTGGCTTCCTGTGCACCAGCAGGGATGGGGGCTTTCGGAGATTTGCTGGGGGTTTGCGCTGCCTCTGACTTTGTTTTTTAACATTTTGTTTACTGAAGTTGCTTCAGGAATTCAGCATTTATATCGCACAAATCCACCTTTCGGTTCTCTGATCCTATTAAGTGGATCCATGCTTCCTGCTGAATGAGTATAGCCTTTAAGGTATTTATCGGCTGGCAGGTGGGAAGCGCTTACATTGGGCCGCTTTGTGAGGCAGGCGCTCACATCCTTTTTGTTTTCTTGTATAATAATACTCAGTGATAAACTAGCTTTCATGTACACACACACACACACACACACACACACACACACACACACACACTCACACTCACTCAATCATAGATACAGGTAAAGACACACACATACGTTTACGAAAGAACATGGATTTCGTCTCAAATTTGGGGGGTGGGGCAAACAAGATGTCAGCTGACCTCTCACAGAAAACACGTCAAACCCAGTCCAGACAGAAGCTGCACTCGCACCCAACCTGATGGCCATCAATTTCCCTGTGTGCACTCACCTCGTTATTGGGGGTGCCGGAACCTTCAAGATTGATGCAGAGCTTGATTTAATGAGTTTGCCTCTGTGTGTGTGTGTGTGTGTGTGTGTGTGTGTGTGTGGGCTGATATGTGTGATCACGCTTCTGACACCCGATGTCAAGTTAACGGTCTATGGTCACCTACAGGAACAAAACGGAGGTGGATCTTGATCCTCCAATCCATACCCAGCGACGCACCACCACCTCATGCTATGGCAGCACTTCATTGGGGGTGGAGGGGGGTTAATTCCATGGCTGTGCCCCATACCCCCCCCCCCCCCCCATAACGTGATCACGGAAGTGGTCCTGAGCCTAAGGATCCATTAAACAATATGGTAGAACTCCTAGGTTGTGCTAATCGGAAGTTAGAGATGTCGTTAATGTTGTCAGGCCACTGCCGCCTTCCGGAACATTCTCCGAGAGTCCTCAGACCTTCAGAGTCACCGTGACAACCTTAAAGTATGAAGGACCTCTGGAATTATCAAAAGCGAGCATGGACCACTAGAACAATGACTCGTTCTGTTTCATTATCACCCGTTCAAACTCTCCTCTCTCTGAGCACGAGCTCAGGTGCCTCTGTTGGTTTTTCTACCTTTGTTTTATGTTGTCTGTCACATTTTTTGGATTACTTTAATGTACTTGTATTTCTAGTGTTATGATACCCCCTGATCTTTTGTTGTAATTTTTTTTTTTCGCGTCTTAATATTCTGGTCAATATTCTTTTGCTTTGACAGGCAGGGATTGGGACATAAGTGTCAGCCTTGCACTGGGCGTAGTATCTCCCCTCATGCTGAAAGGCCTGTGTATTACAGCAATGATTGCAAGCGGCTCTAGAGGGCTCAAAACACCGTATCCACCGAGACCGCTCGGAGGAACACCCCCCCACCCCCAACCCCCACCAAAACCGCGACACCGTGAGCGACTGCGTCGCCACAATGAGGCATTGTCCCGAAGAAAGAAAAAAAAAAAAAGGCCTGGCCCCCCCTGACCTCACAGTCACTGCACCTGGCAGACAGACTGACTCTCGTGGCAAATGACATCATTTATTGAGCAAGATCATTTTTTCTTTTTTTACTTTTTGGGGGGAGGGTGGAGATGGGTCTGAAAGTTAGTCATCCTGTAAGTTATAAATGAAGACACAGGGTGCCCTCCTTCAGCTCTGCCCCCCCCCCCGCCAATATGCTTATTTTCGCTCTCCCTGCCTTGAATCTAACCAAGATCATGCTTCAGTGATGGAGGCAGGTGGCAGGCACCCCCACCTCTGCACTGAACCATGACCCCCCCAGACCCTCTGAGCTGAATTTCTGAATTTCTGTATGAAGCATCCTTATGAGGTGGGGGGGGTCACACCTGGTGGAGTGTCAGAATTGAGGTGCACTCACTCGCAGTGCCATGGCAACCAGCCGGCTCCCCGGGAGAGCCACGTCGACAAGTCGAGCGCTTAATTAAACCGACTGGTGGGGGGGGAGGGAGGGACATGCTGCGTGGCTCATGGAGGGGGTGCTGTCCGCGTGACACTTGGATCAGGTCCTGCCATCTTCGGGAGAGCCCAGGGCTGTTGGGTAGCCAGAGCCACCTTCTGCTCCTCAGAGACAGACGTGCGTCCGTTGTGTCTGCCTCGGGGCCCCGGGTTATGAAAACAACCCCCTTTACCCAGGAAATTACCTGGTCACCCCTTTTTACTCATAAGTGTGCATCCGTGCCTGTGTCTGTGTCCTAAGCTGAATGTTACTGTTCTGAGGTGAGGGACTGATTTTGGAGATTAACTCTATTCTGATTGTTCCTCCTTTTTGCACTTGTTTGATGTTTTGTCGTCGTGTGGCTTCTCGGGGGGAGGTGCGGCATTCAGTTGATGCCCACCTTCTTCTGGGGCGGGCTGAACTCGCCTCGCCTCTCAGCTGAGTGATTGCGATGCTCTCTTATCTTAATGGAGGCGACTCTCCTGCAGTGATGGTCAGAGGCTGAGCAGAGCCCAGATTGATGGGACCCCTTAGTTTGACCTGTGCTGATTTCAGACTTCAGGAAGGATGCACTTTCTTACAGAATAAGCATGTTATTCTGGATGCTGTTGGACAGAGTTAATGCGGTTTGAAGTCCCAGGCATGGGGAGAGGGGCGGGCGGGAGCAGGAGGATGACCGTGATGCTGGCCTATGGGGGTCTGATTGTCCCTCCCTATCCAGGGGGAGTGGGGGGGGGCAGTCTTACCTCAAGTGCCTTGGCCAAAGAACTCTAGGGACTCTTGGGGGAAGGGGGCATGGCCAGCCCCCCCAGACCCTCACGTCACCCTCCTGGTAGGTGTGTCTCTGCTGTCATTTCTGGGAGGCAGGTGGGCAGCGTGTCACGGGACACTTTTGGGGTATGGGCCAAAAAGGAGAGGCCAACTTGTTCAAAGGGGCCATGTTTGCAGAGGACGTGGGCATGTGACTCAGTGTAAGCTAGCGGCACGGCGATCCCCAGCCTCTGTTTGTTATTTACGCCTCCCGGGCTCGCGTTTGTTTCCCCCTCTCTGAGAGCGAAGTGCATCGTCTCGGTTGTCAAGTCTGTCTCCTGCCTGGCAACAGGGTCCTCGGCTTGGAGAGTGAGGCTGATGATGATTACCCTCTCTGTCAGTCACTGGTACCTTCCGGAGAATGCGTTCCTCCCCAGGTACTCAAGACAGGGCGTCTGTGGCCCCTATCACTCTCCCAGAAGGCGGTGCTGTTCTGTTTGCAGCCAATCATCATGATTTTTAGAGTTGAGATCTCCCTCTGGGAGGCAGTGCTGGTTGAAGCTCATGTGGAACCTTAGGCAAATGTCCCCTCTGGCACCCCCTATCTATGAAAAAGTGAAATTGGCCTGCTAAGTCTGTGCCCCCTCAGAAAATGGCTGCCTGTGTCGTTTAATGGGTTTACAGCTCTGCTTCTGGCTTCCATATTGAAGAGAGAAACTGTTTCCATTCTTTGGCAAAGAGGTTTTTTTGTTTGGGGGGGGGGTAGTCCAGGGGGGCACGCCACCCTTCCAATTACATATTAGAGCTGCCAATCAGGCAGACGGCGCGCGTGCCGTGAGGATTCCACCCGGTTCTCCCCTCAAGGACGACGTTTGTGCTTCTTGCTGTGGCTGGTCTCAATTTTTTTTTTCGCACGAGCACCACAGAGGGTGAAAATGTTTGAAGCCGACAGCCGTGTCGCTGGATAAGGGTTTTAATCACTCTCCCCAGCTTTGTGCATATCAGATGAAGCATCGAAGGGCATCTTTTAAACACTGTTCTCTCTCTTTTTTGCATTATTATGTATTTTCCTAATGCTTGCATTTTAAGTTGGGATTACTAATACCGACAATGGAAACCTTGGCATTTGCATTCTGAATCCACACAATGAATATGAATCAGGGGTAAAGCCATGGGCTTCGGATCTCGTTGCTGCCGTGTGGCGGCATTTTGGGGAACGAGGTGCCTTGGAAGTGAAAGAATCAGCTTGAGGGAAATGAACAGGATGTGTGTTAAAGATGGGATCTGCTGTTAAAAATCAGCAATTCAGTAGGAGAGCCGGCATTCGTCCGTCAGACTGGAATTTTGAATTCCTCCTCCTGAATTTCTTAACGGTTGGTGGTGCTGACGGTGTCACGATGGCCTCCATATGGGCCGGCCCCGCTTTCTTGATTCCCGCTTTCCGCCATGGTCAGCATAAACACCCCCCCCATGTATCCCAGCCGTTTTTCCAAGCCGCTGGCCGCTAATGGCCCCGGAATGATTACTCCTTTTGCCGCTTTAGATTGGATCGAGGCCGTTTTGATGGCCGGGGGGTTTATTGCATTTATAGTTAGGGGGGTTTATTAAGAGTGGGATGTGCCCCACCCCCTGCCCCACCCTCGGCTCTGCTGTGTGCTTTTTCAAGCGTGACTCCCTAATCTGTTTAAACTTCTCCTGCTCTGTACGTTTTCCTCTCCATTTTCCTTCAACCTTCCCCAGGCTAAAATTAGTCGCTGTGGAAAGGAAAAGGGTGCAGTATGTTCCTCTCCACACACAGCCTTACACAGTTCTGAACAGAGTCGGGTTGATGACTGGGCCGGCCAGGGCACTCCCATAATGCCCCGCTCAGGCCTGAGGCTTCTCCTCCACCCCTGCTCTGACCCATGTTTGGCCCAGTTACTGTAATTTTTCATCCTTCATTAAGGAAAACGACACTAAGCTTTTCAGGGCTGAATTCTGGGTGCTCCAGGTGCTAGGGGTGCCGGTGAGGCAGGGCCAGAGCCCCGGGGACCTGGAGGGGCCCTTTAACCCCTCCCGTCAGCCCGACCAGGTGCGCGACAATTCCAGAAGATTTCCAGAAGATATTGCGATGTCCTTCCCTTTGGAAGGAAGAGAGAGGCGGAGTTTGGCCGGTGGGTGGGTGAGTGGGGGGTTCCTGCAGGCCCTTGAGGCTTAGGGAGGCAGCGGTTGACTAAGCGAGCAACAGTTTCCAAAGCTCTGAAATGTTATTATCCCGCGTGCCCTTGCAGGATGGTGTACACGGCACCCTAATCGCCTTACCGGGGCCCGGGGGGTGAGGGCCACAGCTTGGAAGCTGCAAGAGCTCACTGCTCGAACCCGGCTTCATGTCTACAACTGTTTTCCACACCAACTAAGATGAAAGTCTCTATTAATCAGAGGTTGGTTCTCCTGAGAGGGTTGGGGCTCAGGGGTTGTCAGGTGAAACACTTCACTCCACTGGATAGCTCAGCGATTTTTTTCCTGCTCTTGACTCTCCTCGCTCTCCTTGGTGAGGTTTTGGACCGGATGAACAGATTCACATTCCCAGATCTCATCAGTTTTCCATTTTGGGATCCTGGAACGAGAGCCTGGCTGCATTTAGACTCAGGCTGGGACTGTCATCCAGTCCGGGCTGGATCTGCCAAGGGCTGGTCTACAGCTGATCTAGATCATTCTGTCTGAGATGAAAAGCCCTCATGCATTTCCTGTGAGGCTGAGTTGGTGGAGAGCCAGGTGATGGTGATGTTTTCTTATGATTTGGGTGGGGGGTTATACTGTAATTGTGGTAATGAGATGATTCCATTGAGTAACTCTCTTTAGAGTGAGAGATGATCCCTCAGATGGGAACCTCCATGTTTTGTGCTGTAACGCCTACTGTGAAGAGCAATCCAAACACCCCTGAATTATATGATCTGAAATTGCCTTCTAGAATCACATTTAACATTCAGTATATAAAGCAGACAACAAAGAGAATGGTGCAGAAAGTCCTCTTCTGTTGCTGCACTTGTGACTATAGTGATCTTTGATATCGTTTGGCAGAAGGTATCTGGGGGAGGTTTCCAGCTAAGCTGGCTTTCACGGGTGGACCTTCTGAAGATTTTTGCCAAGTCCTGTCTCTGGTTGGTGCTCTTACTGTACACATAACTATTACAGCTTGGCATAGGGTCCGTCTGTTTCTAAGAAGCTGTTAAATATCAGCTGTTTGGCTCTGGATGCTCTGCAGGGCTACCAGGCAGGCTGAAGACAGCCCATCAATCTGCTTGAATGTACTACATGGCGTCTGCTAAGTCAGGAAGCTTTGCTCATTGGTCGGCCATAGCCAATTGCAGTGGCTCCACGTTTATGTGCATTAGCTGTGACGGGCAGCTTTGCCGGACTTTGAATAAATGTACAAAGTTAGCACCACTCTTCCCGGAAGGACCCCGCTGATTTAGATGTCCACTCGTAAGCCTGTAATCCTGACGGACGTTCCTGACGTTTCAGTCCACAGCGTAACGTGAGCACTTTTGTTCACGCACGTTACTGGGAGCTGGAAGGCGGTCAGATGTATGCTGACCTGTTAATCATCTGTCTCCATGCATCCTGCTTAAGAGTTTATTTTAAAGACGATCAGGCAGGTGAAATGGCGTCAAAGCTGACATCAATTTGATCCAGCTTTCTGCCTATCTCATTAAGGCGTGAACCACACTTCTCAGGGCCGCACAGGTGCCCTTTGCCGATAACCCTCCTCTTCGTCTGCAGTCAGAAGATTCACTGCATAGCCATTTCACTACATCTTGAGCCACTAGCAGTAATATCACTGGTAGCAGGGGGCTGTGGCTTTCAGTGGCCTGTCTCCATGTGCGTGGCTCCGCTGGCGGGGGGGGCACGCCCATGTGAGGGTAGTGACAGCTCTCGGCCCCGCCCCACCATGGCAGATGGAGCAGTGCCGGATGAAAGCAGAGGCACATGAAAGTCAGAGAGGCTCCCTCAGCGACAGAGTTCAGGAGACGTGTGTCATGGAGCAGGGGGGATGGGAGGGAGGTCTGGCAGGCTGGGGGGATAGGAGGGAGGTCTGGCAGGCTAGGGAGGTGAGGGTGTGCACTGCTGTGCAATGCTGCGCTACCCCACGGCGTGCAGCCCAGGCTACCGTCGCTGTAGAAATTTGCTGAAGGATCTTTAGATGTCAGAAACTGCAAGTGGTTTCCCCAGTATGAATCATGCAGCTAGAAATGACTAACTGTGAATAAAGTGAGAGTGGGGTGAGTGCTCATGCACGAGGTGCATGCTCATGCGTGAGGTGAGTGCTCATGAGCGGGATGTATGCTCATGCGTGGGGTGCGTGCTCATGTGTGGGGTGCGTGCTCATGCGTGGGGTGCGTGCTCATGCGAGCGGAGCGTGCTCATGAGCGGGGTGAGTGCTCATGCGCGGTGTGAGTGCTCATGCGCGGGATGCGTGCTCATGCGTGGGGTGCGTGCTCATGCGGGGGGTGATTACCTAAGAGAGTGATTGCTGACTACTTCAGGAGTGTTGAAGGAAATCAGCTGCAGTTTGTGTGTATAAATTAGAGTAAATGATTGTGTATACATTTAAGATTAAATGAAGACTAATGGGCACTTTGCTTCGAGATGTCAGGTTGTCTTTTTCCTCAAAGTGTATACACACTGTCACAGACACACACCGACACACACCGACACACACTGTCACAGACACACACACACACCGACATACACTGTCACAGACACACACCGACACACACTGTCACAGACACACACACACACACCGACATACACTGTCACAGGCACACACACACACACACACCAACATACACTGTCAAAGGCACGCATACTGTTACACACACACACACACACTGTCACACACACACCGACATACACTGTCACAGGCACACACACACACACACCAACATACACTGTCAAAGGCACGCATACTGTTACACACACACACACACACACACACACACTGTCACACACCCACCGACATACACTGTCACAGGTACACATTCTGTCACACACAGAGACGACACATACACAGGCTGTCACACGTTCTGTCACACACACACATGGGGCGTGTATGGCTGCAGTCTCGTTTGATTACATGTGACATGAGATGGGCGGGATGCCTGTGTCCATTGGCATCATGTCCAATCAGAGGTACAGTCACGTGGCCAATGTCCATAGTGCTCTGGTTTCCAGGTAACCGGAAGAAGGCCGTTTATTAGGATGTAATCCATATTGTATCACGGTAAAGCAGCCCAGTCTTCCTAACCCACCTTGTTTTTCTGACAGTGGTACCAATGGGTTAACGCTTCCGAAACTCGTCAGGAAGATGTACGTATTTGCCTACTTAGAGTGGCCGCGCTTAAATCCGTCGTACATTTTTAAACTGTAATCAGGCGGCAGTAACCCGAGCAGATTAACACAATGATCCGCCCTTGAAGTTCAGGGGCATTCTGGGAATGCATTTACAGTGCGTAGCTCATCGCAGCTGCGTTAATGGAAAAGTGGTTTGTATAGAGGTGGCTCTGAATGGCCTCCCTGCTTGCGGCTCTGAAGCTTTGTAATAAAAGAAAAGTCAAATAAATTTCACTTCAAAGTGTCTGATTTTAATATAAAAGGAGCCTTTATTTTGTAACGTAGTCGACTCCCAGTTTGTCGCAATTTTGTTAAACTGCAATATCTCAACACAGCTTGGGATGGGGGTGGGGTGTCTCTTTTGGTAAATAAAGGGGGAGCGTTTACACCCAGCTGGGCGGGAGGGGGGTAGAGGTTTAGATAGGCCAGGTTTCTTCTGCAATCATTGTGTTGACTCTGCTGCGAAATTGCATTGGGGCGAGACCGTAATCATCTCCTAATTCCTGAAAACAAACATGCAATGGGGCTGTGTGAGCAATGCTGGCGGTAACCCCCCCACAGACAGCGGGGGGGAAGGGGGTGCGTGCACATCAGAGGGCTGCGATGAAAGCATGCGGCGGTGCTGTGCTGTCTTTGAGGGAACCCTTGCAGGAGAGCGGCTCGGGCACTGCTCCCCCCCGACCGCGGTACACCCGCGAGCCCCACCCCGTAATCTTTATTATGGATGGGGGTGCACTAGCCTTTATCAGGTAGGTCAAACCCGGGTCTTAGCTGGCAGATTCCTCCCCCCCCATCTCTGTAAAAGTATGGACCTCAGCAGAGGCGTCTTTGAATATCTGTGAACGTCGACAGCTTAATTCAGCAGCAGTCTTCATGGGGTCTTTTATGATATGTGGTTTGTTTTGGACCTTGCGTGGGACGCCTCCCAATTCAGATCCAGAAATCGTTTGTGGGATTCCCACTCCGCGCAGCTACGCCTCATCGCGTGTGTCCGCCGTGAGACTGACGGTTGTCTCCTCTGCATTCTCTTCAGCTGGTGGCCATTTACGATGAGCAGGACCCTCACCACGGCGGCGATGGCACCAGTGCCAGCTCTACCGGCACGCAGAGCCCCGACATGTTTGGCAGCGAGCTAGGATCAGCCAACATGTCTGCCCTGCAGCCGTACCAGGTCAACAGCGAGATCGAGGTCACACCCTCGGCCCTCAAGACCAGTAAGTGTTGTCACTCCTCAGTTCTCATCACGCCTGACATCTGTAGTGGGGGATGCCCGCCCGCCCGCCCGCCTCTGCACCAGGAGTAATTGCCGGAGAATCGTTAATGCCTCTGCTGAGATCCTGGCCCAGGCTCCCACCAAAAGTCCAGTTTTCTCCGAAGGTCACGATCCTTCCCCCCTTCCAAGGGCCTGGACCCCCCGCCCCCACCCCAGGCATATCCTCCGCGTGCTGGGGGGGACAGAACTTCCATGCATTTCTCCACTGGGCTCAGATTTGCCAAATCCATGCCCCAGAGCATTATGGGTAAACACACCAGCTGTGTCTCACATGGCACCTCTGGAGGGCCCGTCTGTTTATCTCTCTCGGGGGCAGGAATCTGGGACAGGGTGTTTGTTTTTGGTGATGGTGGGGATGCCAGAGGCGGAACGCAGCCCAGCACAGGAACTGCCATGGATTACAGTCACACTAAGACCCCCTGCCCCCCCAGGCAGCTTGGCACTGTCTCCTGCTTTATTTTTGTGCAACTTTAGCTGTAAATCAAAGTATGTTTATGAAATTTTACTGTGCAAGCATACTATCCATGAGTAAATATTTGGAAGTAGGTTAGGAGTAAGAAATTCAAAGCCACACCCATATTTTACTGGAAAGGTATGTTTCATGATATTACTGAAGGGTGTTTGTATCAGATAGATCAGTCACACAATGCAGCTGACTGCCAGCTCTAAGTCACGTATGTGTCTATATGTGCCCTGTGATGCATCGGCATTCCGTCCAGGGTGTCCCACACTGGTCCCCTAAACTCTGTGACTGTGGCCCCCTGTGAAATATGGACAGTTTAACTGTTTTTGGGATACAAATATAACATGAGAATAAACCGGAGATGCATTACCACAAAGGTAAGAGCAGCCCCTGTACCCCACACCACGCAAAGGCAAGAACGGCCCCTGTACCCCACACCTCGCAAAGGCAGGAACGGCCCCTGTACCCCACACCTCGCAAAGGCAGGAACGGCCCCTGTACTCCCACACCTCGCAAAGGCAGGAACGGCCCCTGTACCCCACACCTCGCAAAGGCAGGAACGGGCCCTGCACCCCACACCTCGCAAAGGCAGGAACGGGCCCTGCACCCCACACCTCACAAACAGCAGCTCACATTCCCTGTGTATGTGTAATTCCTGGCAGGCTACATGAAAGGGGATTTTCCTTTGTATTTGTTATAGCTGGCAAATATTTCTGTGAGTTGAATTCTTTACTGTGAGTTTCTGCATACATGCGCAGTCCAGGAATCAACCAATTGTATTGCAAGGGTTACCTGTGAGCGTCACGCTGATTAGCCAGGGTCCTCATCTAGTTACATTACAGAGCCAGTATTTCTTATGATGGGGGGTGGGGGTACCTTTTGTACACAGCAGAGCAGGAATGACTCTGTCGTAGAGCATCTTTGCAGAAGTCGGAGCTGAGACGCTATCTTCTTGCTATGTCTCGCGGAGCGTGCTGTAAGAACTATATGAGGTAATGCTCCACAGGACTTTGCTGACTGAATCGCAGTGTTCTAGCGAGACTGGCAAATGTCTAGCTTAGTGTGTGCTGGAGCCAAGTTTTCATCCAGTTTATGTTCCTCGTAACACTAACATAAGTAGGCCTGTCACAATTATTACACAATCACCTGACTGCAATTATTTGAGCTGACCATGATTGTTTTGCATAATTGCTAGAATCATCTCCATTTATCTGTATAAAAATTGCTGGATGAAACAGAAATGTCATATTTGTCACTATTTCCACATCGTTTTCTACCATGAAATGTTTGTCCTCTGCTCCGTTATTGGCGTCACCTCGCTGTGCTTGAGCCGATCCTTACCGTACATTTAACTTCTTATTTGTTATGTCATATCTACCCTTTTTGTTTACAAAGCTTAAAAGCCAGACAGAAATGCCATTTTTTTTTACATGTTCCAGTGTTCCGTTAGTAGCTCCTCTTCTTCATAAGGTGTATGTATATTAATTAACTGTGATTAGTCTAACTCTATAATAGTGTTATAAAATAAACAGAAAAAGATTAAATCATTAATCGCAATAATTTGCATGGCACTTAATCGTTAACTAAAATTTTATGATCGTGACAGCCCTAAACAGAAGTGAGGGATGTTGTTTGATGAAGTCCAGTTCCCAAAGGGAAGCTGAGGCCAGAAAGCTAGTTTGTTGAATCCTTGGACAGGTTGTACCTTTGTTGTACCTGTTGTACCTTTGGGAAAAGTACTTGCTTACCCTGAATATACCCAGTGAAACATCGACAGTGCAGGGCTGGATGTCCAGGTGCACACACACATACACACATACACATGCACGCACATACACAGGGTGCTACGGTCGGGACTAAGGTGGGAGGCGGGAGCTGCCATGCTGGGCTTCTCCTGCCCCCAGACATTGGAGGAGAGGGCGGCAAAGTGTCAGGTGAGCTGGTGATCAGAGTCATTACATGCTTATCTGCCGGGGGGGTATTCTGGCTGTTGTTTAATCAGGAGTGTCACAGTTCTGCCTTGGGGACCGTCCCCAACGTGTGTGCTGGGTAAGACAGCCGTCTGGGGAGCACTGCAGGGACAGCGTCCTATGCTGCTTGACCTGTTTCTCGATGCTGGGCCGGACTGTGATGCTCGTCCTCTCTACATGGCTACTGGAAAGGTGGTCTTCTCCAAGATGGGTAAGACGATGTCAGGACGGGGTTTGGTGTCTTCTCTGAGAATTCTCCCATGGCAATATTACCAACCAATCCAATGATAGGGTTTTGGTGGTGCAGGCGCCTCCCGTGACATGAGGAATTGAAAGGCTGGGGCTCAGTTAAGAATTAACAGTATTGCATGCATTAATGATTATGATGATATATTAAAGTTATAGGTTTGTTGGCTGTGCTAATCCCATTGAACAGACTGGCTGGGATGTCATTAATATATTTAATTGTTCATAAAAAGGCTCAGTAATCCAACAGAAAAAGCTGATGCTGGTTCTCAGATAGCAGGACATGCATGGTGAGGAGGTGGGGGCTTTTTGCCTTGATTCGCCTGTGGGCCTCCTAGCTGGTAGTGGCATGGCTGAGGGAGATGATCACGCGTACGTTGGGAGAGCTCTGTATGGCAGTGCCCGCTGAGTTTATTGTACCCTCAAGGACCTGGCCGGTACCCCCGTCAGGCTGATTGCCTGTTACAGGCATCTCACATTTCAAAGCGTCACCCAGTGGAAGCACTAGGACTCTTACGTCTGTATCGCTGACTGTGGAAACAGAACCTCTGTTTGGACCTTTTTACATGAGCCGCTGTCAGAAGAAAGAAGAACTAACACAAGAAAGGAGAAAAAGAACAGAAGAAAAAGATAAACAGAGTCGCCCCATCTCCTCACGGTCCCACTCACGGTTTCCTCACCTCCCTGCTCCTCCCCGACGTTCTCGGTTCTCCGGCCCATGATTGGGGATTACAGTCTTCCGATCTTCATTATCCTGAATGGGGCTCTCATTAGATTGTTGGGCCTACGCTGATTTTCCTTCCCGCTTTATGTTAAATGCTTCTGTGGGCTGTCGCTCTTCAACAGAGCCGCCCAGACCTCCCTGTTTACCCCCTTATCCCTGGCTAATAAACTGCTGCAGATCTTATTAAAATGACTTATAAGCAGCAGCCTGAATAAAGACGAATCTGTCGCCAGGATGGCCATGATTCTGGCCATTCTGGGAGCTGCTGAGAGCCATTCGACTGGCGTACATCTGAGTGAGTCGCTGGGACACTGTTGCGTCTTTTGAGAGTTTTGGTCCTTTTGTCCTTTGTCTGTTGCTGCCTCCTCACAATGCCGCTCCCACAGGGAGGTTTTGCCTCTGGAAGCATCTTCCTCGGCTTTTTGACAGCTGCATCCCCCCCCCAACCCTCTGCCTTACTGGGGTCATAGTGGGGGTTAACCTGTAGCCCCTAATGCGAAGATGAGAGCGCAAATCCATAGGGGCTTTCTGTTCCTCCTGTGCCCTGGTCTTGCTAATTGCCCCCGCACCCCTTCTCTCCCAGCCGGGGTGGGTGCAGTGGTGGGCATGGGCTCGCATGTAGGTGGAGTCCTGAGCCAGAAGCCTTTGTGAGAATTGCTTCATTGGCCAACGTGTGGCAGGGAGGGAGCCCCCTGTCTTTCATTCCTGGTTACAGCGCCTTCCTTTCTTGGCCTGAATACTGGGAAGTGTTTTTGGTGGGAAATGTTTGTGGAAAGGGCCTGGATTTCGGAGCGGGCTGGGGAATCCATACTGTGCACTCACCTCACGTGGCGACAGACCTGGTCAGCAGTGATGTGTCCATTTAAACTGTGCCATGTTTAGCTGCCCGCTGATACCTCCATGGCGTGTCGCCCCCGCGTGCCATCTCCCTCCTTTCCCAGAGCGGGAGCTTTAATTAGCTGTTTTTAGCTTACAGCTCGTCACGGGACAGCAGTGAAATATTTACTCTGGTCTCTTGTCAATCATGCCTCTCTGTTCTCCTGACATTTGTGTTTGTGGCTCTCCTTGTACATAATTACTGCGTTTACATGGCAGCCTGCTGTGGGTGTACAATATTTAATGGAGGGTGTGCACAGGCATCTCAGAACTAGGCCGAGCTCAGGTGCTTTTCCTTCATCGGCCAGAGGTGATGGATGTTCCAGACCTTGTGGAAAGACAGACGTGAGCAGGGTGAGTGTGTCAGGCTACACTGTGGAGACCCCCCCCACTGACACCTGTCACTCAGCTGACACCATGCCCTCCCCCCCACCCCCCATGAGGTTCAGGGTCTTCTCCTCTGAGTGGATAAATATGCAGCCTTGCCTATTTCCTTCTCCTGCCGAAAGCACCTTCCTGAAACAGCAGTGGCCTCCCTCCACCTCCTTTTTAAGGGTCAACACTCCCCATAATAAAAACCAGAGTGCTTCAAATTACACACCTCTCAGTACAGGGAGGATCTGGGCAGGTCCTAGTGGGTTTTATTCTCAGTTTTTCCTACACCTTTGAAAATGTTTAACTACTCACAGCACGGCTTCAAGGAGCAGTTAAAGCACCTCTGTGTGGTTAACGCACCTCTGTGCGGTATTGCACTTCTACGCGGGTAATGACCTCTACACACTTAGCACACGTGTATGCAGGAAACATAACCCTACTCCCGGATTCCACTTCTATATCAGTCCTGTACCTGTTTTTAGCTAAATAAGAGATTCATCAGCATTTAAATCCCTTTAAATGTTGGCAAAAGCATGTTTATATAGAACAAGCTCCTAGGTGCCTTAGCGACATGCCGAAGCTGCATCTTGACTTGATCACGTCTCAAGAGGTTTGGCAGGAAATGCCGCCTCTTAAAGGGTCTCTTTGGCCATGCCCATAAGAGCAGCCCAGTCATGTGTGAATGGATGGAATTACTGACGTGGAGAGTCATCCGCACGCCTCCCGCACACCTCCTATACGCCGTGTTTCACCTCCAGCTCCTTGTAACTCTCGTAATAGGCCTGCCGTCCCAGCAGCTAGTGGTGGCCATTAGCTATCGAGCTACCAAATAAACATTAGTTTGAAGTTCACTGCAATGGCTGTCTGTACTTCAGCGAATGACCTTCCCCAGCGGGGCTTTTGTGGCTGGGGGGGTGTTTGCCACCATGGTCCCTTTATAAGCCCCCGCTGTGGGATGGATTGTAGATTCACCTCGTTAGCAGGCCTCACTGTGTCATCGCCGCGGTTGAGATCGATGCCACGCCGGTCTTAAGTGGCGGTCTCGGTTATTAAACGGCAGATCGGGCAGTTTTCGCTCAGGAGGTAATGCAGTCACACGTTACCCCCCCCCCCCTCCCAGGTGTTCTGGGGATATCAAATGCTAGCGATAATTTGTCCCCTGAAGACCGTGTTGTAAAACACCCCCACCGTCACACTGTGAGTGCTGCTTTCCTGCAATTTCTGCATGTCTTGTGTTGGTAAGGTTAGTGTAAAAGGACAGAGTGGATGAAAAAACACAGGTTAAACATGACCCCCCCAACCCCCTAGCCCACGGCCTGTACACTCCAAGAGACCCCAGCTTAACTAGCAAACTACAGACTGTGTCTGTAGCCCGAAGACTGATTTAAACTCGTTCCTAAGCCATTTGTCAAAGTGGCTCGCATGCGACTCCAAGCAGTTTGATGAGGACGGAAACCCAGAACAGAACAATAGAATTACTTCAGCTGGTCCGGGGGTGCGAGGGGGGGGGGGGTTGTTTAAGAGCCATGTGTTCTGGATCATGCCTAGCAGTGTGTTCAGAGACATCACACGCTCTCGATCCGTATTTGTTCACAATACGCCTGCATAAGAAAAACACGTCTGGCGAGCAATTCCCTCGGAGTTCCCCGCCACATCTGTTTGGCATTTTAACGTTTTTGTTTTCTCCCTCCTGGCAGATTTAGCCTGTTCTCACACCTCACAGTCCCCCACCCCCCCTCACAGAATCGGCCCTGGCTCCTCTGTCACCTGGGCTGCTCGTTGTCCTATTCGCACCAGTGTCCATGACGGCAAATTACTCTCCCCCTACAATGGAGGGCGACAGCTTGCCTTTCACCTTGGAATGGAGGCTGCCGTTGTATCACTAAATATTCAGTTTAACCCTTCAAGATCTTCGATTAATATCAGCAAAGTTTAAAACAGCACCCATCAGAAAGGGTATTTACTGACTCAGATGGTGTATTTATTAATTTGCAATCATTTTAGATGCTGTCTAATCCTGTCACGCGCCCTGGGACGGCTCTGTGGTGAAGCATATCGTCGAGACACGTGAACTTGGTTTGAACTGGGAGGCATATCAGAAGTCCTAATTGAGTTTTGGATTTAATTTCAGAATAACAGGAGAGCAGGCCTATGTTCATCCTCAGCACTGAGGCTCTGCACTCCCCAGGCCATAAATAACTCCCCTGCTGTTTAGATCTCACCGAGATGCAAGTCCAGCTGGAGCGGGGGTGTCCGTATGCCAGAGTCCATGGTTCAGGCTCTATTTCTGTCCAAACGCTGTTGTAAAAATCACGTCAGTGAGGAATTAGTCACAGTCCTACAGGTGGCTGCTGATTTTCACGGGGAGACATATTTGTGGGGGTACTCGGGGTTATTATTACCAAAAGTGTCACAAATTGCCCCCCCCAGAACCAAAGAGGCCTTGACTTATGACCCCCATTCTGGGTCGGGCTTGTAGAGAGCAGCCTGGCATGAATTACTTCAGAAACACCATCCTGGCACCACAGGCAGGTGCTGCCCCCACCACCCACTTTAGCCAGTGTTTGGTTCTCATCCCACTGTCCAGCCCACCCCCCACTGGAACCGATACAGGTAGGCAAGTGGCCACCCACAGAGCCACAGCACCGCAGTGGGTTGGGTGAGCCATTGTACAGTTAAACGCCACCCAGACCTGCTCCGACCATCCATTGCCATGTGACCATACGGGGGTGCTCGGGGTGGGGGGCGGGGACAAAGCTAGGCTTAGAAACGGATGAGCAGAGTGCTGGTGTGTCACGCTTAAGTAGAACTTGAAACAGGTGTGTTGACATTAGAGGGGACTCTCCAGACCTGTGTCACCCTAACTATCATCAACCTGTCTGCACATGGACAGACACGTCCATGGCAAAATGTCTCGATTTGAGGAAAAAATGTTTTTAAGTATCATTCATGTCTGTCTCTGTGCCCCCAGACATGCACCTCCGCGTGCGGCGTAGCAGTGACCCTGACAAGCCGGCGGGGTCCCCCTCCCTCATTGAGGCCCCGGAGGAGCCTTCCCGCAAGAACCCAACGCGCTGGTCCACCACGGCCGGCTTTTTGAAGCAGAACACGGCACCACGGACTGGCAGCCTGGAGCGCAAGGTAAGACCCCCCCCCCTTCCTGGGGCGGGCCATGGCGACGGTCGAATAATCCAGCCAGCTGACCTGCCTGAGTACCGGGATGTTACTGAACACAGCCCCAGCACACACACACCTGCGCTTTGGCCTCTCACCAGCAGTGTTTGTTCTGGAGTTTATGGATGTGTCACATGTCAGCCTTTAATGGGACAGCGTAAAGCCCCCAGTTCTCCGGATGCCATCTTTCCCAGCAAATCACAGTGGTGTTGCGGACTCTGCAGATTAATGCTACCCACGTTCCTTCCTGCCGCCTACCGCCCACATTTGGATTTTGCCGTTACGCCAGCTGCCTCTGGCCCACGGGGGTCACCCTAGTCTGAATATTACACTCCCCACCGATGGAAGGCGCTCACCCGGTAAAGGTCATGTGACCGTAGATGCCCCCTGCTCCCCCCTGTCCTGGACTAATAAGTGGGATCTGACCCTGACCTTGTTAACCCTCTGAGCCCTGAGGGTAGAAAACACACTTTCACTGCCTGGGGCATGATCACACATTTCTTCAAATATCA
>JAODLD010000001.1:15177334-15189282 GCA_026781065.1 Mormyrops boulengeri | reverse complement strand
TGATTGGAAAGCCCACCGGGGGGTTGTCCCTCTTCCTTCTCTGATGAGGCCCCTCCAGTCCCTGATGCCCTGTATTGACCACAATTGTTCAGTTTATCGTGCTCATAACCCCGCGTTCACCATCACCACGCTCGCTGTTGGGGAGTGGGGGGGGTTTATCCCACATGATATATTTCACTGCTGGGGGGTGCAGTCGGGAATGTGGGGCTTCCTGTTTTGTTTTGCTATGTTTCTGCAGTCCTCCATGGTCCAGGACCCCGCTGCAGGTGAGGCTGTTATGTGGCAGGAATAGGGGCAGGTGCAGCGTATCACATGACTACCTCCCCTGGGGGTCACACGCCCCCTCCCCTCCCCCCGCCCTGCCGCATGCCAGACGCCAGTGCTCTAGCAGCTAATAGATTTGATGCGCTGTCTCTGCACGTGCTCAGTCACTTGCTGCAGCAGACGGTTCTGCCATGTGACCATCTGGCGCGCTGACCCGTGTGCCGGCCGGGGGCGTTGCTCACTCGCCAGCCAGCGCTGGTGGCGACAGCCGGTTAACTGCGCTGGAGATTCACACGGCAGACAGGGGGGAGGGGGCCCCGGCGGAGTAACACTTCTACTGATAGATGCACGGATCAGCTTTAGGCCCCTGGGAGCGAATGGGATCTGCCGATAGTGGTGGGGGGGCCGGGCATCGGAATGATTGACAGGCGTCTATTTAGAGGGCAGAGTGAAGGTGTAGTTATAGTGCTAAGAAATAAATATGTTAATTATGAATGAAAGTTCCTGTGTGTCTGTGTAATACGCATATAATGTTATACATTGTGCTGCTGACATATGATTGACTGGTTCAATATTTGCTTCAACGAGCAACCTAATAAAGTGGCCAGTGAGTGTATGTATAGATAGACATTAAAACAACATGTGTAAACGTATATTCTGGTGGAATGTTGTATTGGGTGAAATGTTGTATTAAAGACTGATTAATGGAGTCCCTAGTTCTCGCGTGAGTGCGTGCGTGCGTGCGTGTGTGTGGATGTCAGCACATGGGTGGCACATTGCGTGTGAACAGGTCATAGTGTACACTGCTTAAACACTAAGCCCTGTGGACACAGATGTTGGAGAGAAATGGTTCATCTCAGCTTAAAAACGGCTCACATCTCCAGCAGGGCGCCTTTATTTTGACGGCAGAGAGATGGTGAATTAGGACATCACTGGTCCTCAGAGAATCCCCTCAGAGCTGTGGTGAGGCTGCAGAATCACTTGAGGATGGGGGGTGGGGTTGCCCCCCACCGCTGAGGAAGTTTTGTCTTGCTGTTTGTGTCCCCCGATATCCAGTCCAGATGCGTGGCTAAGGGTGGTCTGCACTTCCATTGGACCTCCCTGGACCATCGTTTTTACTGCAGTACGGAAGCTAATACTCCATAAGACGCATGGCCTACAGGCCGAGCCTGATGGGCTCAGTGCAGCAGGCTGTGGGGGCTGTTGGCCTCAGGTTTGAGCGCCTCAGGAGACGTGTGCCGTCACATCTGGTTATCCTCCCTCCCCTCAGTCTCTTCAGAGGCCAATCTGAGGAATGATGGTCTTGGGTATCCTCTCCAGCCGCTACCCCCCCACCCCTCTTCTTATCATGTGACCATTACAGTCCTTGCCTGCAGGGGGGGGTCGCCCCTTCTTGTGGGGTCTCTGTGTGTGTTGGGGGAAATAAGGGTGTGACAATGTGTGACGCCTGGGTAATGGATGCCTCCGTTTCGGTTGAATGAGCGTGTTGCTTTCTGGTGGGACGAGCCTCCCCATTCGAACCCGGACGCCATGTGGGGTGCCATCACAGGCCGCCTCCCACTTCACTCATCACGGCGCTCCATTTCTGTGATGACCTCCATCTCCCTCCCATACCTGTGCCTCTTCGTTTCTCGTTAACCGTTGCTGACGGCTGCCTGTGAAATGGGGCCTGACACCTTGCATGGGAAACTTTAGGAGAATTTGGGTGGCGGTCCTGATGGGGAGGACCCCTGCCGTGCTGTAGCTGTATGGCGTGGGGGCTACATTGCTCCTTACGGCGACCTTACTGTCCTACACTCCCGAAACGCAGCCGATTATCGTGATTTAATGAACGCGGCTGCGGCGCTAAGATAAGTGCTTTGTCACTCTGGTGATGATGTACCTCTTGTTCTCTGTCCTCTTCATCACCTCTCTCATCCTCACAGAAACGGCAATGTCACCCTGTGTCTTACAGTCTTACAGGCCTGATCTTCCCGGTCTGTACCGTTTAAAGACCCCGTTTTTAATATCTGCCAAGACCTCAGCTCCAAGAAAGGATCGCACCCTCCCCTGGTTACCCAGGCAGAGAGGCTTATGCAAAATGCTATTCTGGCATTTTTTAAGATGTTATTTTTTCATTACTCTCACCTTTTATGAGCTTGGAATTGCCTCTGCTGGCTTGCCTACCTGCTGTTGAGCGTAACGAAGCTCAACATGATTAAACAGCACGAGCTGTGAGCGCCACCACTGATGCTAAATCGCCTTGAAGGCACGACGGGGAAATCGGAACAGAGGGATAATCCACCTTTACGAGGAACAGAGGAGTAACTTGCGTGGGAATATATTTTGCATTTGTGTGTCCGTTACAGTGCCGGATTATTCGGCGTTAGGGTTCGACTTGGGAATTATGAATGATTTTCATATCAAAAAGACATCCTGACTTGAATATGATGGAAAATGATCCATGCCGGGCATGTAGCTTATCTGCTGTTGTGGGTAAACAATCCGCAGTTTAAACAAACGGAGCTGCTGAAGCAGGATGAATATTTAATGGGCTGGTTTGCTGTCCCCGATGACACGTCTTTAAAATGGCTCCGATTTGCGTTCCCTCGTATCCTAGGCATGCAGGGATAGGGATGTGATCGATATGGTGTGGGTGTCTGGTTATCAGTCCAGTGCAGTTATACTTGCACTGATACCTCGTCGAAAACGTCCTCCACATGATGATGCAACAGAGAAGCAATGCTCTTGATTAAAACCCTGCCAGTCAGCGTTACACTCTGCTCTGTCCTCATCAAGATTTCAGGAGCTAATAGGACTCTGGTATACCGTATGGCTCTACTGTCACCTGTCTAATGTCTACTGTATCCTACGATTGTCCTGTGGATCCACAAGATGCTGGGATCTCACTGCAGGATCGTCCTATAGATCCATGAGGTGCTCGGAATTTACTGTTGGATCGTCCTATAGATCCATGAGGTGCTGGGATTTCACTGTAGGATCGTCCTGTAGATCCATGAGGTGCTGGGATTTCACTGTAGGATCGTCCTGTAGATCCATGAGGTGCTGGGATTTCACTGTAGGATCGACCTATAGATCCATGAGGTGCTGGGATTTCACTGTAGGATCATCCTGTACAGTATGTCTATTAGGTTTGTCCTCCTCAGGAGGAAGGCCGTGTGAAGAGCCGTGTGTGGCTGGTGACCCCCTTTCTGGCCAATTGTCAGCAGAGAGTGCATTATATAACTCAATACATATATGGGTAAATATGACAGATCTTACGCTGAAAGGACTCTCCTCTCTAACTCCCCACGGTCTGATTATTTTCAGCTCTGCTGCAGAGATTTGTAACACAAGTCCCTTTAATTCCTTTTATATGACGCCGTTAGCGAGCGCCATAAATCGATCTTCTGTAGACAATAACGAACCCGGAGGTGTAGACGGAGGAGCAGAGACGCAAAGCACTGCAAGACGTGAAAAATCCTCGCTGGGGGGCATCCAGGATAAGCTGTTTTTTCCTCCTCTGGCAGCAGTTACATATAATTGTTGTTAAGCTGCTAAATTTACAAATTACACTGTGCTAATGGGAACAAATGTGCTTTTAGTGGCGTGCATATGCAGTGTGTCAGATGTGTTTTATATATACATGAATATGACATTTTGCCACTTGTTACAATGTCTGACGCGTGTGTGCTGTGACATTACTGCTTTGGGGAGGCTGCGGTGCATGATGGGAAAGTATGATGGCTCTCTGTGGGCTGAAGATGGCTCACCCACTTAAGGCCCCACCTCTCTCTCTCACTCCCTCTCCAGGAAACTACCAACTTTCCCCCACTGTAAACATGCCCCAGGACGATATGGTCATCATCGAGGATGATAGGCCACCTGGACTGCCCGTCCACCTGTCCGATCAATCGTCTTCCAGCTCCCATGATGAAATGGGCTTCACCATGGGCAATCCCACCTCCTGGCCAAAAGACATACTCCTGCAGAATGAGTGGTAAGCTATCGTCTCCTCTGGGCGGGGGGCTTACCGCGTGACCAGCTGTGTCATCCAGATCCCAAAAATTTGGTGAGCAATCTCCCAAAACACCTCAGCTGACAGCATCTCCCGAAATGGCCCGTTGATGACAGCACTGAGTTTGTTTGAGCTTAGCACCTGTGAGCGGCAAGCCCGTCTTTGCTCATTTGCGGTAACGTCCCTGACATCTGACATCAGGAACCTAACGTTAATCCCATTGGGCCCAGGCCCACCAGCTGTCCCCATTGGCCCGTGAATTATTCACACAGCAGTGGTGGCTGTCAGTCGGGAGGATTGTGGGACGGTTTGCCGCTGCATGGTGTCTGTCAGCCTCTCTGCGCTTAATGATGCACGTTTTTTTCCAGAGTGGGACAGGAGCCACGTGGCAGAACTTTCCAGAAGCTGCTTCTTGTCACTCTGCCCCTGTTGGTGCTCCCACCTTGTGTAAATCTCAGGCACAAGTGACATGAGTCAGTGATCAGCGAAATGGGGGCTGAGAGCTCCGGTCAGAGCCCCTGGGAGCCGGTGAGAGTACAGGCCAGTGCCTCCCCAAACTGGGGGCGGGCGGACAGGCGGGCTGTTTTTCTCGGATGAAGGTGCATTTGCACCTCTGAAATGCCCACAGCTAACCCCCGAGACTGCCTCCCCAGCCTGCATGGCTCCCTGGGTATTTCGACAGTAAAAGCCCCTGGCTTGCTCGCTAAACACCCCGAGTCTAGCGGTCAAGACTCGCCGGCTCGCCTCTATTTTTAGCCTCAGAAACAGAGGTGACATCGCTATGTTCAGACTCCACGATTGGTCGGCGGAGGTCATGTCAAGTGTACCATCGCATGCTATTGGACAGGTGCTGGGTGAGACCTTTGTTTAGCTACATTTCCAATACCTCCCCCCCACACCCACGCACTCACAAAAGGCACCCTCCCCATGGCATGCCTGCCTTCATCCATTATGAAAGAGCTGTAGTTGCGGCACTATCTGGCGTGATGTCAAATCTCTGTCAGTGAGGAATAGGGTGCTGCCGCTGCACGCGGGACTGCAGTGCATGCGTGAGCGCGGGATTTCTGCACACAGCTCTCAATTATTCATCCGTCTGTATCAAAGTATGCACCCCCCCCCTCCATGCACGCACACAGGATGTGGGTCAGGCAGCGCATCTCTGCTGCTCTGCGTTTGAGTGTGTTATTCTGGGATTCCGACATGCCGCTGTCTCCTGCTTCTCTCCTGCTCACGCCTCTCCTCCACTGCACTCCGTGTGTGGCGGACACCGTGTGACATCTTCATGCCTGGTTACGGTCCATCCTGACTGACGTTTCCAGGGTTACACCCTGTCACGTTGTCATGACCACACCAGGTAAAAGGCCGTCTCGGAAGCTGGCTGGCCCTGACCTGGTTCCCCGCAAAATTCTGCCACGTGTCCTTTTACAGGCTGGCAGGTGAATTCTGCAGGCTGCCTGGGAAATGCCAGAAAGGCACTGGGGTGACTGTTTTAAGGCCTCAGCTCAGAAAGCACGGGGTGGTTCTCGAACCCGAGGCCCAGCTGCCACCTCCCTTACTTGCCTCCGATTCCTCACCCGAATTGACCTATCACTCCTGCTGAGATGCTGTCCCCGGCTTTATCCCGGGGAAGCAGCCACACAATTCCATACCCCACTGTCGCCTCAGTGTTCCAGTATGTGCGTCAGACACCGTCCAGTGTGTGTGTCAGACACTGTCTGTTAGGGCCAGAGCAATGGCACAGATTGCCCCTTAATCTCCCAATCCTTCCGATGATCAGACATTTTGGTTTGGTGGAGCACAGCTCACCTTCTCCAGTATGACCCCCACCTGCCCCCTTCCCCCTGCCATTGTATTTGTCAGACACGGTCTAGCTTGTTTGTTTGCTCGTAGTTGGTGTCCGATGGTTCAGAAGGACCTGGCCTATTACAGTGTTTGTACTTCAGGTTATTTCTGTTGCTTTAAGTGCTGAGATTTACTGCCACGGTTCATCGGGGGGCGCTGTCCCCAGCCTAGCTTCATATAAGTGCAGTTAAAACGACTTTCAGTGACTTTCAGGTCAAACGGTTGAGCGATTTCAACCCGATGCGACTTGGATATGACCTAGGCAGGAGAGCGTACTCACAGAAGTGGATAATGGGTTGTCTCCGATGGTCCAGTGGCCACCTGCCGTAACAGGATGTGCACAGCCAGGAGAAGGCAGACGATGGCATGTCTCTACTTGAGCCTGGGGCGGGTGCCGCCGTAACGCTAACGGCATGGCCTGTAGGTCTCCCTCAGGGAGTTATGCCTGCGACTCCTTTAATTTTGTTTCTGTTCAGAAATTCCTCCCATGCCAGATTATCTCCATGTTTATCTCCCACGACAAAAGTGGTCTCCAAATGGGGGGAGGGGCATGCTGGGAATGGTGAGGGGCCGTGAGGGGGGAGCAGGCCACAGGAGTGTGCCGTGTCCGCGGATTCTTCCTGCCTTTTATCTGTGCCATATTCTTGCTCTACGAAAAGGTAATCCCCTCCTTTTTGAACGTTGCCAGGAGTATGGGAGTGCCTCACAATCCCACTCTCAGCCATGAGGGGGCTCCATGAGCAGCTTTGTATTCGTGGCATCCTTTTGGTCTCAGGCCCCGTCGTTTTCCGAGCACCCTGCCTCCCTACTCATGCCTGTGCGCTGCGTCACAGACAGTAATGACACCCCGCTGTTGTCTCCGATGGCCCGCACGGTGCTATCGTTACAGATGACCTACCATGGCACAGCGCCCCCTGCTGGCAAGGTGTTCCAGCTCAGTTCAGCCTGCTGCCAATGGTCTTAAATTAGTGTCCCCCCTTCCCCAAAACCACATTTAGTGGCTCGAAGTACTTGTCTGGTGATTATGAACATCGCATGTGTGCTGCTTTTGCCGCGGTCGGCTATTTGCACCCCCCCCCAGCCCCCTTAGTTTCAGGTGAGCCACAGCTGGGCGCCTTGCCAGCTGTCCACATCGCATTTGTGGAGGAGCCTTTTAAAAGGCAATTAAACCACAGAAACATGGTTCGGTATGGGGGGGGGGGGGGGCTCAGACAGAGGCTGCTTAATCACTTGCATCCCTTGCCGGCCCCAGTGCAGACCCAGCCCTCATGACATTTTATGTCCCTTTGATGACAGCAAGGAAGTATCATGTTTCCCCACTGTAAGTGGTGGGGGTGTCCACACCCCTATAGCCACAAAGGATCTTATTACATCGCGTAAAGGCCTGCATCAGCCGCAGCGTTACATGGTGTACACTGTCCCTCCCGTGGCAAGGGGGGGTTCTCGGCAATTCTGAGAGGGGAGACTTGCCGTTTAACCACTCAGAGATCGGAACCGAGCACAGGCCCCTGACGGGGGTGAGATCCCGTGGTCGCAGTTGGATCTCTGTCAGACTGGGTGTGGTCGCATTTTGACGGTTTCAGATTGGATGAATGTCAGACTGGGTGTGGTCGCATTTGGATCAATGTCAGACTGGGTGTGTTCGCATTTGGATCAATGTCAGACTGGGTGCCTTTGCATTTAGATCAATGTCAGACTGGGTGCCTTCGCATTTAGATCAATGTCAGACTGGATGTGGTCGCATTTGGATAAGTGTCAGACTGGGTGTGGTCGCATTTGGATCAGTGTCAGACTGGATGTGGTCGCATTTGGATCAATGTCAGACTGGATGTGGTCGCATTTGGATCAATGTCAGACTGGATGTGGTCGCATTTGGATCAGTGTCAGACTGGATGTGGTCGCATTTGGATCAATGTCAGACTGGGTGTGGTCGCATTTGGATCAATGTCAGACTGGGTGTGGTCGTGGCTGAGGGCCACTACTACAGCAGTTCATTTGTGTTTGTTAATCGACTTAGAGACATCCCTCGGCCCCCCGTCTCTGTTGTCTTACCTGCTCTGGCCACCTGCTTAATAACGTGGTGTCTTATCGCTGCTCGATTCAGAGGCAGCGGTGGAGGAATGGATTTCTATCGGGTGGGCTTTGGGGAATCACCATCCACCAGCGTTTCACCAAGACGTGACATGGTACAGGCTCCTCGGACAGGCAGGCCAAGTGCAGTACAGACTGCTGATGGCTGGGGTCAGACGGGGGGGGGGGTCCTGATTATCGGGGCCTGGGAGCCCCATCAGCGTTCCTAGGCGTCATGCTGCATACAGACCAGCACAATCAAGCGGCAAGCCCGTCCATCTGAAATAGCAGTGCGGTCTGATTGAGAGCTCTCAGCTGCCAGTCACTGCTTAGTGAGCCCTCAGCACCCCCCCGCAACCCCCCCGAGGAGTGAAGAGCCCACTCGCTGATGTCTGCTCCTCTCTGCGAGGGTGGGGGGGGGACACTGTTGTGACCGCTTCCATTAAGGGGCTGATGGGAAATCGTTCGCATTGGGACCTGTCTGCGAAAAATATCATTTCTGAGGCCAGAAATCAATGTTTAAAATTGTGAAAGAGAAAACTATTTACTTGGGGACGGTCTGGCACGCTGGCTAATTTGCGACTGGGACGAGATCCATCGGAAGATAAACGACTGAATCTGTGCTCAGGGGCAGGGCACCATCATCTAGAGCATCCCAGGGCCCAGTACCCCACCCTGTGGCCAGCAGACTGGGTTTAACCTGCCCTTTGACAACCTGCGTTAAGCACAGTGTTAAGTGGAATAGCTTCAGTTTATTTACTATTTTCACTGCGATAATAAAGTGTGTTTCCCTTAGTATGCACGCTGTAGTGCGCTGTCTAACAGTTGCACCCTGACCTTGCCGCCCCGTGAGGTTACCGCTGACCTGGATTCCGGCAGCTATGATTTGCTTCCAGCCGCCCTGTACTCCTGCCCCTTTATTCCGTGTCTATATCGATCCGCAGGTAGCTCTGACGAGACACGGTGGCTCCAGGATAAATCACCCAGATCCCTTCCCTGAATTCCACGCCTTCGCCCTACAGCCTAATGGCTTGGCTAATGATCAGCTTAGTTTCCATGCGAATCCATGCTGGTTCTCCCAGTGGGAGTGCACCCGTTGCTTATCTCCAGCCCCTTTAGTGAATCTCTGTGGTCCCACGTCTGTAGTGGCGGAGCTCCATGCCATCCACCTGGAGCCAGAGCACCCACGGTCCCCATCAGGGGTCTCTGTCATGGTCTGTCCCCTTCCTTCCCACATTGTTCAGCTGCTTGCCCCAAGTGGCCCAAGACCAACAGGCTCAAAAAGGCGACCCAGGTCCGACTCCCTCTGTTGGCCTCGTGATCCCATCGTGTGAATTTCCCCCACATGGTAATTTCCCCCCGGTGTGCTGCACATCCCTCTCTCTCTGGCCGGTGAGTGCGCCCGCATTCCCCCACTACCCCGCAATTTTCCGGAGATGCTGCTTGATTGCTGTGAGATGAGGGGGAATTGTCCAAACTGGAGATGCCTGTTGATTTTGTCTGTGCTGGGGGAGCATAGGAGCATAAGGGGGGGCACTGATCACAACACACTGGCCCTCCACAGTGAAAGATGCCCCCTGTGCCTCGCAGCCTCGCTGTGTGCTCACCAAACACAAAAGTAACAGTTAAAGTTTGCTGGCACGCAAAGCGATGTCATAGGAAGTGAAATCACAGAGCATGTAAGGCAATGTCCTGTGACTGTTCTCAGAGACAGCCCGCACTTACCGTAAGTCAGAGTAATATACTGGATGTATGCGTCCCTCCCCCACCCCCAGCATGGCCTGCAGTCCTCAGAAACCCCACACCCAAATATCTGCTGGTTTGATAAACTGATTAACTGGGCAACACAGATAAGGGGGGGTGGGGGGGCACAAGCTTGTGTCTGTGACTCACGGTGACTGACTGTGAAAAGCTTTCTATGTTACTGCCCCCGGGGGCCAAGGGGGACCTTCCTGACAGATCAGACCACCATTGAAGTCACCTCGAGTAACGGTCACGCATGTGCCATCTTGACTGTTGTGTCACCCCCCCCCCCTCCTGTATCTGGGCCGTCACTGTGGCCAACAGCTGTTATCGCTCCCATGTGATTTGGAAAGTCCCCCCTGGCTAATTGCTTAGCTTTCCTGTGGAATTCTGTGCTGTCTATCGTGGGGGGTTGATGGCATACCCTGGCTTCCTCTCCCAAACATCCCCCCACTCCTGGTGCATTTTCCATTAAAATGCAGACAGCAATAGTGCCGCTGAAAGGGGGATGTGATCGGGGCCCCAGTCCAAACAGTGTGTCAGCTGATCCGCTGTCCCCCACCTACCCGAGACACCACATTACCTGCTCAAGGACGAACACTTGGGGAATGTTAACCCAGGGGGATGGTGACTTTAATATAGCCTTTACTACCTGTGTTATCTTACTGGGTCACGGTGTCCACATAAGCATACAAACCTTTCCCATAATTCTTTGTTACTTGTCTCTCTATCACCCCCCCTAGTTCCCTGAGTCCTGACGTGGACCCTGACGCCGTCTTTCAGAGGGAGGGCTTCGGCCGGCAGAGCATGTCAGAGAAGCGGACCAAGCACTTCGGAGACTCCTCCCACCTGGAGTTAATGAAGACCCGCAAGTCTAAGAGCATGGACCTCGGTAATGGGGGGTGTCTGTTGCGGTCAGGTGCGGGCTCGGAAACACCCTTCCCCCCCAATCCCGCCCAGGGTGACTGGGGAGTCTGGAACCTGATCCTTGGTGTCTGTTGCTTCCTTCCGTTCCTCCTCCCTTGGTCAGAGGTTCCCAGCTCAGAGAGTACAGAAGCTAGGCTGATAGCTTATGGGCCCTTTGTTTCAAAAAAGAAAGCTTTAATTAGATATTTGTTATAGTTCAGCTCCTGTTTTTTTTGGCTCAGTAGAGTAGAGTCTTAATCTGCAGAGGATGTTTATGAAGTGCTCCTCTCCCGCGTACTTTGTCATAATTAATCAGTATTCTACCTAATTACACACCTAAGTGCTGCCGGTTATGGTGAATACCATTCCGGGTTTGGAGCACGGATTGATTCACAGGAAATCCTGCTCTGCTGGCAGAGGGAGGGGGTGCTGGTGTCCCTTCGACCCCCCCTATCTGGCATTTACATGGGGGGGGTTACAGCTTTCAATCCCCCTGAGTGTGGTGGATGTGGTGGTGTTGAGCGGCGTGACTACCTCGCTTTTCTGCAGTCAGCATGTGCCCTGTTGTGTCTGTCGGTTTCTTCTGCCCATTGGCCAACAACATCGTTGGCACCGGATTCACCTGAATGGTCTGATTCCAGACTGGGCTCAATTGTGATTGTCAGAGAAATTTCATTCCCACACAGTATTCTGGGTTGTGACAACGCTTTAATGCTGAGCTCAGGGAGCAGCCACCGTTCTGGCGAAAGTTACCGCGGAATTGCTCTCCAGACTTTGAGTTAACATACTTTTTATAATGGCACACAAACAACTTGCGTCCCCTCTCAGAACCGGATCAAACTGGCTTGGGGGGGCATATGCACTTTATACAGCCTGCAACTTATGGGTCTGGCCACCTGCATGCAGCCCCCACTCACCTGTAGCCTTCTGCGGTTTTCCTGTTGTGTCTGACAAGCGCTTCAAACCTTCATTTTTGCTCAGCTTTATGAACACAAAGTTGAAGCACATACTGCTGCACCAAAATTAACCCTTAATCCTCCTAAGTTTATATTCTTCAGTGTTAGCTGCCTAACACCTAGGTACTCTTGCATCAGTTGCATAAAGTTACATTTTAAATGCTGATTAC
>JAODLD010000001.1:15146712-15157992 GCA_026781065.1 Mormyrops boulengeri | reverse complement strand
CCCCCCCCCCCCCCCCCCCCCCCCCCCCCCCCCCCCCCCCCCCCCCCCCCCCCCCCCCCCCCCCCCCCCCCCGGATCAGGGTGTCAGAATTGAACAGCGGCGTATTTGCAGGTGTTTCCACGCTCTGCTGTCATTTTCCCGCTTTTGCCCTGCGCTCACATCCAAGACTGGACGCTGTTCATATGGGAGTGTATAAAACCTTAGTCACGATTCTGTGTAACTCTGGCAGGGGATGGTATGCCATCCCCAGCATGACCTCTCACCACCAACACGCCCCCCCACGCCCTTGCACCAGTGCACCCGCTAATTTAATTTAGCATTTAAAGGTGTGTGTCGGGACAGCGCACTCGCCGAATGAAGTTCCGACTGCTAAGTGGTGTGATTTATTCGGCGTGGTGAGCTTGACTACCGAGAACCGCAGCCCCCCGTTTAACCCCTTATCACCCACCATACTACAAGACGGATATCTACGTTATCCTGTTTAATGGAGGCTGTGCTTCCTGATGGCCCAGTGACGTCACAGGACGGCCCTGACCCTGCAGTTAGCCAGGGTGTGTCATACACTGTTGTACCTTGGAGTAACAGCTGGGCACTGTGTCACCAAATGGGGGCGCTGGAATGTCAGCCGACTGACTTCTCAATTTAAATGACACGCGGTACAGCCCTACTTGTTACCATGGAAATAGAGGAGGGGCACAGTTTTCCGGAAGGTGAGAACCTCCCGGGCGGTCCCTACTCTGTCCTTGGATGTTGGTGATGGAGATTTCTGGAAAGTTCTGGTTGGTGAAAGACCTCGCAGCCAATGGCTTCCTGTAACTGGGAGGAAATAGTTGGCTTTGTCTTCAACACTGCCTGAAAGCTTCCTCCCCTGAGGAGGAAGGGGTCCGGGAGGGGGGGATTCAGGCATCCCGTTCCCTGTCTGACTCAGGCCACAGATATGAGGTTCATAAATACTGCTTAATCGATACCGGCGCTTGCTTCTTCCGCTTCCTTGTCTATTCTTGTCCGTAATTTCAGAGCCTCCATTTAATTACGAGAGCACTGACGAGTAATTAGCTTTGGACACAAAAGGTACACGTTGATTATTTTTTGTTTTTGTGTGCTTTTTGTGCAGTTTTCTCAGTCCTCGCTGGAGAAAATCGCCCTTCGTCCTTGCCGATTCTGTAACTCTATTTTTCTTTCTCATCAGAATTCAGCCTTTATTTTAATTATTTTATGCAAGTGCCATGAATGTTTTTATTTAGCATTTGTGGATGTATTTCCTTTGCTTGGGGGTGGGGTATGTATTTGGGGCAGCCTCTTGCCTGCGTTCACACCACATGGTACCATTAATGTTTAAAAAAGAACCTCTGGGGGTAGGGGTACAGACCCAAAGCCCATGGTGCCAAGGTGGCTTTGCAATATCCTTCACCATCCACTAGCGGCTACTTGTAAGCAGCATTCAAATGGCCGGAGGTCCTGGAGGCAGGCCTGCTGGAGGCCGGACCCCACCCTGCCCCTATACTCAGCCCATCATCTCGCTAGGAGTGAGGCGCCAGTCCTGGGAACTAAATTCAATCAAAAGAAGAAAAAGTAATGAATCATCCGGGGGTTTTCTGTTCTTTGGTTCCTCCAAAAACCCATGGTGACATGGTCATGTTTTGTTGGCAGTCAGCTGATCTCAGTCAGGTGACCTCGGTTGGGCTTGGGGTTCCACCAAAGACTCGCGGAGCTTAATCATATGGATGTTATTCTGGAAGATGTCCCGTTTACAGAGCGGCATCCCATGGTGGGTGTAGCAGTCGGTGCCTGTGTTTATTTTTGGCTTCTTATGATAATAAAGTTCAGGGAGCATTGGCTCGAGATGAAGAGGCGTTGAAATGCTGTTGGGTTTGGGTGGGGATTTCCCCACATGGGGGGCGTATGGTGACCCTCCGCTATCTGCAGAGAGCACCAAGCCCAGAAGCAGGTTGCCGGGCCCATCTGGAACCACTGACGGTTCTGGCCATGGGCCGTGGGGTTGCCTGCCAGGGGAGTCCACCCCATGGCCTCGCCCCCGCCCTCGTTTTCTTCAGGGGGGCCCACCATCAGCATAGGGATGGGGGCGGCGGGTGGTGCATTGAATGGCCTCGTTGTCTGAGAGTGATGGCAGCAGAGGAATGTTCCAGAGTTCGGAGACCAGGAGGAGTCTGTGAGAAGGATCAGAAGGCTTTCTGGTGCCTTAATAGTTATAGGAACCTTGGGAAAACTGTCCCAGCCCCTTCAGGAAGGGGTCTGAAATTTCAGTAGCGCCTCCTGCTGGTCGGAGGCTTTTGACCTACCTGAGGCCTTGACAGATAACTGAAACGTGTTTGAATATTGAACATGAAAATATGTGGCATGAGGAGGGTATTTCCACACATCTCAGCAGCACCAGGAGAACATGCGTTTCCCGTGTCAGGCGTAAAGCAGTGCATTTTTTTGGGAATATTACCACGTTGCAGTGGCTCCCATCTCCAGAGTTTCATATCGATTCACAGAATCCAGGCCAAAACACGGGAGATCCGGGAGAGACAGGCACGGGAGCGCGAGTACGCCGAGATCCAGGACCTGAGCCTGGTGTCTGGCTCCGAGGAGGAGCACCTGTACGCGGGCATCGGCTCTATCGCCTCCTTCGACTCCTCACTGGACAGCGGCCACAGCCTGTCCCTGTACAACCAGCCACGGGGCCCTGGAGACGAGAAGCAGACCGCGGAGTCGCTGTATGCCCAGGTCAACAAGTCCCGCAATGGACACCCTCCCTCCGGTGACAGGTAGGGGGTGCCGTCCTCGCTTTGTACACTCGTTGGTCGTCTTGGGCTCCTCATTGTTTTCGGATGATCACCCCAGCCCACCCCAAGAGGTTCAAATCTTGCTGTACTTACTGTATCTCCCCTTTGTACACCTTGGAAGCGGGTCAAGCATCCATGTAATCTAATCATTTCCAGGGTGTGAAAAGGGAATGATTGCCACTCTGCAACTCCCGTTTTGTGTCACAGTCTTGGGTTGTGTTCCTGTGGGGGGATGCACATCTTTACATCTTCACACGCTTTGTTCCTGAACATGGATAACATGGTCTTCAAGTCAAACTAAATATTTATTATTAAGACAAATTTCTGGGTGTTTTCATGCTATAAAAATTAGCTCATGCGTCGGCCCTATTATTGCTGGGGATACATGGTGTTCTCTGGGACTTCGTTTGTCTGATGTACATCCTTCCATCCCTCCGTCCGTCTCCTTGCCTGTTCTTGTTGCAGTTCCTCCTACCTCGCTGCTGTCTTTTCACTGTGCGGAGGTATCATGTCTTTATCTCCATGTGATTATTTTTTCGTGAGCCTACCACCTGTCACTCACCTACTGCTGGTGACCTTTTGACAAGGCGCAGTGGGATTATTAGACTGTTCCCCCTGAGTTCCTCCCACTGCGGGCCATGGAACCGGGGGCAGGGGGTTGGGGGGGGGAGCACATGTGACATGTTATCTTTTATCAAACAGGCAGTGAAATCCACCTGCCGATAAGCTCTGTGTCTGGGGTGGTGAGGTCGATATGTTCAGATGAAGTCACGGTTTGTTTACACCCCAGCAGAGCTCTGAGTGTCCGCAGGCAAAAATATATGTAATAATAATAATCATCTTCGAGTTGTTATCTCCCGCAAACAGCATGGTCCAGGTGCCCAGGACCTACAGGACATTGATGAACATAATGATTGGCCATGGCTGCTTTGCAGGCTGCCGGAGCCTTTGTGTGGATTCATTATTTAAGGTCCCAATGCTCTAATCCACACAAATCTGAACCCCTGGGAAATGCTCGCTCTTTATGAACACCTATAAATCATGATGCCGCTTTGGCCTTTCATTGGAGGACGGGCTGGCTTATTGCAGGGCTCCATGTCATGGGAGGGAAATGTTAACCCTTCGAGGTGCAGCCAGGATGTGGTATGGCGTGTGACAGGATCTGTTCCAGCATGTGATTTTATGAGATTTTATTGTTTTTTGGCTTGGTTATCTGCCAGAGCCATCTACATGACAACCTGGCGTCATTTAAAAAGATCCCTTTGGGGGAGGGGTTTTCTCTCTTTGCAATGACATCTCAGAATCCCCAACGAGATAAACATCTTTTGTTTAGTGTGTTGCATTAGTAAAGATACTCATTCTTGCCATTTTTGTTCTTGTGCTGTTTTATTTTGTAATTAGTCATGTAATTAAATCTTGATTTAATTCTAATTAAATAATACATTTTAGTTTCTCTCTGTGTTTAGGTCCTCCTCTGTCTGTAGAATGTATAAAATATCTCACCTGTTTTAACTCCTGCTTTCCCTCTCAATAGGCACTAAGTAGATTCATCTCTGACCTTGTACACATTTCTTTTATCCCCGTTTACATGAAGGAGGTCTGTGTATAAAAGCAGCAAACCTGGAAGTATCCCTGACCCGAGAAAAAGCTGGTCTCTCTGGCTGTAGCTGATCTCCAGTGGCTGTTTAACCATCGGGGAATGATTTCAGCAACATCAAACATCTAAACAAAAGGATGCAAGAATGTTTCTGTTCTTTGTGTGGGTGGATGCACAGAACAGAGATGAAATTGTAAACATGTCTCAGGTTGGGCTCCACACACGTGACCGAGTGGATGGTGATTTCCGGGCCAGTAAGGGTCTGGAGTTCACAGTCATGCTTCCGACAGTCAGCCTTGCTGCTCAGTGCGCAGATGAACGAGATGAGGAGGGTGTGAGGTTTCTGATGGATGTGCAGTAATTACCCCCTCCCCCCCACTCCCTGCAGAGACCCAGAGACTATCTGCGGAATGTTTTTTAATTGTTTAACTTTGCGGAAAAGCTGGAAATTTATGACATTCCCACTGTACGAGGAATCTAATCACCAGGAGATGCTCCGAGATGCATCCCAGCCGTTGTGAAGTGAAATCCTCTATGGAAATCTCACCCGACCTTTCCGGCTCACGGAGTCTCCAAGGCAATGTGGTTCGGTCAGAGAGGCCGTGATGTTATGGTTTGCGGCGAGGTCAGCTCTATCTGAACAGGCAGCTACAATAATTACTTTCTTATTTTGTTTGTGTTCATGCCCCCCACTGGCATGTGGCATGTGAAGAGCATTGGATGAAAGGGGGGGTAGTGATTCTGGAGCAAGGTCATCAGGGTCGGCTATTCTCCTGACCTTGGTGTCAGTGGATGCTTGTGTCTGACCACGCGTGGAAGATTCTCCAGATTAGTTCTTGGTGGTCAGGCTGACTGGTGACTATGGACATGGGGACAGAGTAAGGCATGTTATTCCAGAACTTCTACTACCAATCCTGTCCATCATCATCCTCATCATTATTCGGGGGCAGGTTAGAATGTTGTGCCTGTGGAAGGTTAGGGTTAGGATTAGAAGGGTTGTTGGTTCAAATCCCCGGCTCAGCAGAGTGATGTCACCACTGGAACCCTGAGCCAAGGCCCTTCACCCCTATTTGCTTCAGGGATCGTCTGATCCTACTTTCAGAAAAATGTTTGTCGCTTTGGATAAAAGTATCTGATAAATACATGTAAAATTATTAAAGTACGTAAAGTATGTAAAGTCGTCAGGTAAAGTATGTAAAGTCAGGTAAAGTATGTAAAGTCTTTTTCTTATATTTTATAAAGGTGAGTAACTCAGTTCTGAGGGTCCAGCAGATGTGCCATGATTCTGCTGGGATTAATCTTTGAAAATGATTTCTAACTAACCCAGCACGTGCCATGATTAAATAACAATAACTCACTATGCGTGTGTTAGCAGAAGCCGTTAGTCGTTTGGGGCTCGACCCTCAACGCACCGCGATTTGCAGACGGTGATTGAGCTTCTCCCGAAATGCCTCACAGTGCTTCTCCATCTCTGCTGGCTCCCTATCATTCCTGCACGTGGCTAAAACGCACTTTATTGGCGCTGGTGTGAACTGCCGCTAAATTATCTGCATTAATTTGTGTTTAGCTTGCAGGCTCGCCGTTTGTATTAATAACATTAAACGGCTCGAAATTAATTCATATTCTAAACAGTCACACGTAGCTGGCATCAATTTTGTGCGTCTGGTTACTCCATCAGCACAGCAAAGCAAACACAAACATCAATTTGCATTTTCAAATTAAACCTAATAGAGGCCAGGTAATTTGAAATTTCCACTGCAAACACTGTAGTTGCTTAAAGTGTGCTGGGGTCTCTTGGTAAATGGAAAATACTTCCGCGTTTCAAGGTTGGATTCTTTTGTTTTGTGAAAACTGCTGATTTAGAGCGTAAAATAAGGAACACTTTGAAGTCTCCTTGCTGAGCCTGACGTGAATGCGGAGGGTTGAGGCAGCGATAAGGAGGCTCACTTCCTGTCACAAGACCTCAGGAACAGGAAGTGAGAGTTCCTCCCTGTTAAACAGCCCCTTTTTTCATTTCTGTTTTTATTATTGTTTTTTCCTTGTTCGTCTCCGTGCTCTTGCTGAGAGACCTTGAGGTTAAGGTCATTCCCCAAGATATTTCAGATGTCTTTCAAGGTCCCTCTCCAGCTGACAGGGATGGCAAGCTTTTGTCAGAGATTCACCTAGAGGCTGACTTGGCCAGGAGGGGGATGTAAAGTGAGCCGAACCAGGTCCCTTTTACACTCCCCAGATCCTCCACTGGGGGCTGAAAGACTGATAAAGCCCCCCACCCACCAGCCAATCTCTAGCTATTATAATCCATTACAGTTAAAGCAGGCCATTTGGCTTTGCAGAGACGGCCAGCCTGTCCCTCGTCCACTTCCAGGATTTATCGCGCGGATAATGGTGAGGGACGAGCGGGGGGACGGTGGGGGGGCAGTCGCTCGATTGGAACACTGCAGCCAGTCCACTGCTCGGTTCCATGAAAACTCCCTCCACGGCTGAGCCCTGACTTTGCCTGCGGTGTGATTTGTTCGGAAATTGCCATCTTTCCAACATGGGTGCGGCTTAACCATGTCCGGACTGACCAGCACCGGCAGGGATGCTGTGACCCTGACGATGGTGTGGCCGATGGTGACAATGGTTCTGACAGTGTAATCGTCAGTCTTACCTATCTGTA
The DNA here is from genome assembly GCA_026781065.1 of Mormyrops boulengeri. Taxonomy (NCBI): domain Eukaryota; kingdom Metazoa; phylum Chordata; class Actinopteri; order Osteoglossiformes; family Mormyridae; genus Mormyrops; species Mormyrops boulengeri. The sequence goes on along the minus strand of JAODLD010000001.1, from coordinate 15,150,947 downwards.
TTTATGTGGGAGAAAGCTACCATATCTGTGGCATCCGCTGACAGTCATGTGACCCCCGTGACATGTCCGGCCAAGCTGACCGCTGCCTCCCGCCTGTCGAGTCTCGTGAGGGTTTCTCAATTCACTTCCACTTTTTCTCGTGCCAGGCAGGGGTCAGACAGGCATCTGTTTGGAGCGTCGCTAATGTAAACAAATGAAACAGGATGTTATATCCTTATCTAAGCTGATGCAGTCCAATCTGGATGACATCTGGACGTTAATAACTGAAAATACTCTTACAATGTCTTGTTACATGCATAACAGCTGTCCTGGACAGTTTTTATTTTTGTTTGAGAGTGAATCTTAGCACGGCAATGTGAGCGTCTGCATTATCGGCGGTCTGGGATTTGGACCTACTCCCATGAAAACCTGGGCCAGCCTGACCCCCACATCACCGGATCCTCCATGATTTGGGTGTGAGATTCGCTCATCAGTTAAGCATCCCTGACATCTGACTCAAGGGGCTTTTTTATCAGCGTCAGAACACCTGGGGAAGGTCCTGGCCATTTATGGGGTTGGACCTGCTCCCCTTCTTGGCTGCCGTCCGGCAGACGAGGGCGTGACTTTGAGGATCAGAGCTTAAATCTCTCCCCCTTCTTGTTTTTTTTCTTCCTAATTTCTCCTACTTGGAAAAACACGTTGCAGCTGGATAAATAAATGCCAGGCATATTTGTGTTTTCCTTCGTCCCCCACCGGACGACCCAGCATTTTTAATGCAGCCCAATCAAAAGCGGCTCCAGCTTAATTGCTCTACTTAAACGAGCCAGCAGGCCGCTCATTAGGGCGTGAGAGGGGAGTGAGACCTTTTTCCCGGGGAGGGAATGAGGATCTGGGCCCAGACGGTGTTTGAGTTCTCCCCTCTGCAGTGAGCAAGGGCAGGATGTGAACCGGTGGTCTGTTTATCTGGACCTTCACTCAAAGCCATTAACAAGCTACTTGTTCTGTTTTTTTAAAAGTGAGTCCTGTTTTTTGCGGCTTCTTTAGAAATTATCCATAATTGCTATTTAGGGCTCTGGTCCGTGTGGCAAATGAACGGCTCACGGAGTGCCATTTAGCTGAACTGTCGTCCTCGGGGTTATGGGCCGTGTGGCAAATGGACGGCTTGTGGAGTGCTGTTTAGCTGGTCTGTCGTCCTCGAGGTTATGGACCATGTGGCAAATGGACGGCTCGCGGAGTGCCGTTTTGCTGGTCTGTCGTCCTCGGGGTTATGGGCCGTGTGCCAAATGGACGGCTCGCCGAGTGCCATTTAGCTAGTCTGTCGTCCTCAGGGTTATGGACCGTGTGGCGAATGGACGGCTCGCCGAGTGCTGTTTTGCTGTTCTGTCCTTCTCGGGGTTATGGGCCGTGTGGCAAATGGACGGCTCGCAGAGTGCCATTTAGCTGAACTGTCGTCCTCAGGGTTATGGGCCGTGTGGCAAATGGACAGCTCACTGAGTGCCGTTTCGCTGGTCTGTCGTCCTCGGGGTTATGGGCCATGTTTATGAACATCTGTGCTTGTGCATAGGCCTGCAGGTTTGGAAGGAACGGCCCATAAGCTGGTCAGCATCCCCTACAGGGAGGGGAAATCACGGGCTTACTTTCTCCGCAGTTCATTCAGAGATAAATGATCTGGCAAGCTTGATCACACACATCTGCCTGATGCAGGTGCCGAATTGGCTCTCTTATCTGACTGGGGAAAGACAAAGAAAGGAAGAAAGAAGAAAATGATAATGTGTGTTTGCAGCCTGGTGCCCATAATGAGTGACACTTAGAGCTCGCTTGCCGCGGTCAGCTCCGCCAAGCAAGGCAGTGCTAAAGGTCTTGCATGTTTCCATGGCGATTTTCCAATTGATTGCGGAAGCGTTCACTCGACTCGTTCATGTTTGTGTCTGAGCTTCTTCAGGATTCGGTTATCGCCGTGGAGATCTTTCCCGTCACCAGGGATACTGAAACGGGATAGGAGCTTGTATCTGTGATAGAGCAAAGAGCTGTTTTTCCTCTTTTTAATGTTTCAACTGAAGGTCCTGTGGGAGGTGCATTGTAGGCGGGCTGACAATGATCCGTTTGTCCTGTTTCTTTCGTTCAGTGAGCCGGCACCAAACATCAGGAAGTGATGAAGATGTATGTATGTAGTTCCCGGGGTTTGAATGTGGCCTTGGAGCCTTAATACATTCCAGCCAGACATGAAAGGGCGACTGGGCTCCTCCTCTGTGTCTGCTCCACATGTGAGGTAGGCCTGAGCCCGTTGAAACCAGCCCGTTCGGAGGCCAGTGGGCCAGTAATGTGGAGCTGCACATGCCAGCTTGACGTGGTGTGGCATAGTGTGGTGAGGCTTAATTTAGCTTACCCTGGGCAGGTTGCTTCCAAAACACTGTTTGCCTGAAGATGTCCCACCAGCGCCATCCCTACATACAGTGATAGTTCCCTGATGGTGGTACCATGTGACTGTAGCCTAGCGAGGCCTCATTAGCGTCCTGGGTGCAGGCGTTGACTCTGCCCCCCTGCTAGCTGCTCTCGGTTAAGGTTGGCCTTAACGTTTTGACATGTCAGTCAAAGTCCTCATGCTTCTCACATAACCTGCAGGTCCAGTTGACCTGACGTCACCTGTTTTTTTTTTTCCCTCTCTATCTCTGAGTCCCTGTCCCTCCTTGCCCTTGAGGATGTCCAGCCCGTAACTGGCTGAATGTAGGGATCTCATTAGTGGATGGGTATTTTTGGTAGGGTGTGATTTCGTTAAGGTTTCCTTTGGCGGGACGCATCCACGGGGGGTTCAGCTCCTCTAGGCTTTGTCTCAAGGCTGGCAAGCCGATCGCCTCTTTTCCTGATGGCTGTTCTTGGTGGAGCCGACTTTCTCCACATGACTGGTAACCTGTTTCAGTAACCTGCTTTTCCAGACCCATTCCAGGCTTCCATTGTGGATGTTTCCCCACATTCCCAAAGCAGCAGAGCATGTTCCCCAGAATGAGGGCAGTGTCGGAGATCCCATGTCCCAGGCCCTTTGTCTTCCCCGTTTCCATACCAGGCTCCTAATTGCACACTCTCTCTCTTGGACCAGCCCGGCTGCTGAGGGAGAGGCCCGCTGGCTGGGCAGGCTTTGGGAAACCACATTGGCTCCTGGGATATGTTCTCCTCTGACAGCCACCCACTCATACTGCTCCTCCTGGAATTACCTGGCTGCAGAATGTTCCAGAGCCCGAAAGCAGAACAATCACAATTAAGAGTGGATTGGTGCAGACTGGCTTAGTTCTGGAATTAGTCACCCCGTGTGCCAGTGCCCCCCTAACCCCTCCCCATCCCTTTTCCCCAGCCTCGGGGCACCTGTGACTCCCTTTTGGGCAAAGCCAGCCCATAATCAGATATCCAGCTCATCTCTGGCACCCACTACAGGATGCTGCAGGTGGCGATCTCTTGTTTAAGGACACTCCCCGGAGCGTTGGCTTTAATTTCCCACCAGCAGCCCAGTTTGTGTGTGTCTTTAAAAGCTGCTGCCCCCCCCCCCCGGCAAAACATTGGCGGGTGTTATTGAAATGGGGAATACCATAGCAGTGGATCAGCATCAACCTGCGATAATCTGTATCACGCACCAATCCAGACGGGCTCCCCTCTTCCTGTGTGTCCGATGGGCAGCGATTTTCCTAGTTTGTGAGACACTCTCACGCCTTGATCCATAGCTGTCATGGTGTATGGGGGCATGACGCCGTTGTCCCTCCCCCCTCCCACCACCCCTATCCCCTCCATTGCCGTCCATCTTTCAGTCTAGCTGAGTGGTCAGGTGATTGGCGCAGCCCTGGATCTGATAAGTGTCCCTTGAAGGAGGGCCCCCCTTCAAAGCTTCAGACTCTGGGAGGCGATAAAGTACCAGCAATCAGACAGGGGGCACCATTACTGTGCTTGTTATCACTCTTTTCAGTGACCTTGCTCTTCCTTACTCTGGAGTTAATGGCTGAGTCTTAATTGTACTCTTGGTAACTTCATCCCCGTTTTTTTTTTTTTTAAACTTTCTCTTGTAACTCACCAGGGGCTTTATGGGTGGGGCATTCTCGCCTTTAACGATGTGTGGGGGTGTTTAGTTGCCTTCCTCTGCTTCCCTTGCTGATTTGCCCGAAGCTTGGGCCATGTCAGTGATGTCTTCTCCAGTATGCTGATGTTCCTTCTGTGCTGCCTCTTCCCTTTGGACATCTTACATTCGCCTGGCAGCCTGGTGCTGTGAGGTCATG
>JAODLD010000001.1:15106536-15120276 GCA_026781065.1 Mormyrops boulengeri | reverse complement strand
AGTGAGGAGCGGGGGAATTACAGCTGCCAAGCTAAGGCTAATGAGACAGGGGGGTGGATGCGAAAGTGGCGCGGCCGGCCGGCCTGAGCAGGGCATTCTTCAGACGGCAGGCCCATTAAAACCCGCGGCTCGCCAAAGCCCCTTTGTTAGTGGTGAGTGGCCCATTGTGGCCGCCCCTGAGAAGGCGAGACGAGATCAAGGCCAGACTGGGGGGGGGGGGGGTCCGGCGCACCGGCCCAAACTCCGCTCAAGTGCCGCTCGTCTTAAACGCCAAAGGCCTTGAGGAGACGCCTGCTTTCGGAAGCTCGGAGTGGCTCCCTGTCATTAGCCAAGCCTGTTTTTTTACAGTTAGCACCATTGTATTGCATCATAATAGCACTTATAAACAACATTTACATCCATTAGCTGGTGCTAATTTTGCATAAATCTTCCCACCTCAATTTAGCAGTTAATGGTTAACAGTTCTTATTTTGGAACACCCGATTACCCATCTGCCCGCGTGTGATCATTTATCGGCTTTGTGAAATTGGTTCTAAACCCAGCAGTGTCTCAAAGAAACGGCTTATGGGTGACGTTCAAGGTTTGCCCCTCAAATAAAAAGGAATATTGTCCTTTGCAAAATAATAATAAATGAGCCTTGAGGTACAAAAAAGAACAGTGATCGTGTGCGTGTGGCGAGCCGCGTCCTGCCCGGCCGCTGGAGGCGGTTGTATGTAGCTGGTGCTGCTATTTATGTCTTTTTTTGTGCCTCTCCTTCCTGCTTGCATGAACAGTCCATGTGGGGAACACAGTGCTTCATCATTACAAGGTGAACTATCCCCCAGTGTGTGTTGTTATTAATAAATGTCAGATAGGGGGGTCATGAGAGACAACTCTGTAAAAAGAACCTTGGTGAGACATGTAGGCCACAGCTGGGAGTGGAAAACAAAGCCCGGCCCCCCCCCCCCACACACACACACACACACACACACACACACACAGAACACCTGGGATAATGCATGACAGAAACCTCTGCTCCCTACGTTGGCTGTGAAAAAATACTTTACTGTGTTCGTCAAGGCTTCCGCAAAGCTTACCAGACCTACCCGGTTCTAGGATTTGATGGTCCCCCACCTTTACATTTTCAAAGGGGGGAGGGCGTCCCACAATAAAGCTTGCTGAGCCAGGGTACTCCGAAATGTATACAAAAATGTGGGACAAGTCACTAAATGATTTTAGAAACAATTTTTTAGGGGGGTGGAAACCTCACTATAAAGGGTCTAGAACCGCCCGTGTGCAGGACTTTTGCATAAGGCTGATAATATGCGTATTATGTGCTAATTTACCGTGCCCGCTCCCACATCCTCATGGCTCGGTCAACCAGCGGCTTTGCCGAACTGTACATGCCATTTAAACTCCCGTGGAATTCTGGGATACCTCGTACTGACCGCGTCACATACTGAGGCAGTATTTACAGTGACATCTTGATTGTGGGTGGTACTATAACACATGAGAGAAACAGCTAAAGAATTACTGCATTTCTCAGATAATGGTACCTTGTGAAAAGGTATCTGTGTCTTTTCAGAAATGTAGCTACATGCTACATCCCTGCAAGTGCGAAATGTGCTGGCCGAGACGAAGATGCACGGTGTCCCCAGGCCAAGATGCATAGACCCCACACTTCTTTGGTACCAGAAATAATCTCACAGATATAGTATGCGCTTACACTAACAAATATTAGATAACATTAACATTTATATATTATATGATGTTATGTGATCCAAATCATTTTCAGTATTGATTTTGGCTTATGCGTTGTCTGCAAATTTCTGCACTTTTTTGGCATGCTTCAAACATATTCCCATTTAATTGTTCACGGTCAACTCACAAATAAACAAAACCCCCTAACGTCAAATACGCGAATCTGTAGGGGTGACTGTACTTTGATGCTACAGCTGCAGCCAGGCAGAAGTGCGCCACCCACTGGTCATTTCTCACCTTGCTTTCTGTGAGACACATTTACTCATGTGTATATACAAGTAATAGCCAATTAGGTCAAGTTAACATTGTGTCCCCTTGGAGCAGTTGGAGTATAGGACCATAGTGAAGGGTCCAACAGAGTCTCTCTGTGGCCACAGGATTTTGAACCCAGAACCTTCCAGACATTGGCCCATATTCCTCTTCCAGTGAGACAGACACTACCCCTGTGAACACCCATAAAGATGAGCACGCTTGCGCCACCTGATGGGCACATGGATGCCCACAGCCTGCAGTTTTAAAGAAGCACACCCTGTCATGCCCAGAATGGCACCGACAGCCAAAGAGAGCGCGGGATTAATTACTTTCTGAAAACGGCATGAAAGCGGTAGCTGGTGTGACTTTGCCCCACACTTTTTAAGACTGAGCAAGGTAGCTTTTGATGTCCCTCTTCTCTGTGAAACTCCACACATGCTCAGTTGCTTCCGTCTGAAAATGTCGGCAGCGATGCCAGAAAACAAAAATAAGAGGGAATAGTCAGAGATGCATTTCAGCATGATCGCAGGAGTGCTAGGTTTAACCCTCTCGCGCCAACACAGTTAAAGTTCACACTGTTTGGTTTTGCTTACAACCAGATGAATTTGTCAACTATGCAGCCTAAATTGTTGCTTTCTTTCAGGAGGTCATGAGCCCAGTTAACAACATGTCAGCCTCCCTGACTTCCACCAATCATGTTTAGCTCACATAGCGTGACCCCACCTCCCAGGAGCGCCACCTACAGGTAGTCGTATGTGTATCACGCCAGAGCTGGTCCTGTTGGTGCAGGTTTATGTGAGAGGGATGACGTTGATAACTCACAGTGGCTCCTTCAATTAGGACATTAAGTAGTTAGATGGGATGCATTAACAACCCATTCTGTGATGCTTTCAAATGAACTAAAATAATCCCATTTTTTGTTGCGATTTGTTGCGTTCTTGCCTTAGGAATGCAGTTCTCCCTGCAGTGTGTTGTAAAGACCTACATTTTGATCAATAAGGTTTCCAAAATGGAAATTTCACAGGTCAAAGGTCACAGTGTGGGTCTGCCATCAGGCTGTCATTTAGTCTATAATGAGAGGAACTTTTCTGTCACCGTAAGTGCTGAATGAGTGACCTTAGAATGTATTTCATGTAATCTTCTGTTCAGAGTAGTTTGCCATTTTTAACCCAAATACAAGTCTGTGGGTTTTATCTGAGAAATGCATGGTTCAAAGCCCTATCCGAGCAGGTCACTGCTGGGTCTCAATCCAACAAACCAGTTGGTCTGAGGCCACATTTCTAGCAGACTTTCTACATGCTATCTGGATCGATGTGCAGAGGAAAGCAAATTTTGGGTCGTACTCCCGGGCAGAGTGGCACTCGAGACTAATCTCAGTTTGGACCTCGGTGCTGATTACGGGCATGATCAGTCAAAGCAGCATTTGTCACATTGGTGTCAGTGCCTGTCTCCATCACAGAATGACTTATTATGTCTTAGTTCTTTATTCTGCAGTTTATATTTCACAATAGATCAAGAGGTACACCTTTAGTCGGCTGAGACATTTTCTCCAATGTACCTTTTTTTCAAATGCTCTTCATTTATTTTACCATCCATCCCTCCATCCCCCAACTTCTTATCCAGTAGAGGGTGACGGGTCGCTTGTTCTCTTCTCTCCTCTTGGAATAGTGTCATGCGCCAACGGCGGAGTTTCACTGACCCGTGACCTTCAAGGTCGCCCAGTGTTGGTTTTGCTACAGCAGGGATCAGTGCGACAACCCCCCACCCCATCTGTACCCTGCTGTACGGCACAGCAGCTTGTGGCCTCTGTCTTCCCCAAGAGAGACGTAACCCAGGCCCCTGCTCTGGCTGGTCCAGTGCCCAGTGACACACACCCGCAGGCCCAACATCTTCAACTTTCAACCCAATAACTCGATGACTTTGGGAAACATCCTTAAAACGTGGTCGCTTCTCCTGCCGGCTCGTGATTATAGATTAGACTAATTCTCGACCTTGCATCAAGGGTATTTTCCTGTAACTCTTTAAAAGATAGGCACTGCAAATGTCTTTTGTGCGATACATATTTTATGCAGTAGAAATATGCACTTTGTGTCGGGGTGGATGTCTGTTAGAGAGATCTCTGTAACACGCTCGCTATGGTAAAGCAGTCTCGGAAAAACTGATATAGGTTTGAATGAAGATTAAAAACGATGTGGCCGCATGATGTTATTACATTTTTCTGCTCTTGACTCACCAGTTTAATAGAGAATAATTCATCTGGTAAATAGGCTGTAAAAACTGTATCGTCACATGAAAACAGAACCATTTGTTGATTAAGAACATTGCTTCCCACAAAGAGTCTGGCACTGAGCCATTTCCATATTCATTTTCAGCATCGATTCCAGTTGGTCTTATATTTCATAGAGTTCTGCGAGTGTATGACCCCGATTTTGGACTGTTTATTAAAAGGGTACTGTCCGTCACTGGTGTCATGATAGTTTTGCTGCGCCGGTCACACATAGAGTTCTGACCGTGGGACATCAAAGTCCGGCCTCTCCGTGGTTGCCAGCGGCAACCACAAATCAAACGGTGCTTCTGTAAAGCCCCCCCCCCAGCAAAACCCAGGCAAGCAAGTGTATGGAGGAAAGCTGACTCCTGTTCGGGAAGGCCCCCCACCCTCCAGGCCTGCCCCCATCCAGCCAGCGGTGTCAAAGAGAATTCCCCAGTAACGCAGCCCATGGGGGGGTTGGACGCTTGGGAGCTCAGCGTGCTATTGGCTGCAGACAGCCTAGAGCGTGTACTCTACCTGCACCGTGACGTCCACAACCCTAACAAAGCCACACAGCACCTGCGCTACGCTAACATTCCTCTGCTCGTATTCTCATGGATCAAACCGTTACTCTTTACACATAGCGAAGTTTGCTTCGGTTTTTTGCATCCCGATGAGCGGCCTAATCCGCGGTGGGCGACGCTACGCCTCCGATGCGGCAGGATGCGCGAGGACCGCGTCACTGCCAAGCCCCTCCAACACCTCCAGTCAGACGTCTCCTGTCCGTGTAGCGAGTGTAGCTTCAGCAGGAGTTCCCATTAACTGCTGATCAGTTGATGATGAAATTAAATCCCAATACATGCTGGAATTGAGGTAATTTCCATGCACTGATGCTTAAATTAACATCCCTTATCCTGCAGCCAATTTTCATGTGGATACCCCCCCCCACACCTCCACCCCCGCCATAACTATTTGAGATCTCAGCTTTTTCAAGATTAACCTTTTTACCCCCTAATAAATGGTCTGTATTGACATCAAAGGAACAGGAAAATAACGCAAGTTCCTCTGGGAGGGGGTCCTGGGTTCTTTCCGTAAGGGTCTTGGTTGTGCTGCCCCCCCCCCCCCCCACACAGACACACACCGCACCCTGATCAGTCGTAATAACATTTGCCCGCTCGAAAACCGCGGCCCTCTTTGTCTTTTTAATTAAACTCAGCCAAGGTTTGGAGGCTATTTGACCTTTGGCGGCTCCTCATCGTGGGGAGGGCTGGCAGCCCGTTTCCATCTGCATGCATTAAAGCTTCCCATTTCAGCAACATTCCGTGCGGCTTTACGGATTACGGGGGGAAGAGCCCTACGTTCAGACCCGCGAAACTCACCTAATCTGCGATGCCAGTGGCTCATTACGCAGATAACAGGAGAGGTCCAGGACAGCCTCACCGCCCTCCCCCCCCAAGAAGGGGGTGTGGGGGGGAGATCTCCTTTAAAGGCTGGGTTAGGGTGAAGGGTCCCGCCATGGCCTCAGCTGTGTACTCACTGGCTGTGACCACCAGCTCCGCATCAGGCGACCGTAATTGCTACCGATCCGCCATAGTAGTGACGTTTTAACCCGGCCCAAGTGCCATTACCAGCCTCCCCTGGAAGGCTTCCGTACGCCTGGCCCTGGGCAGACAGGTCTCCTGCAGGTGGAGCCACACCGCCTGTGCTGCGCCAGTTGGACACTTGGTAAGGGAATGTGGGACCATCAGGCAGGTATGTCAGACATTTGGGGCAGCAAATTATGGCACTGAACTGGAAATAACTGAAGGTGAGATTTTGGTGAATATGGACCATCGCAATAACGGGATGCTAATACTCTTTAATCTTTGTCAACAACTATAGCAGGTGACAGGTTGTTAAGGAAGGCTCAAAATTTTATTTCACCGCCTTAAACCAAATTCACTGTAATTGTGTGTAACGAACATTAGAACTACGCAATGCAATACATTAGCATTGTCTGTAATGAGTAATAATATCAGGAAACAAAGAGCCTTGTAATCGCGCGTGACTCTGGGCATTAGGATCGCGTGTGACTCTGGGCATTAGGATCGCGTGTGACTCTGGGCGTTAGGATCGCGTGTGACTCTGGGCGTTAAGATCGCGTGTGACTCTGGGCATTGGCGCGATGGGCTGCCCCCTCACGGCAGTCCTTGTACGCATCCCCAGTCTTGCTCGGCGCCGGCTTTGGGGAGCAGTGCCACCGCATTCTTGGCCCTGTTGCCGTAGTGGCAGGCATGCGTGAGCGCGATAACCGGGCCTGCCGTTTGACACGCGCTGAAATCCAATCCCTCGCCTCTGCTTGAGCTTTGGCAGAGTCCGTCCTTTATCTACGGCAAAGGGGGGGAGGGGGTTACCGGGGCCGGGGAGGGGGATGCTGGTTCAGGGGGTGTAATGTTTGGATAAATCCAGAATTTTCCTCCAAACGCCGTCCTCCCACTTGGCCACGGCATAAACGTGGCTCCCACAATGCATTGCGAGCAGCATTCCGGCTCTGCCGCCCCCGTGCGACGCCCACAATGTGGGGAAGATAACTGAAGCTGGGCCGCCGCACCTCGCGTGCCTGAAAGGGAACAACGGCCCACGCCGCAGCACCGCTTTGACCGGCAGCGCATTTTAACTATTGATGCAAAATAGCTGCGAGTGACATAAGCAGATGCAGGCTGACGGGCTCAGTCAGATGAGCCCATACATTATTAATAGGGCCCTTTGGAGCAAATGAATGCGGCTCGGTCCCTGGCTGGGGGCCAGCTGACATCCGGGGGGCCTCTGTGTTATACAGGTGAGCCAGAGCTTTTAATCGCCATTGTTCAGGCCCACGTTGCTGGCCCGGGTGCCCCAGGGTGCTGCCATGTCCGCGGAGGCTGGGGTGTCCAGCTCGGGTCAGGTCCCAAGGGTCCCTGGATCCCAGTCTTGACCCCCCTGTCGTCAAGAGCCAGGGCATGACCACGCCAGGGCCATTTAAGGGTCACCCACTTGTGAGCACTCTTGCCGCCTGACTCCTTGGAAACAGAATGGAAGTGCAGAATGCAGGGAACAGTATAGAGTGACTCGACAGGCTGGTTCACTGTAAACGCTGATCATGGGGAATCCTGTCCTATTAAAGCTATTTAGTGAGCATGCTAATGTACCATTAGAATGAGCATCACTATGCATCACTTCTCACAATAATTTTAACTAAAATTACTCTGTATTAATCGAAGTATAAGCACTTAAAATGGCATTGGTCTGCCGTATTAATACTCTGTAATCTTCTAGATAGCCTAGAATGCTATACAGTACTTTCCATGTACTAATATGGAATAAATACCAACAGAGACACAAATTTTTAAACAGGGTTGGACAGACAAGGCACTCTATCGCTGCCTCCTCCTGGTGGGGGGGGAGCGGTGTTTACCTTTACAGTAACAGGAGGACATGATATAGTCCAGATGTGAGTGGGGGGTGCTGATGATGCTCAGATTCTGTCATGTCCTATTTCCGTTCAGATGGGACCGCAGTGTAACAAACCCCACAGCAGATGTGGGGGTAGGAAGTCGCCTTGTGACTGACCCGTCCTCGCTGGCAGTCGGACTATGGGGGCTCGGCTGGAAATAGCCACCAGATGAACGGAATTGGTTGGTAGAGGCTGCTAAAGCTTTTGGAGTTGTATTACATCTGGGACCAGGTTTACTGGATCGGAGTGTTTGGAAATCCCAGAAGAAGTCTGGGTATGCCAAATAAACCTATTCCTCAAACAAAATCCCAATGTCAACCTCCCCCCCCCAAACTCTGAGTCAGATGGTTCGGTTCGCTGTCCCAATCAGAGCAAGTCTTACTGCAGGATAATCAGCCTTCTACATACAGTGCCAGATATGAGGGGTGGTGCCATTCTGCAGAAACCAGTGCATTGTGGGTATTCTGATATAACTGAGGAGTCTGTGCATGATTGCAAGAAATCCCATGAGAGGAACACTTACTTTCAATGTCTGCAGTGTACCCTTGACCCCACAAGATGGCCCGTTAGCCTCGTTAAGGAATTAATATCTTCATTAAGTCATCTACTAATGTTACATTCACCAGCAGAGTCCCTCTCGCCCGTGTTAATGGTATGACTTTATGACGCACCGATACATTTTATGGCTGTAATGAAATTTGTCAGTTTCTGAATTAAGATACGCATTTTCGAACTGTAATATTTATTATACTTTTAAAAGAAGTAATGTGAATTTGGTTATTATTATCCTTTATGAGCGTCTTTATGATGCTGTGTGTTCGTGGTCAGGAATGGTCAAAGGTCTGACGCTGTCCTGCTGTAAAATGTGACATTATTTATACACAACGGGAAATGGGTGACACATTTGTCTGGGAATCTGGATTAATCCCGCATCTGAATCCAGGGAAAAACCCCCGGACATTGGAATATCAGGGTGCAAGTTTTCCTCTCTCAGTGTAAATGATCCCATAGACACAGTGACTTCTGGCTTGTGTCAGATCAAAATTTTTTCTCCCTTATTTATGGGTAATCATAAAGCATGGAGAGATATAAAGATCAAAATTTCTGCAAAATTCTGCAGAATACAGGTTATTGAATATGTACATAATTCACACCTATATTTACTACAGTTTACACCAGTGTGGCCTTTCACACCGACTGTGTTTTGATTGTAGTCTTCGATGGTTTTCTGAAGCGGGGATTCATCCCCATGACCTTCTGAGTCCTAGCGCCCTAAGAGTGGTGCTGTAGTTCAAAATGTCCAAAGTGCGGAGCCCTCCATGCCATTTGCTAAACGTAAAGACCCCGGTGCCCTTATGGCAGATGCCATCCGAGTCGTGCCCAGAGAATGTTCCCGGCAAAGATACACCCGGCCTCTCCGGACAGAGTACCCTCACACGGACGATCCTGGGCACACGTCTGGTGGCACGCCCCACAGAACGCCACCGCATCCCTGGAAAATCCAGAGGCAGCTGTTATTCACACAGTTTAGACAAAAGATGGTCATTACAGCTCATCCCGCGTGATGGTTTATAGTGTGGCGAGGAAAACGCCACATAAATGTGGAAGATGTGTGGGAAGCTGAATGGGGAGCAAGTGAAACCATTACAGAGAGTGAGGTAGTAATTATTACTGCCATAATAATGATGATAATGCTATGTTTGTAATAAAGCCACCGGCACCGTATCGGCGTTAATGGAGAGGTTCAGAGTTCAGCTACATTAGAGCTACTGAAAGCTTTTTAATATTCATTCTTTTTCTGGGTTTTAGATATTTGGATCTGATCATACCCCAGTCTGCTGTTCGCTGCCGTTAAATTAATTGGCTTTGCTCTAGTCATTTGAAAGAGCTTCTCCGGTTTTCCTGCCCAAGAACAATGGAGGACCATCATGCCACTGGAGATGGTGGGATTTCTGTTCCTCAAACATTGACACGTCAGAGTGTTCGCCGACGATGAGGATCCAAAGACGGGGATCTGATGTTCGACAGAGAAGCACCATGATTGACTCTGCTCCCCTAATTACCTCCCACCTTAAATAATTTTAAGGTGAATTTAAAATTTCTTGCCAAAGGGGAATTATGTAAAAATCCCTAATCTATATTTTATCTGTGATTAAAACATTTCAGTGTTATTTTCAGGAGCTTTCCCCCTCTGGCGGCTGCTCGTTAGAGTAATTAATACCCTGCGTTAAGCAATTCTTTATTTGCCTTATCGTTGTGAGAGAATGACGCATGTTCACTTTGTGCTATTTTTCGATTTGATTACGGTTAATTGGACACCAACAAGGAGGAATATAATGAGCGGATTCATTTCTTTATGATGCTTTTTAAAAATGAAAAAACATTTTCATTTATTAGGGCTCATCATGCACAAGCTGAGTTGCTTGTTTCCAGGTCAGTTCTGCGGTTCTCCTGTGGAGGGATATCGCCAACGAGAGACGCGGAAGAGAACATGTCACTCTTTAGATCACACCCCTTTCCGGGTCATTCTGCCACCTACGTAAAGCCTGCTGATACCAAGAAATTAATGAAACCCCCGCCAAAATAGCCCCTGTCATGCCTATGCTATTATCTCATGCTGTCATTACACAAAATTCTCTTTATTATATCAGTAAATTGTTCTTTACAAGAAATGTCATGCAATTTTATTATTATATAAAATGGCCGACTGAAAGTAACCAAGACCGTCACAATATTCAGAATTAGCACTGCTGCTGTGACTGTAGAACACACCGGAATCTCAAACAAATCATCATCCTTTAAAAGTGAAATTTTACCTCCCTGCGCCTGTCCCCCACCCCTTTGCCTATCCACCCTTTCCACAGACATCTTCAGACGAGATGTGGCCAGTAAAAGCTCCCACTGAATCGCGTAATTTCTGTGTTCAGCCTAAAAAGCTTGCCCGCCATTAACCTCATAACTGCGATCTATTTTGCGGGCCGCCGAAGGCCCCGCCAATGGCCCCACTGACGGAGCTCAATCATGAGACGCTTGCAGCCCTGACTCGGAGTAATTAAATGGGACATTTCACATATTCCCTGAAAAAAACACATGAGATGCGTGCGACTGTGTGTAAACAGGCACGATTAAATCTGTTAGGCAAGAGCAGCTGTTTCGCAGCCCATCTTATCCTCAGGCCACGGGAAAAAGGTTATTTTACTCCACTCTGTCAAGGACATCATGGAGTCATTTTCTGTGCATAAGCAAAATATATCTGTTGTATAAATTGTTGGGCCTTATTCTCTAAAACACCTGTGTTGGCTCCTTTTATTCCCCAAGCCATGTTGAAACATTTCTTTGAGGATGGACGCACCAGCTTTTGTGTCGGATTTACACCAGTATCTGAGTTCATCTAAATCCACCTCTCTGTCATAAGGTTGTCGAATCTCTCCTTTTAACATTCTTCAATTTGATATTTTGGAAGCTAGTTTGGTAGTGTATGTTTTTTGTTTTTGCTGTTTTTTTCCCTCATATATTTCGATCGGAATTCAATATGTATTGTAAAAAAAAAGATGCTATATAAAATGAATAACAGTCCTCAAGCATTACAAACACTCAGGTACCTGCATCACCTGGACTGTACCCTAAAAAAGCAGGGATGGGGAGCCCATTGCAGGGATCTTTAACGCATGCATTTGTAAGCCGAGTTACACCTTAGGCGCTAAAGTGGAGTCATCGATTCAAATTCACACCTTGTGTGCACAGGGATCTGGAGCCAGATTCCAATCGGCAACTCCGGAGCTTCGAGGCAGCATCGCTATTGGCCGACTCCTGCCGCCGTGACACAGGCATCCAGCCTATAGGGAAGTTCTGTAAATTTTCATGCGGCAAGGTCTGTGTCACCAGGACACTGCGGTCACAGGGGCCCGAGGCTGGCTAATTCAAGGTAGCTAAGCGAGAAAATGCACGCGGCCATTTGCAGAGAGTACTGCCTTATAACTGTGCGGCTGCCGGTAGATCCGGGGCGGCCGCCCCGGAGCAGGAGGGCCGGGGGCAGAATTGCGGGTTTGTTTGAAGGAAAGCCAGGGCAGCTCAGCGCCCTTTAACAACCTCTTCCCCCGGTGGTCGGTGCAAGATCACTGCAAGCCCCCACATGCGGATTGCAGCCATAGAGATACCTCCCAGCCCAGATTCAAAACACACCCACCCTAAGGAGCAACCCCACACATTTGCCTAAAAATAGTGTTTTATAAGGTAGTAAACAGGTTACTGGATCTCAGACAGGGCAATTACACGCATCTGCAAACTCTCTGTTGTTTTCATTGTAAACATTTCTGTACCAGATAGTTAACTAATGACTGTGGAGCAGGTATGAATGTCTCACTGCTATAGGCCTGAGAACCTTTAAGTCATTCTTTTTAAAGAAACTCTATTATAGACTCCATTTTAATCCAGGTTATAGGACTAAATCGCTTTTTGTGAAGTAAATGCATCCGGAGTTATATGTGGGTGTTTGTGCATGTTTGGACCATACCCCGTAGGGGGGGATCAGTCAAATTATGTGTGAAGAGTGTGATTCCTGGGTTGGCGCCAGTGGTCTGCTTGGCGGGGATAATTGCGGGCCTGGATGGGTACGGCGCTCTGCTTTGCGTGTGATGCAGGTGGGTTGGCAGCCGACGGCGGGCACTGATCCGCACATCTGGCCTTCGCGGGGGCTCCAAACTTTCATTACTCTCCCTTCAGCATCAACCACATACCAAAAAGAGGAAGATATGTTCAGAGCCTTGCCAGATTTCCAATCTCTTACACCCCCCTACACACGCACACACACACACACACAAACCATCTCGGTTCACGGAAAAAAAATCTGCCATTCTTCCTTCCTAGATGATTATATGCGATGAGTGCAGTTGGTTGTTTTTTGTTTTGGAACAGTGGCGATCTACATACACAGATCCCCCTTTAAACTCGTGATGGCGCCCTCAAGAGGAGGTTGATGGCAGTGCAGTGGTTGAAAACGCTGAATTCTACCCTGAAGGTTGCCAGGTCAAATCCCCCCGAGGGATACTGCTCTTGTCTTCTTCAATAAGAAGTTTTGCTGGTAAAATAAGCAGCTGGTTAAATGGATGAAGCTCTCACACGGCTATGGGTAAAAGCAGTGATCGCATTTGGAATAAGAATACATAACTATGGATTTTTCATTGTTATGTCTTTTCTATGAGGTGGTGAACATTCATCTTAAGCTGAAGTTACCCCTGCAGGTTGTTAGGAACACCTACCCGCCCCAGCTGAGATCTCATGTCATCATTTCCTTCGCATATCGACAATTATGCTATTTGTACAGAGGGCTGTTACCTCCGGTAACATATCGCAAGTAAACATCATGGGGTGAAAGAGTGGAGTCAGGGTTGCTGAAGTTAGTGTCCCAGATTGGGAGGGGGGCGAGGGAGCGAAAGAGGCAGGGAGTGGGACGGGGAGTCAGGGAGCAGGAGTGTCGTATCGTCTCTGAGTTAATTAGATCTGATTCGTGCCCCAGTGTCCTCATTCGGGTAGTTGACGGTCGGGTGGGCGGTGCACAGCCCCCCCCCCCCCCCCTTTCGGAAGGGGGTGATAATTCATCATTAGGATCTCAGAGTCCAGGTGCAGATGAGATCTGATGGAGCCAGCAGCTGATCGGGCCTGGAGCACCCGAAGGGAAAGAGCTGATCTGGGGGCCAGTCCCCTCCGCCCTCACCCAGTCAGGGCCACTGAGATAATATTACTTTAAGGATCCTTTGCTGATTAAAAAAAAACAATCACAGATCGAGGGGGTCCCAGATCAGAGCAGCCCCCTCACTGGCGACATACCATTAAGTGTCTTCTTTTCACCCCAAGGTACGCAGAAAAACAAGCCCCCACCCCCCACTGAAGACTCACTGCGACGTCCAGGGACCCCTCGCCGCATTCCCTGCGGCTGTTTAGACGCAACAAATCATTTGTCTGTTATTAACCCGGAGCCTGTAATTATGCAGATTGCCATAGATTCTGTGGGGGCCGGTGGGGGTGGGGG
>JAODLD010000001.1:15072054-15087713 GCA_026781065.1 Mormyrops boulengeri | reverse complement strand
GTTGTTTAGTTTTTTTCACGCCTGGTGTTTAAAATTCTGCCCGTATTCTTTTTTGCACTTTCAGTGTTACGCCCCTCGTCACCCCCCCCCCCCCCCCCCAAGTTCGTATTACTCCTCGTTACCTTAAAAACTCTTAATCAAAACAGGGCCTCGGAGAGTTAATTATTGGGCCTGCGTTTAAGGGCTTTTCTGCCCCGTCTCGATATTCAATCAAGCGATGGAGTCGGGAAACAAGGGGTAGCAGATAAAAGCGTTGGGTATAATAATGATGCCGAGTAATGATTTCCCCCGAGATAATCTGATCTATTGCCACGGGGAAGAAGGGAAGGAGACGAAGCCTGAGGGAGGGAGAGGGGCGGGGTGTGGGGGAGAGGGGAACCGCATCAGCATTTCATAGCAGGGCCTGAACCGCACTGATGCGAGGGAGGGAGGGAGCAAGGGAGGGAAAGACCAAAATAACAGAAAGAGAGAGAGAGAGAGAGATTCTAATCAGCCCAGTAGATGTCTTCTTCTTTTGGGAGAGGCTAGAATAGAAGTACCAGGGCTCATGAGAGGAATGTCAAGTTCAGGCAGCGAAAATTAAACAGCTGAAAGGTATGATTTAACAATGCTGGAAACTCAATAAGTACAAGATAAACAGCAAATTAAATCGGCCCGTGTCGGAAGGGCAGAGGAGGAGGGAGGGGCAGCGGAGGGAAAAAAAAACTCATTCTTATCAATCAGGTCGTCAAAAATTAATCTGCCTCCTGTCACCCCTGACACCCCTCCCAAGGCTGGGGAAAAGTGAAGAAATAAAAGTGTTAAATAGGGCTGCGCTTTTGCTTTGACCCCCCACCCGCCCCCACATTCCCCCTCAATCTCCAGGCCCTGATTACAATCTGAACTGTATGGAGTCCCCTCCCTCTCAGGCTAGCACAATAAAACTAGCCATCAATACTTCACAAAAATAATTGGGGGGGGGGGTTGCGATGAAGAGGAGCCCATGTCAAAAATGAGACAGTGGGCGGGCAGCTGCAGCCCAATCGGAAGCAGCGGTGTCTCCCTCCCGCTGACTGGTTCCGCTCAACGCCCGGGTTTTGTTTTGAAAGGGCTTTTGAGGGGCTACTTTAGCAAGGTGTCTAGGAGACGTTGCTTCTTCCAGGCTAAATTCTGCGAGCAGTCTTTCCACAAAGGGTCCATTACAAGATATATTCACACTGAAGCGACCGTCCAAAATTTTAAACGTGCACGTCCAAGCTTGTTTCGGCAGCCCTCCCACCAACAACGTCAACGGGTGTAGCTTTGGAGTTCATGCCTAGTAATTTTATAGGTGCTGTCCTGCTTATGGCGTAATATAAACAAACGACATTACAACAAAGCTTAGCTGAGCGATGTCATGGCGACCGTCACTTCGTAGTAATTTATACTGACACTAGAAGTGTTGCCATCTGCACTCCATTTCAATTATGCGTGAATGCTGATAGGTGCTGGTCAGTTGTCCGTCTGTGCCAACCCCCAGTGCCCTTTGTGGGGCATATGGTCGGATGGGAGATCTGGCAGTACTTCCTCTCCTCAACATCTGCCGGCCTAGAAGGCGAGCTGCCGCCTGCCTGGGGAGCTGAGCCCATGTACTGAGTCCACGCGTCTCCGTGCCTCCGAGTTCTCATTAGCATATGACCTGAGCCGAAGTTGTAAACAGTGGGGATGTGCATTTCCATCACTGTGGCGATGTGATAGACGTCTCGAAGCATTGCCAGCAATCAGAGACATCGAAGATACATATGACGCAACTACTGATGTGATCTTCACTCCTATTGTGACGTAGAGCCATTCCACAGGATTTGATTCAACACAACGTTACACAACACAATATGACACAATGCAAAGGTATATGAATTTTTTTAATCAGGGCAATTGCATCGTGTAATCGGCGAACCTTACCATCCCTAGCGAACGGCACAGAGAGCCAGACTAATTATATAGAGGGATAAGAAATAGGTCAGTGTGTCCACACATGTGAGTGTGTTTTTCATGTTTCAAGTTTTTATTGTCAGGTGTTCCGAGGAACACGGTGAAATTCTTGTGCCACAGTTGCAGGGGACGGGACAGGTGTACAGGATGGGGGGGGAATATGACAAAAAAATGTGCAATACAAGACAAAATTAAGCTAAAAGACAACAACACATAAAGTAAGGAGTGAGCAACTCATGGAATGACACCACAGGATGGCACTATCGTGGGATACAGGTCCAGGTGGATGGGACTCAAGGATTAAAAAGAATTCGCCAAGTGCCAGGGGACAAAAGTGGATAAAACACGTATGTTGTTTGATAGAGGAGATTTATATAGACAAATGTCTGACACGCCATCCATCAGCACTGGTGCTGCCATCAAAGCCTCCTTGTTTCGGTTGCATGAAGGACTCTCTTGACAATGAGGTGACAATGGATAGCAAATTACCCCTTTTGCTGTCTTTTTTTGGCGGAGGGTAGGACTCTGGCAGGAGCTTCATAGACTCTGCATTTCAGTGGCAGCACTCTCTGAGGTACGCAGACTGGGGAGTGGCCAAGATCTCTGTAGGGGGTTATAGGTCTGGTTGCTCTGATGGCTGCCATACTCAGAGAGTAGCTGTGTCTGCAGCGGATTGGCTCTTGCTGATGGTGTATGAGGCACTCTCTGGGTGTCTTGTCTGTTGTCTCAGTGTTTAATCTGACCGCGGTGAGTGATGTCTTGATGAGGAAGACATTTTACTCGTTGGTTGATGAGTGCCCATGAGGTGACACTCCTCTGGTCATGGGTGACTTCAGTGTGACCACTGGCACTGACAGGGCTGGCTATGAGGATTGTGTTGGTCCCCATAGATCTGGAGACCGTGGTGAAAGTGGCTCCATGTTCCTTGACTTTGCAAAAGGTTAGGGGCTGCGGATCGCTGGATCCTGGTTCCAGCATCCTGAGTTTCATTGTTGGACTTGGTACTCCAATACTGGTGGTTTGGCAAAGAACACATCCTTGTGGGCAAATGCTGAAGGCTCCTACCAAACTGCAGGGTCTGCATAAGCACCCAGTTTGTGGATTATGACCATAAAGACTTGTTGCTACTCTGAAGATTCAGCAGGTCCAGTAGGCTACCACCTACAAGGAGAACGAGACTGGACCTGGTGATACTCCAAGATCAGGCTATTTCTAATGAGTTTGCATGCATTTGTGTGAGAAACTTGCAGACCTGGATGCAATTATCAATTCTAATGTGATGTAGGAGACCTTCCATGACAAGACCCTGAAGGTTGCTGAGGCTTCTTTTGGTCTTGCCAGTGTTTTGAGAAGGAGGTACTTCATCTGACAGGGCACCTTGGATGCTATCAAGAAGAGTTGTGGTGCATGGCTTGATGGAAGCTCTGGTCTGCACTGGGAACTGAGTAGGATGGCTACGAGGGCTCGGAGGGCAGATAGGGAGGCGTTTGTTAGAGGAATCTGTGAGCGAGTCACACCATCTATGGTCTAGCAACCCAGGTCCTGCTTACAGAGGAACTGAAGCATTATGCACATCCAAATCTGTTCCTTGGAGTGTCACAGTCAGGGTAGGTGATGGCACAGTCCTTACGGAAGACACTGCAGTCGTGACCCCCTGGGTTGGCCACTTTGAGCAGCTGTTTAAAGCTAAGGGTAGGGAAGGTCGCAGGGAACTTCCACAGACTGGGGATAAGGCTGTCCTTCCAGCATTCCAAGCAATCTTTGCTCAGGTTTGGGAGATGGGAATCATCCCAACTGACTGGAAAATGGGACTTGATATCCCTATCTGGAAAGGGAAGGGTGATCACCTAGATTGTGGCAACTACAGGGGGGGGGCAACATTGCTCCCAGTGTCAGGTAAGGTCCTTGATAGGTTCATCCTCAACAGGATCTATAATCACTTGCTCGCCTACCAGCAATGAGAGCAGTCTGATTTTACGGTTAAGAAGTCTACCATTGGCCAGATCCTGGCACTGAGGGTTCTCATTAAGGGTAAACATGAAGCAGAAATTCTTTGCAGCCATTGTTGATTTTCCTAAAGCATTCAACCCAGTTGATCGCACTGCCCTGTGGGACGTTCATGCCTCGTTTCCACCAACATGGAGCTGGTGCTGGCCTGGGTCTCTGGGCTTGGTGGCTTTTGAGAACCTGCCCACATTTCCACCTGTTTCAAAAAAGTATGGAACAGAAATGTTAAATAGGAGGAAGTAAAGGTTAATCAGAATTTAGGTTTTTTGGATTGATTTTGATCTTTTTTGCATTTTAAGTTTTTATAAGATGCCGAATCAAAAAAAATCGTTTCCAGAATATGACTTGTTGCATCCTGTCTCTATTGCCTGTATCCACTTTTGTCTGTATAAAGGCTCCCCACTCTGTACATGTAAGTGGTTTTTTCTTGCTGTTTTCCGCTGTTCTTTTAACGATCTTGCAATAAAAGAGCCTGCTAAAGACTGAACCTTGCTGTCCGCCTGATGATCTCTTCACCACTTGAGCTTCAAAATATTTTATTTATTCGACCTGCAGCATTTAAAATTTATTATTAAATCGATCTTTCATTTTCTACAGTATAAAAAACAATGTAACATTGTATCATTTATGTGAATTATACAAGTTAGTGAATCTGTATACTTTATACTTTTTTATTAAATCTGGCCAGGAGATCAATCTTGCATTTTTCACAGAATAAAAAAAACGATGTAACGTTATTCCGCTAATAAGCTGTCAGGTTGTTTCACTGCCAGAACTGGCGTTATTAGACTAAACTATATCGGTTATGGATTGAATTTTCCGTATGCGGAAGGTTCGGACAAAATAACCTGTCCCACTTTTGCAGATGTTACGGTGCCAAATTCTGAGACCAGCTTTTCTGTGGTGCTGTGCTGGAGCCGTTTTTTTCTGGCCCAGGGCCAGTTTTTTCCATGGAAACATGCAGAATTAGTTCCAGACTGGGAAAAAGTCTGGCACCAGCACCACATTGGTGGAAACGAGGCACCTGAGACTTCATGGGATCCCCCCGAAGTTGCTGGATGTCATGGTCGGCCTGTACACTGGCACTGAGTGTTGTGCAGAGTGGAGGCAGGACCCCTGAATTCTGGGGTTCACCAGGGGTGTGTTCTTGCTCCTACTCTGTTCAGTGCTTGTATGGACTGGGTGCTGGGTAGGGTCGTGGGGTCCAGTGGCTGTAAGGCATCTGGTGGTGAAAAAAGATTCACTGACCTTGTCTTTGCCAACGATACTGTGACCTTCTCAGAGTCAATGGAGGCTCTGATCAGGGCTCACGAGAGACTGAGCAAGGAGTCTGAGTATCTGGGCAACATGCTGTACCAGAGCATACTCCCCAACCCGACCTGACCTGGTAGGACTCTCTTTCACAGCCTTCCCACATTTCACACATGCACAGCCGGTGGGGGAGCTGCTGTTGATGGGTGCATCAGAGAGAGCTGTTTAAATGCCATGTGCTGGATGCTGTAATGTCATCGAGCCTGCTCTCGGCCACCCTTCCCAGGGCTCACACCGCACTTCTACAGATCCTAGACCCACGAGACCTGCCATCATGACCGTCTTGTCATTGGCCCCTGTCGTGGCTCCTAAAATAGGACAAGATTAATGAGCCGTGAATTGCTTGGTAAAGACCCTACTGCTATCTCTAACCCCAACCCGGCGCTAACTAATGACATGACCTATCCTTGCACAGTGATTACGCAGTACCTATAGTACATTTAGGTAAACACATCTCAGGTTTGCAGGAGTAAAAGCCAACAAATGTTGTTTTTAATAGCAATGAGGCTTTCACAATTAAAATGAGCACCATTAATTAATTGCTAAGGGAGGAGTAAATAAATACGATTTAATTACCCTCGATGTTACTGATTTCCTTCAGTGGGTGCTGTAATTCAGAGCCGCAGACACGCACGGAGCAGGCTTTGTTTCCCGCTCTCTGTAGAGGGTGGGAAACGCACGCATTTAATGTTTTTGCAGGGTTATTAAGTCTTACGTGGCTTCCAACGCGAGCAGGTGAAACGCGGTCGCAAGCCATTGGGCTGAACCACGAGACAGACGTTTCGACGCAAGCGGAACGTCCTGCTTGACCACGGCAGATAATGCGTCCTTTGGCAGGCCTGGCGGTACGCAGCAATTACACAGTATTATGCTAGAACACGTTTTAATGGACGCTCGTTTGTGAAATGCTAAAAAGGAGGTATAATCCTGCCTTCTCTTTTTTTTCCCTCGTTTGAATGAGGGATATTCTTTTGTAACATCGGTATCTCCCTGTGGAAGCAATTTAGAAACGTGAAATGAAGCAGTGAGCAGCTATCCAGATTTGATCACATGGTCATTATAAAAGATGAGTTTTTTTCCTTCATTTTCTTATGCCAAAATGCAGTTTGGCTCAGCAGTCTCTGTACCTTCTGACTTGAAGGATTAGGCATCCGTGTAAATTTCTCCAGCCAGTGAATTCAGCCATTTTGTTATAATCAATTTCGAAGTGCTTGAATGATTAATAGCAAATATTCCGGCTGTAATAAAGAAAGAAGGTTTGAAACATTGCACAGGTCCTCCATGCAGCCTTCGAGGTATTGCTGATACTCGTTTAGGTTCCAGGAGATAGGTTGAGGATCTGATTATGTGGTCACTAGACAGGAAGGAATCACGGATGCCATTTATCCCTGATTTTTGAGACAGCTGATGTCTCTCCGGGTGATAAATCGTCTGCTCCCCATGCCGGCGATAAAGCACGGAGACTCATATCACTCTCTCAGACCACGGATCAGGTATACCCAGCGGAGTGATGAAGGATGTTGACATCCTTCTCTGAATGTACCTACAACGTTTCACGAGTGGATGAGGTTATATATACATATACACACGATCAAGCAAACAAACAAACAGCACATACAATACGCTCAGCTACGGATCAATTAAATTCCCAGTTCAAATCGAGTGGCTCGTTTTTCTTTATTCACCCGTTGGGACGCGTTAGTTTATTGCTCCAACACTTGACGATCCAGGGGATGATGCCGTGGGTCCGACGTCGGTGTTGCAGAGCTGACAGATCTCCCTTCTCGCTCAGGTACCATCTCTCTGATAAACGCAAGGGTGTGGTATTCAGTGCACGAGCTCGTCACTGATGAAAGGGGGCACACGGGGGGCTTCTTTCAGGTGTCCCTCACAAATGCTCAACTCGCGGCCGAGGCGAACTGTCCGCTCCTCCTCCGTTGGGATGCAGATCTTTTCAGGCAGCTTGAGTATGAAGTCCTGGGACACCCCTTCGAGGGTGAGATTAGCGGTGCCCGGCTTCTCTGGTTTGTGTTTCATGGTGTAAAGTCTTTGAATCTTTTCTCTGTTAAAAGCAGCCCCAAGACAACATGTACACGGGTGGGATAATGAGGTGAGAGAATTACACAGCTCACACTAGCGTAAAAAAAAACACACACACACATCCAAATAAAAACACGAAATCTCATCATAAATTTCCATCATTCCAGAGTCAGAACCTCCAATAAAACATTAAAGGAATAAAATAGTCTAGATAATATGTCACTGGCGTTCTTATTTTACATTGCTTTTACTACTTTTCACTATAGTTCTCGTCACATGTGTCTGTTGGCCTTAACAAGCAAAAAGAAAAATAATCTCAAAGTAATTTATTGTGAATCTGGAAAACAAGATATTGTACACATGAATGTGATGAGAATAAATGAACTACGTTAGCCACAGTGAACACATAAAATATATGACTATTAACTAAGACTACCACAGTGAATGTTTTATTCATAATATTGCTTCCTGCATATATCAGAGCAGGATGTCTCAATTATTTACAATATATGGGTAAGGAAATGTCATTTTATGACATACTGTCCAATTTTAATTATATATCACTTGTAAGTTCTCTGTCTTCTGTATTTTTCTTTTCAAAAGGGTAATAATAGTCTGATTCAAATTAGGTATATAAATCACAAAAGATTTTTATTTTCAAGAATGAAATTGAGCGGGTGAAAAGAACTTATAAACCTGCCCGTAGCGTGTTTATCAGCTTATAAACGGTAGGTGTATCGCTGAAACTAAGAATAATTATTTTGTCGTTCAGATAAATTGTGACTTACCTAATATTTCGAATGAGCATCCATCTATCTATCTATCTATCTATCTAAATGCATGGATCGACTTCAGTTTTTGTAGTCAATTTAGAATATTTGCACTGTGAAACTTAAACGTAACATAAATTACTGAAGGTATGAGGAAAACGCATTTGCACTCCGGCGTCTCTCTGTACTGTAAACACCTGACTGTCAGGATTGGTCCCCCTGCTATGTTGCAGGTGTCCCTCACCAAACGGGGAACTGACATAGGACAGGGACCGATCCTGACAATGATTTCATTTATTTTTCTCACATCAGCTTTAATACTCGACGAACCTGAGAATTTCATTTCCTTATACATTACATTTTGAGCTAATATAGTTTTATATACGTTGTTTATCGTAAGGAAAACACTCCAGCTACCGATCATTTATAAACTCAAACTACAATAGATGAAATGCGTTTTGTAGCAATGCAAAGGCCCTAAATGGATTTATTACAAAAAAAGTCATCTATCAATAAAACCTTATTAAACCGCCGTCTAAAAATGTCTTCGTTATAGTCTTAGGTTACGTGTGGTTCGAGTGTCATTTTCCTTGTACTGTGGTATTCCAAGAAATTGTTTAATAGCTTACAACTTACAGTGATTCATTCATAAATCTCGCAAGCCTACGTTAACCCTTTCATAACCTAGCCTACATACACCGACAAACTGAACGACTGAGACGTGACTGCATTGTGAAACCTAAATCATTCTGCTGAAAACAGATGGATTCATATTCAGATGCAACAAATGCAAACACTTAGATTAACTGGACTAATAAAGTTAAAACCATCAAAGATAATAGAGCTAAGAAAGCAAATATGATGTTTCAGACAACCAGAAGTAACACGCAGCAGCCCCTAAGCAGTATTTTATCACTGCTGGTAGTCGATCTTTCTCTGACCATTGGAAAACAGGTTCTGCATCAGTCTATGTTGTAGAACACATGTGCACCGCTATTAGGTGTAATCAGGGGCGCTTTAGTGCACGGGCTTACCTAGGCTGAAGCCCAGGGGCCTTCGCTACAAACGGGCTTAAACTAAAATTGTATAGAGAAATTTTAAAGCACCCGTCCGTTTTTAAGGGGACCGTCCCGTATTAAAGATAAATATCTAGGCCTACAGCATACTAGAGAATAGTAGGGTACCCCTTAGTTTGTAAATACGCCTTAGGATGTAATTTAATTATATGTCATTAAAACATTGCATTCTTGTTGTTCTTCACTATTAATATTATTATTATTGATGTCGCATTCGGTTTCAAGCTCCTTCCCTAGCCTGTGGTCTGATCAAGGTTTTCAAGCTATCTGCCTACGAATAGTGGCAGAATCTTCAAGCAGTATATTTGATTTTATTTTTATCCCAGTATTTCCTGGCCACGCACATTTGTTAAACTAAACTGGCACATCTCTCCCGTCACAGAGAGAGCAAACTGTAAACCATGCTTCTTGACTATCAGTGCCGCCATGTCCGCTTATTAGGAGCGACTCTGGGCTTGTTTTCATCCGGTAGTCGGAGGGAGAGGCGCGGCTTTGCGGTTCTTGGCGCATCGCTTTCTAACTTTTGGTCGCTCGTTATCGCTTATTTTGTCTTTTCCCGATGCCGGCACGATGCGCGGCTTAGCTTACAAACAAACACCAAACTTTTTGGCTCTTGACAGTCTTTTTGCTCAGATCTGCCTCTTGTTATCGTTTTCCTGTATCAGATTCAAATAGACAGCAAAGGAAGCGATGATTACAGGCGCGAAGCGCCGACGGACCCGCTACAATCAGTCGGTTGAGTTTTTAAAAATTACAGCATTTCAGCGTTTATTCTATTTTCAGCCCCATGCTGATATATATGAGTTATTAGGCTATCCATATAGTCTTCATTACGACTCCAAAAATATTTCATATTTATTTAAAAGTGTTTTAGAGGAATAGATAACACAAAGACGTTTGTCCGTAAACCATATATATAATGTAATACAATATTTCAAATATATCTATAGTTGCTCCATTACCAGTGATGGTCAGTACATCCTATGCCCTGTAGGCTGTAGCGCCGTCTCCTCTTCGCCTGTTACTCATAATGTTAATTAGCTAGCAGTTTTCCTCCAGGAAAATTAGGTTGCCGATCGTTTTATTATTATATGCCGAGGAGTTTTTTGACGGCTAGATCACGTTATTCTGTTTGACTTAATAATTATATAAATGATAAAAACTTTTTTAAAAAACTGATAATGCTGTTTGTTTAAAATGGTCAAAATACGAACAAAAAGTTTTAAAATTAATTTATTGAAATTTATTCAGCCGTTTATAATAATGTGTAAATTGTTATGAAATGATCAGAGAGCAAACTCTCCGTATCACTTTCACTCTTAGATGCTACGTTACGTATTTACACGCAGTAAATAAGTAGTTAGCTAAATGATTAGGCAAATGAAAATGCTTGTAAAATAAAACTCATAGAGGTTCAGGGTTCTAGTGCGCATGTCTCTCTCTGTTTGGGGTCGTGTATATTACATAAAAACATTTGTGGAGAGATTTTTTTGGTCACCACAAAGGGAAACTCAATTCTATGAATTCAATCAAAAAACGAAAAATGCCAAAACTCTCGTGTTTTGTTTGGTTGCTTATGGTTAGCGCTGGGTAGGGGTTAAGGCTGTCATAGTTGGGATTAGGGTTATGCCCACAGAAATGAACAGAGTTCTCTCTCTCTCTCTCTCTCTCTCTCTCTCTGTGTGTGTGTACAGGCCCATCTCAGAGGAGGGGTGGGGCCCAAGGTAAGCCAACTATTTCGGGGCCCCACCGTAGCATGGTCACACAGGTTACGTTAGCCTAGGTTGTGTGATCCCATGTCCAAGATAGGATTTAGGTAAAGTGTATTTCCAGTGTATATTTAACCAGAATACAGAGGAAACCGCTTATAGTGATCATGGTTATAGTGATCAACTGCTTATGTGGATCAAAAAGCTTGGGACTGGATAATTCCTATACAGATATTGTTTAAATAATTCACTTATACGAGTAGTAATCAAGTAGGCCACTTACAGTGTTGATTTTCATTTTTTTATGCATGATAACATATGGAAAAAATTAAATCTACCATAATTCTGTTTTTAACTTTACTTTGATAGCCCTACTTTGCCTTGTGGTAACCCGTCTGCGTCTGGCTAGCTAGGCTACCTGAGGCAAATGCACGCATGCACAGAAAAGATGACGGGAAAAAGAAAGACATTTTCTCTCAATGACAAATATAGACTTATCAAAGCTTATGATAAAGCTTATGGCAAACAAGGCGCAGTAGCAAAACTATAATATGCCATATTTTATGTACAGTACCATACTATATTATAGCGTATTTGAATTATACACAGTTCAGTAATTTAATTTGTGCAGTACTGTAATTTGAAAAGTATTTCAAACAGCTCCACTGTATTTTGAAATAGTTAATAAAATTCAGTTATAATGATCATCTGCTTATAGTGATCACTTTCACCGAGACAGATATGATCACTATAAGTGGATTCCACTATATTCAGATGTAATATGGCTGCATACAACTGATGAAAAAGATTATTTAATGACTTATTATTTAGCCTATCAATATCTAGGCAAGTTTTCCTTTTGAGCGAGGCTCCCTAGAGGGCGGGGCCTGGTGAGGCCCCACCCTAAAGATGGCTCTTTGTGTGCATGTGAAGAGGGGTTGGATGACATAATAGAAATGGCACATGAAAAAGGACTTTAGCTTTGAAGTAGCTGAATCTTAATTGCAAATGTAGACACAATGGTGAATGCTAGATTTGATAGCATTCGTAAGCTGTAAAAGGGTCTGCCAATCAAAAAGATGTCAGTGATTCGGTGCCTGATTCGTAGGTGTATCAGTTACAAAAACTGCTAATTATTTGAAGTGTCAAGTGGAAGAGCCTGAAAAATCTTGACATCATATGTCAAACATGGACAAAACGCATCACCAAGGAGGAACAGTGGACAGTGGTCGCAATTTACCAGGATGCTTTCATAATACGAGAAAAGTACAGCCTCCGACATTACCACAGAACTGAATCAGCACCTCTGCGGTTACATCGCAACAAAACAACACGTCATGAGCTTCACAAACCTGTAGGTTATGTTAGGGCGGCCATTCAGAAACCGCTTGTATCCAAGGCCAGTAAACAAAGACGCATGACCTGGTCGCGAGAAGCACAAAACATGAGCCCCTGAGCATTGGACAAAGGTTATACAGTCTGATGAGACGTCTTTCACAGATCTGTAAGAATCTACACTTGGAGAAAGGAAGCCTTCCGACACACACTGCCTACTAAACAAACTCAAGAGGGGTTTCGAAAAATCAGGATGACATCAGTCACCTTGAACGGCCTCCCCAGCAGATCTAAACATTATTGAACCGTTATAAGAATTTTTAGATAATAAAATGCTATATTATATATTAGCAAACCACAGGGATGGGTGATATGGCAAAATATTGTATGATATAAACACGATACAATATTTTATTGATATATCACCCAGCCCTAGCAAACCATCTCACCCCCAAGGTTGCCAACTTCTACAGTTGTCACCCTGGTACAAGGTGAAATTGGGATTGAAAAGGCAGGGGGGGGGCTTTAACCTCCACTTACGGGTGAATATAATAATATTGATAAACCCACTGATGCCCAGCATTTTACCTAAAATCAGTTTAATTCACTCAACAGCATCCACAGAAATATATTTAATCCACATCTATACATTAAGGTATCTGTGAGAAACATACCATAATGATATATGTTAATCCTATTTTGCATTATAAATAAATAATTTGTTTGAAGTCATTGATGGGTAGAATTTGGAGAGATTAGAACTGCACACTTTGTTAATATGGATAACCTGGTGTGTTGAGGCTAGGGTATATTTTCGAGCTGATGTGGGATATTACACCCGGAGCACATCCAGGGTCACCCTGACAGTGTCCCTCTTGATCCCGATAAGCGAGCCTAAACAACGCCATTAAAGAGACTGTCCTTTCTCTACATTACAGTCAGAGCATGCCCAGTGGCCTACCAGGAAGTGATGTCCAGGAAGTTATGCAATTGATACAATGTGCCTCACCTTAAGTTGAGGTGAGGAATTCATACAATGTGTCTCACCTTAAGGTGAGGAACTAAAGGTCATACTACATGCCCGAGGGCCACAGCTGGTCACAATTTAGGGTAACACAGATCTACTGCAGCACCCTGCCTGGCAACTCCTCGATGTTCTAATTAATGGAGAGCTAGGACTTATTTGAGCAGTTTGCCCTGTGGCTGAACCAAGCCAGCAAGGGACCCACGACATGTAATCCTCAGTCAGGATCTCAGCTAATTATACCAGATTCATTTCTCTAAGAAGCTCAACCCCTCTCGTGCTCATCTCACAGCCAACATGCAATACAGTGCAAAAGTCAAAGAAAATTATCCTTAAATTATCTTCATCTTGGTGCTTTGATATTATGTCTGTTAAAGTGTATTAGCTTAACCATTTGAAAACCTCTCCTAAAGTTACTCCAGTATTTGCTGCCACTCACCAAAACATCCATGTCTTTTTGACCACTCGCAAATCGATACCCAAAAGATAAATGAAATAGCTGGGGTGCCCATGAGGGGAGGTATGGGTACTGAAGCGGCGTCCATCCAACAAGATTTCAGTAACTTTTTAAATAACAGAAGAAATTCTTGTTTTTTTTTATTGTGTTACCGTTAATATGCGTATGTTCTAATGTTAAATTGTGTTTTTTTTTCTGAGCAAATATACACTAACTACTCAGATAAATTCTGTGCTCACAGAACATCTTGGGATGCTTTCTTAGTTCAGTAAAAATATTGCAAATGTATTGGTTTTATAATTAAAAATCATTACTTTATTCATTTGTTTACAAAAATATATATCATGTTAGAAACAAGCGTTAGAATAGAGTAGTATTAAGTAAAACATTAATTTCAAGTAGTAATAAATTTATACCCAAATTATACTTCTAAAAGAGCTGTACTGAGTTAAAAAGCTCATTGACAAGCAGTCTCAGTGGATAGAGATACGTTAAACATTGTTTGTCAATGGACTTTTGTTATGAAACCAATAAATCTGCAACATTTTTACAAGCACCCCAGGACTTTCTGTGAGCACTGTAACTAAACATTTCCTTTGACTGCCTAAGACTTTTGTCCCATACTGTATATTTTGGAGTCTGACAAGCCTCCTTCCAGGATTTCCAGCTCTTTCTATCAGTGCTGTTTTAGATTGATGTAGATGCTAGCTAAATCCACTTCAACTAAATGTATCAAGAAAGCATAAGACCCAGTCACTCATAACTAACAAGAAGCATTAAAGTGAGATGGTGCATTTTACATTTGATCACACATGTAATAATTAAGCAGCAGTTTTTCTAATGTGTTCCTAACACACCAATTTACCATATGTTAGGAATGTGTTGCATGGAATAAAAATAAAATATGAATAGCTTTTAATTCACAAAGATTGCAGCATTTTCTAGGAAGAGCTGTAGAGACCGTGGTTCTGCTGGACAGTGTGTCATTATTTCTGATGGTTCATCATCCATTTATAGATGTGCTATGTACAAATATCATATGTAGGTGTTTTATTTAGCTCTTTGCGGCTATTGACACTATTAAAATATATGCAAATGAACATCGACTTATTAGAACTATCAAAAATTTATTCTCTTCTTCAAAAAGTCATCGTTGGCTAGAAGATCCTTACTTGTGTTCCCAAACCTCTCCTCAGGGGCACCCCAACCATTCCATGTATTTGTAAAATTTCACCACCAGCTCACTTAATTAATTAACTTGATTAGGTAAATAACGTGATGAGATATTGATTACCCATATAAGGTGTGCTAGTGGTCATGTCAACACATATATCGGTATATTGCACAGTTACTGCAAATACTGTGGTGACTTTAGGAGAGATTTGGAAATGGCCAAGCTAACACACTTTGACAGACATAATATCATAGTTTTACACCAACATGAAGATCATTTCAACATCATTTTCTTTGCCTGGCTAAGACTTTTGAACAGTGCTGTACTGCATTTATAAATGTTCATGTAAGCCTTACTAAGGTCTGAGGAACATTCTATATGGTCTTCTTCATAATAAGCTGAAATCATGGAGAAATCGATTCAGTAGGCATTTCCGGTGATATTAAGCATTAAATGAGATCTCTGCTGACTAAGCTGCACTTTCTTCTGTAAATAAAGTTAGACAGCCCAAGGAGAGCAGGAACTCTGATCTACCCATGTATGATGCTGGTTCAAGTTGCAGAGATTGGATCCAGGATCATTTAGTGGTGCACCAGAAAGCGAGCTGGTCATTTGATACATCGGAGATATCGCGTTACATTCTGGCATCCCTCTAGAAAGTCTCTTCAGCAGCCAATTATAATGAATGATTTAGGACCTGCTGATGCAGGATCATTGGTGCCAGACCACAGCAAGCCGTACGAGTTCAGACTCGGGTCTGAAACGTTGCCACTGTCCAGCTTGAGGGCAGCACTTCCATGGGGTCA
>JAODLD010000001.1:15046048-15057641 GCA_026781065.1 Mormyrops boulengeri | reverse complement strand
CCCCCCCCCCCCCCCCCCCCCCCCCCCCCCCCCCCCCCCCCCCCCCCCCCCCCCCCCCCCCCCCCCGCCCCGCGCGGGCGGCCGCCCGGGGGGGGGGGGGCGCTCACAGTTGGGTGTGGAATTCTGGCCTTAGGTCTTAGATGGTCAGGAGAACTAAGGCCTCCACATTCACCCTCAGCCTCCAGCGTGAGTCACACGGCGAAGCTTAGCAAGGCCTTCACACACTTGCAGGCTGCTGAGATGGACCTGCAGCGGCTCCCCAACCCTGGCCCCCTGGGCGGGAGGAGATCCAGGCAAGGGCCCCACCAGTCTCGCAAGAAGCTCCAGGTGATGGTGTGCGTCCTCCTGGCTGAGCTGTGCGAGAGGTTCACCTTCTTCGGGATCGTCTGCAACATGATCCTCTTCTGCACCGTCAAGCTGGGTTACGACAACTACCAGGCGGCCACCATGAACCTGGCATTCGTGGGCGGTAGCACCCTCACGCCGGTCTTCGTGGGCTGGTTTGCCGAGACATACCTTGGGAGGACCAAAGTCCTGTACCTTTGTGCTCTCCTACACTTCTTTGGTAAGGTCTTCGTATGTATCTCCACACCTGCTTTTTTGCATTGGCCAGCCAGACAAAAACAATGACGACTGGTAATGGTGTTACTGCACGGCCTGCCATTTTCATGTCAGAAATTATAGCCTGCAAGATACATCTCCTAGAGGCAAATCAGCGATCGTTCGGCCGTGTTTCTTTCAATCCCATGCTGACTTCTTGAACTCAAAATTAATTCGAGTGCCGAGAAAATTCTCTTCTGCGGCTGTCTCAGCTGCTACTTAAACCTTGCGGTGTTTCGCTTTTCATCGATGTAGGGGGCCTGAGGTCAATGTGTTTACATTGTGAGGTCACACGCAGGGTTTTCTCAGCAACTACGCACTGGAGGCAGACACCCGCAATGAATGCTGGCAGTTGATAACAGTTTGCATTTCGTTCTCAACGTTTGCCTTTATTTCTGGAATGGCTTGTAGAAATAACATAGAGGAGAAAATAATATTCTGTAGTAAAATATTGTAATGAAGACAATTTAATAGTGGGCATAATTTAACATAACGTCTCAGGCAGTCTAAATGCATCGCTGGTCTTTTTTATTATTTAATACGACGATGATTGAAATTCTCCGTGGATATAATGTATAGTTAAAATATACATTGATAAGACTGTGAACTTCTTTCACTTGCCGGGGCATAGTTTATTAAAAAGCAGATCTTACAAGAAAAGAAAATCAAAATTACTCACACAAAGCTCTTATAGTAATTCGTCCTTTACCCGACAGACCCAGACAGTTAAAAACTCAACCCAAGCCTTTATTTTAGTTTCTAAATGTGAGTTACTGTGTTATATCCTAATTGGGAAACTTTACCGATAACGTTCATTAACATAAATATATACGCGCATTTTATAGCCAACGTTTGCATTGATTTTGAAATCGAAGGAAATAATACCGAATTGTTAAAATAATCAATTGAGTAAAATAATTCTTCGAGAACTGACAAAACAGGAGCATGCGATATATTCCGAATATCATATTAAGACGAAATATGTATAAATGTGACATTCAGCCATCTTTCAAAGACGTTGTACGTGAAAGGGGAATTGCTTTCAGAGTGCTGGGCGTATAAGAATGGCGCACTTTCTGAATGATACCCCCCCGTTACAAGTACAGCCGCTGGGTCACCGGAGGCTGTCAGCATCATAAATCTTGTCTGGAAAGTATTGACGCGACCGAGAAACATCACACAAAATAGGGATAATTAGAGAGCGCAGCTGTTTAAGCGACTCGATGGGACCGGCTCGGACTGCACTCACTAACCTGCATTACAACGAGAGTCGGCTCTTAGGGGAGACGGGCTCAGGACTTTCTCCATAGATCAAGCCTTCATCCGATCACAGTGTTATTTATTTCTTTTTATTTTTTGACAAACCGCTCCCGTGCTGAAGAATAGCACATGTCGAGATCCTTTAATATAGGAATATAAATCTCCTTTCAGGAAGATAATTACCAGGATAATTTCCAGTATAATGGAGCTTGTCAGTCAGAGGCGCCGCTGTAATTAAGAAGTTCTGGCGGAGTTTTTATCTGCAGGATTTTTAAATGTTTCTGGTTCGGAAGCGGGGAGTAGAAACTGTCGAAACTTTCTCTACACTAGGTCTTGTAATGCGATATGCAGTAAACGAGGGACAAAGAAATGGATACTTCAGTTCCCTGTAATCTAGTAGCCTAATGACTAGGCTAATTAATGTTGCGGAGCCAATAAAATTAACCATAAGTGACACAGATACGGGACTTTTGGGGGGTTCCCGTTCCTTGCCGGTATTCAGTGCATGCATCGTGCGATTTCTTTCATATTCCGCCAAATCTATATTAGTGAGACATGAGTGGAACCCCAAAGACAAAACGCCAAAATAAGTACATGCCCCAGTGGCAATGAGACGGTTTGCTTTGATCATTTAGCTTATGAAGCCTCACTACTCGCCTTAGTATTTTATTTATTTATTTATTTTAATATTAAAAGCGAATTAAATTAGTCTAGAGATATCGTTACTCCACGAAATGCCAAAGGTAAAGCACACCAGCGGATTTCAAGGAAAGACAGAGAACTACAAATGCAATCACTGTAAGGGTGTAACGGTACTTAGCATAACTAACGCCAAAGTTTCCTTTTAGGAATAGCTGTGTTTTTCTCTCCTTTCTTTATTTCTTTAAAAACGCAGAGGAACGAATCCGGAAACCCGTAATGGTTAGTGTCATTGAACAAAGGCGACTGAAGAATTGCTTAAGTCAAACTTTGAAATGTGCGTGTGAGACAATGACAGAATTAGAGCACGCTTTTTGCTGCCACTTCCTCCACTGGGAACCCGCCGAGCTCCACTTGCAAAGTTTACTTTCCCCGTCATGTGAGATAACGTTGATTTGCATTTGCAGGATGAATGCGACCACATGGAGGATAACTAGAGATGACATTAAAGCGTCGAGAGGTGCCAGTGTGCGCAGAGCGCGTCATTTACATGCTCGGTAGGCGCCCTCATCCGGGGTGACAAAACCTGCCGCTTTACATTGTAGGGATTCTGTACCCCCTTTATTCAGGTGACTTTTTAAAACTGTCAGAATACTAGTACAGTAGGACTACGGGGCTAAAAGGAGGTGAAAACGAAGTACAAGAATCATGCCAGACCTATCTAATATATATGTCTGACACAGTTGTGGCATTTTCTGCTACTAAAAACGGAGAAAAGGGAACTTTCTGCACTTTTTTTTAGTGCGACAAGCATAAGTGGTAGGCCTCCATGTCATTTCTAACCAAACCAATGTGTTTATGCTCAGCCTCTGCATCCCGAAACAGGACATTCTTCCAGCCCTGTATTGCTTCTATACACCTTCCTTATTGCACTTCGTAGGGCAGGTCGCAGAGATACCTGCACTAACTCCTCGTTCATTGAATGTGCAGAGTGGTACCAAGTTCCTGCAGTGCATTTGGGTCCTCGGTGTCCTGCCGTTCTCTGTAATGCCCGTGGCGTTCCGAGTGAGGTTTCTTCTAGTAATGTCAGATGGTCTTGATAAGAGCCACAGTTTTCAATGCCTAGTAGTGGACCGTAGTGTATCTGCAGTCATTTGGTATTCGCTCGTTGTTCCGGCCTCTGGCTTTATAATTAAAATCCCGGTTCAGTACCTTGGTGATTTGACTAACTACACGTACCCTTTTAGGCTGGTATAGTGTCACATGCACAAATAAGAAAAACAACATGTAAACATTAATAAGCAACAGGTTTAATGAAATGGAAGCTATTGCATGCTTAATAAAACTATCCAAGGTCTTTGTGGGACAAGGGGACGGGGGGAGGAAGGTATTTACCAGTATCAATATTAATGTGCTGCACCTGTCCATCACAAATGGAGTATATGCTATAAAGTGATGAGTTTTTCTCTTTTCTGTATCTGCTACTATTCCGGGAAACCCTGTTAACACAACATGTTTGTTCTATAGTGTCTTTTCCTCCCCCAATGAAAATGCCCGCCCTTTTAATAGTTCAGTACAGTTTAATGGTCGTCCAACAAGCTTAACTTGACACGGCAAACGCCAGAATGGAGAAAAGTTTATCACACATCTCTGGTTCTACATCAACATCCCGGCATCATGTGGCTCTGTCTGTCGTCCCTGCCTGAGCCAGTCCTCACAGTATGGTAACGAAACGGTGACATTTACACCGTTTACTTTAAATCCCGCAAGCGTTTCACGTGCTGAGAAACTGACCTCCATACCGAGTCTACGCTGCCGGAAAGATCAGTGGACAGGATTTGGCCACCGGGGTATTGATTGATTAATCAAAGCTAATGTTCTTTTGATCAGCGGGGATGCCCTGTTAACCAGAAAAGCTGGAGTAAAGAGTAATGTTTTATTTACTCGTTTGGGCTCCTCAGTGGCAGTATCAGCAGACTTCAAAGAGCCTGTGACAATCTGCCAGATTCCTGATTGATGAAAGCTTTCATTATTCCCCCCCCCGATGTATTTACCACATAGAATTTGTTTAATCGTTTTCGGTTGACGCTTTCTTCGTTCATCCCGGAGTGGGTTTTCCCCGTTCCGTTTCATGTTCTTTTCACGGCTCGTCCTCGCCTGTGATCCTCCTCTCACGGATCCTACTCGCTTCTCTTCGCGAAAGGCGCCGTTTTGTGTTGTTTTTTTTCTTTTTTCTTTTTTTTTTTTAAATAATACATCCCGCTTTCGGCTTGGGGGGCCCATGAAATCCCCGAATTTTAACAGATTGTCTAGGATCCGCTTGCTATCGGCATTTAAAGTGCTCTTTAGTTTCTTATCGAGGTTGCGTGTTATTATCACCTGCCGGTAAATTTGTAAAGCCCCAATTAGCACTTAAAGATTATCAAGAAATGTAGTATTTGGGAAGTTGTACTTGTTTGTGTATCTTCAGTGTACAGCGTAGTATTTACAGTTATTTATCTATAAATACCACATCAACAGACACTATATTATTGTTTTCTAAAGGCAAAAGTTTATGTTCCAGGGGCGGCGCATTTGTTGGAACGGCTGCCTCACACCTCTGGGATCAGGGTTTGAGTCTCCCCATGGCTCCAAGTGTGAGGCATTGGGCCCCAGAGTGTCCCCCTGTCACTCAGTAATTCAAAACATATCATTGGCTAATAATAAGGTTGGCATCACTGAATGAATTATGCACCCCCCTGCCCCATCCCACGTACAAGAAATCCAAGAATTTGCCCCATACCGGAATGCATCACTAGCACTTTTCATCTGAAGGCTCCGCGTCCCCCCTTACAGGCACTGCCATGCTGCCCGTGGTGGCCTTTCCCTTCGAGGACTTCTACGTGGACACCCACCACGTCACACACGCTCTGGCTCGTGGGCACCAGCTCATCCTCTTCTACACAGGCCTGCTGGCCGCCGCCCTGGGCCTGGGGGGCATTCGTGCTGTCCTCTGCCCACTGGGCGCCTACAACCTGCAGGGCCGTGACCAACACCAGCTGCGCTCCTTCTTCAACTGGTTAGCGCCCCCTGGAGGATCGGAGGGGTGTTGATTTAAGAAGAATGCGACGAATAGGCTAATAAACGCATCTTCTTGCACTTATAAGCAGGTCCACAGGGAAAAAACATGAAGTATATACTTGTGTATGTTAATATATTTATGTATTTCATATATATTGAAGCACTACATATTTTACCATGGTAGTTCAGGTTAAGTACCATGCTTGTAGGACAGCATTAAAGCCCACTTTGTCCACGTTCTTAGCATGCTGTTGCTTTTCATATTAATATATAAACATGTGAGAGGCATTTTTTCCTGGTTGCCATAGCAGCACGTTAATGGTGTCCAGGTTGAAAAGATGCTTTCTTCTCATTTTTCGCAGGTTCTACTGGTGGGTGAACCTGAACTCGACCGTGGTGTTTCTAGGGATTGCTTACATCCAGCAGTCCATCGCTAAGAACCTGGGCTTCCTCATCCCGTTTACCTCCATCATGCTGGCCCTCATCGCCATTCACATGGCGCGTAATAACCTCACCTTCTGCCCCAAAAATGGTATTCTAGGCTTCCTGAATGCAGTTAACATAAAGTGCATGTTTATATTTGAGCTTAATATATCTATAATTATAATTATATATACAATATTTATAGATAGTATGCATTCTTGATACTTGGAGGTATTGGCTGATTGTGAGGACTGTTCACTGAGGTGTGGTGATGTTACCCGATTCTGTGGACTGTACCACTGACAGGTGGAGGTGTTAACTGGATTGTTCCACTTAGGCCTGCTGATGCTATAATCTTACCGTATCTGCCGGCGCACAGGTGGCTCCCTGCTCACCACGATGGGCGTGCTCCTCAACTCGCTGAAGATGTGCTGCCTGCGCTACCGGCACCTGGGCGGCGATGTGGCAGAGTGGCTGGACCGCGCCAAGGAGAACAATGGGGGGGCCTACAGCGAGGCGCACGTGGAGAGCGTCAAGGTCCTGGTGCGGCTTTTCCCGCTGTTTGGCCTGCAGCTGCTTTACCGCGCCTGCATCACGCAGGCAAGTGCCCATGACCTGTAGCATTCTGGCTGAGACACCTACCCTGGCAAAAAACGCAAAGTCATCCTCCCAGGGTGCACCCCCGCTACCCCACAGTCTTGTTTTTCTTGATTCGCTATCTACACATGGATCGTTGCTTCTAGACGGGCCCTTACAAGCAGTCAGTGATAAGTGATTTTTAAGGCGGCCCCACCCGCCTGAGCCTGAAACTTTACAGATATGTTTGTAATATCAGTGTGATTCGCCTGATTAGGGCCCTCGCACACCAGCCTTCATCAGCAACACTTGGCCTGTTTTCACAGCTGCATCCCAAGCAGGGGGACGCAGTGAACATCACCCAATAGAACACTGAGGGCGCCTGGCCACTAATCAGCTCCCCCGCTAAACTGCACAGCCCTCAGAAGCCTGTTTTATATGCATCTCATTGGCGTAGTGACATGAGTAGCTGGTCTTTTATGGCACATACTGATGCAGCTGTAAAACTATACTGTGCAATCATTTTAATTTGACGTTTAAACCTGAAGCTGTAAAGGCAAAGGGGCAGGCTGTACGTTTCTTAGGTTATTGAAGAACTTGAATTTAAGCAGTGTGACACTCAGTCTGTAACTTAACAAGCTTTCTCTCCCTGGATGATTATTGGTTTATTTATTGGTATTTACCTGATGCTTCATCATCCTGTAGGGGGAGCTCTTAGAAAAAGTGACTACTTACAGCTCATGATTCATTAGCTCGTTTGGGTAGACACCAGGCTATGCTAAATACCCGCCACGATAGGAAGGTCTCACCAGAGTACCTCTTCCTCAGATCCCCTCTAGTTACTACATCCAGACCATGAACTCCAACCTGAATCTGAAGGGCAACCTGCTGCCCATCGCTGCCCTGAACGTTGCGGGCATGGTGCCCGTGTTGGTGCTGACACCCCTGCTGGAGTGCGTCGCCGCCTGCTCGTCGTCGCTGCGCGGGAAGCCGCCCCCTGCCGCCACCACACTCATAGGTGAAGCTCGGGTGTCTTGGGGAGGGGCTGAGATGGGATATCAGCCATCTCAGCTGGGAGACTGATGGTGAAATTAGCAATCTGTGGAATAGCATATTACTCTAGAGTATAGCATAGTGTAGTGTAGTACAGCACAAGATAGTATAGAAATAGGGAAGAATCTAGAAATGTTTTTACACGTGCACGCCAGGCAACATAGTCCGGAGTTGCCCTTTCACACGCGTGGAACACAACCGGAGATTATCCATGTCACCTGCCTTCACACCTGCTAGAAATACTCCGGATGGTTTAGGTAAGGGGTGGTGCTTGGGTGGAGCGTGCCAGAGGCCTGACCTGATGTGCAAAGTATGCTGTTTTGTTTACAGCACAGAAAAGGTGGTGACAGAAGTTACTGACAGAGGTTCCCGTTTTCGTCACTACTCAAGTTAGCCACGTTCGTTGGGATCGTCTTTGTGTAAATGATCCTTCTTTTTCACCCTCAGATGTTTGTATCCTTCTGTTTTCAGGCTAGTCGCATGACAGAAACATTATCAACATGCTCACTCACTTGCGAATGAATTATCTGGACAATTTTCTGCTCCATTCACATATGGGGGTCAATTGTTAATTACCCGGATTTTGTGCTAGGGAGCTAGCAGGGTAAAATCAGTTTAATGTCCGGCACAACCGATTTGGACATTTGCATACATGCATATAGCCCCTCCGGGTAATGTCACGAAAAGTTCAGGATGGCAGTGTGTGTCAAGGGGGTTAGAATAATGGTGAAGAAGATGTACAACAAATTTTACACACCCAAAAGCACAGCGGTTTCCGGTCTCTGATTTTTGTGCAATCTCACCACTGAGGTGTTGACTAACAAATAACAACCGTAACTGTATATTTTAAGTTCCTTAAGGTTCACAGATGATGACCAACGTAGCTGCGTAGATGTGAAAAGTTTTCCCTCACCCAGCTCACTGCAAAGAGTGACTCAACACGCTGTAGGAGATTAATCAAATCCCTCCGCTGCAGGCTGCCTGAGAGACATCCTGGGTCCTTTAAGGTTGTTACAAACCCGGGAAGCTGTCTCGTCGTTGTGGAGCTGCCCTCTGCATTCCCTTTCCCAGCTTTACAGATCTCGTAGGAGCTTGATGGCGCCCAAGGCACTGTTAGGCCCCCGGTGCAGGAGCTGTTTACTCACGGAGACGGGGGTCAGGCGACCTGGTGGTCGCGGAGTTCCAGAGATGCCTTTACTGTTTTCATCCCTGAGTCTCATCAGCAACACAGCCAGACAAATTGCTGCCATTCATGAGAACAGGTGACACAGTGGTCATAGTCACCTCGTTATTCTGATTCAGAGTCCCAGGAAATTAATGAGTTTGGGATTCCAGGGAGATACCAGTGTCAGGACATGCAGCTTATTTCATTTAATTAATTCTGCTGAAAATGTTTTTTCCTGTAACCAGTGACTGTGTCCAGGGGAACAGTTTTTTTTTCTTGCAAAACTTGGATTTGGCTGTGCTGAGGGTCTGGGTTAGTTACAGACATCTTTGCAGCACACCGATGTTTTTGTGGGTTATATTTTTAACTGTGTGTGATGATATTTCTGCATCCGCTACATGGATGTAGAAAGGGTTTTGAAAGTGTCCCTTGGGGGAATGTAAGAATGGCCATGGGGGTGCAATGAAAATTATAAGAGGCGTGTGGCTCAATGCATTAGGATA
The DNA here is from genome assembly GCA_026781065.1 of Mormyrops boulengeri. Classification (NCBI taxonomy): domain Eukaryota; kingdom Metazoa; phylum Chordata; class Actinopteri; order Osteoglossiformes; family Mormyridae; genus Mormyrops; species Mormyrops boulengeri. The sequence goes on along the minus strand of JAODLD010000001.1, from coordinate 15,048,362 downwards.
CTGTGCTTATGATCGGAAAGTTGTTGGTTCAAATCCTAGGGTCCTCAGAGTGATGTCACCATAGGGCACCTGAGCAAGGCCCTTAACCCTCAGTTAGGTACTGGCTAACCCCATTATACATAAAAGCTTCTGTTAAATATATAAAGTTTTTCTTTCATGGAGGGGGCAACTGGGCCCCTCCCTTATTTCTACACCCCAGCTCTTGTGTTTGCTTGTTGGGGGTGGATGAATTGCTGTATTCTGCGGTTTTCTTGCCAATGATAATGGGAGTGGTCATGTGACCCTTAGGCGCCGCCTCTGTTTCCCGCCTGCAGTGGCTGGACATGCATGTGCTGCTGTGTCGGTGCTGGTGGCAGGTCTCTCAGAGCTCTGCAGGAAGGGCCATCCCCTGGTGGAGCAGGCGCTCTTGGGCAAGGTGCTGCACGTCTCCTCCATGGCCTGCTTCCAGCTGGCACCCCAGTACATCTTGCTGGGGGTCGCCGAGGCTCTGGTCACACCTGCCTGTAAGAGCGCCCTCTACTGTCCGCACCACATACCACAATTACACTAATGCATAAATGACTACATATTCCATAAGCAGCTGGCTGCGGGGGGGGGTGGCAGAGAGCATGACAGAGGGACCTGAGAGTGCGTGTTCCACTCTCCAGCCCCTATACATCATTCCCAAAGATGTAAAGACAGGATCCGTTGTTTACCTTTCGCTACTGTGCCAGTCATTCTTTTAACATGTCTGAAGTCTGTCTTAATAATGTACATGCGTCAAACGGCTCTCCCAACTACAGACAACATGTCTTAGCTTTAAAGTATGTGTGTGAGTGGTTGTAGGTGACATAAAAAGGTCTCATATTAATAAATAAATAGCGCACTCTGCAGATGGACAGAATTGTTCATTTCACAGTCGATATAACTGCACTTTTCTTAACTAACTGAAAAATAAGTCTGAAGTCTAAACTAACTGACCAGTAAATAAGTGTCACACGGGGTCCGGTGCAGCCTCCGGGCCTCTCTTTTGTTCAGAAACACAGATCTTCCTGTATCAAAAGCAATAAAAACGCATTCGTTTTTTTCACGTTAACAAGCTCAAAATTGACATGTTAATGTGTACATTTTGTATGTGTTAACACGAGCAAAATCTCCGCGTCAACATGTCGATTTTCAGCTTGTTAGTGTGAAAAAAAGCAATACTTTTTATACTTTTTATACCTTTTTTTTATACCCGTTTTATACCCTTCCAGCATTCCATAAATGGTGTCTTACGTTATGAGGTTTTGGGGCTTGAGAGTGGTCTGGGTGCTGATGGAGAGACCCCCCTCTCAGGCTCCCCCTGCAGCTAGATGACTCTCACATAGTCACCATGTTCATTTCTAATATAACTTTAAAAAGGTTTAAAAATTTGGGTTTAGTTCATACGAAAGTACTGTATGGAGGTCAGTGTCAGGCCAAAGGCTCCTTCTACCAAGACCAGTATGAGTGATTTGACTTGATTTATATTATAGACTATGACTGTCAGGGCGATTGTCTTTGCTGAATTACTCCATCAGAACATTGATCATATTGCGACAGCATCTCTTGTCGATCACATATGGCAAACGAACCCATCACCTTCTCCCTGGAGGGGTCCGATCTGTGTCCCAGCACCGGCTCGCTCACAATACGCTCTTCTTATCTATTTTTTATAGGTCCCTATCAAAGAGCGCTATTAATGGTTATAATTATCATTCTATATTTAATCGGCCTTTCGTGGTGCTGTAATGGGCTGGCCGGCGTTTCTCAGAAGCACTTATGAGGACATTCTTAGAAACTGGCTTTGGCAGGAATCTGTGAGCCTTTAACCCCCCCAGCCTGCCATATACTACTACACTAATAATTTGTAAATCAAATCTCTTTTGGTGGTTCCTTCATTAGCTATCCATGGGATTTTTAAATGGCTGAAATCATTTTTAATGTATAAATAAAAGGGTGAAGTCCCTACTATTTAAGCCCAAAAGTATTCAAAGAGGTTTGCTGGCCTAATTACAAAACCATTCTGTGCCAGAGCAAATAAAAGAGCAATGAGAACGTCTGAGGATGTATTTCTCCTGTAGCATTAATCCTGCACACACACACACACACACACACACACACGCACAGACACAGACATACACACACACTCACACACAGACACACACACGCACACACACACTCACATGCACACACACACACACTCACACACACATTCTCACATGAACACACACACTCACACGCATGCAGTAAGATATCTCCAGAGATTCCAATCCACCGGTCTGTGGGACGAAACCAAAACACTGCCACAAAA
>JAODLD010000001.1:15028422-15038912 GCA_026781065.1 Mormyrops boulengeri | reverse complement strand
CCCCCCCCCCCCCCCCCCCCCCCCCCCCCCCCCCCCCCCCCCCCCCCCCCCGGACTGGTCATGTGACCTTCAGGAAGGTTGATGGAGGAGATCAGATTGGCTCACATCAACGTAAGGAGTGAGTAACAGAGCGAGTGCTGCAAAGAGCACTGGACCTGGGGGGTCAAGTGTGTCGGAGCTGAGGGGGCTTTGGGGAACGTCGCTCGCAGGTGCCATCCTGCGCGTCTGCATGCCTGATTACACACAACATTGATTGCGGCGGTTTGTTCCACTCGCTTTCAACAGGGGTGGGGCAACAGTGAGCGCAAGCCATCTCACGCAAGTCGGGGGGGAGTTAACCCCCAATTCTAGCGGCTTCCAGTTCATTTCTGAAACAGTTTTACTCACTGGTTGCATTGAGAAGAATCTAGAAAGGATGGATCAAGGGGGATCAATCTCCCTCTCCACTGTGTTATCGGCTTCCGACTCCAGATGATCTACATGCCTCAGGAAGAGGGTCCCATTTATCACACGTGGGGGTGGCTTGGAGTGCAGAGTGCGATGGCCCTGCACAAAAAACACAACGCCCCCTGCAGGGTTCCGTGAAAAGGAGGGTCACCACTCATCATTTGGGCTTTTCCTGCCCAGACATCTGTCACACAGTTAAGTGTCAAGATGGGCCATCATGTGTTGAGGGTGCACTAGGGGGAGCCCCAAAACTCAAATAAATAAGATTCGTTTTCAAGGCCGGGTGGCCACCAAGCTCACGTAGACCCGGTCTGTCTGCGTAATGAGGTGTCATTATCCATCGCGCAGAGCCACACGCTGCACTTCTGAAGGCAATCAGCCCACCGACGACAAAGCGGGGAGGCGAACGTGGAAGAGGCGGCGTGGCCTGAAAAGAGACACGCATGTGGCGTGTGCATGCGAGCCGTCATCAGGTCACCTGCACTGAGATCCTAAGACAAAGACTCCCACCTGGTGCTCAGAGATGCTAACATAACGACGTTAATCGAGCAACGCGACACTAAGGGAACGAGAAGCATGGCGCGCACACCCACGTGCGAACCGGCACAGAGCTCCAACTGCAGCGCTAAGCAAGATCATGAAAGAGATACAGACCCCCACAAAAATCACATCAAGACTCAGGCAGCCCAACAAACCATATTTAATCTCTCCATCCATCCGTAACTGCTTATCCAGTACAGGGACAGAGTCTGGAGTCTTTCCCAAGAGGATAGGAACACCCAGGGCAGGATGTCAGTGCATTGCAGTGTGAGCGTGTGTGTGTGTGTGTGTGTGTGAGCATGTGTGTGTGTGTGCACACACACCCTAAGACACAGCTACCCTCTCCCATTATTCCAAAACGCTCAATGAGACAAGAAATACAGATATGCAAACTACTATAGTAAGTAATCGTTTTGCATTATGAATATATTTATATGCCAAGTCATAAGTAAAGCTCTACATACAAGACAGACCAGCTAACATAGATCAATTTAACAGCGCCACTGCTCTGCATTACTTACCGATAATGATGCATGGCAACACAAAAGCACCAGGCTAAAAATGCTTGCTGAACTGTAGTGTCTCGCATTCATAGACAAGGAGGGTATTTTGACACAGAATATTGGTATGCAAGCAAAACAGCAACGCCAAAGAGGGGTGCACTATAGGAAGGCACGGTACATGACCCCTTGCAGAGCTCTGGACAGACAGAGGTGGTAGATCCAGTGTCCCTGCACTAGCTAAAGGAGGTTCTCCCGGCCAACTGTTAAGGAGGGCCTTTGTAGTAAAATCTGCTCTGCCCTCCTTTAGCTTCGCTGCCCTCTGGTGCTCTGGAGGTCACGGAGCGTCAAGGTGAACAAGGTCTTCGCACCAGAGCCTTGCTCCAACATGGCTTCTCTACACAAGGTGGAGCAGTGAGGCCAAGCCACTTGAATCTCAACACCAGACTCTGTCTGACATCATTACAATGAATCCTTTAAATACCCCACCGGTGGTTTTTTTCTGATGCTACAGTACAGAATCATAGCAGGATTCGTCCTGCAGTCTACAAACATGTAGTTAGTGGTCTCTAAATTGGGCATGATGTGTGTATTTGTGCCCTGTAATGGTCTGGCATCCCACCTAGAGTGTCCCTTATATTGTGTCCTAAACATTTGCTTTGTGTCCAGGCCCCCATGACCCTGAACTTGACAAGCAGCTATTGATGGATGGATGGATGTATGTATGTATCACAAAGTATAATATGTATAGTTATATCAATTATGTCCTCACAAGTATTAGACAGGTAAAAATATGGCGCACATAGATGTGTATAATGAATGGAAGTCTAGAAAATAAAAATAGATTTGATAGTTTTATCAAACTGTCCGAAAGCGGCACATAACCACTCAACAACTGAGTTTAATTCACTTCAGATTGATCTCTATGAATTTCTATGAACAGTTTATGGATAGATTACGTTGTGCAAACTGAGCAGATGCAGTCTCTGGCGCCCGGGTCCCCAAAGACAGGGGATGATACTCCGGGGGGACACTTATTAGCGTGACACCCGGCGTCTCCCAGCAGGAAGTGAGCGGTGCCCACCTGCGGTGCTCATCAAGACACAGCCCTCTCCCCCTCAGCCAGCACATCCCGCCCAGCTAAGCTCCAATCCCCACCGAGCATGCTTATTACAGCCCATAATTAATCTGCTCCATTTGCCCCCCCCCGCCGATTATGAAAGTCAAGGGCAAGCCGTTCGATATCTTAATTAAAAAAGCGCAGAAGTAAAAAGTTACACAAGCGGAATATGGACTGTTGAAAGAAACCATTTAAACACATTTACGCTATAATGAATCTACCCACTAAATTCTAGGTTAATGAAATTTACACAGATTATACCCACTGTATGTTGCCCAATAAGCATGATGGACAGGAACTTCCCCAGCTACAATATTATATTGTTGTGGGGGAGGGGGGTAATTTACCTGATGGTAGACATCCTCTGTTACTAAAGCTAAAAAACCTAACTTCCTAAACGAGCCTGCCTTAGTAAAGCATTAATTGAAGCCCTTAATCGAAGGTGTGAATCGGCGGGTCGTTAGCACTGAGCGTGGATTCTTCAGAGGGGCATGGAGCTTAACAAGCTGAGCTGGGTGGTGGGGGGAGGGCTCGCCAGTTCAGCTCATCTGCGGCAAAGGGCGACCACGGGGGTGTGTCCGCAGCTAAGCCGACACTCAGCACAAAGGCCCCGTGATGCGGGGGAAGCGGGAGGGGCCACGGGAGCAGGTCCAAACACAAGCGCACGCCCTTTCATCTCCCCCCCGTGGGGATACCACCCCCAAGTCAGACTCATTACCCACAGCCTGGGAGAGAGGCGAGCCAACCCCTAGATCCATAGGTAAGCGGTGGGGGAGGGGGGGCATTGGGGTGCTGAGCCAACAACTGCTCAACTCTATTGGCTCGGTGAATATCACAAGCCTTTACAAAGGCTGCTGGTTAAGGCCATGGCCTTTAATGCCTAAAGGTTATGGGTCCTACTCCCCAGAGGCTTCCGTCTCAAGTGCCAGTGAGTGGCGTGTTTAATCCGAACTGTGGGAAAAAGAACAGATGGATGTAAGAATCAGATAAGAAATGAAAGTGTAGCTGCTATATAAAAATTAAGCTGTCACTGAAAAGCGGGTAAAAAAGAAGAAAACGAGTGTACAGGGGAGAAGCTGGGTACCAGAAGGTTGCTGGTTCTCATCCAGGGACCGCTTGCTTGTGGAACTTGGGCCAAAGCTATAAACGTCCATAAATTGAAAAAATATAATGAACTGCAGGATGAGAGGGAGGCCAGCTGGGTGGCTCTGGCAAGGGTAACTCATACCTGTAGGGTTAGGGGTTCAAATCCTGCCTCTGCTCTGTCTGCAGGGTTTGCATGACCTCCTCGTGTCATATGGGCCACAGTCCAAAGACATGCAGTTAGGCTCAGTTGTGCTTCTTACCTGCCCATAGTGTGTGTATGTGTGTGTGTGTGTGTGTGTGTGTGTGTCTGTTCCCTGGGACACACCCATGACCCTGAAAATGATGAGGTTAGAAGAAGGATGGATGGATGTCTGAGAGGCCCTGGCCAGTAGAGCAGGCTCCTCCCTAGAATTGGATGGATGCACTGGGCAGACCAGGATCTGTGGGGTCAGACTCATCGATATCAAAGCTCCCATTAGGATGCTTTTTGATACAGAAAAGTCAATTAGAATCAACGGTTTTAAACCATCAGTCACCAGTGGCTCAGATCAGCTAAGGACAATTTATTGTGATGACTGGATCTTCAGTGAAGTCCAGTAACATTCATTCAAAGACTCCTCACTGCCATCGTGTGTACTGTAAGGCTGAGAAAGGTGGAACAGCATCAAATCCTTTACATTCACCAGTCGCCGTTCAAATTACAGATAAGATGGAGTCCTATCGGATTAAGAGTTAAGACTTGACAAAGGTTCAGTGAGATCATTTTGTAAACCTTTTTGAAAACTAACATGAAATCACTGAAAACTAAACAATTGTTACTCATTTTCAACATCTAGTCTTGAAGACTCAGGATGCTACCTGAATCAGGAATAATACTGTTTCAATGTACAAATTTGATACGTGATAAAAAGTTATAAAATCATTTGTGTTCTGTGATACAGATAGTATTAAGAGTCATTAAACATTTATTCAAAAAAAAACTTCTGAAGGCATAGTTTACAATCAAAATATAACCTCATCTTAGCAAAATGTGAGAGTTTGCGCCCATTCCACACTCACATCCCCAAGGAGCCTGGTTCCAGTACACATGACCGGGTGCTCCACCAATCATTGTATAGCGTAGAGAAACATGGGGGGGAGCAAGGTCGCGGCTGATTGGTCAGGCCAGAGGGAGCTCATAAGGGGCTGCATATCGACCAGTCACATAGTGGTAGATCTGTGGGGGGGAGGGACTGTGTATTAGCCAAGGGAAATTAACCAGAATGGGAAGATCAATACACACTTACTCTGGCCAAGTGCGAAGCGGAAGATAAACAATTATACACAGCGCCATCTCCCTGTCAGAACGCCACAGTGCAGCAATTGAAAGGCTGCTCGGGACTCATTAATGTCTAGGGGATGCATTTTTTGATGGGCCCTGCGTTAAAATAAATACATAAATAACAAACTCTAAAAATCACAGGTAGAAATACTAAAAAAGTTTTCCACAAATCAGTAAATAGTTATTGTCATGTTTGTGCCGGCGTGATTTATTACTGTTGTTAAAACATATTACAAACACAGCGGTTGTTTATCATCCAAATTTGATTTCCTGATGGATTAAAAAATGAAGAGTGAATATTAAGCAGATTTGTTGGTGAGCCGTGATTAATTGTGGCTGTCAGTCGGCTCTCTGTGCTGGAGTTTCAGGGCCACTGGGGTAGATATGAACCGTAGATTAAAACATTTACTCTTTTTGTTGGGTGTCTTGCTTCATACCGGAAAAGGAGGGAGTCACAGAAACGGTGACGGTCATGGCTTTAGCAGGAGCAGCTATGCTAGCAGCTAAAGTAGCAGGAAGGGAGTTAGCAGAGTTAGCAGGGACAGGTTACCGTGCATCATGGGAGGAGCCGGCGCGTTTGACCCACCTGCCTCTCGATGTCAGCCAATAGGGTGCTGGCTCCCAGACGGAACAGGGCGGGGCACAGCCACTCATCACCCAGCTCCTCCTTCATCAAGGTCAGCCACACCAGTGAGTCTTTGGAAGTGCGGATCCCCCCAGCTGGCTTGAAGCCCACCTGTGTCAAGACGCCCAACCCGACCATTATCGCAGTATCACAGTCCGGACTGATGCGTAACAATGGAGGAAGCACCCACACTGGGGTACTGTAGCGTCAGTTATGCTTTTCAGTGGACCATATGCTGAGCACTTCAATTTAAAGGAAAATCATGTATTCTGGAGATGTTATACAATGTTTCCAAGGCCCTAAAAAATTACTGACCTTATGGCCTGTCCGTAGGAAGTAATCACGGATGGCCCTCACCATCACTACGCCAACCGGGTAGGTGGCATTGACGGACTCCTTGCCAGTTGAAGTTTTAATGAAGTCAGATCCTGTTAAATAATACAAAAAAATCCTGCATTTAGTTCAGGTAGAAAATCTAACCACAACACGGAAAAAAAAACCCAGCGAGAACATTAACTCTCAGAAATGGAAGATAATTCATGTCTAATATGACCACCCAGTTCACTACCATTGACATTCAAAGAGCCTTTGAGATCTAGTAATTCTATATCTATAGATAAAGAGCACTCACAGATACAGTGAGCAGAGCAGTCGAGAAACCAGCCTATCACAGCAGAGCTTGGTGCTAAGCGGCTGCCCTGAGTGACTGCAAAGAAGACGGTGAAGCGATGAAGTGCCCTCATTCTCCCTGGCTACCCCTCTGCCCCCCTAACATCCCTGCTGTGGTGGTGGTGGAGGGGGGAGGCCTTGTGGGTCATGGTGGCATACTCTGTAGAGCTGATCTGCTTAATACGCTTACTTTATTCCGGGGGGTTAAATGAACCCTGCTGCCAATGAGATTAAATCAGTGCCGCTAAGTGCATTAGTGGGAATGGGACTGGGAGGAAGTGGAGGGGCACTGCACCAATGGGGGGGTGAGGGAGTGGGGTTTCCGAGAGGGGTCAGGTGACAAACAACAGGCCGCGTCTGGGCTGGTGGCCCTGTCTGAACAATGTTGCCCAGGCAAAGGGCAATAAGTCAAGCAGAGTAAATCATTCATCAGAAGGATGTCCAAGCCAGACTGCAATCGCCAACTCATTTCCTGCCCATTTTCCCAGGAAAAGACTCCACCTCTTCCAGCATGAGGAACTTTCACGGACTCTAGCCAAGCGTCAGTGGGCCCAAAGTAATAAAATCGGCCACAAGGCACAGTGTTAAAACACCACCAGCTCCAGTCCAGGCTCTCCAGGTACAAACAATCGTATTTTAGTGAGTCCCTGCATTTTATTTTAGTTTTGAATCCAAAGCGATGTACATTATTTGCTGAGAAGGCAGGGTCAGATAATCCCTGGAGCAACTGGGGGTTAAGGGCCTTGCTAAGGGCACCCAACGGTAAAATCATGAAGTTGACCCTGGGGTTTGAACCAGCGCCTTTCTGATCACCGGCCCAGAGCCTTAACCAGCTGAGCCACTCCTCGCCGATCGCAGCCACGTTGGCATATGACGGGAGCTTTTTAGGGGGTAAATGGTGCTTCTTTTTGGGTAAGGATCCTGGGCCGTAACCTGAAGACACACAGCATCATGGGTAAAGGGAGCAGGGGCGTCACATGGGGAGTGACAGGAACATATGCTGCCTATGACAGGCAACAGGAGGCCCATGAATGTTCATCAATAAAGCCTTCCATTATTATCCCGCTTCGTGGGCGAGCGGGGGGATGAAGTTTAACCAGCTTCACGACAAAAATAGAAGATGAAACGGCAGTTTTAATAGATTAACCGCAAACTGGGGGCTTGTAAAAAAAAAAAAAAATCGTCGCCCTTCTGCTCCGTCTCAAGTTTAATGGGCGTTGGGCACCTCATTACCGAGCCGAATAAGATGAACATTTTCCAGTTCATTAAAGAGATGTTCTGTGTGTTTTTTTCCCCGTCGTTTTTTTCCCTCCATTCCTCAAACTCACATTGTCCTTAAGATTCGTAATAGGGAGTCTTAATTACATGATAATGGATAATGGTTATTAAATGCGCACGGCCGTAATGAAGCTCTTTTCATTCGCCGGCCAGGGAGGCTGCTGGGGGAGCAAAATAAAATTGCTGGCTTCGGAGATTAATGGATCAAATTATTATTCAATTTCAGAAATCTCATCCGGAATTCATAGAAACAAGAGGAGATTAAGAAGTGAGTGCGGCGACAAAAGCAATGCATTTTAATAATGATCTTAATCAGAAGCGCGGACAATTTGGTGCTGTAATCGGCTTAAAACGTGATTATTAGTTAAGCATACAGTCACACTGCATCTCTCACCCTCGCCTCCCGATCAGGGTGGGCTTGCAATTATAACTGAGCAACAGTGCCACGCAGTGGCCAGAGGAGTGAGGTGCATGCATTACCTAAACATTGGTCTCGCCACCTCCATTTTGTGATTTTCTGTCATTTTTTTGTACAATGCCAAATCAACAGAAGAAAAATTAGCAGTTAAAATTGTGAAAGGTAAACCCAAAAACTACAGATATATGATTAATGATGCATAAAGTTTTTAAAAGCAAATAAATCACTTTTGATTTTATTCATAGGCTCAGTTCCTCATATACAATACAATATAAGTTTCCCATGTACCGGTATTTGCATGAACCTTAAATAGCCTGGACAAACTACGCTGGGAGTTTTACTTACACAAAAATGTTTTGAGGGCAGAAGGAAAAATGATTGGTTATCTCTCTGAAACAATCAGATTGTAGAGGAGGTGGATCCAAACAACTAGAAGAGGGGGGACCAACCAATCAGATGTTTTGGTCCCTCCTCCTCTAGTTGCTTGGACCCATCTCCTCTACAATCAGACTGGTTATCTCTCTGAACCAATCATTTTTCCTTCTGCCCTCATAACATTTTGGTGTAAGTAAAACTCCCACAAGCACCCTTACATTAACTACTGGAGTTTACACATAAATAGTTATACTACCATACTGCTAGAGTAACTTATTCCCCAGTGCTTCTTGGTTTTGTGAGTCCCTAACAGCTAATCAGATTCACAGAAAAAACCTGGTATAGACGTGAGGTTCAGCAGATACCGTGCCAGCTCCAAGTGCGTGATGATTAATTAGTTACAGCCATGTTGCTCTCATAGCCGCCCGTAGCAGCACCAAGCTGAAATCGAGCAGACAGACATACCTGCCATCATAGCGACCACACTGGCCTTGTAGACGTTTGTGAAGGTACCAAGTTCGCCCACAGCCAGGATGGTCTTCATGTGGGCTTCCCCGCACGCCACCCTGAACTGGCAGATCTCCTGGTATAGAGCTGGGAGAGACAGGGGCCCAAAGATCAAGGGGACTGCTGCAGACACTGGGAGTGATGTCATGGGCCGCTAAACCTTGGACATGGATCTTGCCAGAGAGAAGGAACAATATAAAAAGCCTACATTGAGGATTCTAACTGTCGCTGACAGGAAGTGACATCATGAAACACCTGACCTACAAAGGCAGACAGAGTGAATGGAGCACACAAACGGCAAAGGTCAATGTCCTCAGGAATGTGACATCACAGCAAGCTATTCTGACTCTGCCTATAACATCTTGAACCTCTGAATGTTCTTAGGGCTGATCTGACGGATTTATGGCGCGGTGCAGAAACCAAGTGGGAATGGAGCGTACAGAAAAAAGGCAGGAAGCAGTCTGCATCTCCAGGAGCTACCTTGGCGATGGGTGTATTCGACTAACGCCCTGAAAATCACATACATACCCCCAGTCCTTCACCAGAACCTCATGGCTTCTGACGCCCAGTTCTAGCAATGTGAAGTATGGCTTTCGTTCCACTGCTAACCATACTGGTCACTCACTGGAAACTCTTGTACCTAAGCTGGCACCACAGTCATTCTTGGTTACTAAACACACAGTTTTATATTTACATTTATTTATCTAATGAACACTTTTGCCCAAACCACCATACAGGGGAGGCAAATAGAACACAAGCAATCAGCTGCCTAGGAGTCAACTAGGCATTAGTGGAGCTAGGCTGAGCTTCCAATGAGCGATCAGGCACATGTGCAAGGAGCAGCCTCACTACAACTTCCAACAAAGCAAGAACATAATAATACTACTGTTACATCAGCAGAAAGTGCAATATTAAGAGCGTTCAGGGAACATGGGGTGGTGTAGGCTACTGGATCAGATGGGACTTGGGGCATTTCTTGAAGGTGGAGAGGAAATCTGAATTTTATCTAGTCATATGAATGTGGGCACCATCCCCGTACCCACCGTCGCCCCCTGCAGGATTACCTTGCCACTGGCCGGTGAGGGCCAGCGAGCGGCTGATGACGATGTCAATTTCCCGGGCCCCGTCCTCCACGGCCATGCGCACCTCCTCCAGCCGCGTCTTCAGGGCCGTTTGGCCAGCGGGAAAGCCGGTGGCCACTGCAAGAGGGATGCGTTGGTCACAGGGGGCACGGTCACGGTCACGGACCACTGCAGACAGATGCTGAGAGCAGAGCTGTGGGTGTGGCTCATGTTCACACCACAAATGTTATAGAAGTGGGCACCACAGCAGGAAGGACAGGCTCTGCCACCTCGCACCTTCGGGGATCTGAGCGCCCCCCCCCCCCCCGAACACTGCTCTTTTTGTATGGCGACTGCAGGTTCCCCCGGGTCTGTGTGTCCTCTCACAGCCGAAAAAGCAAACTGCCATGTAGTGTGTGACAGTGCGTGTGTATGTCTGTTTGTGTGTGTGTGTGTGTGTGTGTGTGTGTGTGTGTGCTGTAGACTGTCCAGGGTGACAGACCTGTGCTGGAGGGGTTACGGGAGATGGATGGATGGATGTAT
>JAODLD010000001.1:15017115-15027115 GCA_026781065.1 Mormyrops boulengeri | reverse complement strand
CAGGTGATATGCAAGATGGCAAGATAAAAGCATACTGCTCTCATGCATTCATACAGTGCATGCTGCATTAACGGACCAGTAGTAGGTTTTTAATAGAATTCAGCATGTATCATGTAATTATGCAGTTTTGGATGCACCCTATAAACCTTCAGGCCCGGTCTGGGGGTAGGGCTTGCCTTTGTCATGCATGTCCATATCCTTCAGCAGGTCATGCCGGATTGGCTGCATCGCCTTCATGCACAGCCGGTGCACATTTGAGGGCGTGTCATCGCCGGCCAGTGTGGTCAGGTCAATGCATGTCACCGCCTTGAGAAGCCAGGCAGCCTGCAGCGGGGCGAGGAGCATACTAGGATGAAACGCCCCCTAGTGATGGGAGGTCAGAGCACGCAACAGTGGAATGATGGTCCTTATTAAGCATCAGCCATCAAAAAAAACAGAAGAAATTATGACTTTAATAGCCAGTGACATCATAAAAGTCACAAAACACTCTTAGAGCCTTAGTACATACAAGGAGCTGCACACACAAAGATTGGTAGTAACACAAGGTGTAAAGCCAAGGGAATAGACTTCTGCCTGGTGAGATAAAACATCACCATATCCACTTACCTGCCACTGCTTCTTGCCCTGTTTGCGCGCCTGGATCTGCTGCGCGCGTCTCAGCACTGCCTGCTGGTTTACACGGACCTTGGACACCCACTCAAGGTCTAACAAGCGGAGTACATTCAAAGAGCATATAAACGCCTATAACCACTGCATTGAAAGTCATCTGACATCTCATGGAGCTTTTTGCAAATTCGCTGTACAACAAAAACGATTACAGATTAAGATAACTGAAATTATGGCGCTTACTCGCTTCGACACTCGGAATCACGACTTAGCCGATTGCGACCCAAGGGCAGGTCATGTGCGGTGTATTAACTGGCCATGAGAAAGGGAACCGACACATACCGACTTTATCGCCAACAAACGAACAAGGGTCCCACACATTAACATGCAAGTTACACATTTACAGGCGATAAAATAATGCACGAAATACAAATAAAGCTGTAGAAAAGTGACAGTAGGTACGCAGGCACACACGCAGTGACCCTGGCTGATCATGCACATGGTCGCCAGTGTGGCTGTCATTCACTACAATTAAAAACAACTACTGGATTTCGAAATCTATACGCTAAAAACAAACACAGCACGGAGAAGGTGATGAAGCACTCATATTATACACAGCATGCTTAACTCATAAAATCTGTTAATAGTATTTATGCAATCAATGTTCGATTGCACTGTGCCGTACTGAACGTGCCGTACCGAAATTGTCCCTTACCTAGGTCAATTCCTGGATTTCTTGCAGGCATCATGAACAAATGCAGCAGCGACTTACAAAAGTTGCCTGTTTTCGTGTCTCATTGCTAGCACGGAACCGCTTCCTGACCGTGACGTCACCACGGCGGTGTCCGCCCACTTCATGAAGCCAATCACGTCGCAGCTCGTTTATACGCCGCAGGAGCCCGTCGCTGTTGTCACGTGACGAGCATAACAACGACTGTCAAATCTTACAACCGTGCTTAAACTTCCAAGAAAGGCCAGGGCGTGCCATGGGGCTCATCCAGAATTATGTGTAATTGATATGGAACGGAATTCGTCTGGAAATGTTCTGCAGTGATCTGGCGTCTGGATGTTTTCCTTGAGAAATTTCAGTTGTTAACATCAGATAGACGAAGACCAACGCCGCTCCCACGGGACCTTCCCGGACAGATCAAAGGGATGCCCCGTGGTCTCCTTATAACGATCCCTTTACCATGTCTGTGACCTTCTGGTGGCACAGCGAAAGTTCTGTTATTGATGAAGTTAGAGTTTCAAGTTTTATTGTCACGTGTTCCGAGGAGCACAGTGAAATTCGTGTGTGACAGTTACAAGGCAGAGTATCGGGGAACAGGACGAACAGCACTGCAATGCAAGACAAAACAGTGCCATACAGGCATGAGAATTTAAAAAGTAATAAATATGCAGTGTGGCAACTGGACCACAGTGAAGACGAATGAATAAGATGCAGATAAAGTGTAGTGCAGTGGTGTCTATACTCTACTTGTGCTTATACTCTAAAAATAGGTAATATTAGGGCAATTAAACTTGACAAATGTCATGCTCTGGTCACATACTTGGAACTGATTGTACTCTTATACCAGTGTCGTCAAATGAAAATATCAAATATTTCTGCTCCGCACCGGCGTATTTCTTGCATGACTAAATATTTTGAAGCATCTATGTAAAGACAATATGAAAGAATATAATCAAAGACAGGCTTCTTTGGAAAGATGTCCTCAGTCAACAGTCTACGAAATATGATGTATAATTGTATCTCTGTGACGCTGTACTTGATAGTGAGTTGGAGGAAAGATGGATTGATAAATTTAAAAGTGACACGAAATGATGTACATAAAACCATATTGACGGTTAAGAAACAAAACATAGGCCTATAGTTAACATAAGTGAGCAACAAATAAACAAATATCCATAAAATAAATTAATGAATTTGTCTATGCAGTAATTATATTAGAAAGGCTATATAGATCCGCCTACATGCACAGTAATAACAGAGTATTCAAATATTCGCAGAAATAATTCATGAATCAAGTTTTTCGTTCATGGAAAAGTGTTGGATAATGCTTGTTGATTTTGCACTGTGAGGGAATATGTGCATAATTCCCGGTATCTGTGTTTTTCGAGTTGCCTGAGAAAGTGAAAAGACTGCGGATGAGCCATTTGAATGCTGGAAGTCTGGGAGGCATTTCTCCAGATTAAACTTCGCAGAGCAATGACGTCACCCACGGGAGTCCTGGGCTCTCACTCTCTCTCTCTCTCTCTCTCTCTCTCTTATGATCTCATTCCAGCGATGAAAACCCCGCGTCTGAAACCACAACACAGTTTCCCGTTACAGCACCGACGGTCTGTTTTCACTCCTGATAGTGGGATTGCATCGGACTTATGATGATATCGCCGTGTGTATGTGTCGTTTGCTCCTCTTTATTAACGAAAATGATTTGTGATCTGGCCCTGGAAAGTTTAATGTGTTTTGTTGCATACCATAGAGCCCATTCAGAGACAATTGTGGACTGGGAGTTGATGTTTCTGCCAAGGCATTCCACTAGTATCCCTGTTGCCATGGACACCCTGCATAATATTATGAAAACCATATATTCGCAGGAGTTTGAAATGTTTTATAGTCTGGGTTCAAATCTATAAAATTGTATAAAAACCTCACTTTCCCCTCTTGAAATTGTGGTGGTTTATTTTGATTGAATGTGAAAGAGAGACGGGAAGCAGGCGGTGATTTTGTACAAAGTATTTCTTTCAGTCTGCCATACCTCACACACGTAAGTATCCAAAAATAGGTATAATATCTAACTGTAAAAAGTCTCGTGTTAATGAAAAAAATTGTCTGGGCAAACTGACATACAGGAACAAGTATATTATGAAATAATCTGGGAAATAGTGAGAAAGGCAGTGTTCACGAGTTTTAAATAATGGAACCTACTTGCTTTTTTTGTAGTTTTTTGAAACGATATATATGATTTCATACATATTTTGACTTTCTCGACTTCAGTCGATGTGACATTCAATTTAAAACAAATACTTTTGTATTGCTATAGATTTTTTCAAGTGATCAGTGTCTCTGTATGTGAAGTATAGATTTAATTTATACTAACCATAGATGGAGGCGAGCTTCATAACCATCAGTGACTCTTGGCATACTCAGACACAGAGTCAGGTTTTCCCGATGCAGAGGCATAAATTTAAGGCCGGATGCGAAGTTTAAAAACATAAAATTAGCGGTTAGGTTCTTTCCACAAGATTTTTCAGCTGTCGCGGATTTCATATTGTTATACATATTTGCTTTGAACATTAATTGGTTCTCAGTTTTGTGAAAGAAAACGAAAATAGGATCGAGGGTTTAATTTATATATGGTGTGAAACGAATACGTAATCCCAATATAATTCAAAACAATTTAATTGGGTAAATGCGTGTAAAGTACACATCACTCTCCACTAGGTGGAGATGTAACCCACGCGTTGAGCTAATTTTCTCAAGCCATTGATTTGTGGTGTTTAATGTTGCTGGTCACCTTATACATCAATGCATACTATTACCTCATCTTTTTATTTATACATGGATACAACTTTTAATAAACAGTCAGAGCCTCTTGCGCAGCACGCAATACACTAGTTAATTTTACGCCCATGCAATTGTTAAGTTTTCTTGTATTTGAATTGGTTTATGGCTATTAATCGGTAAACGTTCGGCTGTGTCTAGTTACTACGCGGCCGGCGAGAACAACTTTCCAGACTTGCGTTTAAGGTCCCAAAAGGCACATAACTTTCTTAGCTGTAGAACGAAGTTTAGTTTAATGCCCCCTTTATTTTCCCGATCTAGAAAGTGTTACTGGTTAGACAGTTTGTGCAAAGATCAGTTGGACTGAACTACTTGTAAATTAAGTCCACGAGACTACGATGTGTTTTTCGAAGCGGAAAGTGTGAGGGTGTTGTAGTCATAGGATGGGGCTGCTTCAGGCATGGCAAAGACCGCCGGCCTGGCACCCACGAACCCGCGGAGCTGTAAACCCACGCATCCATACATCCATCTTACAGCCGCTTATCCTGGTCAGGGTCGCGGGAAACGGCAGCGACAGTAATAATAAAAGGAAAAATGATGAAGATAATGTTGACCGTGGTTATAAATCAGCTTTGAAGGCTAGAGCTGCTCTCTCAAAGTAGAAGTTTGTACTGTTGCTTGAGGGAAGTCTTTTTTTTTTTTTTTTTTGAAAACCACCCCTGGAAGAATGTATACCACGCAGTCCTTTTCCACTTAAAAGCTTCTCCAGAGGATTTCTTTTGCTTTCTAATTTTGGACTGTGCCTCCCCCCCATATGGTCTGAATTTGGCATTTGGTATGAGTCATTCCGTTTTAATATGAGTCCTGAACAAGACCAACATGTCGAGGAAGCCAGTCCGCTTCGTCTGCCAAGGTAAAATGCGACGGTGATGGAAAAAAAAGCCCGGCCTCACGGGTGCCCCCCCCACGGATAAGTCTCGGATCTCGGGGGGAGTTTGCCTTCCCATGCATGGATTCTGGGGAAAAAAGTTGCAGATTCTTAGCCACTGTCTTAGAGGTGGGAGTGATCTGACCCGGCCAGACCTTACGCACTCATTGGTTCATTGTAAGTAACGGTGTATCCAATCAGAGCGATGACTGAGATGGCAAGTCAGGGAAAGGGCACGGCCAATCACAGGACACTCACATATCCGCTGGCAGCCAGGTGTTACGGTGTAAATGGATGGAATGGAAAATGGTACCTGTGAATGCTTGGAGAATGGACAAGTGGCACGGGGATCTGAACACGCCGGCCGGGAGCTTAGAGGACACATACAGTTGTCGTCCTTCTGCAAATCTCCCCTATGTCTTCTGCAACTGTGCTGTAGGGCATACATTTGTTTTCCCTAACTTTATCCAGCATGTGAGGCACGTAACAGTCTAGAAGGGATGCCACTATGTTGCAGGGCGGGCACACTCACACATATAGAGACACACTCTTGGCAAATTAGAGACACCAAATATCCAAACTGCATGCCAGAGCACCCAGAGGAATCTGGAGAACATGCAAACTCCACACACACAAAGCCGGGGGGCAGTATTTGCACCCCAGCCGTGGAGGTCTAAGCCGACAGGCCTGCCCAGCTGTGCTACAGGACAGTGTATTAAAAATGGAAGGTCATACCATCAGCTGCACAGATCATGGCTCGTACCCTAGGTTCTGATGAGGAGCCATCAGGATGGGAGGGCGGTGTGGCCCGTGTGGGTGAGTCATTCAAGGAGTCTACAGGCTACCTGCAAGTCTGCGGTTGTCAGGCCACTAGGAAATGGAGATTCGAGTCCCCAGGCAGCCCAGGGAGCTGAGTCACATCCAGGGCAGGAAGTGACTCATGTCGGGGATGACAGGGCCAGAGCAGAGGCAGGTGAGGGGCCACCACTGAATGCGTGCCCACTGGGCTGGAGGTCACGGAGGAGAACCCATTTCCCATGAAGCAGCAATGCTGGCGGTTGGGGATTCTGTATACATGGTGTATCACTCTTCCTGTGTCCCCCCCCAGGAGCATGTGACCATCAGGCCCCCCAATAAATGAGCATCACTGGGGCTGAAATGCTTTGACCAAAGGCGGTGGGGCAGAGACGTGTCATGTGAGGCCCAAGTCATGTGCCGACTGGCCATCACTCCAAGCTGCTTCACGCCCGAGCTGATGGTGGAGGCAGGGTCTCCTGTGCTCTCACGGCAAGTGGATGGGGCACCTGCTGGTCTGTTAGCCCACTAGCCCATTTCCCCATTGGCCTTTTAGCTTGTTGGCCCATTAGCCTGCTGACTTATTAGCCTACTAGCTCACTAGCCCTTTGGCCTGTGATGCCTGTCAGCCTGTTAGTATGCTGGCTCATTAGCCTGCTAGCCCATTGGCCTGTTAGCCTTTTTGCCCACTAGCCCGCTAGCCTTTTGGCCTGTTAGCCCGCTGGCTTGTTAGTCCACTAACTTGTCACCCACTAGCCTGCTAATGCTGGATCATGCATGGCTGGGGCCTCTGTAGCTGTGTCGCGGAAGCAAACGTCACTCCAGACACTTTTTGGCACGTGAGCTGGAGATGCTTGTTTGGATGCCGCAGAAAGAGAGAGGGAGATCGCTGCCGGCGCAGCCTGGCATTCCGACTGTATCTGCGGCCCATTAAAATGAGGTCACCAGTGAGGCTTTGGTTTTGAAACTGGAATGAGTCAGAGCAAGAGAAAAGGAAATTTCATGCTTGTGACTGTGTTCCACGGCCGCGGTGACTGAGCTGTGAGTCACGGCTGTGCCCCCCCCCAACCCCCAACCCCCAACCC
Organism: Mormyrops boulengeri; assembly: GCA_026781065.1. Taxonomy (NCBI): domain Eukaryota; kingdom Metazoa; phylum Chordata; class Actinopteri; order Osteoglossiformes; family Mormyridae; genus Mormyrops; species Mormyrops boulengeri. The sequence goes on along the minus strand of JAODLD010000001.1, from coordinate 15,020,199 downwards.
CCAACCCCATCCACCACGGCGTCAGAGAGGCGTTACTCAGCATCCTGACTGTCACCATGTAAACAGTGGCTGTCTCCTTCCCACCAGCTGCCCCCCCCATTTCTGCTTGAGCCCACCCACAGTCCTGCTCCAAACCCTCCTGCTCAACAGCAGGGAACAGCTGCAGTGAGGGCTGGGGGGGTGTCTGTGGGTGGATACCCGAGACGTTAATGTCTGCCGGCCACTAGAGGTGTCTGTTGTCACATGACACTGCTGTCACATGACTCATTCCACCAAACGCTAGCGGGAGTGGCCGTAGCGGCATTGGATGACAAAGTCAAAACGGTGAATGGACTCTCGTGTTTAAGGTTTGCATATGTAAGAATATTGACGGAGGTGATTAAAGCGCCACCACCCCCCTCCCAGGCGTCCCCCCCTCTGGGGGTGTTTTAGGAAGCCGTTTCACCACATTGCAGTTTCCCCAGCACTGCAGTTAATGACGGTCTGGGGCTCGACAGTGTCAGGGACACGGACTCTGCTGGTGTCGAGTTCCGTGGGTGGCTCTGGGGAACCCGATAGGTGGAGGCGGGTCGTGCTGGTGCAGGCGGTACAGGGGTGCCCCACCCCTACCCCCGCGACCCGTCCACAGACACTGTAACGAGCTGCCCTGTCTGTTTGTCAGATCGCAACTGGCTAGTACTCAATCTCTAATTAGGATCTGGGCTCCAGATCTGCTAGTTAATCCCTCTGCACCAGTATTAAAGGCATCAGTTCTGCTGGGTGATACATTATGGTCTGCCAGTGCTCACACGGTACCCTGACAACGACAGTAAGCAGAGTTTGAGCCTGACTGAGTCTGATTTATGGTGCAAAGTCAGTGTCTTACTAGGGATTGGGTAGGGCCTGTTTTACACAGGCCCTAACACAACCGTGATCAAAAGCAAGCATTGTGAAAGCTCACTCCGGCTGTCAGTGATCACGCAGGTCAGTGCCGGATCCAAGAGGCATGTCCCTCATACTCCGGCTGCGGTCCCTACCCTTTAGGCTATGTGTGAGGGACAGCGTTTCCAGGAAGGATGGGAGGTACCGTCACTATCACTGATGGACAGAGGAAGACAGCGGCAGCCGTGAAATGACCTGTTAGCGTCGGGCGCCCCATTAATGCCTTTGTTAAATGTCTGCACTGTGAGTGTATTGTGCCATGAGGTCACGTGACAGAAGCCCATACGTGTTCATGCATCACAGGGGAACTGAACTGTGACCTCTAATCCTGCCTGAGGCAGAGCCCAGCCCAGCTGCCGAGTCCTGCCCTTCCATGGTGACCGAAAGCCAGACATTCGGAAAAGAAGCAGGAAGGAAACACTCACACCTGTACCACTGATGGGGTCCATCTGCCCCAGAGATCTCTAAGGTTCAACCTCCACAACCTGAAAAGAGCTGCGATTATTAAAAGCTGTGTTATTTAATTTTTTATCATTAAAGCAATAATAGTACGATTATATACTGCTATCACAGCCGATTTAGGATACGCTTTCTTTCTTTCTTGCCTTTACAGTGGTAAAGCTAAATTCTAGAAGTATGAATAAAAGAAGTTACATGCCAATAGGTACTATCATATATAATAGTATATAAAGCACAGTGTTTGAAAATGTCCAGTCATCTTTAGGATCTTTTTGAAAGGTGAATTTCAGTAATAATTCACACACCATTCAGCCCTACATAGATTAAGGTTAGACAGTATAGCAAAACATTCTTTCACAATGTTTTTCATATCAGATGGTATCAATATTTATCACAATATTATTTCATTATTTCAAGATGCTATTTTTGCTTAAAATTCCAAATTTAGGATTCCCCTTACGCAGATTCAGACCACAGATTGAATGGAATGCAATTTGAAATAGAATTTTTATAAATAAATCATACAAAATTACCTTTTGTGATGATGTGTACGCGAACATGCTGATAGTGCGGTTTGCCTCTGGGCCTTTTCTCTGACTGCTGGTTCCAGAGGTCGGCTTTGACATTGCAGGGATATATAAAATTGTGTCCGGTTTTGAGCCAATACGGGATGTGATTTGTCCCACTTTTCTTCAGATTGAAACTGGAATCCCTAGTTGTGTCTCTGACTGTAAACACTTGCATCCTGTATGTTCTGCTGGATGACAATTCTTCAGGTGGCGAAATAAGTTGGCAGTATTTCCAGTTTTAGTTGGCAGGAGTTTTTGAGAGAGTTTACAGTACAAAACACCAGCCTGTTGCATGTCGGACTTTACATTGCCAGACTACCTTCACACCACCGATGTCTTTTACCTCGTTTATCCACAATATCCCCGTTTCTAAAGACGCCGCGGCTGCTGAGCTGTCGCCTTTTCCCCTTGACACTAAGGTTTCTCTGAGGGAGTGCTTATCTCGTGTAAGATGACACCAAAATAGCAGCATGTGGCGTGCTCCTCTAACTCAACCAACCTTGTTGTGTGTTTGTTGGCTGTTGGTTGCCCGTTCTTAAAATAACTTATAATTGGCTGCAATTGCATGCATTTCTGTGATGTGATAGGCTGATGTGCTATTAATCAGTCTTCCTTATTGACAGCTTATTGACGACTTTTTCTCGGTTTTTTATCATTTAAATTTTATATTACGGTCCGGGATCCTGCTTAGGACAAACAGCTATAGTATCTATATTGTTGATATTACCCAGCCATAAACATCTATTACACATTACAGATCCCCGCCCCCAAAGGGCTATTATACATTACACAGTATATAGCAGGTCTCCACAACCTCCACAGACCCTGTCCCAGCCCCTAAATACCCCCCGACCCCCTATGCTGTCAGCATTGCCCTGACTTATACCCCCCCACCCCCTTGTGCCAAGGACCTGGATCTTGTTTTTCCTAAGCAATGGGCAACCCCCAGCCCCCACCAAGTCTACCCCCACAACTGGAACCGTTCAGCGCCACGACATTCCCGGTTCCAGAGTTGGTGCAAATGGGTAGGGGTGGGGGGGGGGGGGGGGGTGGGGGTTTTAGTATATTTTTGGTTTTTTTTACGCCCCCCCTGGGGCCGAAAAATATGGGTGGGGGGGTCACATGTGGCAAGGGG
>JAODLD010000001.1:14993670-15017015 GCA_026781065.1 Mormyrops boulengeri | reverse complement strand
TGTGCAGTTTAGAATATATTTGAGATTTATTCAGCCCACCCTGTTCCGTAAACATATCTGATGGGGAGTCACTGATGGCAAGTGCCGGGAATCCTTCTGTGGGAGCCCAAAAAAACGCAGAGAGGATGACGAATGAGTCATTTTCTTGTGAGGAGAGAAAGCGTGCGACCAGGAATGCACGGCACCCCCTCCCCCGCCGACGGCCTGGCCTTCCCATTCAGGTGCCGCACGGGCTGCCGCGCCTTTGAAGTGGCTGTTTAAGATGTTTCCAGTGTGACATAACCCCCCCGACAGAGGCCCCAGAGAATGACCCACCGCCTCGGCCGGCCCGCACCGTGGCTGCAGAATGTTCTAGCGATTGTCATGCCACATATTTCTATCCCCCCACCCCCCACCCGCCCTGGAGCACCACATGCCATATGGGAATCTCTGCCAGATTCCTAACTATGATATTATGGGAGATTTCTGCTGCAGACCGTCCACAGCATTGGGATACAGCACCTAAAAGCCTGAGCACAGAAAAGGCCCTTTAATGCTCCGCGTTACATTAATCCACCCTGCAGCACAAGCATCGTCCATGGCGGAAAGACACAGGAAACATCTAATTAAGCACTAATAATCACACCTCAAGGACAGAAGCTGGACTGACAGCAGTCCAGGGCAACCTGTTAAAGTGATTTGGCTAAAGCTGGAATAATTACCTTCTCAGCTGCTATTTACAAGACGTGATGCACATTTAGATATTGTGCATCTCATACGCTTCTGAATACAAATATGAGGTACGATGCAGTTTTTAGTTCAGTTTAGTTCATCCATACACTCTGTATACTGTGGTCTTACCCTTTCTAATAAAGTCACATTCACAGAACATTGATTCGTTCACTGTGCAATAGCATTAATTTCTGAGCAGTTATTACGGAATTCTGTGCAATACTTTCCCTGACATTTCTTGCACCATTACTGTTTATTGTTGTCAATTATTTATTGTCTTTTTACTGTCTAAATGTATATATTCATGTACTGTAAACCCACAATTTCCTTCGGCATTAATAAAATATCTATCTATCTATCTATGGGAGGCATTTTCTGCAAAAAATAAAATGAAAATGATAAGATGAAAATACAATCTCCACTTTGCCATTTAGTTTCCAAAGTCTGTGCGCAAAAATCCTGCAAAAATTAAAATTGAAATGAAATATCACCATTTGCATTTTAATTTTCCACTCATGTATGAGTCAGATGTGACAAAATAAAAAATTAAATAACCTTTTTGTCTTCATTTTCCAATTTGACTTTTCATTTCCTACTTCGCTTTTTCAAGTTCACAACATGCAAATATATGTTAACTGGAGTGGGCAGTGGGCGGAACCATGGATCACATTACGGTTTCGGATTCCGTCGTCTTGATACACGGTTTGTTGTGCATGGTGACCCGTGTCGCCCAAACTAATGGCAAAGTCACATGCAGCTTAACTTAGCTACTTTTTTGCAGCTTCCGATTCATGTAGCTTCTTATTCGCAGCTTTACTAGAAGGGAAGGTTTGCCCGGCACATGCTGCAGTTTTTACGTAAGACATCTTGGAAATACAAAATAACGTATGAATAAATGGTTTAAGCTGTAGCACGTGTATTTATTAGGTGAATTCATATAAGAATTTCACAAGCCTCCCTGTAATGAAAATTGTGGAATTACCCAGGCATAATGTGATATTTGTTTCATAACATTAAACTGGTCACGTGACACTTTGAGCAAGTGTACACCTTGATTTGAATGAGCCACATTTCCAAATGGAATGTGACATATTCATCTTGGGTAGGGCAAATATGAAATGCATAGCACACAGCAGGCACGTACGCCACTGTAAGGACACTGAAATTAGCCTCCAGTAAGAAGCTAAATGAATCGGAAGCTGCAGATGAGTAGTTAAGTTAAGCAACGTGTGACTTTGCCATTAGTTCGGGTGACATGGGCGATCGTGTGCATGGAACACAAGGACAACGGAATACGAAAATGCACTGAGAAAACACAGCAGTGATCCGTAGCTCCGCCCACAGCCCGCTCCAATTAACATATTTTGTGCATGCTTTGGACTTGAAAATGAAAAAGCAAAGTAGGAAATGAAAAGTCAAATTGGAAAATGAAGACAAAAAGGTTATTTAATTTTTATTTTTTCACATCTGACTCATACATGAGTGGAAAATTAAAATACAAATGGTGATATTTCATTTCAATTTTAATTTTTGCAGGATTTTTGCGCACAGACTTTGGAAACTAAATGGCAAAGTGGAGATTGTATTTTCATCTTATCATTTTCATTTTATTTTTTGCAGAAAATACCTCCCATATCTATCTATCTAATCAAGCATATGCAATATCAAAAATCACATTTGGGGGGAAAAAGGTATCAACAGACTCTGGGGACCCTCATGGACGCAACGTGCAGAATCCATGAAGGGGACAGGAAACGAGGCTGGGGGAGAGCGTCCCCCCATTTGGACGCTGATTTTGCCGGCCGACCGGGGAGGGATTAAGCTGAGACTTTTATGGCCAACTCCATCTGTAATGACGCAGCCTTTAAAGACGAAGAAGCTGCTTGTCAGGGAGGAGAGGGGGCGATTGGCTTTGATGTCCCCCGCTTTCCAGGTCCCTGTCCCGGCCAGGGTCGCAGGTCGAGAGCCCCCGAGCCTAACCCCTTCCTACCCTGCAGCCCCTGGTTTGCAGACAGATCAGGGACATATCTTATTCCTCAGAATTATCATGCACTATATAAACGGCTTTCTTCCTTCTTCACTAATCCCATTAAAGGGAGATTGATGGCGCCTTCTTCTGACGAAACCCGAACTTCCAGGTTTATTCTTCCCTGTTACTGCTCCCTCATTCGTACTTCGCTTTGCGGCATCTCCCCCCACTACCGGCTGCTCTGTTTCCCGTCCGGCGAAGGCTAACATCCACTTCAGATCCCAGCGTGAAAATAACTGCCAGAGCTTTCACTCGAGAAGGTATTTTGCTTAAGGAAGGACTCCACCTCTCATCTCCGTGGAGGGAAACCGGTCAAGGCTAGATAAACAGGCCGACTGTCCTGTGGGAATAGCGCTCTTCTTAGCACTATCAAGGCTTCACAGTCTCTTAAAAGTTTGCTTGTAATTCTTTTTTGTTATGTCTGAGCTCCATAAAGGGGTTTCTATCGAACCGAGTGTGCAGCCTTCACTGGAACTTGTGGAAAATTCAAAAATGTCTCCACCATTTTGCTTTTACACTCAGTTGCCATCATTGTCAGACAACGGATACCCTTGTTCTCTCCTGCTAATCTTCCTGGAAACTGTTGCTGGTTCTGTTACTCACCCCACTGTCATTCACTGTACAAAATACCTTAAAGAGACACTGCCAAATACCCACGGTTTCTCCATCATCGCCTGCGGTCGAACGCGGAAACGTGAACGACGCTCACCTTCCCGTAATGCTGCCCTGCCCGTCGACACACAGACGGTGACAGACAGAATCTCCCCACGTCGTGTCATTCTTGAGTCAGGCTGGCCGTGATTCAGAGTATGAGTCCGTACAGGTGTTGGATTTACGGTGAATGCTGCCGTTGGTTCTAATAAGCAGTGATGAATGTAGAGCTGAAGATGTTGTTTTGTGATAACTTCAGTAAAGGCTTTATGTCACGCTTGGCACAACCGATCATGCAAAACAAAACATCAGTGACAGACTTAAAGGTTGGCGGAGCGGCCTCATCTACGGGACACCGGCACAAGGATGTCCTCGTTGCTTGGTGGTGAGAGGCCAGTTTCAGGTCCCTTCATACCATATATCGCTCTCCTGACACATTTGCACCCCCCCTTCAGGTCCACCAGCGGACTCCTGCTGCATGCATGCGGTCTTGTCCGGGCTGGTTTGCTTTTGTTGAGCTAAGTCTGCAGCACACCCAGATTTTGCTTAAAAATGCAGGGAGTGGGAATTACATGCCCCCTCCTATACTGTGCCCCTGCCATTACACATCAGTATCTGGGATGTCTGTGCAGGACACAAGCTGTAAACCCCTAGCGCTAACTGGGATTGCTGTTTTACACTACCCCTATGCCAGTTTGTCTCAACCTGGTCCTTGGGGACCCCCACACAGCCCACGTTTTTGCTCCCTCTCGGGTCCCCGCCAGACAGTCCGCATGGACCTGCTTGAGAAACCTACCCTTTGCTAACCATCCAACTGCAGCGTCGCCGTGGAACAAACACATGGCCAAAAGGCAAATGTCACACTTTGTGGGAGCAGAATCACACAGGTTCCAGACCATTTGAGACTGATTACTGCTTTCGGGTAACAACCTCCCAGTTATGCTTCCACGTACATGAGTGTGTGTTTAAGGGTGCGTTAGGGGAATGGATACCCTGGTAGATTCAGAGGGCCAGGGGTGGGGCAGGGGGCAAGGTAAAATTTGTCAGAGGGCCCAGAATTTCTCGTTATGGGTGTGGCACACGGCTGTGAGAGAAAAAAAAACACAAGGAGTCGACAGACCACAGAGGTCACATACGCTATACATTTATTGTGCTGAACAATGCTGTGATAGCACACGATGTTCGTAACAAGCAAGCAATTGAAAGCATAATCAAAGACCATAAGTCTAGGTGAACAGCATGAAGCCAAAAGGAGTTAGAAAGCACTGGTCTGGGTCAGATGGAGGAGGGCGAGACACAGAGCAAGAAACAGTGATTTAGCTTTTCTAGAACTCTCTCCTGCTAATTTAACTACAAAACATTGCATACATGTCAGAAAAATATTGTCCAGTCTTAGCTAACAATGGCCAAGCCAAGAACCAGGGAGAAAAGCCTTGAATCTCCCTATAAACTCGCTGTGTGGGTGATATTACACATATATACTCTCCCTGTTCGTCCAGCCTTTAGTGTTATTACAGTTATACTGATTGAGAATGAGGTAACAGTAGGCCTTTGCAGAGGTAGTAATGTGTATTTGATTGTACTAGAACACATCGGAAAATACAAGGTTGACAACGTTACAACTCCCAGAGCTTCCGACAGTGGCGTCCCTAGATATTCATTCAAGCCAACAATGAGGTAAAGAAATTTTTTTAAATCAATATTTTTGTTTTAAACTCAAGTACAGGTGTAAGAGAGATCAAAGCTGCCGACAACCTGTAATGGGAACGCCGTTACCTCAACCATGTCAGTCTTGTGGATCATAGGATCGAGAGCAGGCATCTGCCCCCCCCCACTGTTCCACCCCCCTTAGGTGTTGGTGGAAGGCATATGCAAGTTTCTGTTGCAGCCCTGGGGGGGCTGGCAAGCCATGGAAAGCTTAGCTTTGAGAGACCAGACATGCCTTCGTCCCTGAGTGCACGGCTACGCTAACGTGCAGCCCATTTAGCTAGCCGCCTTTAGCTTGTGTGATAAAATCATAGTTTCCCGGTCGTGATCACAGTACAGAAGGAAAAAAAAAATCCTGAACCAGGCCCACTGTAAGGTTACGGGCCGGTCCGAGGACCTCCTTCGGCTTTGGTCAGATGTGATGCGTCTTGCTGGACGCAGGTGCAGCTAAACGCTTTCGCAGCATAGCCGCGTGATCGAGGAGAAGGACGTGCTGGGGGTTTTCTTAGCTCCATGTGAGGCACTACCGCTCCCTGCTGGTAACGTTAACAGTTAAGAGGTTTATTGAGTAGGCATCGACATGCACACTGCATGATTAGCTAGTATGATGCGAACAAGATACAACAGCCCCCTAGAGGGCTAAACTAACAAACGAAGGATAAGAACACACTCCCACACACGCCAAACGTATGTACGCAATTAATAGTAAAGTTGAAATGGTTGGATTTGGTCTGTGTGGCCGTCAAGCAGGCCATCCGGACTATGAAGGATACGGGAGCCATCAGACATGTTTTAATGGACATGGTCTACAAAGGCAGAAGCTGTGAAGCCTCACTGAAGTAAATGCAGTGACATTTAGAGTCTGTGGGAGTGTCGTTCTCGAGAGTTAACATTTAGAGAGAGCCTGTTTGGCTGGCAGGAAATGGAATCAGTCACTACGCAAAAAGCATTTCAAAATACAACTGGTTGAACCATATAACATATAAGAATCACATTTGTGTAAAATACACAGAATCACTAATCAAGTATATTTCAATATCTACTAATTTTTTATAACATATTCATGAATGTAATATACAAAATCAAAAATATCTTTTCCAAAACCTGCAAAGTTTCAAGTTTCTTTGAAGGTCAATTCTTCCCCACCATGAATTAAAATGTTTTATACATTTTCTGTTACAAAAATACTTTGAATAGGGTTTATCTGCAGTCCTAAAAATATTTTTTGTTGTTTTAATACAACATTATGAAAAGTAATGATGACATTATAAAGGCAGGTTCATTCCATTTCAAGACTGGAGGTAGGTCTTTGATGACTGATTTTTAGTCCATTTTAAAACAGCTTGTTTTGAGGTACTAAAGCTGACAGTAAATAATTATGAAAACAAAACAAAAGTTAAAATTATACCATGTAGGGTCATACAAGCATTGATCCTTAAGATAATAGAGTAAATCAGTACAAAAATATATTCAAGTTAACAATATGTCATACACGAGTCTTAGTCTGCAGAATGGAAGGCATGGTCATGGTTAATTCAGTTCGGTAAAGTGATGCTAACGCACTGAAAGTTAATAGTAAAAACATGATAAACAGTTACTTGTTCCCTTAGCTGCTCACGAGACACACACGTATAAACAGTCCTCAGATTTCAGTAATCGGTTCGCCTCACAGCCCACAGTATTCTCGAGCCACGGGCGCTGGGGGCGCCATCGCTGAGCTGACCCGCTGGTCACAGGAATCAGAGGTAGCTTGTAATGGTGAGGACGTATTGCATCAGCTGCAGAAAGTGCCGGTGGAACTTAGGGCTGTTTTACAGTGGGTTTTGCATTGCTGGCGAAATGGTCTGAGGCAGGGTGTCCTATGTCTGTTTTTTTGTGTGTGTTTTTTTTGCAAATTTAGGTGTTAAGTGTGTCCTGAGGTAAAGTGTAGTTTGTTCTTGCAAGAATGAGGTGAATCGCTATTCCCTTTAACCAACAGTAGTGTTCTCTTAATAGCTGCTTTCCCGTACATTGCTTGGCTGTGCTTTTCTCATCCACCAAAGAGACGCAGCGACCGGAGGGATTGGAAAACGGCCCCCATGCCACACCTTCCCCCCTGCCGCCGCTATCATGTGACTTCCACAGAGCGACTCAGGTTCCAAAGGTAAGTGAAACACCCCACCTGAGTGAGAAGGGGGCTTAAATCTGCCAATCATGTGACCTGCTGCTATTTTCCATTAGAGTTAGCAGCCCAACAGCAGCTGACTTACAGCCGGGGTCTCTCATTTGGGATCTGATAACACCACCACCTGCTCTGTGATTTCTTTCAAAAAGATAATTCATGTATGAAATTTACAAAATGTATATCTCAACAGGTAAATTCAGTTATGTTTGAGGCCCATCTGTATTTAATATGGATAATTTTACCCTTTTAGGTACTTAGAAAAAGATATGAAACCTGGTAGCTGCTGTGTCTTTGGCGGCTAGACGCTGGAAGTCAGTCTGTCCAATCGCAGCTCGCGAGCAAACGGAGCGGGCCAATCGCTCGCTGGCAATGGAGCGTGGCAGCCTGATGCGGCACCCTCTGTGCCTACAGCAGTTTGGGCGCATCGCTAAGTAAAGGTGGGGGCCTGCTTGTTCTCACCTTAGCAGTTGATGTTCTGAGGTTATATGTGTGTGTTTTTCCCAGATTACAAAAAACAATACACTGAAATTTAAAAATGGAAAAAGAGAAATAATGATAAAAGTGGAAAGACCAAAAAAAAAAGTTGAAAAGGGGAGTGGTAAAGGCAGTGTCTTTTTCCTTACGAAAGACCACACAGTTGAATGAGGTAGAAATAAATTGCCCTGGTCAGTTAATCTTCCTCCTCTGGTGATTCTTCACCTTGTTCCTCTTCTTCCTGCCAGATAAAAATGGGGGGGGGGGGGGGGGGTCATTTAATTGTTTTAGAATAACTGTCCCCTCATTGACAATGCCTCTGTATGTGAAAGTGATTAATTGCCATTATTGACACAACACGGCAAACAAAAATGAAATATGTTGTAAGGAAAAGTAGTAAAGATGCCCCAGTGCTCCTGGTTGATCATTTGGATACATGCAGGGTCATCAAATTACGATCATGGGGAAAGTCAGGGAGAGAATGGGGGTTCCAGTCGGCACCACTAGGGTGATAAGGAAGTAACTGTATTTACAGTGGCCAGAGGCGGCCAGTAGCCAGACTGTGTTACCACTTGCTCTTGCAGGAAGTCTCTGCCCTGTCCTGCCCCACCCCTGTCTCAGGATCCTCACACTCCAGGAGGTCACTCTTTGTATGCAAATTCATTCGCCACACCGACACTTGGCACCTTGTTGGGGGGGCCTTTTGGGGTATAAAGGGAGGCAATGAACTGTCCTTAATTTGCATCTGAGCTGCCTTTCAATGCCCGGTGTATGTCTACATTGTATTACATAATATTATTTTGCTGTTCAATAAACCATTGTTTTGCTGAAATAAGACTCTGTTAGTAGATTCCTTCCTCTGTATTTAACCTACGTGTTACATCATGCCATAGCAGTGAGCAGCTAATTTAGCACCCAAGGAACAGTGCTTGGGGGCGCTACCTTGCTCAGGGTACCTCAGTGGTATATTGCTGATTGGGGATTTGAACCAGCAACCTTTCAATTACAAGCACGTTTGCCTAACCATTAGGCCGCCATCACGAGCGCACGGCATTGCTGTGTCTTCTTATAGCTGCTATCAAATGCTTGCGCATTGAATTCTGCTCCCGTAGGAATCTTCCTGCATCTCCAGGTTCCAGCGAGAAGCATGGCCATCTCAGAAAGGGGGGGGGGAGTCACGAGGCCGACAGGATGGTGCACGCTTAGTTCACCTGTTCCCTGTTCGTGCTATAAACATGTGCTTTTTGTTTACACCCACCCCCAGCAAACCTGCACTGAGCCCCCATGGTCTGCCCATGACTTTTGTCTCAGTTTGTTTTGATTAATTTTTACTTTCCATCAAACTTTCTATTTTTAGCCCCATTTAAGCCCTATAAGCATTTCCCATAATCTTTACATCCCAATGCCTCTGTCAGATTGTACTGAGTTGCCTAACCATGAATTAATTTCACTTTATATCGTGAGAAGCCTGTGTATTTCAGGAGAACTATGAAATGAACAAGCCAAGAACTGATCTGCTGATTTACGTTGATGGATTAAGACAAACACAGGGAAATTTAGCAGCGATAAATCAGTCACCTTTCAGGGGTAAGAACTTCAGATGCTGGTGAGTTATCGTTAAATGTCATAATGTTAGATTATCATCATTCAAGCACTTCAGGCAAAGAGCCGAATGCCTGTGTCACATATAGTAATTAGGGGATACTAGGGGCAAGGGGCCGCAGGACCTCAGGAGGGCTACCGCGAGCTCCCCAGCAATGGCCACCGGCAGTAAGGGAAAAACAAAAAGGAATCTGCTCCTCAAAATGAAAAAGACTTCATTTTCCACATGGCTTCATTTTATTCAGGGAGGCTAACTGACAAAATTTATAACCCTCTTCCTTTTCCAGGCTGCCCAAAGCTTGTCTGCATTATATAGCCAAACCTCCGTTCATTAGTGTGGCAGACACTTCAGCTGTGAAGAGCGGGCTAAACATTACCATGTGTGACATGGGCAAGTGGGAGCAGGAAGGCTGGGGGAGTAAGAACGCTTTAATCATGGGGGGGCTGGTTACCTCCCCTAAGCCTGACCCCTCCCCTTCGAAAAGGTTTTCCATCAACTCACAGGAAGCCCTAAAAACAAGTGCCGGGTCTGAACCCTGGAAAAGTCCCGTGCTGATTTGGATGGGCTGAACGGCTGCATTAATGAAGGTGGCCTTCACAGGATCCCCCACCCCCTGTATGTGTGGTGGTGGTATACCCGGGGCTGGGACCTGGGGGGGTCACCGGCTTCCCAGGCATTTTCAAGGCGAAGATTCTGCCCTCTGAGGCAGAACAGATGGAGTCTGTGGAGAGGCAGAGCCCTGCAGTCCGTACAACACCCCTGCCGGCGTGCAGGCAGAGACGCTATTTTCACTTCCTGTCCCATATTATGAAATAGCGGGTGGGGTCAACCATAAACCTGCCTGTCTGAGCGAAGTAGGCATCCCTCATGGGGGTGTTGGGACACTGTGGGCAAGATGCTGAGTGGAGATGCAGGAGAGCAGTCGGTGCACTCCCACACTCTGGGTGGAGATGCGGGAGAGCAGTCGGTGCACTCCCACACTCTGCTGGGGGGAGATGCGGGAGAGCAGTCGGTGCACTCCCACACTCTGCTGGGGGGAGATGCGGGAGAGCAGTCGGTGCACTCCCACACTCTGCTGGGGGGAGATGGCTGCAAAATATTCTCAAAGGCACTATAGCACACTGCTCTTCTGGAGGACCTTTCCCAGCGACTTTGAAGTTAAAATTGGGGGGTGGCACAAGCAGTAATGAGTGGCAGAGCCGACCTCATTAGGGCCCCGAGGCTTTTGGAAAGGCCCCAGCTGCTGCTTCCGGGTCAAACAGGCCCCCACAATCCCCCAGCCTTCACCCAACATGAAGAGAAAGGTTAGGATGGAAGGCAATTGGGAAAGGGGGGGGGGGGCATCTCGAGTCCATCAAAGCAAGGGCGCTTAAGGGACACTTTAAAGAAAAGCCCCCCCACTCGACCCACCCATCACCACCCTCCCAGGTCTCAGAGTAGTGAGCTGCTCAAAGCCCCTACCATCACCGCGCCCCCGATTCCCGCCCCACTGCACAAAAGCAGCAATGAGGCCGCAGTTATGCATTCACACCGAAACAATCTGCACTGCTGAACAGGGGGACGCGCAGGAATTCCTGCCACCCGGCAGGATGGGAGGGCAGCACATGGGGCCCGTCCCCCAAGACCCGCCCCCTGGGGCCCCACTCCGCACTGCCCCCCTGCTTCCAGCCATTTATAAGGCTTCTAATTACCAGGCTTAGTCATATCCACATGAAACCTCAGCCTTTGGCACTCCCACTGTTAGCGCTGCTTGTGCAGCCAATGATAGACATCTTAGAGTTGCTGCTATTAGCACTGCTGCTGTTACTGCTGTTAGAGTTGTCGCTGTTGGAGCTGTAAGTGCTGTCACTGTTAGCACTGTTAGAGCTGATACTGTTTGCGCTGCCGCTGTTAGAGCTGTCAGAGCTGATACCATTAGCACTGTTAGGGCTGCCACCATTAGCGGCATCGCAGCTGCCGCTGTTAGAGCTGTAAGTGCTGCCACTGTTAGCGCTGTTAGAGCTGATACTGTTAGCGCTCTTAGGGCTGCCGCTGTTAGAGCTGTCAGAGCTGATATCGTTAGCACTATTAGGGCTGCCACCGTTAGACCCGTTAGTGCTGCCGCTGTTAGCAGTGTTACACCCATTAGTGCTGTCGCTGTTAGAGCTGTAACTGCTGCCACTGTTAGCGCTGTTAGAGCTGATACTGTTAGCGCTCTTAGGGCTGCCTCTGTTAGCGCTGTCAGAGCTGATACCGTTAGCACCGCTACACCCGCAAGTGCTGCCGCTGTTAGAGCTGTACGTGCTGCTGCTAGCCCTGTCGAAGCTAGGGTTGCCACCTTCAATGTGAAGAAATAAGTGATGCCCACCCCCCACTTTCCCTTGAGAGTGATGCTATAATATTTGGGGAAACCAATACCTACAGCTGCCAAGTTATCTCTGTTAGAACTCCTGCCATTGCGCCATTAGAACTATTGCTGTTACCACTGTTGAAGCTGCCGCTGTAAGCGCTGTTAGGGCTACAGTTGCTAGCTCTGTTATTACAGCAGCCACTGTAAGCGCTATTAGGGCTGCCACTGTTAGTGCTGTTATTACAGCTGCCACTGTTAGCACTCTTATGAGAGCTGCCGCTGTTAGCTCTGTCATTAGAGCTACACCTGCTAGTGCTGTTAGGGTTGCCACTGATAGCGTTGGACTTGTCGCTGTAACGCTGTTAGAGCTGATGCTGGTAGAGCAGTTAGGGCGACCACTGTCAGCTGTAGCTCTGTGTACACAAGCATTGTCCCAGGCTTTGAAAAAAACCCTACAGCCTTCTCTGGACTTTTTCCTCTGGAAAACTTATGGGGAGAAAACAGAAGAAAGTTGCACACCTAGGAAATCCTACCCCAGATATTGCATGGAAAGGTTATTCCCAGATTGTGTCTTTTAAAGGAATCAACCTCGTTTGAGACAGATGGGAAAATACAGCAACACAGCATAAAAGTAAGTAAATGTAACCTGCGAAATGGATTTGAGCAGAGTGAGAATGCGACTCAGTCTGCGGTATGGTATAGCCATCTCTGGAGGTATTCTGAGGGAAGCAGATGGAAGAGGCTGAGGTGTCTCCCAGAGCCAGCTAAGATTTACATTATCCTTGATGACCGTCCATGCAGGTCCCGTATCTACATGATTCATCGCTGTCTCCTTGGCCTGGTCTGCTTCTGCAAGAACATGTGTGCTTGGCTCCCCGGCCTGGGTGTCCCACATTGGCCCTCCCTCTGCCTGCCAGGACACCCATCCGTCCACCTCACAGAGCCTTTCTTCAACGCTTCCTACCAGTCACCATCCCACTCCCTTTACATCATCAACTGCAGCAATGCACCTCATTACACCTGAACTGGAAACTACTCTATAATGCTGCTTTCAGAATGTGCTATTTTCTGCAACTTGATAGGCCTGCAAACAGCGGATGAGTGGTAATTAGGAGACACTTGTGTTTACATGAGCAGTGACTGGTCCATGGGTATGACTAAAGGGGTTTTCCCACCGAAGTTCAGGAACCTAGTTCCTGGTTCCGAGTTCCTGGGCTGTCTCGACCAGAAACTTTTGCAATTCCTGGTCACTCTCATGTGTCACTTTCTCGCCGCAAAACAGGAACTGTGACCTTCATGCTAAATAAGCACGGAAGACAAAAAAAAGCTCATAAATTAAACTTCACACATAATTTCATATGAAACTACACCGTCACCCCAAAATAATGGAGGATGAAAAAGTCATTTTGTTAGTTACTGGGGGGATCAATCGTGGGGTCCAACACAGGACAAAGCCTTTTATTTCTATTTTATTTATACAACGCTGAACATGTTTATAATTCTTTATTAAATCTAGCCAGATCATTGATCTTTTGTTTGCCACAAAATAAAAATTGCTGTGGTTATTCCACAAATAAGCACCGGCAGGTTCTGCTACCAGCACCAGCGACATTATACAAAAGTATCAGTTATTGATCAAATTTTCCAATGCAGAAATATGAAGATCCAAGCAAACAGGTATTCATTGATGCATTCATACTTTTGTTGGATGATATATTTTCCAGAAATAATTGCAGTTAATGATATTATTGTCATTTAATGACCATTTTATCCCACTGATATAATAGCATAATAAAAGTATAAGTACACCCTTTCAAAGAGCAATGAAAGTCTTAAAAATAACCAGACATTGGATTTGGAATGTCAAAAAAATGTAAATATCCTAAATATATAAAACATAAATAAAACCACACAGCCAGTAACCTATATTAAATGGACTCTCAGGCTTTGGAAGTTAGACAGTAGTCAGACCAAAGACTGCATAAAAACACCTTTTCTACCCTCCATGATCAGAATGATAACAAAAATGGGTAGTGGATTTGAGGAATGGTTGACTGAGAAAGTCTGGAAATACAGGCACTTATATGAATCTCCGCTCAGGATTATTAAGACTCCCAGATGGCTACAAACTAACATGTAATACATTTGTACTGCAACGCCATAAACCTGTGTATGTTTTTGCATCAGAGCTTTTACCATTTTGATTTTTTTAAATTAGTTTTTATATTTTTATTTGAAATCTAGTTTGTTTTTAGGTAAGGTTGCATTAAAGGTGTAAATCTATTTTGCTTTAAGATGTAATAATTTCTAGAGACAAAAGGAAAGTTGTAGGGCTATGCAGGCTGCTACAAAATGTCACAATGTACTGCTACTGGCTGTTCCTATGGCTCAAGGGCACTGCATGAACGCCTCCCCCCCCCAACAAAAACAAATCATTACTTTGGCTAAATAGTAGCTGGTAACAGTAGTAACAGTAATGGGAAGTATTTGACGTTTGTTTTGTTTTTATTTTATTTCGGTTGGTTTCAGAAGCAATATTTATAGTTCTCATTTAGTTGTAATTTTAATTTTATTCCCCTATCTTGTTTTATTTCAAGTTAATGGAAATGTTTTTGCCAATGATAATAACCCTGTCTTGCATACTGTAAGTACGCAGTGCACAGAGTTTTACTAAAATTCATATTTATTCCCATAATATCTGTACCGCACTTCATAAACATGACTTTTAAGAGCAGCTTTGCTCTACAGCACTACCCCCTGTCTGGTGTCAAAGTACACGTTTGCCTGGCACATTGCTGCTAGAAGTATGAGCGTTGAGGATCCCAGACAGTCCAGCACTGCGTTGCGCACACTCGCTTTCGTGTGAAGTATGAATCGGCCCAGAGGGCAGAAGCAGTGTGTCATTGGGTGTGGGGCACGGACCGGGGAAGCAGGAACAGGGAGGCGGAGAATCAGGGAATACGGGGTTTATTAGGAATCAATCGTAACCAAGACACTGGAGACATGCAACGCCAATGACAGTACTAGGGAAACATACTCGAACGCGGACTGAAATACACAGGACTAATTAATAGCAACAAGAAACAGCTGGTAAACACGGGGATTCCACACGAGATAATGAGAGGGGCATGGCACACGGGAGGATCGGATGAGCAGGGTGTGATACAGTGCAACTGGCTAAAGTGTTGGTGACAGTCATTCTTATATTAACTAACATGTATGTAAACTCAATTTTCCAATATTGAGGACAAAAAAATGATCAAGGTTATGTCAATCTATTGTGCGATAAGGTGATTATGTAATTATTATGACAGGCCTACTTCCAAATCAATCAATCAGCAAGTTTATCACTATAAGGCCCACCCCAGTAGTTTGAGGTCAAACAAAAAGTACGTAGTCCAGAGAAGGGACGCGAAAAAGGTTCCGAAACTACTTCCAAGGGGCTAAAATTGGACCGAATTGCTACAGTGGGGATGCTACAGCAGTTATTGAAAAAAGTCCTGGTTCCGAAAAAAAAAGGTCCTGTAGTGGGAAAGCATCTTAAATATGATGGAGAATGGCTGTGGTGAGTGAATGGTATCTGATATACTGGCAATTTTACTGGCATAATTACTTCCATGCAAATCTGAGTGGTCATAAGAATTGGCCACTGCAAAACAGATGACGTGAGTAGCATCAGTGGAAGAGAACAATTGCGGTTAGGGGAGCAGTTCATTGGTGTCAATAGCTCACTAGTGATTGGATAACAGGTGTGTTTGCATAACTGCTTACTGGTGGATGCATTAAGTTAGATGAATGACAATACATAGAATGGTTCGTGCAGTGCAGCCGTTCCAAGCACGTACCTGAGCGGGCTTCTTCTGGACCACTTGCTGTGGCTGAAACACAAGGAGGAGATGATCATCAGTGTGGTGTCCGAACATTAGATGTGCATTTTGCATGGCGTCCCACAGGCAAAAACACTTCAACCTCAGAAACGCCTCAGAGCCTTCGAGGCAAAATTCCTCAGAACCTCATACAGGCAAAATTCCTCAGAACCTTGTAGAAGCACCCCCTGGAAACATACAGGTCATACCGGGTAATCCATCCTGTAAGCGAAAGTTTCAGATCATGCCACGCCTATACATGGAGAGGCCGTGTATAACTACTCATGCACTTCCCTAGGTAATGGTAAAGCCTCGTGGGATACGCACCGCACCCGTAACCAAATGCTTGCATGACTGAACCCTGGGAGTGACCAGCTCCTGTTGGGACGCCACTGGCCTGGAACGCAATAAATGTCAGAGGTGTCCGGATATGGGCAGGAAGTACTGGGGGGGCGGGGGAGTCATGGGAGCGGCAGCCTGAGAAAGCGTGCTAAGTACAAAGAAGCCCCAATCGGCCCCGGAGGGGACAGCGCCATTCACAGAGTGGAGCGGCGGGGCTGCACACTCCGCCCATATGAGACACGGGAGCACAAACACAATATTCACGCCGAACATTAGATGGGCAGGTGAGACGGGCATGGCGCATAATTCAAAGACAAGACGCTTACGGCATTGTTGTTCCCGTCTGCTTCCTAATTGGGAGCGAATCGGCTGGAATATCCTCTGTCCTTTATGCGATTAATGACCAAATAACCACCATCCAACAGACGTGCAAAGACGCCTGTATAGGCATACGCGACTGTGTAGGTGGGTGATGCATGCTCACCGCATAGAGGCCGGCACCATGATTTGTCACGCACCCAAAGGCAAGGAGACCGCCTCTGTGTGTGAGGACACGCGCTTTTGTTTGTACTCTTTGTGTGAACCTGAGCTTGAGAGGGCATCTGTAAACCGTCATGAGCGACTCGACGCCAACGCAGGGGCATGAACAGCAGCCCCCCCGCGTCGCTGTGAATCCGCTTTTGTGTACATGTATGCCCTGTGGGGTCTGTATTAACTGCCACCAACGTCACAGGGTGCCCACGCCGAGGGGGCAAACAAAGAATGACCTTTAGGCTGCTGCGAATCAATTATTCAGTTTGACTTACATTTTATAAGTGAAACTGTTTCTTATCCCTGAAATGCGTAAAGCCAAACTTTAGTGTCTTTGTTTTCGACTTGGTGTTTAGGGTCAGCAATTTAAAAAAACCATGAACCCATAATCTACAGTGACAGAACCACACAGAAGATGGTTTGGACCCTCATTAAAGGCCACACAGGTCGTCCCCCAATGTTTTTTTTTTTGCTTCCTAGCCTTAGGTAAGAGACCCCAAATCTCATGTGCATGGAAACAAGTAGACTTCTGAAGGTGACTTTAAAGCTGGCCCTGGCCAGTCGTTATTGTATGCAAGGGATGGCGACCCGAAGATGGGGTACGGTTTCACCGCATCTCAAGGAGCTGAACACCTCCTGTGTGTAGGAGCGGGGCCTGACTCCCCATTCAGGGCCGGACCGTCTCCTTTTCACGCTAAACAAAATGGCAACATTGTCTCCGGTGGGTAGGCAAGTGCTCGCCTTTTGATCTCCCCCAGCCCACACTATTAATCACGTCAACATCAGCCTCGGCCACCGGAGGGCTCCTCCAGCGGTACCGTAACGCAATCCACTTTGAAGAATGCACCCCCCAGGGCTCTGCGCCGCTGCCTACCTATCTTTAAATCTTATGCTGATCAAAGCAAGGAGCGATCACCCCCCACCCGCCTGATCCACCCGACACAAACTGCCATTCACCGAGCCATAAGCGGGTGTGCTCATTGGCCAGCCGCAATAAGACCCCACCCACCCCCCAGGATGCCATGGCGATTCCCGTAACCAACACCTGACAACGGAGGAGGTTAAAATCATGAGGTGCCTCCAATAGACCCGTGTTTCCGTCATTTACACTTTCCACATTACCACACTGAACCTGCTGCAGAAACCGCCGATTATTTATGGTATCTTCCAAGCTAATCATTAACCATTTCATAACAAAGGTCAACAAACTGAAAAAGGCTTTGTTTTGGGAAATGCATAATTATTTTGATGTCCCGGGGTATTAATAGCTAATTACCTTTGAGTGCGGCAACCCGTTAACTAAATCTTACATAAATTTGGCTCCTGGACTTCTGCTCTGCTACTCCACCTCCCGATCAGATGTCCAGCACGATGAAAATATACTTCTCCTTAATGGAAATCAAACTGATATCAGATGGCTTCCTTCGACGTCTTATCATTACTGCTTAAATGTGCTTATAACACAAAGCAAACAGACCAGACGGTCACCTACATGCCCCAGGAATTTATTTTTCTATATAAACGCGTCTATCAAGTGTCTGCTCTCAAATGGATAAAGTGATTGTGAGGATGTGCTGTGATATCAATTAAAGAACACGTCAAGAACTCTAGGAATAAAAATTCAAAGTTTTCCACAGCCCTGAACGAAAAATGTGTGAAGGAATGTGTGAGGAATGGCAGGAATGCCCAGCTCTGTCATCCGAGGACGGCACGGGTGGGGCAGCAGTGGGGCACCATGGGAAATCACCGCCACATGGAGGAACCTGGCAGGGAAACCGGAAAACGAGCCGAGAGGGGCGAGGACCTGTTTGGTAGGGTTGCAGCCGCACTGCCAGCCCGCTTCGAAACAGCCCATCAATGCCAGCATTGTGTGCCGGAGTGAGCAGAGCTCCCAGTACCCAGGCCACACCAGCACTGGCTGCGATTCACAGCGTGCGGCCACCAAGTATGCGGTGATCAGCCACGGGAAAGCCAGCCTGTGAATGTGTGCCGGTCTCTGATTAATTGTCATGATATGATGATCCAGGATTTGTCACATGAATTTTTGACATCTGAATACACGGATTGTGTAAAAGAATTAAAGCGCCATTTTCTAACTGGTTGGACATACAATTCAGACAGAAACTGAAGTGGAGCTCGTAGGTGAAAAAAATCAAGAACTAAACCAAGGCTGGCCCCACCCCTGAGCTGAGGGGGTCCCACACCCATACCAAGGGTAGGCCTGCACTGCACCCAAGCCAAGGATGGCCCTGTACCCAAGCCGAGGATGGTTCCACCCCTGAGCCGAGAATGGCCTGCACCCTCGAACCGTGGGCTGCCTGCACCCCCATGCCGAGGGAGGACCCACACCCACACCCAAGCCAAGCAGGGCCGTGCACCCGAGGCAAGGGTGGTCCTGCATCTGGGCTGAAGGGGACCAGGCAGGCCAGCAGGAAGATGTACAGCTGGCCCTTTCCTGCGGAGGCTGCCACTGCGTGTGTCCACCCTTCCCCCACATCTGCAGCGGCCCCTGGTGTGCGGCATGACTGCACACCAGCGCAACGCATCATCTCAGCTGAGATGTGTGTGACCCCAGTTCATTAACTGCTCCACCTCCTAAACACACAGCATCCTCCATAACCACTTATCTGGCACAGGGTTGTCCCAGGAACCGCACAGCACAGGGCACTATGCCAGCCCCTCACAGGGCACATGCACATTTAGACACAGTCATACATTATTGGAAATTTAGACTAACCAATACATGCAACTGCATGATTTTGGGCTGTGGGAGGAGAGACATGCAAACACAGGGCATCCAACCGGGCACCGACCCGCACAGTGTTCTAATCAAAGGCAGCGAATCAGGGGCCAGCGTGAGGCCGCCGCCACAGGGAAAATGCTTCCCTGTTCTCCAGGCTTCATACAAGTGGCTGCGGGCCCTGGCAGAGCCACAGTGGAACGTGCCACAACAAAGCTCAGCCAAGAGTTGTGCATGAGCCAATCAAATCCTCCCCTTTGGCTGGCCCTGCCAATCCCTGCCTGCATGCCAAGAGCCGTTTATTAGAGGTTGCCTCATACCCCAAATTTCTGCTCGTCTTTTCCTCTGGATCTATGCAACAAGCAGGGACACACAGCACTACCTAGCCTGCACCTGATCTTGCGGGTCACCATCTGGAGTGATCCTGTACCCTCCCGCTATGCGCTCTCCCAACACGTGGGCCCTCCCGCTACGCGCTCTCTCCACACGTGGGCCCTCCCGCTACGCATGCTCTCCCTACACGTGGGCCCTCCCGCTACGCATGCTCTCCCTACACGTGGGCCCTCCCGCTACGCATGCTCTCCATACGTGGGCCTTCCCGTTACACGCTCTCCACATGTGGGCCCTCCCGCTACGCATGCTCTCCACACGTGGGCCCTCCCGCTACACGCTCTCCACACGTGGGCCTTCCCGCTACACGCTCTCCACACGTGGGCCTTCCCGCTACACGCTCTCCACACGTGGGCCCTCCCGCTACACGCTCTCCACACGTGGGCCCTCCCGCTACACGCTCTCCACACGGTCCCTCCCAGCGCACACTCTCTATTTTTTCCCAGTTTGTTTTTATTGGTCTTTGGGGATGTAATTTAATGGCAGACTGGGGAAAACAAAGGGTCTGACTTTAACGGGACGTGACCTGACACCCAGCCCCATACGAATCCCACACTCAACACCCTATGAGCAGCTTGGGGAAGGGTGGAGGCACAGTGCTGGGCTCAGGGAGGGAGAGTCCCTTAAACCCTATCCCAGCCTGAGGGGGGGGGGCAGGTCCCACATAACCACAGCAGATCCTCCAGCGCCAGCCCATCATGCCCAGGCCCCTCACAGAACCAAAAAATCCAATTTACTAAACAACATAACAAACCAATTTATAACTATGTGACCAAAGTCAGGACATCACCTCAGACACAGAAACAGTACAAAAAGATCAAAAATCAAAAAACCAAAGCCAGATTATGTTTGACAAACATTAATTCACTGCACAGGCAGGATATCGTTCTACTTAAGAATTACAGCCTTCATCCTTGTTCCGGTTCCATTTTGGTTCAAGCCCTTGTGGGTCCGCTTAAAGTGACCACAGCTGAGCTTGGCTTCTGTTCATCTTCACCTAGGAAACGACTGTTTCAAGAGCATCTGTATTTTTCGCAGGCTTCGTTTCTTTTTCCAACGTATAAACACATGGCCGTCCAGCACAGCAGGTAATATGTCTGCTCCCTAAGACAATTAATATAAAATTGAATCATCACCCCATTTTTCTTCTGGACGCATACAAACCTTAAAAATGTGTATGAAGTCACGCTCCTGAACGTGCCGGGAGAACAAGCCCTGCCTTCCAACCAATGAGGTGACAGCCGTCTCAGCTCAGACCGCCCATGTGGCTGCTTCGCAGCGTTCTGGCTTCTGTAAACGGCAAGCTGCATATCTCTAGAGCTCCAGCCGCTCTGCCGGCCTTCCCCCCTCCCTCAGTGGGCCCTTCCCCTGTCCGAGCAGAGCTATGAATGGCACCTATCAGAGTTGGGCTAAATCCCCCCGATTAGGGGGGAATTTGCCCACGGCACTTTGTAGGGGAGAAAAATGTGTGCCGGGGAGTGTGGAATGTGGAAAATTCCTGGCTGGACAAGTGGCCCTTTGTTTGGGGTTTGGGGGTGTTCTGCAGTGGAGAAAGGCACAGACAAATTGGGTCTGCTCCGTTTAGGAAGCCCGAACGTTTGAAGTGAGACCAGTTCCCAGCCTTCCTCAAAGAAGGGGAAGGGGGGGGGCAGCCATAATTCAGGGTTAAGCTTTATTCCATCCAGATCCCACCCCCCACACCCCTTTTTAGCTGTGGTCTTTCAGGATCCTCAATAGCTCAGTGGTCCAGCGGGTGTTTTCTTTTTTTTTTTTACCCGTCTTGAAATACATTTTACAATGACACTTCTCTTGAACAGCCCTCCTCCATTTCTCTCGTAGGAAACTGACCGTAACATCTGACTGATAGAAAGCAGTGCACGAAAAGTGGTTTCCTGTTTCCTGTTTGTCAGCCTCCCCCCCAGCAGGACCCCGCACCGATTCATTGGTGCTCACCGCGAGGCTCTTACAGCACCGCGAGGATTTTACAGTGTAGTTGTCGGGTTTATGGTGTAGAACCACAGAGAAGATACAGGTGGACAGCAAGGGCACTGGGACGTTACCGCGAGATGCCGTCTGGTCAGAGAACCAAGATAAGGGGTTCCAAAAAGCAGCTTGTGAGATCACACCTCGCAGCAACTGAGAGCTGGCACATTTGGAAGTCCTGGTTTGATTTTCCATCCATCCATCCATTTACCCAACACAGAGTCACAGGGAATCTGGAGCCTGTCCCGGGCAGCATGGGACACAAGTTGGGACACCCAGCACTCACACTACACACTACAAAACCAGTGACGGAGTCATGTGACAGCCCCACCTACCCACCGCAAATACAATACAGTGACGGACCGCCACTGTCATGTTTACGCAATTACAGCAATACTGAACTGATATAGTCATGAGCATTTATTTTATGTTTTTGTGTATGTGAAACAGCCTGCTTTATGTCTCGATAACAAAAAAGTAAGACTGAAATATCTGATATGCATGCATTTTGAAGCTGGAGGGGCACGGAATTCTTGGATACAGACACTTTGCAGAAAAGTAAAAGTCAACACGTCAGGCTGTACGTGTAGGTTTGTGTGCACATATAGACGTTATGGTGACTTTACAAATCTAGATCTTGCACATATAAACACGGGAGCAACACAAGGAACAGTAAATGGGCAAAACACACCACTTTTTCCATTTTAAAAGCACACAGAAGCCCCTGTCACCAGAGGCCTGCACATGCAATCCTAGAAGCCTCACTGGCAGCCCTGTCCCTCCGCAGACAGGAAAGACGCTCTGAGTGTGAGGCACCTGGTCTGACACGAAGACCCCCGTCCCTGACCCAGCCCGGTATGGAGGCTCCCGGATCCAAACCCTGTGGTCACATGGCCAGGCCCAGGTATACAATGCAAGCATGTGACAACACAACAGTTTAACCTGGAATTTAATTTGTCTGCCACAGCGCCACACAAAGCCTCAGCTGGCACCTCCTGCACTCCTCTGCAGAGCCTGCTAGGAAAGAAGAGCAGAACTTTGTTCTGGGTCCGAACTCCACTGCCTTCAACGTCCTGATCTCCAGAGCGCCTAGTTGGGCTGGCGCTGTAGCCGCTGGCTCGAAGCAGAATGATTAAAGCGCTTCCAGAGGCTGCAGCAGGAAGGGGGAGGTGGAGGTCACCAGTGGAAATCCGTTGAGGTGGTCCCTGCACACTCTCAGCATGTGGGGAGTCCTAGGGCCTCGACCCACACCCCTGTTGGCGGGAACTCTGCCTCTGAGGGAGGGGGGCTGTGTGTGAGAGTGGGGGGAGTGGAGAGCAAGCGTAAGGAAAAGGGAGGAAACCCAGTGTTGAAGTGGCAGCCGGGGGGGGTGGGGGGGCGCATTCACGTGAGCCTGGGACCGGCGGGAGCCGCAAGGAAGAAGAAACATGAAAGGCGGGCAGGAGGCCCAGCTGGGCCCCGGGCCCGGTCCAGACCACGCAATCTGGATCGGTTCCGTCTCCCACCACAGCGGCACGTTTCATTCTTAAAAAGCAGAGACACACACACATACACACACATAGAGAGACAGACACACACCCCCGCCCCGACGGGGTGGCGGAGAGCCCCTGGCGTGTGCCAAACCACTGACTCACAGGAGCAGGAACACCGCCGCTGCCACCACCACAGTGCCCAGAAAAGCTCCCCCCCCCAGGAGGCAAGAGTGTGTGTGTCTGTGTGTGTTTCACCTTCAAGGCAGAGCTATAAAAAGGTCTCTGTCTTTCTCACAGACACACAGACACACAAAGTCCCCTGCCTCCCTGCCACATTGCCCAAACAAAGCAGA
>JAODLD010000001.1:14975553-14989073 GCA_026781065.1 Mormyrops boulengeri | reverse complement strand
CCCCGATTAATAATCGATTAATCGAAAAGTAATCGACAGATTAATCGATTATCAAAATAATCGTTAGTTGCAGCCCTGCTCCATAGCACACCGCACACATCCCGGCCGCCCAAGGCCTAGCTCCATAGCACACCGCACACATCCCAGCCGCCCAAGGCCTCACTCAGCAGCACACAGCACATGTCCCGGCCACCCAAGGCCTCGCTCCATAGCACACTGCACACCTCCCAGCTGCCCAAGGCCACACTCAGCAGCAGCACACAGCACACGTCCCGGCCGCCCAAGACCTCGCTCCACAGCACACGTCCCAGCTGCCCCAGGGCCTCACTCTGCAGCACACTGCACAAGTCTCATCCTCCAAAGGCCTCACTCCACAGCACCCCGCACACGTCCCAGCCGCCCCAGGGCCTCACTCTGCAGTACACTGCACAAGTCCCGTCCTCCAAAGACCTCGCTCTACAGCACGCTGCACAGGCCCCAGCCGCCTAAGGACTCACTCAGCAGCACACAGCACACATCCCGGCTGGCCAAGGCATTGCTCCGCAGCACAAGGTACACGTCCCGGCCACCAAAAACCTTGTTCCTCAGCACACCGTACACATCCCGGCCGCCCAAGGCCTCTCCCCACAGCACACCGCATACATCCCAGCTGCCCAAGGCCTTGCTCATTCTCATCAGCCCTGATGGGGGCGACGATTCGCTCAGCGTGTGAGAACCGGATCTGCCTGGGTAAGGCATGGCAACGCTACCCCTGCCCCATCACTAAGCACTGAACACTTGGGTCCGGCAGTGTTTGAGGGAGGTAGGGAGCACAAGTGGGGGGGGTCAGGGGTTAGATGACCTCATTTTCTGTGAGGGGCACATGATATAAAAGTGAAGAAAGTCCACAGAGAAAAGGCCCCCCACAGAAGTCTCTGTCCTGACACTTAGTTACGACACCTACCATCCCCCCCCCCCGACCGCATCACAACCTGGGCATTGAGGGCCACACAAAGTGGCCCATACACGGAGGTGGCCCGCGGAAATGCAGCATCACTACTTTAATTCATAAAACTGTGTGTCACCGAGCCCCACCCTCTGTATGCCACACCACCCATTCTGGATACCGCCCATTCCTGGCCCCACTCCTCCCCTGTGCACCGCCCATTCCACGGCCGGCTGCCTGGCTCTGAGTCACCCGCATGCGGTGGAACGCTTTCAGCGCTGTGGCCTCGTGGTTTGCAGGCGGACCTGGTGATGAGTCCCCCCACCCACACGCTTTCTTTTGCTACTGGGGGCAACAGCTTCTCCCAGCCCATAAATAAAGCCCCCAAAATCCACAGCAGTCTGGGCGCACTGTGCGTCACACCCCTGTCACCATGTGTCACACCCCTGTCACCATGTGTCACACCCCTGTCACCATGTGTCACTCCCTTGTCACCACGTGCTTTGTGTTATAATCAATGCATGTCTTGTTTAGCTTATGCACCAATCAAACATATTGAAGCGCATGATCGTTTGTGCTTTTCCGTGATCGTTTTTTTCCAGTCAATCACATCTCATAATTTCAGAGGACCCCAAACTCCCTGCTTATCACAGGCAGAAAAATACAGTCCAGCCAACGAAGCAAAAAGCAGTCTTAGCAATGCACAGCCAGGTATTCTGGATGTGATGCGCAGGCTGACATCCTGATTTCCAGTCAAGAATACCTTTGAATGACATCCAGCTGGCAGCTCTGGGTTGAGCATGTCTGCCCTGTCTGGCTGGTCACCTCCTGCCCCAGTGTTTGCCCTACGTTAGGCCGGCGTCCGGCACGTGGGCGTGATGTGGAGCCGTGTGTACCTCTCCCGCTCCGCAAACAGGGCGAAAGGCAGGTATCGACCGCCCCCATCGCCAACACGTCATAGCTGCGGCACCATCAAAAGGAGCCGCGTGGGAGAGGCGCGGCTACAGAGGCGACGCCGGCCACCTTTAACTGCTCTATCAGTTCCAGCCGCGGTCCAAAGGTCTGTCGGCTGCCTTGGGCCGTACGGCGTGTCCAAAGGGCTTCTGGGTAAAAGGGCTCTCAAGTCCGTGTGGTTCTGGGAAACAGATTTACCAGCCAGGCTCTCAGTACAGCTGTCCAGCCCTCCCCCGGATTAGCCGGTATCAAGACTAAAGCTGCCTTACTTCCTCATGCCTCTCCTGCCTTTACATCCATTTAGCAGGTTAACATTCCATATGTCCTGCTACTCCGATGCAAGATTCGCACAAGTCCACAAATGACACACACATGAATGCGAGTGTTTCTCCCCTGGGAATCCCATTTGGCTCCAGCGCACCTTCCCAGTGTGAAGCCCTTCCAGGTCCAGTCAAACACAAGTAGACTCAAGTGCACTTAGAACCAGTAACGACTTTAGAAATGGACTAAAATGGCAACTAGGCTGTTTAATTTTAAAATCCATACCCAGAAGACACAACAGCAGAGGAATGTAGTTATGGGGGGGGGGGTCCAAGGCCAACCGGCTGACTAACCCCCCGCCCTTCACTCCCCCAGGTGTGCCAACCTTAAACAAGCAGGAAAGAAGTGTTTGTGTTGTGTCAACAAGGCAAGGGGTTCTGCGGTGGACAGGGTGAGATGTAATCAATTCCCGAGGAGTTTAACAGCCAGGCCTTGATCTAGCGGAGTCTAAAGCTACAGGAAAGGGCCACGGGGATAACGGCTGTCCATCCGAGATAAGGGGGCCTCATCTGCTCACTGCTGATCCCTGACCGCCTCTACTTTCTGCCACAGCAGCCCCCAACACGCAGGAAAATCAGAAAGCAGAGCCGGATGGACAAGGGATTAGATCCCAACACCCAGACAATGGGAACGCAACTCCCCACTCCGGCTGATGGTGCCTCTATGCAGTAAATAAGGAAGCTGATCTCGGACACCAGCAGACAAGACGAAACACGTTTCGGAGAACATCTTGTGGAAGGAGGAGCGACTGGGATTTCGAAAAAGGGCCACACGCCTGCCTGGTACGAGGTCAGGAAGCGCCGCCCCCCCCCCAGAAGACATGCTGGGTCGCTGTTACCGTCCGGAAGGCTTCACCAGCTTCCTCTCCCGACACATTCCTCAGACCCAGATAAAAAAAAAATCCACGGCCAGAAGATAATTAGCTAACATCCACATGCCACCCCCACGTCCCCCCCGGTCACACTGCTATAGGTTAACCAAGAAAAAGCTAAAAAAAAAAAAACAACCTGAACTCCTGCTTTTTTTTCTCACCCCTTGCAAATACACATTTCATTCCCTTGGGTTCTTTTTTCATCATTTCGTTTTTTATCGGCTTGATGGATCCGTATCTCGCAAGCAAACGGGTGTGTAAATCTCTGACCCGTACAGGCTGCTGCCATTTATGCATTTCAAGTCACCACTAACAAGTTTCCGTGTTTTCTACCTCTGGGAAAAAAAAACATCAGGCAGGCTTCTTGTAAGTAGGCTTGACATATGTATCTCCCATTCCCCTGTATCTCTCTGTAGTTTTCCTGGGTGGCATTCTTCACCGCCCTGGTCTCTCCCCCCAGGCCATCAATCAGGGACGACACTTACGAGCTGATAAACACTGAGAACTTCAAGCTGCCTGAGGAATTATTTAAGTGTTTCTGTGGTAAGCCCAAAGTATAAACATTTTCTTTACCTGATAACATACACATTCGAGTAGCCTCCTTAAACACGCAGTTAGAAAGCCAGCAGTACAGCTTTAAAGGAAGTCTGCATTAATACTTTGTCTCAACAGATACGCATGGTACACAAAGTCAGACTGAAATTGAAAGAGGCTTTTGTTTTTTTGGCTCACAGACTAAAAAGAGAAAACCCAGTAAGCCCCAAAAATGTAATGACCCAATGCCGTTTCGGTTTAGTTTGAAGAACATCAAGAATGGACGGAAACATTACACAGACAATACATAAGACGCCACAGCATTCACACGCATATTGTGCACATGCACAACAAGAGGTGTCAATCTGATGCTAATTTGTGCAAATTCAGGTAAAGCCAGTAGTTTAGCACTGCGGCATGCTATAAACAGCGCTATATAAAAACAAGCTGAAATGAATTGAATTGCATAGAGCTGAGCTGGAAACCTGCAGACAACTTACCCATTTTCTGGGTCGACCCCTGGGCCTCCTCTCGCCGGTGGCTTCTGCTTTCTGCAAAAGAAATAACTCAGTTAACGTTTATAGGAGGTCTGATGTGTGTCCAGGGCCCTGCCCAAGAAGACCGATGGATAGTGAGATACTGGTGAACCCCAAGCGAGCAGCAAACCCTGCTGAATGCTAAGGAACCGGCCAAAGACTTAAGTCCCATAAAGGGTTCTGCTGATTAATGCATAACCTTAGTGCCTGCTCAGCCCGCATCTTGTGAACACATGATATTGCCAGCTCTTTGGGTACTTTTCAATGGAAGCACTCACATAAATAAAGCATGTTATTATTCAAGATAAGGTTTAAAAAATTATTTTTGCAGTGGTGGAAAAACAAAACGTATAAGTGGTCCGGAATGTTGTTGTGTATTTTTGTTGATGTTTGACGTGAGAAATTTGGTTCAGCTTACTAGGAAAGTATACATCAACCAACGCGAACGATTTCTGATACATGTTTATCATAGAACAATTTTACATTGCCAGTTATGATACTTCTGTTCCGTTTACGTTTGTCGATTCGGCTTTTGCTGGTTTAAGGCGTTGACAGCAGTTTGCGCGGCACATCCCCAAAGGGGTTTGAGCCCATGGCGTGCTTGTACTGTTTATTCGTGTTAATGAGGCTCCCTGGACTCTCCGTTAGCGAACCCGTAAAATTGGGTCCGTCGGGCCGGTTGGCTCCGGGGGCTGTTCTGTTCCGCCACGCAGAGGAACCGAAGCCGTACAGTCGAAGACAATTAACAAGACAAGACGCGTTTTAAACATTAATGGGATGTAAAGTGCTCCTCCGGCTATGGGCTTTGTCGGACTGGGACCTGAATGTAACTCAACCCAAATTGCCAGCCCTCAATAAATTTTGCAAGGTGATTTGTGAAGGGCAGGTATCAAGGGTACCGTACTGGTCAAGCCCGTCTCAAACAGTTCAAACTTACTGGACGGTCCGAATCAGCTTCGATGGGCGGTAAGTAGCGTTTAAACGAGCGTCCCAGTTCAAATAAACGCCTGCTAAGCGGCAGACATTAAACTAAACGTTAAATAATCGACGACTCCTCTCCGCCTCAGGAGCGCAGACTGCTTACCGGCCGCGCGCGGCCGGTTGAACAACCACACAGCTGATAGGACAGAATCCGGGGGCGGCGACCAATCAGAGGACGGGACCATCTTCCGAAAAGCGATACCCGATTTTAGTTCCGAACGGACTCGGAGGCGCACGTGTTGCGCACCTCCCGATCACGCCCGTTGCGGGTGCACAAGGCGGGGGAGCACGTTGAAGCTGCCCCCACCGGAGAGGGTCCTGAATGTAGGCCGAGGGGTTGTTTACCCCCGTTAAGTAGTCTGCCCTCAGTGAGCGCTCACGCATTGTCGGGTTTCACATTACCGCACTAACAGGCACAGTTTGTTTTCCATGCCCCAAGGACAATTTACGGAGACCTTGCGAAGTCCCATAGAGCTGAAAAACAGCGTACCGCGGAACCGTGGGATCCCCAGACGCTCGTCCGTCAACGTGTTCCAGAGTCCCCGGGCAATGCGCGCACATACACTCCGCTGCCCTTCGACTCTTCTAGACCTGTCTGTCCGTCCGTCCGTCCTCAGACTTGCTGGAGCGACGCAGTGCTGTCAGTGACTTTTGGGAACCTTTAACTTAACCGCAGAATCAATCACAGAAATGTGCATGTTTTATAACTGAACTCGAGAGACTCGACTTGTTACATCCTAATCATATAAAATACTGCAGCTGTTCTTCTAGTGGGATGAAAATTCATGTGGTTAACACAAAAGCAAAATAATCTAGAAATTACATTTTCGGTGATTATCGATAAAGAACAACCTGCCGATCTGAAAAGAAATCAGTAGAATTGTTTATTGAAATGACGGAATGGTAGTTTTAGGCATATATGTGACCTGTTTTTATGTGGTTGCGTGTGTCTCCTGGTGGATTGATCGAAACTAATAGTTCTGACGTTCATATTTATTGTTCCATCATTCGATTGCAATTTGCAGAAGGTCAGTTCCTTTGTTGTTATTAAGAAACGGATAAAACAATAATTTATGAGTCTCACTTAATTGCAAATGTAATTAGCTGTATCTCCGCACTTCCTGCAAACTTAGACATTTTCCGCTTCATTTCTGAATTTTAAAGAAATAAAGCCTCTTAAAATCACCCCCTATCCCCGGTCAATCTGTGTATCTTCATCTGGGCCCTCTTTTTTAGATGTTGCATTTTTAATCAGGGGATTTAATGGTCGGTAAGCGTACACCCCGTTCAATTAATCATCAGCGTGTTCCAGTGTCGGCTGCCTGGCCCCGGACTAAGTTCAAGCAACTCTCCGCACATCGCCAGCGGCAGCGCGCATTCCAGACACTGAGGTGGACGGGCGGCCGGCCACACACCACGCTCGCTCGCTCGCTCGCTCTCTCTCTCTCTCTCTCTCTCTCTCTCACACACACACACACACATACACACACACACACCTGTAATGCCACTGATACGAACACGCTGCAGGCTGAGCTATGGGAAGAGGACTTCAAATGAGCAAACATTAAGGTCGTTTTTATCCGGTTCCAATATTCTGGTTGGAAAATATTTTAATGAATGATCAAGTTATTAAACGGTTGATTTGTTAGTACTGATTGAGTCCTGCAGTGTGTCATTTAAGGAAGTGTTTTCAAGTATAGTGCTAATCCATGAACCAATTATAAGAACCCATTATGTCTATATCTTTGTACTTCAACCAGAGGCACAATTTTGCAATAAAAATGAAACTCTATTAAAGTAATTTTGAACAATTTTAGAGTTTAATAAGTGGCAGCCTGTTTCAGGGCGTTAGTTAACTTAGGTCGACAGGATTAAATTGATTTAAACGAACAGCCATTCTTTCCAAATGTTCAAGTGTACTTTGTTTTCAATCCATCACGGATATTAACAAAATAACAGGCAAGGTTAGTCTTACATTAATTTATGTCTTGATTTTGACAAATTTGCTGCATGGGATTTTTGCATGTTAGCGCTGTAATGAAACCTCTGCCTTTTAACCCTAAACATACATGCCCTGGGAAAGGCTGCAGGCTTTGGATTTCATGAGTGCTTATGGAAAATGGGATGATATATCTAAAGTCTTTATAGCTATTTTGTCTAGTCATAAGTTATTTGCCTCTGAATCTAAAAGAGTTTCAGGTAGGGTTACCCAACCCCTGGTCCATAGACATGTACCAGTCTGTGACCAGCATCCCGCTGGACCATGGAACATTGTGGGTTTCTTAAATTCTAAAAAAATAGAATATCTATTTCAATTTTTTTGTGATCACAATTGTGCCTTCTGTTCGCATATGAAAAAATGCAAATGGTTAGTTATGAAATTGCAGATCGATCCACTAGTATCCCTCCAAGCCGTTTTAGTGATCCGTGAAATTTTTATATGAAGTAAACAGGTCCATGCACATCAGAAGCGTGGGAAGCCTTACAGTAGATGATGCTCCTATTCAACATGACATGTATGGCACAATTTTAGCTGTTCATACATGGAAGTCTTTAAAGGAATTGGTCCTGATTCTGGGTGGTAGGACAGCCATAACTAGGCTACAGGCTGAACCACCATGGAGTCTCATCAAACAGCTCCATAGACATCCGTTCAGAAGGGAGGACGCTTGTTCTGTGAACACTGCAAGAGTTTAATTTTGCATATGATCAGGAGCCCACACCATCAGAGAAGCACGTTTCACAAAATTAAGAATTTTGTGGATGGACAGTAAACCATTACTGAATGCATTGCTCGCTCAGTGCCTTTAACCTTTTTACGTTTAAACGTAAACTTTACACTAATGGTGCCCCCTCGCAGTGCCAAAAACACTCTAATGTCACTGGACCCTTAACATAGGTAGATCGTCATTCTCCCAGGGCCCGGGAACAACATCGAAGACCAAAACTCTTTGAAGACTGCCATGCGCAGCAGAAGATGAAGTAGTCTTAGGTTATGTATTTATTAGCTCAAAACATTTCAGTTAGACCCTCGGCAAACATCCCACACCTCAGAACTTGAAATTGCAGGCTATCAACTCATATGTTTTCCTCAGGCTGATGCTTATCTCTTTAAGAAAGTGGAAAAGGGAAAACGACGGTTCATCTTAAAGCCTAAAACAAGCAGCTGGGAAGAGCTGGTTCATACTGTCCCACGTTTCTGATGTTGCACGATGATTCTGTGCTGGGACTTCAGCCATGGAGGGTAGACCATCCAGGTGTTAACCAGCAAGTCTCACAGCACAGAAACTCCATGTCATAACAAAACTGTATATTTAATCCCCCTTTCACACAATCACACAGCACAATTGACCGGCATCCCCTAACTCCCCAAAGAAAGCCTTGTTTGATCAGTTCATTGGGCTCTCCAAGACTGTGCTCTTATTAAAAACAAAGCATAATGAAGCACTTTTAAACATTTTGTTTATTACAATGATCAAGTAAATCTGGAAACAAGGTACAATTTACTTCGCTATCTCCGCAACTCCAGACAGGTAGTCGCTAATGCTATTTTTAAAAATAAATCCTTCATGTAATATATCTGGATACTTCATGATAAATCGGTAAACCCAGCATCAAAAATGTCACAGTCCATATTGTATACTGCCATGTCAGCAAGCCATAATCCACAGGAAGGTATTTCACTATCCACTCAATACCTGTGTGTTGCTCGAAGTATCTCATCACTACGTAGCCCTGAGGTCCATAACTTCCACATGCATTTAGGGTCTGTTCTTCAATCCAGCATCAGGACTGACCATCTTTCCCAGCATGCAATGGCTTAGTCCACCTCCTACCCCCCCACCCCCCAAGTCTACTCAAAGGCAAAACATGCCCCCCAATTAAGGCATGCAGTGGTAGGCTTTGAAAACATCGCACCATACCCTCTCCTTAACATTTCTCTGTGTACATGGAGGGCACACATACATTGAAGCCCCCCCGCCACGAAATCCGTCTGCCCTCTGACAAAACTGTTACCAAAGATAAGGCCTACCAAGACCCCACCAACAATGAATGAAAATATGAATGGAACAGATCTGGATTTTTTTTGAGTCAATTTTATGCAGCCCCTGGTTTTGAATGCGGTAACTAAGCTTTTACTATATGAAATGCACACAATGCTACGGAGTATTGCCTGGTAAGAGTGGGCTGGTCATTCACTCACCGCATTCATAACACTGAAACGACTATGTCTGTACTGTAATATTAAACACATGCATGCAGGGGTTTATAATGGCTGGGTGGAGACAGAGTGGTGATTAAGGTAGCATGTTAACGTCATGGGGGTTAGCTGGTGGGGTGCTCTCAAAAAACCCACCCAGACTGAACTGTAAAGGAAAACGAATCCAGCTTTATCTGTGGGTGTATCCTGCTGATAGACTTCTGTCTTTTAAAGTCTATAAATAAAGTTAAATGTATATATTTTTTTCCCAATTACACTTAAACATGTCCCTGGTTCTTCTGTGATCATTGAAATGTTCTTCGATGACATCACTTACTCATTGAGAAATCTGAGCGACCACTATTTCAATCAGG
This sequence comes from Mormyrops boulengeri, assembly GCA_026781065.1. Lineage (NCBI taxonomy): Eukaryota > Metazoa > Chordata > Actinopteri > Osteoglossiformes > Mormyridae > Mormyrops > Mormyrops boulengeri. The sequence goes on along the minus strand of JAODLD010000001.1, from coordinate 14,979,376 downwards.
CCATCCCTCATATGCATGAATACCTGGCAAGTGAGCACATTGAGTAGCTGCGTCTGTGTGGGCGTATATGCATGTGTGAGTATATGCAAGCGTGTGTGCATGTGTGTGTGCATGTCTCCCATCGGGAATAGTGTCCCACTGAAGTAGGCTGACTGGTGGGGGGGTTAGGACTCCCTCACCTTCTGCGCTGCTTTTGAGGGACCCTTGTTCTTGCTCCCTTTGGGTCTCCCCCTTGGTCTTTTTGGGGCAGGCTCTCCAGCTGGTTCCTAGGAACAAAACAGAAAAATAAAAATCGTGATCATTGACCACTAAGCAACTGTCCAGAATCAAACAAAATCTGCATTAGAAAAAGGCTGACATAATTATGTAAAGGTGGTCTGTCTACATGGTACCCTACATATAAGGACCAGGAGAGAGTGTGTGTGTGTGTGTGTGTGTGTGTGTGTGTGTGTGTGTGTGTGTGTGTGTGTTTGACTGTGAGAGAGAGAGGGGTAAGTGGCACCGCCCCAAAACAAATGTGCAAATAGACACAGAAACAAGAAACTTTTTTTATTTAAAACAGTGATATGTACAGAGAAGTAGCTAAAAATTAACATTATAAGTCCACAGCTGGAGTCATTTTCTGTTCGGTTTTTATTCATTATTAGCGTGGTGTTATTTTTAGCTAAATTATTACCAATTTATATACAGGACAAACATCTTTGTAAACGTATTTGGGCCCCAATCACACTACATATTTACGTTATTTGTGGTATTTTAAATGAAGCTGAAATGCATTATTTGACACGGAGTGGGGGGTCTTATCAGTACTGTTTTTTGCATATTAGTATGAATTGCAAAATGTGGATGGTCGTAAAAGACGTGTCGTGTCGCTTATCGAAAACATGGTGATATGTCCACTTTAACCGTCAGTGCATAATTATGTCTTAATGATGTTCTAGAAATAACATAATCGTAGTTACCCCAAAATAACAGCTCTGTCAGGAATGAAAAATAGATTTTCGAGTACGCTAAGCGTCTGATTTGTGTTGCCTATAATATCTATAGAATTAACAGAATAAAGTCAGTGTTATGGCTGACCGGACATATTTTAACATACTTGTTTCATTAAAAAAAAAAAAAAACACAGACTTGAACACTTGGAGCGAAACTATTTTTTTTTTACAATATGTTCATCTACAAATGTAACATTTTTAAGTATGATTCAAAGGCGATTTATTTTACCAATGAATCATCTTGTACACTATTAACATGTGCATTATAAAAACATAAAGTAAGGCGTAATACAGGATGTGGTAGATGACTAAACCATGCGAATCATCATGCTGCTTTATTTTTCAGATTTTTTGTGCTATTCCAGTGCATTTAAACGTTCACATCACATCAATATTATTCATGCCTCCTGAATGATGCAGTCTAAATCAAAATGGTTCGATAATCTAGGAGGGAGATAAATGTCTTCAAAAGTCGTTTCCCACATGGAAATGTAACTGCAGATATAGCTGCTTTGACATAGTATCAATTGCCGAAAAACTAACAAAACAAACGATAATACTAGCCGAAATATAATTCTTTAGCTGATGGGTAGGACTGTGGTCTATTAATTACGCTGATTGATGATTTGCTTATTTTTCATGCAAATAAAAAACGGTGCAGATATCGTCGCGTGTACAGTGTAACACAAGATAAATAAAATCCAGCGCATTTTCAAATCAAGACATATATTCATATAACAGCATTAAACTGGTTACACTCAAAGAAATAAAATGCCCAAATATAATAGTTTCACATCCTTAGGCAGTATCGCTGAACAAAAGCAGTGGCATATATGTAAATATATCTGGCTAACTTCCTAAATTATAATTTAATCGTTTTAGTGAAACGCTCTCTTTAAACCAACATCTTCCGGATCATTAGCGATGTGTTCACATAATCATACTTCCCTCTCTAGGTAAAGGAATAAACGCTGAGCAATCAGCCTCAGTTACGGCGGAGAGCCCCTGCTACCAATATAACCAGGATGCAACTGGTGACCAAATGACAATGGCACATTTTTATTAGATTGTAAAGATTTGAGGGGGGAAAAAATACTGACTTGCTGCGGCTTCCGAGGTCTGCCCGGTCCTCGCTTGGGAGTCTGTGCTGTAGCGGGTTGCTCCTGGGACCCTGACGGCTCGCCGGCTTCTTCACCCCGTGTACTCATGGTGACTTGTACCAAATTGTAATCTCCTGCACCTTCAGCTCTAAAACACGGTCTGAATCGGCACACCGGACGTCCTGGTGTGGAATACGAGACGAGGGGATCTTCTCTTGTAACGCAGAAATCGGCGATTTCCACACAAAGATAAAAGAGTCGTTTGATAATCTGATCGCTTCCCAGTAAAAAATAAAATAAAAAATAAAAATTCACGGTAGAATACGGGTGTATTACCACGATCTGATCGCTACAGTGAACTTGAAAATGCTTCTTTCTGAAGGGGTGGGGGTGGTTTTCACTTACAATAAAATACGCCAGTGATCGATTGGGATTTCTGTCTCATTGGCAAGAATGAGTGCGAGGCATTTTAAACTGAACAGTGACAGTGCGCTGTCACTCCATGCGCGGCTTTTTAAAAATGATCTTACAAATCACAAGTGCTGGGTTTTAAGACTTACGGGGAAAACAGTTTTGCAGCGGTTGGTTAGGAGAGAAAAAAGCAGGCATTTAAATATATCTAAACTGCCCACACGAAACCAGTCCACGCACTGAATGGGGATGTGATAAAAAACACACCTTTCCCGTGGGTGGATAACATAGGAGGGAGTTGTGAAAAATACAAGTCGGAGGAGGCACCGCGAAAGAAAAAAAGGAAAAAAAAAACGCTGGGGGATGGACTGATGCCAGAGAAAACATGAGAAATTCTGCGGCGCTAAGAGGAGAGACCACATTGAGACAAACTCACGTGTCCAGAGCCATTCATGCCACTGGCGGCCTTCCAGCGCGTTTAAAGAGACAGCGAGGGAGAGGCGCGCTTTCAGCCGCCTGTGAAAGAAATATGCTATCATTTTCAGTCCAAGGGCAGTCTTCCCAACATTAGACGTGTTTGCTAATGAGGAATTCGAAATTAGATGAACTTCGATTCTTTAATGAATAAAGTTTAGGGCAGAAGTTTGTTTTATTACATATATATTTTCACGGTATAACCCTACAGTGAAAAGCTGATTCGATATATTTATTGTTTGGAATTCGACTAGTTATACCAATTAGGCTACGTGTTACCATCAAGTCTAGGCTACATATCCTTCTGTTACTTTCATATTGCTATGTTTTGAATATAAGTCTTAAACTGAATATTTATTTAAAATGTTTACAAACGATTTAATAAACTACACACCGGCTAACAGAGGAAAATGTGTTGTTTGGACGATTCGGCTTATTTTTAACCAGGGTATAGGCCACAGGCCGTAAAAGTCTGATATGCGCTGGTGTCAATAAAAACGTCACTTTTATCTGATGCATATCGAGCGAGTCCTCTTTCATTACTTGTTCGGCACACCGATAACAAACCATCGCAAGCTGATTTACGATTCAGTTGCTTTAAATTCTCCCGCAATTAAACTCCGCGGAAAGCATCCGAGTGCAATCAAAAGCGTTCAGGAATTATTCGGAATTGTATCTGTATTTTTTTTTTATCTGTTCACGCTGCAAGCTGGGGGGTACCACTTACCCCCCCTGGGGCGCCCCCCCCCCCCCGCCCGCCCCCGCCCCCCCCCCCCCCCCCGCGGGGCGGGCGCCGCCCCCCCCCCCCCCCCCCGGGGGGGGGGGGGCGGCCCACGCCCGGCC
>JAODLD010000001.1:14936004-14948692 GCA_026781065.1 Mormyrops boulengeri | reverse complement strand
CCCCCCCCCCCCCCCCCCCCCCCCCCCCCCCCCCCCCCCCCCCCCCCCCCCCCCCCCCCCCCCCCCCCCCCGGAGAGCTCAGTCTTGCTGGGGGCCGTTGGGGCCCTGTAGGCAACCCCCTTGGTGGCGCCCTTGGAAGCCTCCTTGGCAGCCCCCTTGGTGGGCCCCTTGGCAGCCCCCTTGACGGGCCCCTTGACAGCTACCTTGGAAGCCTCCGTGACGGCAGCCACCGCCTCAGGCCCCTGGGCGGGGCTGGGTGCGGTCTGCTGCTTGCTCTTGAAAGCCATGGAAGCTGAATTGATGCAGTAGCGCTTCCCTGTGGGTCGAGGGCCATCGTCGAAGATGTGACCCAGATGGGCTCCGCACTACAGAGATGACATGGCCAAGTCACTGCGGAGCATTAGCAAGGGACTAAAGTGGGCTATGCTCCGGAGATACAGGGCAACATCACTGTGAAGAGGGTCTGCAGAGCATCTACCTGGCTGCAGGTGGCCTCCACTCTGTGCATGCCATAGGAGAAGTCATCTGTCTGCGTGATGGTGTCCTCTTTGATCAGGTCGTAGAAGGCGGGCCATCCTGTAGTTGTGGGGGGGGGGGGGTGCAAGTTCACTGTCACAATGGCAACAAGCCACACAACACTACAGAATCTTGAGTGTACGTTAACATGATGCGAGGCTGGTGCTAGTAACCAGATCCATTTCATCCAAGCAGACTAACTCTCCAACCAGGTATGTCTCAACTCAACGTGATCCATCCCATGTGACCATTCCCAGATGACTAACCCCACGAAACATATCCTAGTGACTGGTCCTAGCTGATTAATCAGACACACGACTAATTCCAGGTGATCAATCCCAGATGATTAATTATGGGTGACTGATCACAGATGACCAACCCCATGTGATCAATGCCAGATGACTAATCCAAACTGACTGATCCCCAGACAAGCTCCAAATCTGCCATGAGGGTGTAGCCGGGGTGAGGGAAGTGGAGGCTCACTGTCAGTATGTATGTATGTGTGGTGTATGTCACACAGCTCTGATGTCATGGGCTCTGTTCACACATGACCACCAGCTGACAAGAAGTTCTGTGTGTATGTCTGCATGTTTAAGTGTAATGAGCCACCACCCGTGTAGATGCATGCCTGTATAATGTGTCTACATCCACGTGTATGTATGTGCATGTAATCTGCATGTAATGTGTGTATAATGACGACGTGTTTGTTTACTTATGTTTTCCTTTATTCACTGGGACACACAAAGACAGTAAATTGTTACAAACAGATTACAGGGAAATTCCATAAGCAATCCTGTAATTGTGGTCAAAATCCTTATCAATTTCCATCTGCAGGGGCCCCGAGGTCATTAATCACTACATTACGATGACAGTTAACAGAATGCCTCCACAGCAGGGTAACAAGTGTGTGTGTGACTCTGTAGGCTTCTCTATTCTGTGGGAAAAAACCTGGAAAAAGGAGATAATGGAGAGGAGTCCCCAGAAGACAAAAACGCCTCTTAATGACCTCATCTACTGGCTGAAATACAAAAAAGTACAAAAAACATATTCTTTGTTTTCAGACTTTATCTTTTGGGTTTAGATCAGACCTGCACTAAAGCTACTTACACTGGCCTGTTCCATCACTGAAAAAATAAACAGTTTTAAGTCCAAATCTATGAACTGATATTTTTCCAACAAATTACTCTTTAAATCAATACGTATACATTTAAACATAAAAAGATGCAATGGTTCTATTGATTTCTGTATGCATTTTCAAAAAAGGCAAAAGTAAAATCTAAGGCTATTACTGTAGCTTTAGGCTGTAGCTTCATCGGTCATTTGAGTCTGGGAACTGTACCAGTACATGAAAATGGGAGCCAATGGGAATCAATGGGAGGCCCCCCGCAGGTATATCACCCCCTACCCTGCCTGCCTGTCAGTGATTGGAAGCATGCAGACCCGGGATTCTCCCGGGCCTCTCGTGCCCTTGGTATCATCCGGGCCTTACCAGTGGTTCTGAGACAGCTTCCCCTTCCTTTCTGGCTGCCAGGCCAGTGAGACGCGGTTTATTTTTCTAGCTCATTCCAGCCGGACTCTAGGCTCGACCACCCCCCACACACACACACACACACACACACACACACTACATCCCCTTTCAGTTTTCAGTTCTGGGGAAGCTCCCACCGCTGCCATAATTAGAGATGGGGGGACGTGACGTGTAAACATTCGCCGCCATTTCTCCATGGACATGGACGCAACAGCGGGGGGGTGTTTAGAGGCTGTGTCAGGCTGCAATGTGATGGAGCCTCCTCTGCCCACATCCACAGCTGCTCCTCAACCTTTCTGCTTGGCCCAGTCTGGTGAGAACGAACCTTTGCAGACCCTCCACACTGACAGGCAGCAATCGCTAGAGTCATGTGCACATGGGCGTGTCCGCAAGGAGCCCCAGGGGACCTAAGGACCCACTTTACTGGATTTTAGGGAAGCCGTATGACCACAAGGACCAATCACTCGGCAGACATCTACACTTCCTCAAAGAGGCTGCCTAGAGGAACATCTCAGCCACAAAACACAGGTGTGTGAAAAATCCGTACCGGGAATTTCAATGTGGACTGTGCAACTAGACGTGTGTGTCCGCTGCAGAATTCTTTTGACCATCCCATTGCTTGTCAGATTGCATTGTCGCACCCAGAAATGGCCAGGTCAGGGGTTCTGATGGGGGTGGAGGGGGCTTTGGTCAAAATCCCTATAGCTTCGCCCTGCACTTCACCTCAGAGCACCGCCCCCATGGCGTCTTCCCATCATGCACATTCCTCCATATGCTTTTCATATTATCTGGTCTTGAGATGAAGCCCCAGGGGTGCGAGCTGCACTCAGCACACAAACAGTACATTACACACGGCACCATGGCGACGACGACATCACATCACGGTTGTCACAGCGGCAGTCGTCATCAATCCAGGCCCACAGGATTTAGCTGTCTCTGTAATAGTCGCAAAGCCGCTTTTAGTAAGCGCTTTGGAAACAGGGCATCCAGAGGAGGAAAGCAAAAATGATAAAAAGGCATTCACAGAGGGCCCATCTTTAAAGAAAATACCCGTAAAAGACAGCAAGTCGGATCAGCTGGGGAGAGAGCAGGCATGCGAAGAAACTGGACCTTTCCTGCTCTGCAGATGCGGGAGGATCGAAGGCCAAGAGGGACCACCAGCAGCCCCAACTCCCCCCCCGGAAAACAAGGGCCCTCCAGCCGGCCTGGATTTGGGGGCCCGGCTGGCCCAGGCTACAAAGCTGTGGCATTCGGCTGAGACATAGGAAATTCCCAGAGGAACACAAGAATTGTGTGACTCAGAGGAGGAAAATTCCCGCGGATGGTTACTAAAGTAATCTAATTAGGTTTTATCACCGGGCAAGTGCTCGGGTGAACATACCCCCGGCACCACAGCGCCAGAACCAAAACAGGAAACGGACTGAACCTGAGCCAGTTTCCATACCTGCGGCATGCCAGACTTGGCTATTGTTGAGGTGGCTATATTGGTTTTCTTTTATTTTTAGACTGACAATTCCGAAAGGAATGTAGGGAAAACATAGGCTGGAATCCAGCTCTGGAGGTCGGAATCACTGCTCTGTGTGATACATCACAGTACTTAACATTCATACAAGATTATCTGTCTGTATTAACGAGCATCATCTGGTCTGTCACCTCATGCCTACAGGACTGCGAGTTCAAATCCAGTCTCTGCTCTTCACATTGAAAGGATTTGCTCCTGCATTCCAAAAATAAGCAATAAGCCAAACTGCCACCTCTACATTGCTCATTAGCCTGTAATTATGTGTTCCACCCAGGGTGTCCCCTGCCTCATGTCTTATGGTTCCCAGAAGAAACTCCAGGCTCACAGTGATCCGGTACTGCAGTGCTTCCAAATCCAGTCCTCAGGGACCCACAGACGGTCCACGGTTTTTCTCCCTCCCAGCTCCCTCCCATCCACATTTTTGGACTGTCTGGCAGGGAGCTTGGAGTGAGCAAAAACGTGGACCGGCTGTGGGTCCCCGAGAACCAGATTGGGAAACACTGCAGTGCAGGATTATCGGCTGGAAGAACAGGTGGACAGATGGATGGATGTTAATGATTACCTGGAATTATGGAAGACAAGAACATGAGCCAAGATGAATGCAGCTTTGGTGAGTTCCACGATGGACAGGATGTGAGCCCATCGCAGGACATGCACAATAACACCCTAAGACCTATTCAGAGACGCTAATTTGTCTAACTGCTTGTGTTTCGACGGTTAAAAGCAACCAGAGCCTGTGCAGAAGGCCTGTGCAACACGGGGAGAACATGCAAGCCTCACAGGCATGGAGCGAAGGGGGGCTTTAAACCCCCAACCTCAGATTTCAGCCATAGAGCGAGAACAACCTGCCATGCCCCCTGTGCAAAACTAGTGTTGATATTCGGAAATCGCGTTCCATGTCAAAAAGGCGCCAAATAAGAGCAGGCAAGTTCTTCGGTATCATGTGTGACTGAGCCCTCAGATTCACGAGCGATAAATCATACCACCGAAGCGCAGGTAGTGCTCATTAAACTGGCCGTCTGAGGATGTCATGCATTAGCACTGAGCTGTATAGAGGTTAATAAGCAGGCCTGTCTTGTGGCCAATGAGAGTCATCACAACATACACCCTCCGCCAGACAGCCAACCGTAAAAAGGCTTTCAGGCTGATACTTCTCAGGCAGCCATGTAAACGGGCAGATTAAAGTGAGGGATGGAGCACGTTCTCATCTTTGGATTATGTAGGTGTGTGGCCCTGACCAGCTGCTGATCCTCGAAATCCAAACAGCCCAGCTTCAGATGGAAACCTCCACTCGTCTGCCGGTGGATCCTGTGCCTGGGATCTCTCTCGCTCCTTAGACTCTGGCCTACATTTGTTTAGTGTATGTAACATCTCACTGAAGTCATGTTAACAAAAAAAAAAGAGATCTGATCTATTTATAAGCGTTTTCCCATATATGTATGTCACATGACTTAACATGGCTGGTGTGAGAAACGCTAACATAAAAACTGTTATATTTCTCCTAAAACGTATAAATTAGTAATATTTTAACATTAATAAAGTAAAGCTGGTCTTATCTTTTGTGTTTCTCATCATCAGTTTCCTCAGTATGGGCTGAGCATACGGAAAGTACTGCTTTTCATGAGTGACACAAATTTTAAATATCCAATCAGGTGGTGTGCAGGGAAAACAGCCAATCATAACAGCTTAATATCAGAGGGAAGACCATGCATCTCCCACTATTTCTGGTGCACTGTCGGTACAGATTCTCAGACGTCTCCCTGGGGATGCCCAAGAGTACCACCAACAGTGGCCAGGATTCAAATGACCACAATTCATGACTCACCAAACCTATTAACTAATCATCACCCCTTCTACTGGTTGAAACAGGTGTGCTAGTAGGGAATAAAACATACTTAGAACGGCTGGGGGTCCCCAGGAACTGCATTAACCCTATAATTCTGTGTAACTAAGTGACACACCATCATCATCAATATCTGCTGAAGTCTAGATTTGCCCTGGGGCCAAAGGCCAGAACGAGTGACTGAGTTCCCCTTTTACACATTTAGATGCTGGGCCACCATCTGTACAGCCTCCTTAACACCCCCCCCCCCCCCTTACATTTTAGAAGAGAACGTACCTGATCCAGAGTCAAACTTCTTATCAGACCTGCAATATGACAGAGGGAAATGAACAGCAGTTTGACACAGGCGTTCAGCACCACCCCATGATCCTGAAGAACTTCCGAACCTCACTAACGTGAAGAGCAATCTAATCAAGGGTGATATATATGTTGAAGAGATTAAATAAAACTGTTTTAAACCAAATATAAATGGTTATAATATCTACCTCAACAACATGCTTCTCACTTCAAATAAATCTAACTCATGGATATCCCATCTCTCCTGAGTAAATATCTGATATATAGTAAGTGGGCGTACATGTCACAGGAGACAGGGCGGGTTAGGGAATTGTGGGAACACCACAGAGCCAATTGGAAGTATGCATGTCCTCTTCTGATGACTAGCAAACTCGGAACACTGGCGCTCAGCCCTGAAGTCAGTCCCCACTTTCAAGTTCAACCCCCATCCGAATTTTCACAGCGTTATGTGCCATTATTCAGCAGGCGGCCGAATCGTGATGCCATGGCGATGCCGGCGAGGTGCGAGAGGAATGTCCCGACTCTTGAGCAAAATGGAGCAAGGCATCAGTGGGATGCGATCAGCGTGGGAATAAAATGCGGGAATAAAATGTGGGAAGCCTGAAGAAAGAGGGAGGCTAAATTAAGGAATTCCACATGAAGACGGAAATCAGAAAAAGCTGCAGGAAATCCACAAACTCTTTAGCCACTTGCAAGGATTTTCATATATATTTGTTTCATTTTACACTATCTAAATAAAGTTTTTCAGCTCTATGAAGCACTGTACCTAAACACATATTCATGCATGCACACAAAATGCATTTTGTGTTCTATAATCATGTTTTTGTGAGCTGGCTATTCAGAATATCATTCCGTTAACTGGCCAAATTGTTATTGCGGCTAATGCTCTGGTTCCAGAAAAGAGACTGATCTGTCAGAGGAGTTGTTCCGTGAGAGAGGGGGGCGGGGAGGAGGCAGGAAGGCGCGGGGTTCTACTGAGAGAAGCCGGGGCAGAGCCGACCCTGGCTGCAGAATAATGTTACTGAGAATGGACAATAGACGGAACTGGGTTAGCATCCAGAAGAAGCAAACTGCGAATCCGCTAACTCAGGAAAACCAGCAGCGAGGTTAACTCCTTCAGCAGGGTTACTCACTGGAAGAGGGGGGTGCCACAGACCACGCACGTGTAGATGCCTTCCTCCTTGTGGTCGGTGAACTCCCCTCTGAAGGCACTGGGGGGCAGAGGGGGTAAACACTGAGGCTGGCTGTTTCTGTGAATGGCTGATTCACACGTACACATGCGGATTAAACAATGTACGTTCAAGGCTATGGGTTTTACAGAAGAATTTATATTCAACAGTGACGAGGAGGATGCAGTGTGAATGAACCTGTCCCAGCCGACTCAGACCGCCATCACGGGCTTGCCAATGACCCTCCTATTAAACAGGATTTAATGCAGGGGATCGCTTTTGGTTTGCAGGGTCAGCTTAGCAACCTTCAGAGGTGCAGCCCTCCCTCATAAATCACAAAAAAAGCACCTCAGTATTAGTAATGTCACCCGATGAACAGATGGGACTTTTCCGGAAGCCCCAGCCTGCCACATCAGCGTGGGGCTTCACCTTGAGCTGTTTGGGTGAGTGAGGCCGGCAAAGTGCCACAGGAAGCGGACGAGACCCCCTTCCTGCCCACTGCAGCTGTGTATAGGGGGATTCTGGGATTCCCCACCCCCAAGACAGATGCTTCTTGGCTGTAATTTAGAGGTCAGAGTGCTGGGGGGGGGGGGGGGGCGAGGGGTAGGATGGGGCTATTTTTAACATTGCTGCCATTTATACACAACCCATCAGAAGTACGCAAAGCAAAGCCTTCTTATGCCGGTACTAGAGGACAACAAACAAAACCATGTGACACGGAGGAAGCAGTGCTGGAGCGGAAATGGAGGGAGAAGAACAAAAGATACACATACATCGGGTCAGGGAGAGGGTTGCGGAGACATGCAGAATCGGCGAGTCGGCTCTGTTATGGTTATACTACCATATTAAATAAACAAGTAAAGCTGAATTATGACCTCACTACCAGACTCCACCCATGAATGGCCTCATCACCTGACTCCGCCCCCTAATGATCTCACCATCTGACACACCCACCAATGACTCCATAACATTACTCTGCTCACAAATTACCTCATTACTCTACCCTGCCTACAAATGACCTCATCACCTGTCCCAGCCTACAAATGACCTCGTTACCTGACTCCACCCCCCCAGCTCACACTTACACAGGGTACACTTAACCAGCATTGAAGCTTATTTACATAATTCATGACAGAAGTGACATGTTATTATTAGTGGTAGTATTTTCTGTTTCCTGCAGATTTTCTATCTGGGTGTGTCTCTGATTACCCTGTAAGAGGAGCTGCTGTCCTTTCTGCGGTATCCTGCACAAATGAGCTCCAAGTCACCGGCTAGACACAGAGAACATCACTATAGTTTGTAAACCTGGCAGGCCCTGGATCCACACAGCGATTTTAGGTCAGGCTTGTAGGCCTGGTTGTTTGAGTGTCTATGGAGCACTTCACACCATCTAGAAGCCAACTGTGTACATCTGTGTCTCTGTACATTTCAGGTATCTAACCCTAACCCTAAAATCTCACCTTTCAGACCACAGAAATGCTGTTTATGCAGCTAATTTGATGAACCTCTATGTATTTTGCCAAATAAAATTCGGATTCCACTGCTCTCGGTGCATGTGAATATCAATTGGGTATGTGGGTATAAAATCTTGCACTGAATCCAAACATTTATCATAAGCAGCTACTGAAAGCTACAAATGGATAGGCCTATTGGTTCCCATAGTTCCCCTATTGCTGGTAGGAACCAATGGGAGGAGGCAGAGCAGTGGCAGGGCCCACCTACCTTTCAGTGCCCTTCTCCTGGGTCACATGGTACTGGATGGGCGTAAGGCGTTGCCTTAGCTCCTCCTGGGAGAACAACACTGGCCAGGTCTTCTTACGCCGGCATGATCCTGGAGCACAAGGATGGAAATAGGGGGCAGCAAAGAGTCAGCATGAGAAGCCACAAATACATGCTCCCCTGGCCACACCCCTCGGGCCACACCAGATCTGGGCTTCTCACTCAAACACTCCACATCTAGGGGTCACTCAGCTCAGCTGCGGGGCACGCTGGGTAAGGCGGGGAGCCATCATCTCCAATGCTGTGTACAGAGTGCAAGCGAATGGCGTGCTTAAAGTCATGTGACCAGTAAAATAATGAAGAAACATACAGTTACTGAGGTGGGCCAAATTTAAACCAATCACAGTTCAGGTCAAGGCTGTACTGTACCATCTGGATTAAAGGCTAATGAACAAACACACTCAAACAGGGGAGGATGTGTAGCTCAGTGGATTAAAGGCCTGTGCGCATATCCAGAAGGTCTTAGGTTCAAATCCTACAGTTGGCAAAGTGATCATATCATTAGGTCTGTAAGCAAGGCCCATTCTGGTATAAAAAAACACTGGCCCTGATCTCTAACCCCAAAGCTCACCGCACTCATACGTTGCTTTGGACGAATGTGTCTGACAAAAACATTTTTATAGGATTGACCCAAAAAACAAGGTTGAATCTCCAGTAAGGCTGAAACTACATTAACTGGCAGCACCTATTTCTACAAACCACCAGGCAGCTATAGTAGCTTATGAGGGTAAAGAAGCACTACAACCAAACCTCAGCGACACATTCAAACTTGAACCACTAAAGAGTACCCAATAGTGACGACCTAACATTTGGGGGTCTCTTCTTCAGATATCAAAGGCAAGTTTGGCCTACCCAGCATGCAGTCACTCACGTTTACTACTTAACATTAAGCGTTGAGAATGTGACACTCCCAGGACCCAGCAGAGTGTGGAACCAAACACGACATTCATACTGGCCTGAACACACATTTCATCCTATCAACCAAATAAATGACTGGGTCACTAATCCTCCTGAACATTTATAGTTCCATTTAATCTCAATTTAATCTTGAAATTACAGTAGAGCAGGCAGGTGCTGAACCCTGCGCCTTCAGGGCAGTAGATCGGCACGCCGCTCGTGCTTTTTTCTGACCTGCAAGATGTCCCATAACAGTGATGGGGGTTTTAAAGGGGCCATAAATCTCAATTCGAGCTTCCTTCCGAAATTTGTCAAGGCCCAGTGAAAAGCGGGTGCAGAGAGCGAGTGCAGCTCTGGCGATGTGACACTTCAAGGACTAGAGGTGACAACGTGTTAAAAAACAGCTGTAAAACACAGATTCTGCATTATATGTAAAACACCTCGAGTATACTTTAATCTTAAGGCTGAACTTCAGCCAATCCCTTAGAAACCCAATAACCATAGAAGAAACTATACTTCTCCATTTTTCTTCACTTCAAAAAACCAATTAGCCCAGTGTCTATTTTCTTTCAGATGCCAAATATTCACTTTATTATTACTGAACTTAAAAGAGGACAAACTTCTCCAGCAATCAGCACCCGCAGCGCTCCACGCCGCTCCAGCCCCCGCTAACGGCCCCGCTAACGACTCCCTCCGTAACCAGAACGTACACAATCCCAGGCAAACATTTTTTCGCAAAAATAAATGTTGCTCTTAATATATGTGCAGAGGTACATAAAGAGGCCGATTGTGCTGGCAGGACCAGGAGCACAGATGTCCATCTGTATGTCATTTACCCAGGGAGACACAACTGCAGTTTTAAATTACGCGGTGTTGGATTGCAGTGCGCTGACATTGTAAGCCGCCGCCACTGCCACCCTCTCCTCCACCCAGCCCTCCCGCCCAGCGCTCCTCAACTTTATCAGTTTTGCGCCATTCTTTTATAGTTGCAGTTTTACACTGGGAGCTGCCGCTCCACCCCCCACCGTGGATGCAACCTTCTGTCGCTGTAAAAAATAGCGGCGGGCAGCGCGGCCGGCGGCACCCCATACGCCAAGCATGCCGAGAATTCCCAGGGAAAAAATTGAAACCATGTGAATGAGGTAAATTATGAGGACTTTAAAGGGTCCTTCTGTGAATGAGCTCCATTGATGGACTCTCCCTTTCCCATCGGTAGAAAGTTACTTTTAGACAGGTTTGGGGGATACTTGGGGGAGGGGCTAGGGTGAAGGGGGTTGTGTGTGTAGCGAATCAAAGGTGATCGTTCCCCTTTACTGGACCTGTGAGTTCCATTCTCCCAGTGCTGTACCGTTATGGATTTTTGAGGAGGAAGAGGAGGAGGAGGAGGCGGCGGCGGCGGCGGCTGCCCCCCCCACGTGTTCATTATATGCCTCTGCAGAGCGACTGGGCTGGTATTACCAGACATGCCGCAGGAGTGCACGTCACACACCACAAATTATCTGCTTTGGGGCACCCAGAGGTCAGCGTCCAAATTAGCACGTTTTTTCCAACATCCTGGGTTTTCAACCTCAAATATAAATATTGTTTCCTAATTGTAAGCCAGGTTTGTTCTTTATAACCCCTCCTCTCTGCTTATTTAAACTTGTCAAACGTTTGGCTCCATTTAAAAAAAAGAAAACCCTCCTTCCTCTCTAATAAGCCGTTCAGTTGAGCTAACAGTTCAGAAATGTATGCATTATATAAATTACTCTGTTTAGATTGCGCTAGACAGTTTTGCTACAAATAGCTTCTGAATTAATCAAATCTTTCAAGTGTGTTTGTCTACACTGTCTTCCTGACGCAGAGTCCTGCAGGCCTTAATTGGGGAGTCTCACTGCGCTGTTGATTATTTAACTGTCTTCCCCTTTCATCTGAGTGCTTTTCTAAACATTTTAAACATTACCGCAATTCTCTTTTGCGGCATAAAAACAGTGCAATATACCAAACGAACGCCTATAAATTAATTTTCAAACTGGTAAAATTCTGAATGAATAAAAAAAAAGAGAGTGGTTAAGATATCATACAAATAATAACCGCGATACGCGCAACAAAATTTTTAGAGGTAGTATGATGGATAAAAAATTATATATTACGATATAAAGCTGTTAGTAACGAGCATTAAGCATCAGCCTTTGCTCATGCGATATGCAAACAAAATGCCATTAGAAATCAAACACGGAGAGTGCTACACTTCAGCATCTGCAGTGGTGTCCAGGCATGCGTGGGTGTAAAGGCAGGCAGCATCTCACGCTATCAAGGGAGCAACAAAAAGGTGCTTTTAAGGGGAATGAAAATAAAAAACAACACAGCAAGCAGAAAATGGCACGGGAGCACCAGGACAGAGCGTCTGCAGAAAAGCCCACCTCACTGCGTACACAGGGTAATCCTGGCACCCACCGCCTTCAGACCCACTAAGGCCTGCGTCAATGTGCACCGTTCTTGACTTATTTAACAAATAGCCAGCTCCCCCTAGTGGGCTGTACTACTACTACAGCAAAAAAAATAACCTGCACAACTTGTCCGGTCAGGAAAGTGCAAGACACTGGTGCCTGTAAGGTAAGAGCTCTTTGAAATATGTAAACCGATGAACATTTAGTTTCATACAGTTTTGCACAGACTTCAATTTTCAGTCACTTCATAAAGCTTCATAACTAGCATTGTAATGATTATTAAAAATGTATAAAGAGACAGCAAAACATACTGCAGTTTTTGGCCCGAATGCCCACAACTGTCTTGAGGAGATCCTTAGAGAGTCCAGACATAAACACTGATAACCGCACAAGTTTAATGTGCACAACGTTTCTGTGCAGTCCTGCAGGCTTTGCACCGACCTCACAGAATCCGTTGAATGCCAGTCGGGGGTGGCAAGATGGGTTTTTGTTTGCTGCAGACTCTGTCCCTTCTGCCACACACATACACACACATACACACACACACAGAGAACAATGATCATGCACCCACAATATAATATACACTGTCTTTCACTCACAGAGCCATTCACACAAATACAAACACATAAATACAGAGACCCCCCCCCCCCCCCCCCCCGGCGGGGGGGGGGGGGGGGGGGCGGGGGGGCGGCCCCACCGCCGCCCCCC
>JAODLD010000001.1:14911704-14927317 GCA_026781065.1 Mormyrops boulengeri | reverse complement strand
CTGCGTCAACCCACCCCCCCATATACACCTATTTACAGCACCCTGTGTTGGTTCTTTGTGCATGCCGTCCGACTAAAAACTACAAAAAGAGATTACATCACCTCAAACATATGTAGAAAATAAATACCCACAATAAAATGTTACGACTCAAAGCATACTTTAACCTGCACATGCAGCTACTCGATTTAAAGGCCGACTAAACGTACTTAAAAGGAGGATCTGTGACCGGCTTTTTAAAAAAGTGGGGGGGGGGGGGATTCCGTTTACAGACGTCCTGTCAAGATGATGTTGGGGCCGGAAGCTTTTCAGTTTGCTGTTAATCCGTAAACAAAATCTGTAATGAGAAAAAAAAGAAACACAGAGAAAAGTGTGCCCCCTCCCCTGCTGACCAAGGAGTAGCTGTGGGAGGTCTTCATGCTCTCTGCCCTGCCCCCTCCCCAAACCCCACGTGCCCCCCATCTCAGGAGAAGCCCGGTGAGCCGGCCGGACTGGAGCGGAGCCGCAGGTGCGACAGGGTGCTCATGTGCGTGCTGGACGGCTTCAGCGGCGTCTTGCAGGCCAGGGCCTGTGGGAAGCGCTGGTGGTACCGGTCCAGTCGCAGGTACTTCACCGTAACCAGCTTGCCTGCGGACACGTCACAGCATCATGACACACGGCGAGGAAAACGGCAGGCAGGAGACAGACTGATGATCTCATTGCTATCAAAGCCAATGACTCACCTCTGCATAGTTTGTTTACTGGAGGAGGCTTTCAGACAGAAAGGCTGCATCCACCAACGTATGATATATCGCATATTTATGTTACTCACAGAAACAGACGCTCTATGTGAATAGAGCAGAGATGGGTTTGAAACGAAAACAAATGTTTTATGCATGATTTATGATAAGATGCAAAAACTCTCAGGTGCAGAGTTTGGGAACAAATTGACTGCAAACACACAGGAAGGTTGACAAAGCTCAAAGACGTTCTCCCTCTCCTTCTCCGTCACGCTCACAGTGCAAACCCCCGTCTGCCTCTTGACGAGCCAGAACCGCAAGCAGGCAGAAAATAACCCTGTCCCTTGCCCGAAACTCACCGTCAAACCAGGAGCCATGCAGTGCTTTGAAGGCTTTCCCAGAATGCTCGGCGGACAGACACTTCACATAGACGCAACCCTGTGGAAGCAATGCAGGGGAGGTTACTACGGCTGCGGGATGGCCATCACTCCTGACAGATTGGAGACGGGTGGCGGGGGACCACTAACCTCACGCGAGTTCTTGTCGACGGCGATGTGAACGATGCCATCGTTATCGCTGCACTTCTCCAGAATGGCTTCCTGGATGGCCAGGTGCCAGTTCTCACCCACCTCCCTGGGGAGAGATCAGGGGCAGGTCAGGTCCTGGGTCAGAACATCTCAAAAACGATAGATCTGAAGTAGATCAGTGTTTCTCGACAGGTCAGTCAGACGTCAGGCCAAAACCGAAACAAGAAGAGGGACGAACAAACACAAGCTTATTACTAACAAGTCACTAATCATCACTGCAGTGCACCACTACAGCACAAACAATCACAATCAGTAATTTGTCACAGTGACATAGGAAATGAGAGGCCACCTACATCACTGGATCAAACATGTTCCGGATCTTCAGGCATGGCGTTAAGCTGTTTGGTGGTGAGTTTCTCCGGTCGAGAGGGAACGCTTGAGGAGGAGGGAGAGAAGTTACTTCCACGCACCCAGAATTCCCAGAGTCTTTGCCTTTTATTATTGTCTCTTTGAAACTGGAAAACCGGTAGGCGGCAAGTGTCCCTGCTGACATGGTGCAGAACCTGCACTGACCTTTGCCCTGCCACACTTTGGAAGGTATGGCAGACATCTTGTCACAGCTCAGCGAGGGCTGGGTCCACCTCCAGACCAGGAAGTCCTCGCCTTTGATCCTCTGCGTCTCCGTTCGGATGCGGGATTCATTTGTGGACAGGAATTTCACCGCCCGCTCCCAGACAGTTTTCATTTTTTTCCTGGAGCAGTCCCAGAACAAGAGGACATCTGTTCGGATGCACAATTTATCCGAACCACGTGAAGGCACCATAAAATGACCTGCAGCTCTTGCTGGGTGTTACTAGGCGACGCAGACCTGTCCTGAGGCTGGATCAGGGAATCGCGCACATGGGGGATGGGCAGGTACGGCTGCAGGTCCTTGTTCTCCAGACATGCCTCACTGTGGCTCCTCAGCACGTCTGATTGGGCAGGAGAGAAGGAGCAGGGAAAGGAGGCAGTCAGCTGACTGGTCACGTGCCAACCAGGAGTTCCTGTGAGGAGGCAGCTCACCTATGATCCTCTCCACCATGTCGTACATCTGCCTGGTGTCCTCCTCCTCTTTCCTCCAGCGGTATTTCATGTAATAGAGGACGCCGCACATGACACCCACACCTGGTGGGGGGGAGGGGTAATACATTTTAAAAACAACACCCAGTATATCTAAATATAAAACCCGCAGCTTCTTCCGCTGTTTTGGCCGTCGAGAGATCTGCATGACTGAACGCCGTCATAGGACAGTAATCCAGTGTTACAAAGTTAATTCCCAGCCCCTCAGCTACAAATATAATCATTACCTAACATCACTTTAGGCACCAGTAATTCATACAAATATGATATAACATTACCCAGAAATGCCATTTTACTGTTGGATCCACTAAGCACAATTTCTCACATTTTCATATATATATATATATATATATATATAAATACGAAAGAGACAAGTGACTCATTAGGACAAACAAATCTTGGCTTTACTGTGGCATTTAGCCAAAACAAGACAAGGCAATTTCCTTCCCAATCCCTTGTCATCCCCCCACCCTGCCACAGCAACATGCGGCCCTGGCAGCTCGCAGGATGTGAAGGCTCCGCTGGATTCGCCAAACAACCCAATGCCTGCTTATGACACGTGCAACTTATATGCATCCTCACCAGCAGTGCCCGATTTCTGGCTGGGCACCGGTTCACCCCAGGGATGAATAAGAGGAGAATAACGTACGTTGATGGCTGAAGCTTGCTTACAAACGCTTGAGTCATCACCGCTAGACCGCGTCCGCCGATGCCCGAGTACCGCTGCTGGACTGCGTCCGCCGATGCCCGAGTACTGCCGCTAGACTGCGTCCGCCGATGCCCGAGTACCGCCACTAGACCGCATCCGCCGATGCCCGAGTACCGCCGCTAGACCGCGTTCAATGTGCTCATGTAAACCAGAAATGCAGCTGATATATGTATGTATTTTTACCTGCAGTTCATTTGGCACTACTTTACATTTGCATTTAAACACAAAGGTGTTATCTTCTACCATATTTAAATACAAGTAAATTTTCACACTACTCCTTTATTTCTTATTTATATTTTGTGTCCCCTTGAGTATGGATTACCTGAGCGTAACACTGCAAATACTATTAATAAGACTTGGACTCAGACTATACCAACAAAATGAACCGTCCTTTTCTATGAACTGCACCCATGTATTGTGTACATATATGGAGAGCTGCCGCAATTACTCGACAGTCGATGATGTCGACGCTGAAATATGTTGACATCAATAATTTAAATATTTTAATAAAATTACCCTTATGATTTCTGAAACGCTTCAATTCATTAAAACAAGTGTTTTCCTTTAATATCCCTACGTAATCATGGGAGTAAAAGGTGGATTTACACTGTGCAAAGTGCGATGGCATCCAACGGCGGCACTAGCGCTATGCAGGAAGAGAACAGAAAACACACGTGCTATTCTAGACCGGCAAACCACCGCGTTGTCTATCCATGTTTATTAAATTACCATTACTACCAAGTGCTTATTGCTTATGTCACATTTGGCGCGGTCTGCTGACTGAATTTAATTAGCATAATGATATGCAAAATATATACAGATTGCTAACTTTTGGGCATCAAAATACGCATCTCAGTATTGTTCAGCATACTACTAATCTGCTAATCAAATTAAAAGTGAAAATAATATTCATATAGTGCCAAAAAGCCGGCGTACATTATCTAAAGACCTGCAATGGCATAATTTGTTGTCAAAATAAAATGAAACTGTCAAGTTGATTTTCTAGAGGAAAATTAATCGTTTAGATTAATCTACCAATCGATAAAATTGTCGATAGATTAATCTATAGAAAAATAGTCATTAGTGGCAGCCCTACTTATATTCATTGATCAGTTTATTTGCTATTGAGATCCTTTGGACATAAATTCACCCACCCAACCCCCCATTCCCCCACAGCCCGTATCTTGCAATCCCCCCAGTTTCGAAGCTCACCCGCGACGAAGAGGAGGAGCCGGTAGATGACGGTGAAGAAGGCCCGGCGGAAGCGGCAGATGAAGGACATCCTGGGGTGGGTGGACTCCAGGTACACGATCTGGGATACGTTGGTTACAGACTCCTCGGGGTGGCTCCCGATCAGCCTGGAAAGCCGGGGTGGGGGGCGAGAGAGAGACACCCCGGAGAGAGCACGATGTGGCCATGACTATTAGAGAGGATGTGATCTCACACAGGAATCACTCACTACTGAGCACTATCAAACAAAGCCAAGGCCATGTTAAGTTTTTAACAGCTTTTATTACAGACTATTCATTTCATTATATGAAAACGAGAGCTCGCTACAGACGGAAGGCTAAAGAACGAGGGTTGTAAATCTGA
The DNA here is from genome assembly GCA_026781065.1 of Mormyrops boulengeri. Classification (NCBI taxonomy): domain Eukaryota; kingdom Metazoa; phylum Chordata; class Actinopteri; order Osteoglossiformes; family Mormyridae; genus Mormyrops; species Mormyrops boulengeri. The sequence goes on along the minus strand of JAODLD010000001.1, from coordinate 14,922,653 downwards.
GAGCTCCGGGATCCAGGATCACAGTCATCGACGTACATTTACATTTTACTCAATTATCTGACGTTTTTATCAATGGCAACTTACAGCAGAAGGAAAGGGTTACAATTTGAGGGTGCTCCATGGTATTTCAACCCACAACCTTTGATGTAAGACTTACAGCACACTCTGGAGCTACTCAATCTGACCAGGTAATTACCGAATTCCCACATCCTCTCCTGATCTGATCAGCCACTCCATAGCTGTGTCCCAGAAGTCCTCATATTCAGGACTGTGTAGCTGGAGGTCACAGAAAACCAGAAACAAACACTGGTTAAGCTCCAGGTCCAAATACTTAAAAATACTCAGTTGGCTGCCAGGAGTTGTGCGAGTAGAGAAATGGAGGAGACAGCTTAGGCATACGTGAGGTACAGTACGAACGGTGAACCTACCATTAAATATTCGAAGGCTTCGGTGTAGGAGATGTTCCTATTCGAATGCTGCACGTGGTCTCCGCAGTCATGCTCCCCTGCAGAAATACAACAGCAGAGCAAGTGAGGCCAGGTTAGCACAATTCGCCTTCCTTTGTATGTCACCTGAGGTCAGAGGTCAAACACAACATTGAAATTTGAAATGTACAGTGTGGTCATGAACTGAAGAAGTTTTAAGATTACCAGCTATCTTGGCCAGATGATCGTGCAGATGAAGGAGTAATTTGAGAATGACATCTTTCTGCTCGTCAGCCTGTGGTACAACACGACTGAGGTGAGGGTACACTTCACAGAATCGGCAGTATAAACAAACCTCACTGTAACCTGAGAACAATTCAATCAACACTAACAAACAATATAAATGCATCACTGCAAATCGCACTTCACTATGCATAGAGAAAATTACGATCATTTGACCAAAAAAACTAAAAAATATATCATTTTACTGAGAAATTAAACGACAGGGATACTCACATAAGAATTGTCAAACTCATTCCCAAATGGATGGTTCTTTGCTGAGAGAGGGAGGGAGGGAGGGAGAGAGAGAGAACAGTGCCGTTAGTCCTGTAAAGAGAAAGCGTCATGCACAGCCCCCACACGATGTGCCTCAGGCAGGGGGCGTCACCGCGACGGCACTGTCCTTTACACCGCATCTCCTGCAGAGGAAAGCGGGGCCCACAGACCGACGTCTCAGCCTTCAGCCACTGCCTGGACACGATGTGCCCCCTCTGGACTGGACGCCATCCAGCACCACAGTGTGCAGATGACGACTCCGTCTGTCGCCCACAGGGGATACTGACGCGTTTAAAGGCGTTCACACTCTAGAGCGTCACAAACTCCACCGGGTTGGTGAGGCAGGAGCCCCCAGCACCAGAGCACTGCCCCCCTCTCCCCGATCACCCTGTGATCCCAAACGCCCGCAGACAGTACAGCCGGTCTGTGACCTGCTTGTCTGCGCCGGGGTATGTAGTCATAGCTGCTCTTGGGAATTTCAGGCACGCGACAGATTTCATTACTTGTTTCCTCAATCTTTTTTTTTCCGGCCCAACCCAAGCTTTACTGTGGCACGTACCCTCACTCCCAGAAGCCCTTATGGTATGGCAAGTGCTGTCCATGATGCAGGGGTGGCCAGGGTACATCACCACATTTTTGTTTTCAAGGTTCGTTTTCTGTCCCAAGCGAACCCGCAGCAAGCTAACGTCCAGGATGCAGCTTCCTACACAGGTCTATCCATTTTCCCAATTCAGAATCTCCAGGTCAGCCTGGTTGTTTCTCATCGCCGTGGTAGCACCCTAGCACTGAAGGCTACCAACTGACAGCCGCATCATGAGCTCAGTGTGTCACACACAGTTTTGGGAGCCACCAGCATGGCTTGGGGACGCCATAGGAAGACACTCACCACTAAATCCTCGGCCCATGACACCTCAACGTCCCACCACATGGTGTGAACCGTGAGGGCTGAGCCAGCCATACCCCTATTTACATACAAACTAACCTGCCCCCTTCATAACTTCAGCATTATAAGTCTATACTGCCTCTACTTCAACACGCAGATTTACTGATCCAATCTGAACTGCAGTTTTTAACACAGGGAAGGGGGAGGGGAATTCAAACTCCTGGAAGCATGAAAACCCGGACAAGAGGCACTTCTTGGAAACAATGCCCTTGAGAAAGTAAGTAACGGCGCCGTGATCCATGGGTCACATGACCCAGCTGCGTCTCCTCCAGCCAACCTCCGCATTACGAGCCCGACAGTCTGGCACTCGCCGTCGGTCTGAGTCACGTATTAAAGGGCAGACGGGCCACTGGAATGCGTGATAACTTTACTGGCAGCCCCCAAGGGCTTCCTTCCTACTCTGATACGCAAATATCAGCCTGTCTGGCCCCGGCTCCCATTTCTCAGCCCCAAACACATTCACCCATTCTCCACTTCCCAGGCCATGGGGAAGGAAGGAGGTCTGCAGGGGCCCTGCAAAGGCGCCAGCCCCCTAGCCCCCTACATGCCTTACTTTAAATAAGTCATTTTAAGCTTAATGTTTACCAGTCGGTGAATCAGTTAAAAAGGCCAGTTTGTTGGTATATTACTCTCATCATTCTGGACATTTTCACACACACTGCAGCTGCACCGAAAATAACTGAAGCAAGATGCCACAGTCCAGAGAGCACAGCAGCACTGGAAACCATAAGGGATGGCATACTTTGCAGGCAGAACACACACATGCAGGCAGCTGGTCACAAAAACACAAAAATGCCCAAATTAAAGTGACAAAGAATGAGAACTACATTAAACATTTCAAAGCCCCCTCAAAGTTCCTCTCAGCCTTTAGAGGCATAGAAACATTTACATCTTTATATGCCATTTGCTCAGGCCCCCAGTCACTGTAACAAAGCCTCGATTCCAGCAACGCCAAAACTACAGCTCAGATGGCTGCAGATCGCTCCCCGCCAGCAGACCACAGCATGACACCCCCAAGGCTGCAATAGGCTGCTTTCAAGCAGGCGAATTCACAACAGACAGAGGGATGGTAGTTATTACAATTATGTTGCTCAGCAGTCTACAGCTTCACCCAGTTACATAACTGCATTTCGGTGGAGCAATTCGGACTTCATGGCCAACTGTACAGAGAGAAGACCACACCTAAGCCTGGATCTGAGCACCTTCCAGTTACAGGCCCAAGCAACAACCTGCTATAGTACTACTTACATATACATATTACTTATGATACTTTACAAAACGTCCACACTAACTCACACCATCCATTCTAACAAACTGCATTAACACAGTATTGTTGGTATTTCCATAAAACAAGGTCCATGCTTTTTAATCTGAATGAACATTTGGACGATACGCACATTTATGAGAGCGAGAAATTATGCACAGGGGGGGTCACACTTACTGACAGCGTCGACATCGGCTACACCGGAGCCCCGCATCCTCAAGTACATGAGGCCGAGCAGCACGAAGAACAGGCAGGCGGCCGTGAGCAGTATCATAGACAGGTAATGCGCGCTGAAGCCGCCGCTGGCTGACACCTCCTCCCTCCTGAACTGCTGCAGGAGCTCGTCCTCCGGGACCGGGAGCTTGGGCTTGCGACTCGTCTGCCCGTAAGAGTGGTTCGGGGCTGCGTGGTTGGAGTGGTTGAGTCGGTAGGTGGCTGGCAGGCTGCTGTACGCCGAGTACCGCGATCGCAGCCCGGCACCGAAGCCCCCGACGCCGTCGTCCGACCCGCAGTTAACGTGGTTGTTGTTGTAGGAGGTGGGACCGCTGCTGCTGCTGCCGCCGCCGCCGAACTCCCCCATGATGCCGGAGACCAGATCCGCATGCAGCGGGAAGCCACGGTTCCTCAGGACTCCGCTCCCAAGCTTGCTCCCTTGGCCCCGTTTCCTAGCCTCGTCTTCCTCCTCCCCCCGGTCTCCCCCTAAGTCTAGACCAGCCGTGCCGGGCTTGTCATCTGCTCTAATTACGCCGCCTCTCGCCTTCTCCCGGTCGCTCTCCGCCCCTCTGGCTCCCTCATGGAAAGGCGGCGGCGATTTCGGGTGACTCCGCCTGGAGCTCAGTCGGCGATCGCGGTACCTCCCGACCTCGGAGGCGTCCTCCTCCTCTTCCTCCTCGTCGTCCTCTTCCTCGGAATCGGAGTAGCCCCCCGCAAACTTGCCGCTGCTCGGTGCGAACGGAGATCTGCTGCCGTTCACGGTCCGACTCTCTCTGTCCACGTCGTTCCGGTAATCGCTGTTGCCGGACTCCGCATAACCCCTTCCTTCCGCGCCGGGCGGGTGCAGTTTCGCCCGGTCTCCCCACCAAGGGGACCCCATGGTGTTCCGCCTTTCCTCCAGCAGCCCGAGAGGGGAGCTGCTGCCCGCGCCGAGCCCTTTACTCCTGCGAGCAGCGGCTGTTACGTTAGGCCCCGGCTGCTGATGCTGGTGCACGGACGCTCGTTCCCTCCTGCTGCCGTACAGGCCTCTTTTCTTCTGGCTAATCTCGACATCCGATTCGTCGGAGCTGAAGCCCAGAACGACCTTACCGGGCGCGCCGTGCCGCTTTTCGACCAGGGCCGGGCGTCCGCCTGGGCTCTTGCTGGCGTCCAGGTGCGTGACGTCACCGCCGGGCGGCCTGGCTCCGGATCCCGAAGCTCCCGCCGCGCCGCCGCCGCTGCCGCTGTTGTTGTTGGTGGTGGTGGTGCCGCTGTTTCGCCCTTTGCTCGCCCTGCTTCCTCGCTGCTGCTGGTCCTCACGGAGTTTCTTAAGCTTCTTCAGGTACACAGGCCGAGTGTTCTCGGTCACCGGACCTGGGATGAAACCGAAGCGCTTTAACTCTGAGAAAAGCTCCTCGTCGGTTAGCTGCGCGGCCGCCATCTTTGCTCGAAACTCGCACGCAGGGCTCAGCGGGAAGTGACGTATGAGGCGCGAGGCCAGACAACGTTAAAATGAGACTCTTCGCTGGTGTCATGCGGGCCAGCCGACCTGTCTGCGGGAGGCAGGATCAATTATCATCCCGTCTTTGCGTAAATCTGACTCAACTTTTGAGTAAATCCCCTCGTATTCGTTAAATATCTGTAACATTGATATGTTTTATGTGCATTCTGCACATATATCCAAAAGGACACAACAATAATTCAGATAATGAAATAACATTCTCATTTCGCAAATGAAGATTCATAATTCAAGGGTGAATGCAAGAAACACAGTTCAATAAAACTGTAGAATAGTCAAATCAAACGATTGCAGTTAAATGTACAATAATCTCCTTAGCAAATTTCATAACAAACGCCCAGAATCACTAAGACACGGCAGGATATCTGAGACAGGGAGGTTAATGATGAAACTTGGTTTACTTATGGAGTAGGTAAGTATAGGTTAACAAGGTTAATACAATAAACACTGATATAACGGTTTATACCATTTCACAAACATAACCCCCACAAAGATACCACAACTGAACATGATCTTGCACCTGAAACTGCAGACCTTTAGTTGTCAGTTTCATTGTCGCAGTACTTCATGCGACCTCTGGAAAGGATTGTGGGATGCAGGGGACTGGAAACTTAAAGGAACACTGGGATAGTGCCTAATACTTAGGGGGTAGTGTGTGGTTCAGTGGACTAAGCCTGTGTGCCTGTAATCAGGTCACTGGCTCAAACCCAGCCTGAGCATGTCTACAGGTCCTTGAGCAAGGTCCTTAACCTCTAGCTCACTGGGTGCCCCCGACAGGTGGCTACCCTTGGCAGACAGCTTACTCAAGAAAGAGGAAGTTGAGGGAGGCGTAAAGACAATTTCCCCATCGGGATCAATAAAATATCTATTATTAGCTGAGTATAATGTATCAAAGCTGAGTGACGTGTAGCGGATGAGGATGGGCAGCGCGAGGGTCTGACACCTCTGATGTAGCTGTGAAAAACTGAGGCTTGGTTTTGTCTGTCAGGTGATGTAGCTGCAGCAGGTAAAGCCTCCTGGGGTCCTGTCTGTTCCCAGATTCTCGGCCGTCTAGGAGTGTACGAGCTCGGTCGATTCCAAGGGTATGAAGAGGACAGTCAGTGACCGAGGCTCTGGAGGTCATGGCAATAGAGAGCGACCAAGTTTAAGGTCACCTCGTTGTAGAATTTATTTTGTCTGTAAGCCCAGGGCAGTCATTTAAAAGACATTTTTATTTATTATTGAAGAACTATTTGTCTCGTTCACTTCAGCTCCTCAGACTGAAAGAGTTTGTTTCTGCACCTCACAAGCAACTATTCTGGAACGCATTTTTAAATTAAAGCCTTCTATAACTTATTTGTGTCATTTATTTTTATTTGTTACCTTATCATCTACAGTGAGTATAGTTTAACACGGTATAAAAATACCATTATCCAAAAATCAATATGGCAGCATCAAATGTATTTTCAATTGCAAGATACTCTGGTTAGTTAAAACAAAACTTAACAATAAATATGTGCTCTTTATGCCTATTTATTAATGTTTATTTTTGTGATTTACATGGGAAAGTGTGCAACCGAGAAAGAACAACGCAGACGTACTGCAAATATTAAACTCACCACAAGGAGGCTCGTGAAAGACTCACAGGAACGTAAGAACTTTCTAAAATCCTCAAGAAGACCAACAGACCGTCTACATGGTTATTGCCCCGTTGTTATGTTATGTTTTAGATATTTGAAAGAACAATGGGGAAAACCCATGGATGTTTCTGTTCTAAAGCTGGACGAGATCCAAACGCGGTGGGAACGTATTTTGATTTCAAAGCGTTACGACCTGTTCCCATGGTGCTCATTACATTAAAATTTCTCCACGGGATACTCCAAGCTCCGCGGATCCCAGTATTATATGAAAATAAAGCCATGTATTGAAATTTACATTCTGTGTTTTGAAAGTCACACGATATAAGTAGGCATGTAAAGTAGCAACCTATATTATGATGACTGGTATATTACGATGACTCGAGTTGTTGTTTTATTCTTGGCTGTTTCTATTTGTCAGATTTATTTATTTTGTAATTTATATCATGATCGTACACGTCTGGCAACAATTACATAATCCAGTACAGAAAAAACATTTTTTTGCATTTCAGCCACATTTCCATTGCCTGTAAATGTACGAAGGTAATTTCTATAAATAAAATATTTCTTGTTGCAATTGTTTTTGCAAGTCATTTGCCTAAAAATGATTTAAAAGATACAGTAATAGAAATTTTGATTTTATATGCAATTAAATATAATTGTGTCACATCTGTTATATATATAAGTTTTAAAGTTTTGTCCCATAATTATAGCTAAAGCAGAATTTATATGTGCCTTAAGCGTTGTCTCATTGATCGAAAAATGAGTCACAGCATAACATATTTATTCATTTGTTTCACCTCGCCACCCTGTGGTTGTGTCCGTACTGCAAAGACCCGTACAACAGCGCGCGGCGCACTTGAGGGGTTTCATTCTGTCAGCTGGGTTGGGACCCGACGGAGTGGAGTTAACGGAACCGAGCGCTACCAAGACCCTGCAACGGAACCGCTTTGGGTTTATTGCACATGATGGCCACCAACACACCTGCTGTCTGGCTCTTAAAAACGTGCTTTTTTCTTGTTTGGGGGAGTTTTATTACAGATGCTATCCAGGATCAAGGAAGTCTGTACATGTGGATTGACGCCAACCAAGCCAGAATCCTTATTGGTAAATATTTATCTAAATGCAACTAGATTTTTGTTTCATGATTTCTTAAAAGAAAGTTTAATTCTGCATAATGCACGTTGTATTTGAATTCGATGAGGATGATCTAGATTTGTCGTATATACAATTTTTGCAGCCATACATATTTCGACTTTTGACAGGGTTATTTCTTATATCCGTAAATCATGTTTGAACAGCTTAAAGAAGCAGGCTGTTTCATTCACCAGGTTTTGAAGAAGATATTTTGATTGTGTCAGAGGGTAAAATGGCCCCATTTACTCACGACTTCAGAAGAGCGCAACAGAGGATGCCCGCAATCCCTGTCAATATCAACCACGTGAACTTTACCTGGCAAGCTCCGGGACAGGCAAGAATTTTAATTCACTTATATGGGATACTTTGATTAACAAACGTGTAATACGGCAGGCGAGCATGGAAGGATCTCAGAAGAACCAAAATGTCAGTAAAAAGACTTCAATAATTGTTATTCAGCTGTATGGAGCCAATAAACTGAATTGGGGACATACTACTTTATTTTTGTAAAATTCGTAGTTGTTGCAAGTGCAAGTCTGTACGTGTGACACGACGAAAGAGGCTAGTAAAAACGCTTGGAATGCATATACGAAATATATAGCATTTAATAAATTTAGTATTTCAGATAGTTGAATATGTATAGTACAACGAATTTGACGTTTTTAAAGATTGTGATATCACGTACTAAGTTTAAAGGCTGCAAATACGTTTCTAACCCTATAACGTTTTTTTTTCCATCCTAAATTTGACATAGTCCACTGTAAAGCGCAGTTCACTATAACTTTCGACTGAGCTGGCCAGCTTTTCATCTTCATCCAAAACTGCTGCTGTGACTTGTTGAACATCGAGCGAGCGTTTGTGCAGCTGCGGCACGAGGTAAAAGGTGTCTGAGCTGAGAGCTCAGAATCTGTCCTATCTGTAATATTTTAAATCCCTTCACTTGCGGTATTTTACGGCTTGGTGTTGTAGACACGCCGCCAAGGATCAAAGAGTAATTCTGCCGAGATCCTTCTCCATTTAATGCGTCAAGTCTGTGCCAACCATCTGGTCCATCTGCGCATAGAAAACAATGGTAAAATTCTCAGATGTGTGGCAGAATCCATGCTTTTTAAAGGAGAAGGTTCCTTCTCAGATTGCTTTTCGTATTTGTTTTTCTTTGCTATTACTTCGGTAGTTATTCTATTGATCGCGTTTCGTTTTATTGTACCCTTGGGCAGTTTAATAAAAGCCAGTCGTAGTTTGCAAATAACTGGACAGGTTTGTGTTTTGTTTTTATTAGTTTTTATTGGTTCGTTAGACTGTTATTCTGTGAACTGATGCCATTGATTTTAACGAGCAGAAATGCACATCACATGTACCCAGAATGTCTGACGTTACAGCGAGGCTGTGGCCCGGTAGTATTGTGCCGTTATATTGGTTGAGGGAGAGATGCACGCAATTTTAAAATATACACAATATAATGTATAATTTCATTATACCAAAGACCTAATATATTAAGTCATAACTAAACTTAATCACACACTTGCTTCGATAATCCCACATTTTTCATCGACTAACAACATTTGGCTACTCTTATTTGCCTAGTTACTGCTAGTAGCCTACATTTTATTTGAAAAAAATTACAGCGGTCATGTATTTTACTAAAGTAATTCGAGTTAGTTACCTCGTAGAGTCACAATAACTCCAATTATTCAGGAGCCTACTTAGTTAACCTGCTAATTCATTAACTTTGTGCCAACTAATCATATATGTCCACATTTTACGTTCACGGTCGTATCTCATGCAGTAATTATATTTTTCTTAGACCACAACTTCAATAATGTGTAAATATAATAACAATGGGCAGTCTTTCGAAATCATGTAAATGCGTAAGCTTAAAACGGAGCATATTGAATGGTTATTTTGCTTATGAATTTATGTTTAACACACGTTAAGTACACAAACATGTTAATTCTTACGTATAAGCGTCCAGATTTAGTTGTCAAACACATTCAGGAAAAACGTATCAGTTGTTGATAGGTTTTCTTGGAGAAAAAACAATATGGCATTTAAAAATTTTCTTTCGTAATTCACCGCGTCTTGGCCGGTTGCAATCTTAACAGCAAGTCTGAATGGGACAGTAAACGGACTCCGCAGCAGGACGGTCTTAAACAGCCGCGCTTGAAGCATAGCTAAAGCAAGAGCGTTTCACTCGGGAAATTTCTTGGTGTTTTATGGAAGGATCTACTACACGGCGTGTTATTGCACAGCACTTTGAGAACATAATCTGTAAAAAGCATGGAGTGACGGTGAATTAAAATAGGCCCCCTCTTTTCGGGGTCCTCTTACCCCCACTTCAAAGCTAACCGCCAGGGCTTAAGAACAGAAGACCCGAGGTGCAGAGCGTGGCCAAAGTCACCCTGCCGGAGTTTATCCGTATTAATTACCACTGGGCTGCGGGATCAGCGTTACTTTCCAAGCACCGTGTAGCCTGCCCTGTTTTCTTTATCGCGCTTTCACACGGCATCAGATCATCATATTTTCCGGGGGACTCCAGTCGCTGGCGTATGTCCCTCGCTTTCATGTGAGCCCCGTTTTTTATCCCTTAGATTTGCGGTTTTGAAGTATAAAGTAAAGGCTGATTAAAGTGAGGTATGCTGGAAAGGAGCCGAGCGGGTTCCCTTTCACATCACAGGACAGGTTTTTGGGAACTGGGATCGGGGAACAATGAACCGACGCGATTACTAGACACGTGGTTGTTAAAATTTTAAGGTGAGGACAACTGGCAGATGTGTTTCTGAGGAGATGGACTACAGGAATACGGCGGCAATGCCTTCCTTCGCTCTGAGAGAAGTTTTCGTTTTGTTGGGATTTCATGACTGTTTATTCACTGCAGTTTAAAATTTTCTAAATTTTAGAACATTTTCTAAATCTCACTCTCTCTCTCTCTCTCTCTCTCTCTCTCTCTCTATCTGTATCTATAGTATTTTATATTTCAATTCCTGTTGCACATGGAAATACGTAGATCTACGAAATAGTTGAATGGAAAAAATTTGAAATGCTTTAATCTGAGACACCCAAGAGCATTCTTAGTTTAAATCTTTTATAATACGTTCATGTTGTTCAAAAGTACCTTCTACTAGACACAGCTGGGAGGGGTTGGGTGTAGAACCTCTGTTTTCATCATGCTTCATCATGTATGACCCCCCCCAAGTCTTGGTGTGAGTCATGGCCGCCAGACTGTGCCATGTGTAGGCTATGTCCTCAGCACCTGCCGTTGAGTCATGGTTACCGGGGGGGGGGGGGGGGGGGGGGGGGG
>JAODLD010000001.1:14890505-14900836 GCA_026781065.1 Mormyrops boulengeri | reverse complement strand
GGAATAAATAAGTTTTCTTACATCAGTGAAAAGATAGATGCAAAAACAAAATGTCCACTACAGAGGACACAAATGAAAGGCCCGGGTCTCAGGAGGATATATAAAGAAAACTTGTGCACTGACATTGTGCACTGACAATGCTTTATTCATCAGAGCAATATCCAGTAAAGCAGTTTGTGTCTGATGCTCTTGTCACTGTGGCCTTCTGGGAAAGTAACCTTGAACTTTCACCTCTGCACTCTCTTGCCCTTTGACCCCTTTCCTTAAAGCCAAGTGCCCGGGTGGCTGTCGGAATGGAGGATTCTGCAACGAAAGGCAGGTGTGCGAGTGCCAGGACGGCTTCTACGGACCACACTGCGAGAAAGGTGAGTGTGGGCCCGACGGAGCACGAAAGCATCGTCGCCCCAGGGACCAACCACTCAAACGAGGTTCTTTTTTTAACAGTCCTCTGCAGGAAACTTGGTCACATTTTGGGGGGGGATGCTCCAGCTCAGTGGGCAGGGATCTGTGCTCATGTCTGGAAGCATGTGGGTTCAAACCCTGTGGCTGGCAAAATGCTCATATCACAGTCAGGCCCTTGAGCAAGGCTCTGATCCCCAGTCGCGCTGGGGGCACTGGCTGAACCTACTCTCTGCCCCCCAATCCTACTCCACTTTGGTCAAAAGTGTCTTCTAAATGACTAAAGTACAGAATCATATTCTTCAAGTAGCAAAGGCATAACAACACGATAAAAAGCCTCTCAGCTTCTGTTTTTGATAAATCCTTTTTTCCTGGCTGATTTAAATTAAACGTGACATGATTCACTGCTGACTACAAAGCAGAGCAGTAGTAACCTTCATATTAATATCATACAACCAAAATGTGGACATTTGACATTTGCTTTATTTATCTCCAGCTAACCTCACTACATAATTAAAGATCGCTATCCCTTCACTCATTAATTACCCTTGCGGTGTATGCAGGTACTTATCTAGAGGAAGTGTTTGGTTTCAGAGTGCAGCTGCAACAAGCCTCAGCCAGCATTCATGAAACGTGGATATTGTGTCGGAATTGAAACGTAACACAGTCCTCCCACGCCCTCTGCAGGGCAGACACGGGATTATATTTCTGTCCGATATCTTACTGGCCCCTGGGGTGGCTTTACGTGAAAGCAACACATGAAGGATCGACGCTTTTGCTGTAGCAGCATGTATGATGGGCAATTTCCTGCTCTGTCTGTGAGGTAAACTGAGCCCCCCCTCCCCCAGCCCTGTGCTCCCCTCAGTGCATGAACGGCGGCCTGTGTGTAAGTCCCGGCATCTGCATCTGCCCCCCCGGCTACTACGGTGCCAGCTGTGAGAAAGGTACAGTATTTCATTGTAATTGAGTCTAAGGTTCGAGTCAGTTTTTCAGTGTGATGGTCGTGGGGTCGGCCAGTAGGGGGCGCTATGATTAAAGAGCTTGATTTGTGGCCTTGAGGTTCAGTTTTTTCAGCAAAGACATGGGCGTGTTAATGGGTCTAAGTCCTACTACTGTTGTCCTCCTCTAGCCAACTGCAGTACCTCCTGCCTGAATGGGGGCACCTGTTTCCACCCGGGCAAATGCATCTGCCCCCCCGGATACAGGGGGAACCACTGCGAGATCAGTGAGTATGCAGCCTTTGCGGTCACATGACCCTTACTGTCTACTCTGGTGGGGGGCAGCAGACTGGGGCTCCCTGCATTATAAGGACCGGGTGCTCTGTATAACTGTCCAAAGGTGGATCATCGTGTAAACAGCCCAAATGTGTAGCCCTTCTTGCTCATTAAAAATAATGGATTACATGGTACTCAAGGGAATTCAAGGACTGACAGACAGCCATCGGGCAACTGGTGGTACCGGTCATATTGGGGATGCCATTTTATATACATGAACTAATGTTGTATTGCCACACATTCTTGTCAAGGGCCTTGGGGCTACTGTGTTTTGAAAGGAACTATATAAAAATTAATTAAAATTGAATTGAAAAAATGCTACCAATTCAGAAAACAGATCAGAACATATAAACATTTTGTTTATGTGTTCTGTTCATATCGGCATTGCATGGAAATTCTCCTCTACAGCATCTTACACATGATGGAGGATTTGCTAGTCCCTGACCCGAAGACAGAGCACATTCCACTTAAAGAAAAGGTGTCAACAGCAAAGTATACACCACTATTTAAAAGCCGCAAACACATGCGCCGGACATCATGATGCTTTATTTGTACAGTACATGCTTCAGTCTCGCTCCCGTCCTGCTCCTGGTTTCCCACACATGCAGGTGAGAGTGAAGCTTGGGGTCTGAGTACAGAGTGAGTCATTTATCCAGCAGAGATTAAGGGCCCAATGACGACGTGACTATTTTGACAAGCATGGGATTCAAACCAGTGACCTTCTGATCACAGGCACAGAGCCACACCCTGCCCCCCAAACAGGCGTTATATCAACAGAATCATACATAAAATGCTTCTTAAGTTAAAACCTGGCCAGGAGACAAGCTCCAGTGGTCAGGAATGATGAACTGGTGTTTAATAAATGGGTTAATCCATGGCCGGGAGCGTTCAGCAAGCCCCTCTGAAGTGTGCACACGGGCAGTGGGGGCCTTTCGTCTCGCAAGGTGTTTAAACTGCCCACTGTAACCACTTTCCACGGATATACATTTCACTGGGGCACAAAACATAACCGGATTATTGAAACGTAATATGTCTTAATGAAATACGCAGGTGTAACATGATGCTCCGATCAATACCTCACGCCCACTCTCCGTTTAGTCTGCGTGCTGGTTGTGACACCGCCGGTGTGCCTCCCCGCGCCCCCCCGCTCCCCATTGTTTCACATTGATTCTTGGTTATTTTTTAGCCTCAGGGTCAAACAACTAAGTTGATGCAATTATTAACTGGAGACAGATTACACAAAGGACTTCCTGTGTTTTTTTAAGGGAGAAACTAGAGATTGGTGCCGGACTCTCGCCTCCAGGGTCGTGGTTCGATTACCTCCCCTGGCTTCGTGTGTGTGGAGTTTTCCCTCTGGTCCTGCAAGTTTCCTCCGGGGATTTCAGTTTCCTCCTGCAGCTGGGAGAGCTGGTGTCTGTAAATTGCCAGTAGAGTGTGGTTGTGCATAAACCCTGCGACAGGACTGGCATCTAGTCCAGGGCGTTTCCAGCACTTCCTGGGGTGGACTCCAGGTTCAGCATGACCCTGTACTAGATACACAATGTGGAAGATGGATGAATAGATGGATGGCAGTTATTCACTTTTAAGCCTCATGTCTGCGGTGTGACTCATTTTGACTCACACCATGCTGGTCCCTTAGTAACTGTGACGATATGCAGGATATTTTCATGGAGCCTTTTTTTGGAGTGATACTCACATGAATGTTAAAAAAGTAGGAACATGACAAATGCAGAAATAAATGTTGCCTGTGACGGGCCGGAACCCTGTCACTTACCCAGGGGTCCTGAGGTCATGGGCTGGACACCAGGCTCACCGGGCCTGGATCAGAGGTTATAGAAATCAGTGCTGTTAAACTCCATCCTCTGATTGTTTCAGTTCTTCTCCACTTAGGTTTCCCGTGAAAAGTCGATCACGTATCTGCATGCCACAGGCCCGTCTTCATGAGTTCTAGCACCAACATGTGTAGTGTTGTGCCCGTAGGCCGCTGCAGCCAGCCCTGTCTGAATGGCGGAAAGTGTGGCGGGAGGAACAAGTGCAAGTGTGCCAAGGGTTTCCATGGCGACTTCTGCTCCAAGGGTAAGGCCCTGACCCCCAGTCCACCCCCATGGTTCGTGGTGCTGCTGTCCAGGGCTCACCTGGTTACCTGGATACTTGGACCTCCATGAACTTCATAAATAATAACAGAATTGCATATGTCAAAGCATAAAGCATAAAAACTACATTTTTGTATATTATAGATATATGTATATGTTTGGCTTGCAGTACTGTCTGTGTGTGAGAATTAGTGAGTATCATGTGTCTCTGGGCCCAGGAAAAACCTGAGTGAGGTTGTAAGTTATACCCTCCAAAGCTGCACTCGCAGGGGGAGATGGCTGTCATCAGCTGCTGGAAACCTGCGGTAAATCTGTGGGATACATGTGTGTCACCTGCATGTAAAACAGAGGGTGCAGGTGATGATGTCACATTGGAACTCTCTGGGAAATGCAAGTTCATGTCTGTGTGTGTGCGTGTATGTGTGCGTATGTGTGTGTGTGTGTGTGTGTGTGTGTGTGTGTGTGTGTGTGTGTGTGTGTGTGTGTGTGTGTGTGTGTGTGTGTGTGCGCGTGTGTGTGTGGATTAGGTTTGTATTACATTGTGGGGACCAACGTTCCCCACAATGTAATAAAAATGTGTTATTTTGACGTTGTAGGGACCATTTTTCGGGTCCCCACAAAGATCTGTGAAGGCAATCAAAAAACTAAAAATCTGAAAGAGTCTTGTATTTTGTTTGGTTACTTATGGTTAAGGTTAGGACTAGGTAGGGGTTAAGGTCTTCATGTGGGGATTAGAGTATTCCCCATAGAAATGAGTGGAGAATCCCTACAAAGATATAATTACAAACCTGTATGTGTGTGTGTGCGTGCGTGTGTGTGTGTGTGCGTGTTTCACAGCTGTCTGTGAGCCTAGCTGTGGCCCCCATGGGACCTGCATAGAACCCAACAGGTGCCAGTGTCGGGAGGGCTGGCACGGACACCATTGCAACAAGAGTGAGTGAAAAACAGCCCCTCCCCCCATTTGCCCCACCCCTTATCCCAGTAATGAGCCCTTAACAGGTTCCAGCATCCAGCTCACCCGTTCATCTCGATGAACTTCACGACAGCACAATGCGAGCCTTGCCGACCTTTTCTCTTGTTCCCGAAATGCCATTCCATGTACAAAAGTATTGTCATAAAGGAGCCATGGAAGATTGCCTGTATTACTTAGTTACAAACAGCATTAAAACCAGTACATTCTCTGCAGATTTTGCAAGTCTCAGTGGCATAATTGTGCCATTGGGCAGTAAATATGGCTTTGCTCCACATCGCCTTAGTGCTGCCCCTTGCCTGTGTGTCCCTCTCTCTGACCTGGTTGCCCCCCCCCCCCAGGGCACCGTGCTGGGATTCTCCCCTCACTGCGGGCACTGGGACCGAAGGCGAAACGTCAGCCTCCCTTGGCCAAGGAGGTCAGGATGGGGGAGGACAGTATCAGCCCCCCAGAGACCAACTATATTATGTGAGCTCAGGGGAGCAGAAGCTCATTCCCGACCCCCTCCAGGAGTAACCCCCCTTTTGTAGAAAGCGTCCATCAGATGCTAGTTTGTTTGTCTTGTAGGCCATTTCTTGAGCCCCCCACTGACGAGCCCTGTAATTTCTTGCTGTTCTTACTTCCTGTTTACTCAAACTGGCCAAGCAGAGATCCCACCCAGAGTGGGTCCCGTCTGCAGTCTATGTAGCCAGTGTTAGGGATTGACCAGTTGCATAAAACAGCGTTGCGTAATTAGCTTACAAAATGAATGTAACTGTAATGCATTACAGTTACTGAGATAAAATATGTAATTAAATTATCGATACAAATCAAAATGTTAGTGATTACAAAGGGGTTACATCCAAATATATTATTTTTGCTAAAAATCTTAGATGTATAATTTAACATTCTTTTTGTTGCTTTACATCTTTTCACTGTGTAGATATGCCTTCTAAGACCAGTGTTTCCCAACCTAGTCCTCAGGGAAACCCGGACAGTCCACGTTTTTGCTCCCTCCCAGCTTCCAGCCAATCAGAAACATTGAATACCTGGTACAGGTGTGCTGTGTGCTGAGAGGAAGCAAAAACATTTCCAGGGTTCCCCCGAGGACTGAGTTGGGAAGCACTGGTCTAAACAACACGGGTCAGCAAAGCTGTTGAGACTTTTCAGTTTATTGCCCAGTCTAAACCATTTCTTAAAAAGTAATCAAATGTAATGAGTTACATTACTGTGATGAAGTAATCAAAATAGCTATATTACTTATTACATTTTAACAGGGTAGCTAGTCAGCTGTAACCTATTACATTTCAAAAGTAACCTTCCCAACACTGTGTGTAGCTATGGCCCGCAGCCTGTATCCAGCAGCCCACGCCTCGTCTCATGGGCAATAAAGGCTTGTTTCCGAATGACTGTCCTCTGAAAAAGAACAAAGGCCTTTTTGGAGTATCACCCTTAGCTTCCACGGAGAGGCCGGAGTTGGCGTTCTGTGTGGCCACGTCATTATGTAAAAACGGCAGCGACCGTGGGTTTTGTGCAACCTTATCTTTTTAGAAACAGGGGGCGCTGCCAAATGCTGACTAAACTCTTCTCCTTTCAGTTGCGTTTGCCTGCTCTCGCTGGTTCCAGGAAGTTGTGTGAATCCGAAACATCAGGCTGTGTGCAGTGTTGGGTATTTTTTCTTAATAAAATATAAATAAGCTTAATCAGCAGGTGGTTTTTCGATGTCCTTCATTAGGAAACTAGGAGGTATCTGTTTGTTTGTTGTTTATTTAACTGGTTTCCTCAGACTTTGTAGTATGACAGTTTAAAAGCTACCTTCAGTGTGTTTAAAAGCTACCTTCAGTGTGTGTGGCTTGCAAACTTATGAATATTGGTGTTTAGCTTGGCTCTAATGGACTTAAGGTCGCAGGGAGAAGAGTCCCATCCCATAGTCAGCTCTCCTTGAATTCTAAACCCCAAAAAAATATCCCAACCCAGTTATATATCCCAGGAAGGGGAGACGGTTTGAGCCAGTAGGAAAAACAACCATCGTCAGATTCATTCACTCAGTCGACCTGCTTCTCGTAGCCAGACAATACAAGTGACTTGATAATATACAAAGTTTTTAAGAAGCATGACTAAAGTAACACATCTGAGTAATGTGTCCTATTTCCGTCTAGCTCTCTGAAACCTGGGTAATCTAGATCATTCTTTCTCAACCCAGTCCTTGAGGACCCCCAGACGGTCCATGTGTTTGCCTCCTCTCAGATCCCTGCCAGGCAGTCCACATTTTTGCTAACAGGACCTGGGAGGGAGTAAGACGTGGACCGTCTCGGGGTGCCGAGGACCGGGATAAGAAACATTGATATGAATCATAACCTGCCCAGCCATATCTCAGTCTGATGGTTATTGCAGTATTTAAATAATAGAATTAACCATTGATGTTTGCATTTTTGTAAAACCTCTGTACTATTAATATTTATCTCATAGTACAACAAAAAATCTTAATGACTTTTGGTGCCTGAAATAAAAATGTATTTTAGTCTCAGAGCTCTGGTGAGAAAACTTTGCTAGTCTTATTATTTTTCAAAATATTCACATAAATGTCATAAGTGTTAATATCAGTGTAATAAACTGCCTAATATATGTAAACATATCTGTGCCTGACACATTATTAAACTTGTCAAGGTGATTGTTGATTTGATGGACGATTTGACCTGTGATGCTGATTTCAGTTACCCTGCAGTGGAGCAGAGCTGGTTTTATTCTGCTGCAGTAATCAGGCCAGTGAGTTGTTTGCGAGCTGGAAGATGCTCAGTCACACAGACTGTCTGTCCGTCTCCATCTTCTGCAAATGGTGTAGAAAGACCGATAGCTCTATGAGGGAGCAAATTATTGTAATGATGATTTATGATCTAAATGATGACAAGGAACAGGGGGGCATATCTGATACGGAAAGGGGGGTATATCTGACACGGAACGGGGGGCATATCTGACACGGAACGGGGCATATCTGACACGGAACGGGGGGCATATCTGACAGAACGGGGGGCATATCTGACACGGAACAGGGGGCATATCTGACAGAACGGGGGGCATATCTGACAGAACGGGGGGCATATCTGACCCGGAACGGGGGGCATATCTGACATGGAAGGGGGGACATATCTGACACGGAACGGGGGGCATATCTGATATGGAAGGGGGGACATATCTGACACGGAGCGGGGGGCGTATCTGACATGGAAGGGGGGGCATATCTGACACGGAATGGGGGGCAAAGTTCTGAGGGGCAACAACTGGAACAAGACTGGAAAAGTTGTGTAATGCTAAAACAAAGCCCTGGTTGAACATCTCACAACTAATTAGGTTAACTGGCAACAGGTCAGTAAGATGATTGGGTATAAAAAGAGCCTCCCAGAGAGGCAGAGTCTCTGTGCAGTGAAGATGGGGCGAGGTTCACTGCTCTGTGAAAGTCTGCCTGGGCAAATTGTGCAACAATTTAAGAATAAAGGTGATATTGTAAAGAATTTGGGAATTTCATCATCTAAGGTCCATAATATCATTAAAAGATTCAGAGAATCTGGAATAATCTCTTTACACAAGGAAAAAGGCCAAAATCCAATATTGGATAGCTGTGATCTTCGTTTCCTCAGGCAGCACTGTATTAAAAACAGACATGATTCTATAGTGGAAATCACTGCATGGGCTCAGGAACACTTCTGAAAATCTGTCTGTCAACACAGTTCATCGCTGCATCCACAAATGCAGAGTGAAACTCCACCATGCAAAGAAGAAACCATATCTAAACATGATCCAGACACACCGCCGACTTCTCTGGGCCCAAGCTCATTTAAGATGGACTGAGGCAAAATGGAACACTGTCCTGTGGTCTGAGAAATCTAAATTTCAGATTCTTTTTGGAAATCATGGATGCCACATCCTCCAGGCTAAAGAGGAGAGGGACCATCCAGCTTGTGACAAGCCTCTCAAGTTTCATCAAAAGTTTGGAGTGAGATTACATTGGGGATGAAAGGAGTCTCACGGTTAATGGGTGCCCAAATATTTACAGAGTGTTGTTAAAAGAAGAGGTGATGCAACACAGGTAAACACACCCCTTGTCCCAACTTTTTTGACATGTGTTGCTGACATCAAATTCAAATTCAGCATATATTTGTCATAAAACAATAAACTTCTCAGTTTCAACTTTTGCTGTATTGACTTTGTTCTATTTTCAGTTAAATATGGGTGCATTTTGTTTTAATTTAAATTTGACACAACGTCCCAGCTTTTTTGGAAACGGGGATGTACAATGCATATATAGACGCTCCTCTACTCACAAACGAGATATGATCCGAATGGCTGTTCGTAACTTGAAATGTTCGCAAGTCGTTATTCACCATCATTTTAAGGGCATACGCAAGTACAAAGACCTAGGACGCCAGGAGTACGCACGCTACGCTGCTGCGCGGCGGGAGTAGCGGCCAGAAGTCGTACTAGAAGGAACTGGAGTGCAGAAAAAAAATTGATGTCGCGGACAGAAAATGGGAGCCCAATGAACGCAGTTTGGACTTGCAGTACTCTTCGTTCGTATGTCTGAAAGTTCGTAAGTTGAACGTTCGTAAGTAGAGGAGTGTCTGTACATATAAGATTCAAGAACTTTGTCATTCCACACATGTTCGCACATGCCGTGGAGCAAAATTAAGTACTCAGGTCATAGATAAGCCACAGAGCTAGTCACACACACTTTTAAATGTACAACATATACAGCCAATACAACCCCCTGACCCCCTAAAATGGGTGTAAACCTCAACCCTCCCAGTGCCAAAGTTATGCCCTTTACAGGCAAAATGGAGATGAGGGGCTGTGGGGGTGAGATGGGGGGGGCATGATGGGATAGATACTTTAGCAGTGTGGGATCCTGCTGCCGTCCCAGCACTGCAGTGCTGATGAAAAGTTTCCTCTGACATTTTTCCTCTATTCCTTGAGGATACTGACAAAAGCCCCTATCACAGGCCAGGGGTGTGTGCTGTTGGGGGGGGTGTGTGCATGCAGTTAAGAAAAACAGACCCTTAATGAAGCACGCCAATGTTTACCTCTTTGGGTGAGTGTGTCGGATAGGGATCCGGCAAAGGACCACCCATGTGGCGGGGCCAGGGAGGTGGCGGGGCTGGGGGTTTGCCCATGGGCGAGCTAGGGGTCAGAGGGCAGCTGGAACGTCACTCATATCCTCCAGAAGCAGGTCCTCACACTCACGTGCGCCCACGCTTATTCACACGCACGGAGTGATCTCCAAATTCACCCCACCCAGCAAAGGACAGAATGAAAACTAAGAGAAGGTAAAGACTTTCGATTCAGTGCAAAAGCAGCTGCGAAGGAAAAAAGGAAAAAAATACTTGTCAGGATTATTATTTTTGTGGGCATGTTTTCTTACAGGAATAAAAGAAGCTGTACGCGCGCACACACACACACACACACACATACATACACACACAGACACACACACATACATACACACACACACACACATACACACACATACATACACACACACATACATACGCACATGTAGGGTAAACATATCCTTATGGGGACCGCTCATTTATTTCTATGGGAAAAATGCTAATGCTAACTATG
>JAODLD010000001.1:14866332-14878402 GCA_026781065.1 Mormyrops boulengeri | reverse complement strand
GATGCCAGTCCATAATTGGGCACAAGGTGAGATCCCCTGAATGCGGTGCCAGTCCATAACAGGGCACAAGGGGGGACACCCTGGATGAGGTGCCAGTCCATCACAAAGCAGAAGGGGGACGCCCTGGATGAGGTGCCAGTCCATCACAAAGCAGAAGAAGGGGGACATCCTGGATGAGGTGCCAGTCCATCACAGAGCACAAGGAGGGGGGCATCCTGGATGAAGTGCCAGTCCATCACAGAGCAGAAGGAGGGGGGCGCCCTGGATGAGATGCCAGTCCATAATTGGGCACAAGGTGAGATCCCCTGAATGCGGTGCCAGTCCATAACAGGGCACAAGGGGGGACGCCCTGGACGAGGTGCCAGTCCATCACAGAGTACAAGGAGGGGGACACCCTGGATGAGGTGCCAGTCCATGACAGGGCACAGGGAGGGGGCGCCCTGGATGAGGTGCTAGTCCATCAGAGAGCACAAGGAGGGGGGCACCCTGGATGAGGTGCCAGTCCATAACAGGGCACAAGGGGGGACGCCACAGATGAGGTGCCAGTCCATCACAGAGCACAAGGATGGGGGCACCCTGGATGAGGTGGCAGTCCATGACAGGGCACAAGGAGGGGGACGACCTGGATGAGGAGCCAGTCCATGACAGGGCACAAGGGAGTACGATCTGGATGAGGTGCCAGTCCATCACAGAGCAAAAGGAAGGGAACACCCTGGATGAGGTGCCAGTCCATCACAAAGCAGAAGGGGGACGCCCTGGATGAGGTGCCAGTCCATCACAGAGCAGAAGGAGGGGGACACCCTGGATGAGGTGCCAGTCCATCACAAAGCAGAAGAAGGGGGACATCCTGGATGAGGTGCCAGTCCATCACAAAGCAGAAGGGGGACACTCTGGATGAGGTGCCAGTCCATCACAAGGAACAAACTCACACTGTGAAAAATTTTGACACACCACTTTGGATAAATGCAGGATTTTGGATGAAACCTCAGGACCCAGAGGAAATCCACACAACCAGGTATCGACAACCCGTCCATACACGGACAAATGTGTTCACGGAAAGACTCGCCGGAGTCCATGGAAAAATATTTTGATTGATCTGTCCCGCTCATCAATTAATTATTCATCATTAAAGAATGAAACTAAATTAATTCAAAAATTGTAAGCGTTTAACTGCGGGACTTAAGTCATTCATTGCTTTTTATGGAATCCCAATTAACGGTTATATTACTAATCACAGGTGCCACCTGGTGTTCATTTTATGTATAGCATGAAGCTAATGCGCTTTTGGCTCTCCATTTCAGTGGAAGAAAACTAGTGCTTTTGTCAAACCTTACATACAAAGTCTTGTTAATTAATACGGCAATGAACCACTCGCGGTTCACTACCCCTAAGGAGCAGGATTTAAGTATTATTGTATTATGGCCAATTTATTTTCGTTAAGTACACATACATTTTGAAGACGACACAGAAGTCCAGACTTTCACATGGCTGTTTATTTTGAACACCAACATACACATACTCATGACAGGGTCACAATTTAAACATACATCACTACATTACTTAGTATAATTAATATTGCACTTGCGGTCTTCATTATAAATGTATGTAAAGAGATAAACTCAAATTATATAATCGGATGCAAATTCTCAGTGTAAATGCACACCTGCCCTTAACATATCCCTTTAACACCACTTATAATTTAATATAGCTTAATAAAAAGAGAATTAAAATAAATATTAAAATAAAGCTCAAACATATTCATGAACTTATGTGGGGGTTTGTACTGGTGCAATATGTATCTTAAGAATAAAATCACCCTCTGCAGTCAGCAGTACATAGTAATTTTTAAAATATTTAAGTAAACTATTCTAGCTGTGGTCCCATAGTACACTTAGTTTTCACATTCATATTCCCCTAAATACTTTCACTGGTATAAATTAAACACACTTACTACTAATCTGCCAAGCAAGTTAAGATGGATAATTGGTAAAAAAAAAAATATATATCACTAAAAGAATAGTCCAAAGTATTCACTTAATCTGTTCATTAAACAGTGTTGGTAAGCCGAGCTAGAGCATTCATTTTAACTTTACTGACTGCTATGATCAGATCATCAATTTTTAGTTATGTTGTGCAAAATTTTATTTGAATTACTTATAGGGATTATAATTATAATCTTATTATAATGCATAATGCTTCTTCAGCCTTCAATAGTCGATTCAATGTTTTAAAATGTAAGCTAATCTAAACACCCTGCTAATCAGATTAAGAGATGCCCAGTAAAATTTGTACACATTACAGAAAATAGGTAAGGTCACTGGCAAACTGATTACTTATCGTCGGCCAGGGAATCTTCTCCAGCGGGTGTTATCTTTCACCACCAGAGGGCAGCAGGTGGGCTCAGTTTTTCTTCATAGAATCCAGGATGCGGAGGATGTGCAGGAATAGGTTGATGATGTCCAGGTACAGGTTGATGGAGGCCAGGATGTGTTCCTCTGGGGAGAGCTGGTGCATGATCAGGTGGGTGTCGTAGATAATGAAGGCGCAGAACAGCAGGGCTCCTGCCCCAGCGAATACCAGCTCTACGGTCTCATTGTAGAAGAACAGCTGCAGGAGGGCACAGAAACAGCCCTCAGTGAGCATGCCCAGTGGCCCACTCTCATTCACATATCACATGACATGTGAGCGCAGAGTAAACACCACCACCACATTCACACTGGGGAAAAATGACTTGTACTTACTCTCATAAAGCTGGCGATGATCAGAACCCACAGGACACTAAACAGTCTGTAATGACAATCAGCCACATAAAATGTCCGTCAAGAGCATAATACCTTCCACAACAATAATTAAAAAAAAGTGCCAGCCTATTAAATTTCACATTTAAATTCCAAATGAATTGGCAGCATCCAATAAAAATTTCTGTTCTAGGTGAAGTGTCCAATAACCAATGAGCTCTCAGTAACAGGCTGTGTCCAGGCCCAAATCCGTGTGCATCAGAACTATGGTTAAGGTTAGCTTTCATGAAGGCCGATATCAGAGTTTTGTTTCAGTGTAAATTATAAATTACCTAAATTTCAGGTCAGAATGAATCAGACTAGCGGGATGAAACAACATGCTACACTATTATTAGCCATGATTGGCCAGCTCATTTTTTTAATTAGCTAATCAGACCCAAGGCCTACATTTCAAGAAAAGACCCATAATGCCCAGCTAGCAGAATCTGAAAGCCTAGTGCTTTTCACATCAACTCATAATATTGAATCGAGTCTCCTTGCGGCATTTTCATCATCTGTCACAGTAACGTACTACAAATGCAGATGCTATCATTAAAGAAGGATCTAGAAGCATACCCGGCTCCCAGCTTGCTGAAATCTCTCCTTGACTGGAAGGTGTAGGCAGTTAACACCAGGAACACAGCCGCCGTCAGCACGAAGGCCTGAAACACCACGGCGTACTCGTAGAAGGTCACTGCGGAGCAAAAGCCAGAAAGCAGACGTCAGCATAGATCAAACCAGCCGAGCTGTACCAGAGCAGGGCTCCTCACTCCCATACTAGAGGGCAGACGTGTGTGCAGCTAAGCTCAATACTAAGGTTACAACTATAGCACAATAAAAAAAAAAAAAACACAAAATCACAGCCACTAGGCCACTAAACAGCTCAGATCATGAAAACCTTCATGCACCAAGGCCCCGTGAGACCAGCAATTAAGATCTAGTCTATGAAATGTACATTTTTGGACTAGCAGAGACTAGGTAGCAGTGGTAACGTCAAGGTGTGATTTGGATAACACTACAGGTGATTCCAGATAAGTGTCATTTAATGTAAAGGTTTCAATGCTTAGAAATGTGGAACTTACCAGCAGTAGCGACAGAAATTGCCTCCAGAAGTGTCTAGAACAATAACATTTGTATTTAGAACATGTGGTCTATCCTTCACTGTCAGGCTATTTACAGGACGACTAGAAGTGACACTCACAAATCCCAAGAGCAGATACAAGTTGATAGGGTGCTGGTGCCTGTAGATGGCTAGAGCGAAAATCAGACCCAGCGAGCCAATTGCCGACACCAACACCAAGGAGGGGCTGTGGGAACAACAGACTTCAAAAACTAATAAGGGAAAGCTAAGCTATGTTATATATACATTAATTCTAAGACCTTTGCAGTGATGATGGGAAAGGGTGCCTTCATTGAACAAAAAAAGGCAAGTACTAGTCACTGTCTGATGTCACTTTTCAGTAGGGTTACGTGCCAAAACAGTGCCGTTACAGCACCGGTCCCTATACAATCTGTATGTATTGGTCCGTATTGCATCACAGATTATTTATTGTTTAATTTCAAGTTCAATTTTGCCTTAGAAATAAAAAATGCATTCTTTAATGTCATCTACCTTCTTCTTTGTGCTTTTTTTTTTTTTTTTTTTAAATTACCGGTTCAGGCACTGTTTAGGGCTTAGGCACCATTTTAGTACCATTTTAGTACCATTTTAGCAACGGTATCAGAAAAAGCCCAAACAATCCCAAACCTACTTCTGAAGATGCCAGAGCTCCTGCCCCAAACACACTATTAAGACACAGGCATTAAAAAGCACACCGGAAAAACATACCATGCGTGAATGAAGTTCTTGATCGTGTCAGAGTACATAAAGAGGGCAGATGTAGCTGTGGTCAGGATTATCTGGATGGAGAGGATGGAGTACACCTTCCGCAGAAAATCTGCCCAGGAGAAGAAACAAACACTGTTACCTGCACAGAAGCTTCAGTCATACACTCGTAACATCTATCCATGTCCCATAACCACTAATGCAATGACCATGCAGCCTGCAGGGGAATATCTTGGATGGGATGCAAATATACTGCAAGGTGGTCAGTATCAAACCCACAACACTAGAGCAAAACACAGATAAATTCCCATTCCCAAACAGAATCTATGCGGGAGAAAACATGGGATTCTGAATAGTCAGTCATTTACTTAGCAGTACTGCTCAGAGTGTACATTGCCATGGCACAACTGAGCCTAAATAAGACCAAGGAAATACAATTACTCATTTATGTCACACATTTATCCAAAGCAACTTACAGTAGAGGGGAGGGTTACAATTTGTGTGTGCTTGTGTGCTCCCTGGGATTTGAACCCAGAACCTTTGCATTGTTAACGCAACAGTCTACGTATATGACAGGAAGTTGATGCTTCGTAAGTCCATGACTTAAGAATGACCCAATTCTCTGTTGTCATGCAGAAAAAATGTTTTGAGTCGACTTCGATTGGTTTAAATTCAGCTAAAACATTTCTGCTATAATAAACCGTACATTTACTCTACATGCATCCCTTAGAGGACTTCAATGCCCCCTGTACGTTCATGTAATTATTTGACTGAGCAGGGATTTTAGAAAATAAAGACTAACATATATTGAAAATTACATAAGGATGATATAAGAGCAATTTCACCTCTTAAATGGGAGTGTTAATCTGTTAGATACCGAAAGCGAAATTTGCTACATTGTTTACTCTCCTCAGAAAATACTTACGGCTTAAAGCTTGAATTTCACTGATTTATTTAGTAGTCCTATGAACTTTTTCTGATATGTTCAACAAACCTTATTCACGCAGCCTAATTATCTACCTCCCTATGTTAGCTAGTTGGTCATTTTAAAATGAAGACTTTATCTCACCCATTCGGATCTGCACGCTTGCCGTCGCCACATTTGTGCCATAGTTAAAGTCATCCTCAATGGACGACCGGGGGTACTTTTCCGCACTCATTTTAAACAAGAGAAACCAAGGACATCAAAATTATACTGCACCAACGACGCTTGTTTATGTAAGAGCGAGCTGCGTCGGTTCCGCGTCCAGCTTTGTACTGATCAAAGGAAACCCGGAAGTGCCGTCTTCGGCCACACTTCCGCTTTGCTCACAGATGCTCACGTGACACGGTGATCACACTGCTGATAACCCGGAACGTTAAAGTCAGCAATCCTAGAGACTTGGCATTTTGCTAAAAGCATTATTCCGCCATTTTATTTTTGATCACTAAAATATTAGTAATAAATCATATGCAAATTGAAATAAATTTCTGAATAAACATTATTTAGGTCCTCTCTGTAGGCTTATTGAGTTGCTGAAATTGTGTCATAATTTTTGAGGCAGTACTTTTGTGTTGCTTTGCAAGTAGCCTATTCAGCTTGCGAGTGTTTTTTTTTTTGCCAATTCGGTTTGTCTATGCTTAGCATATGTCAGATTCAGGTTGTCCCCTAGCTAAAAGCATAACCAGGAAGAGGTATTACTGCCTGTAAACATACGGGCCGCTTTTTTGATTGGCTGCCTTAGCTCACCGCTTCAGCTTTCACTTTCGTTCCAGGAAAACGCAGTTCTGTCGCGTTTGTCTGAGCCTGAAAATTCGAAATTTGAAAGAAGATGAAGATATATTTGTCCGTCACTGTGATCTCCTTTGTGTTTTTCAGCGTGAACGCAAAAAATTGTAAGTCGATTAATATAAATAAATATTCAGATACTGTAGTTTGTTCCGATTTTAGCTTGTTTCCGGTGGGCAATTCAGTTTCCCCTGTTGCGCGTTGATTTGTAGACGGTTTCGCTGTCGTTTTAATGTCTCTCTACGAAGCTCTTGAGATAAATAAGCCATATATTTTAAAACATCACATGCCTTTTCGATGTTTTTTGTTTTTACAGATAGTAAATGAAATTATTTAATTCGCTGGATAGAAATATTTCTTGATGAAAACGGTAGTATTACTTGTAAGACTATATTATGCGTGACAATCTACTGTATTCACATGTAATAATGTACCTGAGTGACATCTCACATACATCACAAACAAATTTTAGGGGAAACATTATTTCCTGACATCCAGGATATTTGGTTCCCCCCTGTTAAAAATGGTATACGGCAACTCTGGGCCTCAGTACTAATATCAATACTGTATTCACATGTAATAATGTGCCTGAGTGATTTTCATACATCTCACATACATCTTTGCCTTAATATTAGGGGAAACATTATTTGCTGATAGACAGGGGAAACATAGGGAAACTGAATTGCCCGGAACACCGGTAATACCGAGTTGTTGTCATTGCAGTTAAGGCTTTTAAAATAATCTAAATATTTAAAAGATTGTATGTAATTTATGTCATGCGATCAGTCACGATGACACTAGTATTGTGTTAATATTGTAGCGACTGTTTGAGATCAGTATTTCCTTCGTTACAGGTCTGCATTTGACTGTGTTTTCAATACAACTGATTGCATTACTTGTGCGTGGTACTGAAGTAAACAACTGATTCCTTTAAAGAATTTTTATTTTAAAATTATACAGATTTTAAATATATACGTACATCTGTAATACCTTCATAAGCGGCGCAGGTCCTTTCCTATAGATCTCTATATTGGACTTTAATTTCCGTTTACTTAAATTGATATTGACATTAAATATAACTTGAATTTATAAATAGATCTTAAGCGTCTAAACTTAATATGTTTGACAACAGGTTACTTAAGCTTGTTATCATATAAAAGTGGTTAGTTATGGTGAGAACTGATTTGGTATCTGTAAATGAAAAATTAGGTTTTGTTTCCTTTTCTCATGGTGGTTTACTGACGTTGCACTTATTTCCTTTTCCCACCTTCCGTCCAGCTCCCCCACAGGTTCAGGTGTACACCCATATACCTGGCGATTACGGGAAGCCCAATACGCTGATATGCCATGTCACTAGCTTCCACCCTCCCGACATTGTCATCACGCTGCTGGAAGATGGCAAAGAGATGAAAAACACTAAGCAGACCGACTTGGCATTTGAGAACGGGTGGCAGTTCTACCTCACCAAATCTGTTTCTTTCACCCCAATGAAAGAAAAAATGTACGCATGCAGAGTCAAGCACATGGGCTCCTCACAGGACCACCACTGGGGTGAGGCCAAAAAAAATGTCCATGTCTCAGAGAGGGTGACCTGACTGCACGTGTGATATGAAAAGAGGAATTTAGCTTATTAAACCTCTCCTGACAAAAAATACAGCTCTGTGTGTGTGTGTGTGTGTGTGTGTGTGTGTGTGTTTGATGAAGTGATGTTACACCACTGCATTTGACTGCTTTTTTCCTTCTGGGATTTAATTACATTTTTTTATCAAAAGGTAATTTTAAGCATCTTATTTATACAAACTTTTTGTAATATTTTATAGTTATTTATGAACTATAGATAGATCGATACATACATACGTAGATACATACATACGTAGATACATACATACGTAGATACATACATGCTTTATTTATATGTAAAATTATTACCCCTCTCACCCTCATTGTGATCTGTCTTGTGTGTTGTTGTGTTTTATGTTGCACTCATGGTCTTGGAGAATGATATTTCATCTCACTGTATACTTTATTGTGTATTGTTCGGGATGACAATAAAGCTCTACTTACTTACTTATTTACTTTATTGATCCCAAAGGAAATTTAGGCATCCAGTAACTCAAATAGAAGCAAATACACACAATAACACAATAATAGAATAACACTCAGGATTGCAGAGGTAGAGAGTGTGTCTATGGATGCTGTGGAAATGATCAATACCTTGAAAAGTTGTAAGAATAATAATCATTTTGGTTATTCAGTCTCTTATATCCATAATCCCTCACCATGAATGTAGCCCTAGGTGCTGATCTGTCATTAAAAGTCAACATAACATAACTAACTGCTTTAATCAATATTCTTTTTCTTTTTTCGTCCTAGACCCTGATATATAACCCAGGGATCGGGCAGCAGCAGGTAGGCACAGTGGTTATTGGATCATTAAAGAGCAACTCGCCTACACCTACCAGTTCATGTCATGTGAAACCTTCCAGTAAATTCATGGGACCTTGCAACATCTCATTCATTACAGATTTATAAAAAAAAATAAAGATGTTATTTTACTCCTGTCTAATTAAATTAAATTAAATTAAGAAAATTAGAATAATCCTTCTTGGAATAATAAACAGGCAGAGTATGTTAAAAAGTGGGTTTTTCAGCTCCAAAGCTATATTTAGCCAAATCTGTGGCACTCATTTTTTTCATGCCACATCAAATAACTTCTATATGTGATAGAGCCGTATTAATGCTACACATAATCAACATTTGGTTGCAAGAAAGTGAAAACTATTGGAAAAATTAATTTTTCAAAATTAAATGCATTTTGTTGAAGTGGTTTATTAATTTGATTACTGTAAAACATTCAGCAACAACCATTTACATTAATACATGTTGCAAATTATCATTAGGGTTTTTTGGATATTCAGTACAAACTTCAATCCAGTGGAAAAAAAATCACTTGGTGAGGCTCTCTTTGTATGTAAATACACATACAAAGAATGGCAAAAAGCTCTGATTCTGTCACATCTAGAACTTATTTGGTGCTGCATAAAAATTGTAAAAATGAAAAAAACAGATTGCCAAAGCACCTTGCTAGATATTATGTGCACTTACATTCACATGAAGTCTCTCACTTTGCAGACCACAGTGATCTCTTTTACTGTAATAGCATTTAATTTAACCTACAAACAACTGGCTACATCCATGATTTAAAAATGTTATGATTTTCCATGCCATGCACCCATTGTCTCTAGGATGGGCTCTGGACCCTCGTGACCCTGAATAGGACAAGCTTACAGAAAATGGATTGAAGCAGTTAATAACTGATGGATGTTGAAATAGATTTCATCTGAGCAGTGGGGGGGGGGGATTCCAACCCCAGGAAGATCACCTATGTAATTGATTTAACAAATAAGTTCTTCAGCTCGCATTTACTCATTATGTTTTATGTAGGCATTTCTGAATCCTTTCTGTAATGTTATGTCTTTAACAAGTTTTTGTTTGTGGAATTTTCACTGATGTGGAATTTGGTCATCTGTTAATTATGTTATACGTTTTGCCTTTAATAATGGATTATGTAGGATATGGAGAAAAATAAAACTAAAGCTTGTATTTAAGGTGTTCTTCCAGGTGTGACATAATTAGATTGTTTGGGGTGGAGGAATATTGCTGTAATTATTGTGATACATCATTAAGATTTTTCAGTAATTGAAATATTTTTCATTGAAATTTTGAAATTTCTGCTCTTAATGAACCTTCACTTAAAATAAAAATGTTTATGTTTATGATATTGAGTCCTCATTTGCAAGGCAGGACTGGACTCCTATTTTATTTGCCTGATCTGCCTATAAGGGTGATGGAGAAATGCTACCAGCTCTTTTAGTCCCAATGCCTGACTTTACAGTCTCAGGTCAAGTATGCAGCCAGAATTTTTAAATTCTGATTTTTGTAGTTAAAGCACAAGAGTTGTATATATTTAGAGATGAGGCAACTCTGTTAACCACTGAGCCACCATTTTTGATATATATCAACGACTTCAGGCTGTACTGCAGCTCTCTGATTGAATATATTTTATATATCTTTCACATGCATGTGTGAAATAGTAGCTCAGTAGTTAGCAAAGTCGCCTCATCTCCAGGGTTGGGGGATCAATTCTGTATGGCTCAGAAATCCCCATATCTCACATTAACCATAATGGTTAATCAAATGGTAACAAACACATCTATCATTTTCATCATTCCCCTATGTGTAAAATGTCTTCCAATGCAAGTGTATATTTAATGTATTTCAATGAACACACTTAGCAAAATAACTTTAATACCCATCCATAAACTAGCATGTCTTTTTAATGATTGTCCACAATATTGCAGACATCATGGATTCTACCTTCCTTCCTTATTCCACATTACAAAAAAAAATGACTAAAAGCAACACCAAAATCACATTGTCTCATTCAGACAATCCAGGATAATGCAATGATCGGGCCCTGCAGTACTCAGTTAACCTCCCACGCCCCTGTCCCCCCATAAGTTGTTGATGGGAGGGGGAGGGCCACTTCAGATGCCGTGGCAGGGTTTGCCATTGCTCTGGCATGACTTGACTATGACTTGCTCTGATCCCACACTGTCTGAGGACGCAGTCAGTACTGAATGCACCTTCATGCTAGACAGCAGCTCCTGTTACTATGTGCCCCAGAAGACCCAGTCCACAGTTCAAGGCCATCAATGTAGCTCAGGGCATATGCCAAAATATTTGCAGGTTTCAGGCTTCTTTGTGCAAATCTTATTTATGATGTAAGGAATCCACTTGCAGAGTCTTGTTTCAGCAAAACAGTGGTTTATAGAACAGTAAAAATAATATAATGTAATACAATGTAGATATATACCGGGCGTTGAAAGGCAGCTCAGATACAAATTTAGGACAGTTCATTACCCCCCTTTATACCCCAAAAGGCCCCCCAATAAGGTGTTGTGTGTAGGTGTTGAGTACTTTTGCATATAAAGATTGACCTCCTGGAGTGTGAGGATCCTGAGACAGGGGTGGGGCAG
Organism: Mormyrops boulengeri; assembly: GCA_026781065.1. Classification (NCBI taxonomy): domain Eukaryota; kingdom Metazoa; phylum Chordata; class Actinopteri; order Osteoglossiformes; family Mormyridae; genus Mormyrops; species Mormyrops boulengeri. Next base: position 14,866,993 of record JAODLD010000001.1, on the reverse strand, counting down.
GACAGGGCAGAGACTTCCTGCAAGAGCAAGTGGTAACTCAGTCTGGCCACTGGCCGCCTCTGGCCACTGTAAATACAGTTACTTCCTTATCACCCTAGTGGTGCCAAATGGAACCCCCATTCTCTCCCTGACTTTCCCCATGATCATAAATTGCTAACACTGTCTGTATTCAAATGATCAACCAAGAGCACTGGGGGCATCTTTACTACTTTACCTTACAATAGTCTAACCCTAACCTGAGATATGCTGCGTAAATAGGTGAGACTGATGCGATTTAATCTGATTTAGAAGAAGTCGATTTGTTTAAGTGTCTGACAAAACTTTATTACTGTAAAGCTTTGGAGGAACAGGCACTCAGCAGTTTTTCATGAATCTTGTGCACTGCTCCCCGAACAGCAAGTGTATACATCTTTTATAGCCAAAAACGCGACAGTTTACAGACAGTTAAGGAGGGGTCGGATATCTTGTAGAAGCCGATTGTTCTTATGGTCACACTTCCTCATTTCGACAAGTTCTTTTCAGTTACTTTCTCCATCTTACTGCCCCTATATTCCCATATGCCCCTTTCCACCTCTCCTTCTCCTATGAAAATTTTGGGCCCCAGACAGAGCAGTGCTTGAAGGCTCTCCCCCACCCCCCCCCCCCAAGAAAATAAGGGTAC
>JAODLD010000001.1:14830626-14852339 GCA_026781065.1 Mormyrops boulengeri | reverse complement strand
CCGTATTAAACCCCGTTTTCCCCGTAACCTGGGTTCGCTCGCCTCCTTCCCCGCTCGCCTCCGCCCCAAACGTGACAATAACACTCCAGACCGGTCTTTTTTGCAGTCTTCGTCTCATGATGTGTTAATTTTTGCACCCATTAATCTTAGGCTCGTGACTTTGGATAGGTTTAACGCACATACATGAATGGCATATCTTTGCAATCGAGAGAACTTACTGGATCCGGTCATTCGAGGTGTAACGTTGTGCGCTATAATATTCCAGAGTAATCCTGGCACAATGAGGCATATGTTGTGAAAACTTTCCGCAAAAAAGCACCCCTATTCATCCATAAAACATCGATATTATTCACATTAGACGGAAATCAAAGCGGATATTTACTTCCGCAATGATCCATGTACTACTCTTCTGCAAAATATTTTAGAATTTATTCATTATAAGGCTGTAAATAAAAAGAAAAAGACTCAAATGGGCAGGAGTTCTATTAGAAATAACAATCCGCAACATTCTATTTATTAGGTAGACAATTAGTTGATTTTTTCACAATATTTATTCACAAAAGTGTGTATATGCATGTTTAATGTCGAGCTCCATTAAAACCGTTGCAATAGAACGCGCTCGTAATGTACTTGGAACACCTACATGTAAACACAATGACGTGCTACAGCATTGATTTGTTGTTTGAGGCTAAAATGCCGACTAAAAGTTTCTTTCTCAGATTTCACTTTACCAATTATAGCATACATAGGCGAACAAAGGGAAAGCGACAACCATCCAGCATTAGACTCTAAAACCGTCTGTTATGTCTGTGTTTATCCAGTAGATCATAAACTAAATAATGGTTTTCAATTTCTTTCAGATGTTATAAAGTAACAAAAAATATTAAACCATGCATTGCTGTCTATCAGATAACTTCAACAACTTACCAAATGGATGCAAAACCAAAGACAGTCATTTCCACCTGACACTAGCCAGGTATTCCTTCACAATACTAAGCCATAGAAAGGTCCCCAATGAAACCCTTGCATTCCCACATTATCGAGACTCTAATCTCAACAATTATAAGATTATATTTGTAGTGCCTTCATTTTTTAAATATTAGATGAGACTAAAAATGTAGAAATTTCAATTGCCGCAAGTTGTTTTTCCTTATAAGAAGGAAGATATCAAGACTATTATAACATATCTGAGTATTCCAGCATGTCACATACAATGTAATAAGCCTAAAATCAAAGGGATAGAAAAACACTCAAAAATGGATGGGTTTCAAAGGGTTAACACAGTACTGTTATTGGATGTAGCACAGCCTGCTTCAAAGTTCAAATGCAACCAATAAGCTGTGTCTTATTTGAAAAAATGTTACATTTGTACAGAAGCATTTATATTGAAATTTTAAGAAAAAACATCCATGGTTAAAATTATACTGTGACACAAATTTTAGGCCATTCCGCCTAGCCCCAAAATGGTGCCTATGCTCCACATTTTATAGTGTGTCGTGTTATATAGACTCAAACATTAATCTGTTTCTGATCTTGATTTGGTCTAGCCCTGCCTTAGTCTTGGTCTTCTCTTGGTCACTCACTCCCTTGGTCTTGGTCTTGTCTCGGTCTTGCACTGCCTTGGTCTTGGTCTTGTCTTGGTCTTGTCTCGATCTCGATACACTCTGGTCTTGGTAATGATTTGGTCTCGGTTTAAGTGGTCTTGACTACATCACTAGTTAAAACTGTGATCTCATTTTTGAGTGAAAAAACTTGCTATTCTTATTTTATCCAGAATCATGCAGCCCTAGGTACCAGCTGCAGCAAGACTAATTAATTGGTCCAAGAGCCAACTTGCAGAGAAGGTGCTTTTGGATCATAATATGGCATTAGAGATTGATGTCTTGATTAGAAAATATTTTTTTGTTTAATGTTTAAATCATCATCTGCTCAGAGGGATGTTTTGACTCTTTGCCGACGAGGTAGCACTGTTGCCTGCTGTTCATCAGTTGCAGGGAGGCGTGTGTTTGCTGCAGCAGCGTATCCTCACGTGATGAAGCACCTGCCCACCCTGTTTCCAAAGCACTTTTTGGAGCTCCTCCAGAAAGGCAAGGAGTCATCTAACGAGGAGGAAGATGACAACAGTTTGCTGGGCAGGCTGGAGCACATTATTAGGACAGAAGTGTGGAAGCTGGGTTTCAGCGATGTGAGTATGTGCTGGGACCAGTGCTGTGCAATATGGACAAAAATCATAATCTTGATATTTTTAGGCCGAACAGCAATACACAAAATTTTTATATACATATTTTATTTTCTATGCAGTGCGCTAAATGTTCAGTTGAAAGCCAAAGCCAGATTTGAGATGCCACAATATCTTATTGAGAGTATGATCCATGCGAAATACAGTTAATGTTTGCAAATATACAACTACAACTATTCAGTACTGACAAGTTTAGACCTGTGCCATGATTACTTGATTATTAGACTTAAAAGAAAACTGAAATTAAAATGTACCCTCTCAATTTTTTTGGTAATTTGGTGAAAGGAAGAAGGCGTATAGTGAATGAATAACAAACAAAAGTCTTGGTTGTATGGAAGTACTTCACATTAAAAGTGAATGAAATTGCATGTGTACGTCAGATGCAACTTGAATTGAAATAGTGGCTCACGGTGACCAGAGTTCCTGGGCCAGAGGTGAAAATCGGTTTACGTATTTAAAAGCAAACCTTTCCCGCCCATGCATCCCTTGAGAAGACTTTGCTTGTTTCTGGGTCATAATTGTAATCACAGGTTATGTTGCTTGTGGCTGTTTTTTGAAATTACAGGTCTCTGAATGGTTCCCGTACAGAGACGTTATTTTGCTTGGAATTTTGCAGACAAGGCAATCAGATTTTTAATCTCATGTTTTACCACCAATCTTCACTCATAGACTGATATCCGAACCTTAATGCATCATCAGTCTGACGTCTGCCTAGTTCTGGACTTTGGAAGCCGACTCATTAGTACCTTAATTTTCAAAGGATGTGTTAAATTAATGATTTCATATGCAGTTTTCTTTCTTAAGCTTCATGCAGAACTTGAAGCACTAATACCATGTAAGGCCTACTGTTTAACTGTGTAAACTGAATAAGCTACAAACTTTGCAAAGCTACTCAACTCAGCAGAGTCTTCTCTCTTTGAAACTAGTGGCTAAGTTCTGTATGGATCTGTGGTCTGTCTAGAAAAACCCTGATCATTGGTCTTCACAGCTTTAAAACTTTTAATCATCTGTCTTGAAACACAAATCAGGCTTTTGCTTCATAATTCAGGTTTTGCTGATGTAACCGATTGCCCCCCTGTGTAGATCCTGCATAAGGAGCTTGGTCTGATGCGATGTGAGGCCACTGTGAAGGCTCTCCAAGCTTGTCGGCTGTTCCACAAGATCCCCACCCTGCAGAAGAATGCCCTACTGGTTTATATGAAACTGAAGCAAGATTGCTACAGGATCGGCAGCACCTATGTGGATCTGGAGGACCTCAGAGTAGACAGGCCAGAGGATGAGCACAGAGAGGCAATCTATTTTCTCAAGAATCAGGGTGTAGTGGAGGTAACCATGAGGACACGTGTGGCCCTGAAGAAGCTATACACCTATGAGACAGGCATCGCCAACTGCCTGGAGCAGCTTCTGTCTAGGTCTCCATATCGCGTTGATCTGGATGCTGAAGAAGTCCTTCGAAAGAGTACCGGCACAAATAGTGGCATACAGATGGATCTTGACCTAGACCAGGTTCGAGCTGCCAAGATGATCTGTGCCAACCCCATTTCCATCATCAGTGGGATGGGAGGCTGTGGAAAGACCACAGTTGTCTGCCAGGTTTTGAAGGCAGCCATGGAGCAGGACAGGCGTGCCAAGGAGAAAGTGAAGAATGCCCCTCGGGATTCTGAAACCATCGCAGAAGCACCACAGGAACCCATCAGTGATAAGGTGGAGGTCCTTCTTACCGCACCTACTGGACGGGCAGCTGCCTTGTTGACCAAGAAGACCGAGTTCAAAGCATACACACTACATCAGGTAAGGCGTGTTTCTGCACCTGTTTTAACATCTCCATGCTTCGCGATCCATCTTCCCCTCTTATCGCAGCACAAAGTCATCTGCTGCTGAGATCAGTTTTAGAACCATGGTCAAGACCTCCATGGTTGAAAACTATTTTTGGTTGTGACTTAGATGGACCATTTACATACTTATGTGGACTCACTGAAGGTTGTTCCCAGGTGTTGTGGAGTTTTATGAATGAGAAGAAGGATGACAGCGGGGCCCCAAAGAAGTGGAAGTTTTCCTCCGTGCGAGTGTTTGTGGTGGATGAGGGTAGCCTCATGTGTGTGCAGATCTTCCACTCCGTCCTCACAATGCTGATGAAGTATGGCCAGCTCCAGAAGATCATCATTCTGGGTGAGTTACCAGTCGTGACTCGACATACACCGCTTCACAGCTGTGGGGTTGGGCTGTTATTATGAACTGTTGTGTAGAAGTTATATCTACTCTGCTTTGATTACTTTGGTTCCCATTTTGGTTTAAAACAAGATGAATATCATGGGAACCCAGCCCAAAGGCGTATTCCTCCCTTTTGTAATGCCACAGCAAAAAAAAAACATTTATTCTGGTTTTTTAACAATTTTTTTTGTCTACAAATATTGTCTTTGTAGGAGACTTGAGACAATTACCCAGCATCAGACCAGGGAACGTGCTATCTGACCTGTTCTACAGCCTGCTCCGTATCCGTTGGGCCACAGAGATGAAGACAAATCATCGGGCTGAGTCAGAGCTGATAGTCAAGAATGCCAGACTGTGAGTCTCTCTCTAACACATTCACATGTAGACATCAGACATGTCTTATGCAGCTGTGCTGAAATCAGTGGACACATATGAGCAGAACAACCAAGCTGGTTGCAATGATGCAAAATGTAACCACTGTTCCGAGATTTTGATTGTGTATTTTGCATGTATTGGGTTTTAAAATCTGCTGCAGGATAAACTGCCAGCTTAAAGTCAGTGCTGCACTCCAAGCTACACAATGTTACAAAATAGAAACTGTTTGCTTGGAAAGACTTCATTCTTGGCAGCACAGTGAGGTGGGTGACAGTTCCTGCAAAATGTTGATGAATGACAATGAAGCGTTTATACCTCCAACAAAATCTGAAGCAAGAATTGCCTACCTACTTCTGATTTCAAGGATTTCTCAGTGTACAAAAGCGTAGGTGGAGTTGTATGCTTCCCTGCCATTACCACCAACGTAGATATCAAACTGTAATACAGCCCACTGGATGCTGAGCCGCAGTTAAAGGATGTATATTGGCTTGGGAAAAGGCTTCTCTTCTTAGCTGGATTCCTTTCTCTACCCAGAATTTCTGATATGGGTGAGAAGAGGTATTGTGACCTGGAATGGGATGCCACCATGGACATGAACTCCCGTTTCACGATGCCCCCCCCAGACAGCCATTTCTTTGCTGTCCTCCTTCCACAAAACGACAGTAAGCATCCTTTACAGCAGCAGCACCCAGACAATACTACTCCAAGCTAGTGGAAATGTGAATACTTATACCTAGTTAATTGGCATAACTAATGTGCTTCAGAGTTCACTTGTCAGAATGTAAACTCATAGTTTATCGTCCCCTGTTGTAGTGGGATAGCTTATTATGGGAGATTGTACTTAACAATTATTGGTGTACAGAGACCAAATACCAAAACAGTATATTTAATGGTATGTTTATGAAGTATTTTCCTCGACACTTGTTGCGCTAATGAACCTATAAACTGTCTTAAATTCCTTGAGCAGTATCAGACCATATAGCTTTTGGGCCTATTTAGCTGGGGAGTACAGATACCAGTGGAAGAGAATGGTCCTGTGAAGTAGGGGTTTTAGGGTATGCATGGTTGACAAACTGGGACGAAGTTTTATGTCACGTGATTTTACCTTCTGTCTGTGTGTGATAGAAGGACCCTAACAGCTTTTCTTATCCAATATTTTATGTAGCCTATTTCAAAAACCTAAAAATGGCGGTCACCGCGCTGCTGGAAGCTGGCCCAGGGCTGGACACTGACAAGTCCTCACAGTTCATTGCTTTCCAAAAGTAGGACTCCTTGCCAAGTATTGATCATTATGGAGAGATTTCTGCAATTAATACACATAGCTCAAATGTAATAATTTTACTCGATTTTTGAATTTAATAATTGATTATTCTCCATTGCAGGAAGGAGTGTGCACTTATCAATGAGCTGTGCTGGGAACATAAACATCATACCAGGTAGGCCTGCATGATGTGCAATGTTAATATCGACATTGTATGTTATGTACATGCAATTCTCTCCATGCAAGGTTGTAATTCTCTCAGCTAGGTTGAGGTCATCAATAAGTTTTGCCTTTTTGACTCTGTCATACTGTAAGAAACCATACTTATTAATCTTTGTAATGTCAATGACTGTCCATATTTAAGATTATGTAGTGTATATATACATAAAAAGTCTACATTTGACTACTGCTGCTTTTCCATGAGCTCTGCATGCGCTTTCCAAGCCAATCATAATCATTTTCATCCTTGCTGTCTGATTCGCTCGTAGACGGTGTGACGCCTTTGTCAGAAATTTAACAGGAATGACTGAGGAGGAGAAAAGCGAGCAAAAACATTTGCGTCCTTTATCAAAATATTTTGGATTCCATGGAGATGATATTGAGTAAGTGTTAGTGATTTGTTGGTACTGCTTTGAGTCGGCAACACCATCAACTTATTTATAGACTTTGTTGGTAAATATTAACAAGTTACAGCACCCTCCACAATTATTGGCACCCCATGTAAAGATTTGTAAAAAGGATTAGAAAAACACTGTGTGAAAGGTGCTATATAAAAATAAATTGAACTGAATTGAATATCACACTGAAAAATTGAGAAAAATCCAACCTTTCATTAACAGAAATTTAAGAAAAATCCTTCATCAAGAATTAATTATCTTTAAGAAAAACACATGTGCCATGATTATTGACACTCCTGGAAATTATAGTGAACCCAATGTAACTGAAGCATGTTTCCCCTGTAAATTGTTCATCTTTGAGTTGAGTGGAGTGAATAGGAACCTTCAAGCTGTAATCCATGACTTCCTGGTTAACAGGGATACGGACATGAGGTGACACAGAGCCCAAATTTCCGTAGTCATCCATCAACTTAGGAAAGATAAGAGAACATACAAACCAAATGAGCGAGAAGTGTGTTGACCTTCATAAGTCAGGGAATGGGTATTAAAAAATAGCTGCTCGCCTGAAAATGCCCATTTCTACTATTAGGGCAATTATAAAAAAGTGGACAACAACTGGAACTGTTACAAACCTGCCTGGAAGAGGACCCAAGTTTATTTTTCCCCCACGTACAGTGAGGATGATTGCCCTGGAAACCCTGTTAGGGTACGTGGCATTATGGACTCCATGAAATACCAGGGCATTTTAAATGAAAATTTGGCTACCTCTGCCAGGAAACAAAAACTGGGCCATGATTAGATCTTCCAGCTGGACAGTGATCCTAAGTACATGTCCAAATCAACACTAAAATGGTCAGCTGACCACAGATTCATGCTTCTCCCATTGCCAATCTGTGGGCTGAGCTGAAGAGGAGAGTGCACAAGAGATGGCTTAGGACCCTGGATGATCTGGAGAGACCCTGGATGATCTGGAGAGATTCTGTAAAGAGGAATGGACTCAAATGCACTGCTCTGTATTCTCCAACCTTATGAAATGTTATAGGAGAAGACTCAGTGCTGTTATACTGGCAAAGGGAGGTTGTACAAAGTATTAAAAGCAGGGGTGCCAATAATCGTGGCACATGTTTTTGTTAAAGATAAACAAATTCTTCATCAAGAAATAATTATCTTTCAATACATCCCTATACTTTTATCTTTGATTTCATATTTTGTACTATGTGCGACTGTATGTTGTCTGTATGTTGTATGGTGCTATGCTTCTACTGGAAACTGAATTTCCCGGAGGAACCTTCCCGAGGGATTAATAAAGTCTACCTACCTACCTACATTTTTTTTAGGGAAAGGTTGAATTTTTCTCAATTTTTCAGTGTGACATGAAGCTGCTTCACCAAAAGATGCATTTTTTCTAACCCTTCTTACAAATCTTTACAAGGGGTGCCAATAATTGTGGAGGGCGCTGTATATTTGGCTATTGTTTTTTGTGTAAATTATGACCATAAAAATGGCCAGTGTCACTTCATTCTGCGTCAAATGTTACTCACAGAAAATATGGATGAGCTCCATATCTTCCAGTACTATTAACTATATTTAGATTAGGTTTCTTAGCTGGCTGGAAGCTATCTTATTCCAGATTGTCCATTGGGGACAATTGGTTTCTTTTGTATTGCAGAAGCCTCCATGACCACAAGAAGAAACCAGAGTTTAGGCGAGGTGACAAAGTGTGCTGTACAAAGAACGGCTTCGTTACAGACCTAGAGTTGGAGAAAGAGTGGGACCAGCTCAGCTGCAGAGGATCCGATACAGGGGACGACACTGAGGGTTACAATGAAAAGAAGAATGTCAAGAAGCGACTCTGCAATGGACAGATCTTCTTCATCAAATACGTGGGGCTGCTTGTTACTTCTTGTAGTAAACCATGTGGTGAAGGAGGATTCAGTTAACTACAGCAGCCTATGGTATTTGAGTTAAGGTGAGCTCTTCCCCAATGTTCTCCCACTCCTACTGCAGGATGTGACGGTCGTGGAGGCTGCAGCACGGGGCAAGAGACGGAACCTAACTCTGGACGACAACGATGGCTGTATCTTTACTGTGCTTTTTAAGGAGCTGCAGAAAGAGTGTAAGATCCAGCACGCCTGGGCCAGAACCATCCATACCTTCCAGGTCCGTATCCTACACTAGACTGAAACCATCTGCACTTTCTATAAACTTACATAAACACTAAGCTGGACCATCAGCCAGAATGGTGCTAAGCTACTAACATGTTATATTTACTTGATTAGAAGGATTAAGGAAGGCAAACTGTTTATTTTTTTTTGTAATAACACATCTGATTTGGCATGATAATGTCCCACCCACTTAGGTAGCTAATGGTTTTGCGTGATTTTTTATTAATGATAATTTTAAGTAGACCTAGTGCTTACAGGATCAAAATTAATCCAGTCTGCCTGATGGAGAAAGTTGATTTAGTAGAGAAATGCCAATAAATATGACCATTAAAAATTAATTCCTGAATAACATTAAACAGACGCACACACTCCACAAAGTAACCTCTGGAGAAAATAAACCATCAATGAAATGTAAGTTTTATATACAAAACCAACAGTAAGGTGGCTTACACTTTCCATTAATACCTCAAAATTAATTTGTTTAGAAAGAAAAGTACATAAGGCAATTTATGTACCAAGCAAATAGCTGGAGTGCTTTGGTGGATTACCTGATGTTAGGGACTTAAACTGAAGGTGTTATACAGCCAGGTATTTAGAGCAAGGGCTTAGAATGAGAGCAAGGCTGGTCTTCTGCTTTGTGGTGGTGACGATTCTGAATGCACTGCCCTGAGACACAATGAGCACATTGGAGATCCGGTGATTTGCATGTCAACAGCTTAAATAAAGACTTCTCGTACTGATTACAGCAGGGGTCCCCAGCTAATACCATTAAATTCCCCCAACGCATGTTCTCATCTCCTAGGGGTCAGAAGCTGAGACCGTCGTGTACATCCTGGGATCAGGGTGGTATCAGGACTGGAAACATGTGTACACGGCAGTGACGCGAGGACGAAAGCGCGTCTATGTGCTGATGTGTGAGGACGGCCTGAAAAAAGCCATTGAAAGAAGGGTCACTAAGCGTAAAACTCAGCTGGAAGGTCTGGTGAAGCAAGTGATTGCCAAAATGATGCCCACTGAGCCAGAACCGGCTGCAGCAACTGGCAGCAATCATCCGGGTGACAACTATGATGGCCACAAGACCACAGCCAAACGACCCAAGGTTAGAGGCAATGGTGATGATACCAGCTGGCCTGTCAGTACTGGCGCTCCCTCACCATTAACCGAAATGTAACCCCTTTCTTTAGGGGAAGATGGTGGTGCAGAAGGTAGTGCTTTCGTCCGGCAACCGGAGGGTTGCCGGTTCGAGCTCTGGTTCCTCCTGACCCCATCAAAGTGCCCTTGAGCAAGACACTGAACCCCAAATTGCTCCCGGTGTGCAGGTTGGTGCCTTGCATGGCAGCCTCTGCCACTGGTGTGTGAATGGATGGGTGAATGTGAGGCATAAATTGTAAAGCGCTTTGAGTACTCATAGGAGTAGAAAAGCACTATATAAATGCAGTCCATTTACCATTTCTGGTTTGCTTATGCAAATGCTGTAAATACCCCCTTCCCCCACACAGATGGAGGCCCAAGAGTAGAGTCTCCCTCTCCCATGGTGCCTGTTCCACAATCTACCCCTGGAGGATGTCTCCACTGTCACCACCCAATGCTTCACTGCAGCCTCTACAGAATCGCTCCTCCCACAAAACACTGCACGCTTGCTGGGCCTGATCAACAGCGATCAGCCGTCCAGCCCTGGCACAGATCAGCTTTTATGCATTATTTTGAATTCTCATTAACCATTAACTCATTAACCAAGTAGGCAATAATCAAACCACCCCAGTGCTGTGTTTCGATCTGAATCAAAGAGCTACACTGGGCAAATAGATGCACTTTTTAATCACAGTAAACATTTTAAAACGCTAACAATCCCACAGTGTGAGCCAAGGTATCCAGCTCATGCAGCAGCTTTCAGTCGGCTATAGAGGAAACTCCATCACTTCCGTCTCAGCAGCAGCCACCCTGCTATCGTTTATTGTCTTTCTCCATACAAAGGTTTACAACTGTGGAATTCTCAAAGTCATACATAGACGATAAATATCATGCTACCAAAGTATTAAATTTGTACAAAAATACTTTACAGTTTATAATACTCGTTCAATAAAAATAAAAATACAGTATTTCAGGGACTTTAATGTGAACGTTTACTTGCAGTGTGTGTGTATGTGTGGTGCGAGATTTCATTGGCAGTGCTAATCTCTAGGTGAATATATGGAGTTAAAAACATCTGAGAATTAACTCAAAGGCCTAGATGTCTGTGGGAAAAGCAGGTAAGTGAGATTAATCTGAAAATCATGAGTTGTGAGGATCTGGAAATAGGTGTGTTTCCACCAGACAAACAGGATGCCGAGCATGGCTGATAGGATACAAAATGAAAATTGTAAATGGATGATATAAAGGCCTGATTTTAGAAAGTAATCATGCCTAAACTATGTCACATCCCCTGTGTACTATTGACTAACAGAGGAGGCCTTAAAATCCTAGTGAACAGAGGCCACACTAGACGTTTATATGTGACACATGGCAAACAGTGAAGATCGAAGGGTCCTGTTAATTGGCAGGTACGCTCAGGTGAACAAGACTGCAACGTGTATCGCGTAACTGCTGCGTGTGTGAAATTGAGTAGACAGAATGTGAGCACTGACCACAAGGGTAACATCACAGCCACTAATTTACAGACACAGTGGATTTCTGTTATAAGCAGCCTTTAAAGGTTTTTGTATATAGTCACTGCCACACTAAGTGAAAGAAATAATGAAGCTATTCTGGACCGACGCAGTGGTGAGTCACCACATTGGGGGCTCTGGAGAAACACAAGTGCTGTTATACATCTAGTGATAACCTTTTGGGGGGGGGGGGGCTCTTCAAGAAAACAGGTAAACATACAAAACATTCCTCTTTTGCCAGTTTCACACAAATAAATTCATATTCACTTAGGTATAAAAAGCACATTTTCACTTGTTTTTTTTAAATCATGCTCTTTTTTTAACTTGAAGAGTGGATTCATTTAAATGGTATTTTTTTCCTTGCTTTTTTATTTCATGTCTGGAAAGTTAATTGGGGTCACCACAAATTACAAACAGTTTTCAGACAACTAACATGTATACAGATTAAAAGGGTTTCTCTAGCCTCCAGGGGAGCGACGCAGCCATCTTTGTACAAGGGGGGGGACACCAGTGTGATTTTGGGTGCCCATTGGCCAGAACATGCCATCCCTGGTCACTGCTGATGCCTTTTAGCATTTTATATGCGCTTCCAGCTCTTCGCAGGCATTCAGCCACCTGGACAGCAGTGAAGATTGGATAGGTTTGCATATGATACCCAGGCCTTTCTGAACACTGGCATTTTTTTTGGTGTGAACAGCAAGCAGCAGTTCGCTGTCTCCAGCTGTCCTTAGGTAAAGGATAATCTACTCAACTAACAGGAAGGTGAAACGAGCCGTATGAGGAGAGTTACACGTCTACCGTGAGTCATGTGGATGATCACCGGAAGTGCAGGATCTGCCCCCGAAATGCCCTTATTTCACGCATGCAAAGCTAAGGTCTGGAAGTTGTGGTTTTGGGGAAAGGGGGGTCAGGCAAACTCATATCTAACCATCTCACTTGGTAGTCATACAGCAACTCACACAAGCTCTCCAGATTGCTCTGTCGCATAAATGTTCTTTCTGTATTAATATGCATCTATTCATAAAAATAGATCTTTGTTCAAATTTAGGATAAGGTGCTTTATTACCATTGCCTAATATTTTACTATATCAGAATTTTGTGAAGACAGCCACATCCACGAAGGCCCTAAGGCTTTGCCAGACAGACGCAGACAGCAGTGTCTGGAGAGCTCACATGATTAGATTTATATGGTACCTGGAAATCCTGCATAGATTTACCAAGGTATTGTTCCATCCCTGATCAGTTCACCTATTCAAACGGGAAATCGTGTTAAGTGGCCTCATGCATTCTGCTGATACCCAGAAATGAAATTGCTCTCGATTTCCCAAATCACTGGGCCAGTCTGGCTCTTTTTGAAGAACACTAACCAATGCAGATGTTCCAGTTTTCCCCATATAGTCCTTCTTGGAGAAAGATTCAGACACTGAAACCACTTGAGGAAATGTGAGTATTTACAGTTTTTTTTTTGGGGGGGGGGGGGGGGGTTGGTTACAATATAAAAATAAGTATTGGCGACAGACTACTACTATGTGCTGCTTGGGGCAGTCTGTGTTTTTTGCTCATTTGAGCCAGATAAGAATGGACGCCTTGCTGGGGAGCAGGATTTTCAATGGCCTTGGCATCATCCATACTTGTCCAGTCCCCGGAAGTTGCCCCTAATAGTCTTACATGATTTTTGAAGCATCACTCTCCAGTTGTGTCTAGAAATGAAGGATGGCACAGTTTTGCTTCCCCCCCACCCCGTTTTTTCACCCCAACTAGTAAGTAGTCAGCCAAGGCTACCATCTACTTCAGGCAACTATTAGTGAAGCGGTGGCTTCAGCAGACTTTTCACTGTGACACGGTCTCATATCTGGAGGGGAGGGGTTCAGTGTGCTTTGATGGAACGGCCCTACTTCCCAGAGGAACATTGGTCGTGTGGGTTTTAGCACCACGGAGAACAATCCAAACGGTTTGTCGGCTCCATCCTCCACTGCTATAAGGTCTTGGTCGGGTCTCTGGCCTCCACTCTCGCAAGCCTGGGGCTCTGCTGCTGGGGGCCGTTTCCCGGCTCACTCCAGGCCACCGGTGCCTCTGCAGGCACCTGGGCTGGGTTTCCAGAGGACTGGGAAGCCAGTGGATTCCTGCTGATCACCAGGTCCAGCTTGTTCCCCGACTCGGCAATCAGAGGAACCACCAGACAGCAGTCAAAATCTCTGGTGCGGACATGGTTAATCTGGAAGGGGGGGGAGTAAGCCATTATGACAGTATCCGACATGCATTTTGTACATTTTCCCAGTGCAGAGTCCCTATTCCTTCACTGCTCCAATAAGATAGGAGTGAGTTCTCCCTGTGTGGAAACACTGTCCGTCATTTTTATCTGCTGCTAGCTTAGCAGATACGTTACCCTATGGGAAGCACTCTGAGGTCCTCGGTTCCGGTACCTGAAGTAGCCTGTCATAGGGCTTCAGCCCGCCCAGCTCTCCCGGTCCACTAGGCCGTACAGTGTTCACATAGACGCCCTTCTCCAGGAGCGCGTCCGACACACTGAAACCGAAATCTTCTGTGTCTGACTCTTTGTAGAGCGTCACCTTTGGAGACCAGAGAAACAAGGTTTGTGTCTGACTTAAGTGACAGCTTGTGTCCCCTTCATAAATTCACGATTTTCTATTCGTATTCAAGTTGTAGTTAAAGATCCTAGGAGGGGCACAGAAATTCTGCAGAAATAAACAGAAAAATGACATGGTCCTGTTCAGTCACTAGGCCACAGAAGCGCATGCCTGGTCTCTCATGTTCCCTGAATAGTATTGCACTTCATCTCTCAACTGAGTCCATTAGACTCTCGCTATGTTTGAAATGTACTATATAAATTCTGCCCCAATACTGCTTACACTTGTACCTGGGCAGTCACTGGAAGCTCAGCCTAGCTGCACTTATGCCTAGTTGACTCATTGACAGCCGTATGTTTGTATTGTGCTAATCATCTCATTTGTATGTCGCTTTGCCAAATAAATAAATGTAATGCTTTGCGTGCTGAACAGGGCAGGCGGATAGCAGAGCCCCGCACACCTTGTGCAGCTCCACCGGCGTGGGCGACATGATGTCCTCGATCTCCTGCTTCATCCTGCGCGTGGCGAAGGCCTTGCGGGCAGAATCGCTGGGCAGCGTGTTGCTGCGGCAGGCCTGCGTATACTGAGGTCGGCTGGTGCTGCGCTCCTGGAAGCTGGCCTGCCGGCCCAGCTGGCTGCGTAAGGACGCCGGGTCGTGGTTCAGGCTCAGGGTGCTGCCCGACATGATGGTGGCCTGGATGGGACACGGAGAGCGGGAAGCCTGGGTGGGGGCGGGTGGCACCGCTCACGTGCACCACTGACTCGCACACACTCATTGGGCACTGGAGCCACTACTAAGAGACGTCCACAAAGGTGCAGAGGAATCGATTGTTAATCGGGAAGCAATCAGTTACACCCGGAGGAACCCGTGGCTGACAGCACATGTTGATCGCTGCGCCGACGAGTCACCTCTCAGCCCCATTTTACCTAGTTTCCATGGAAACACCTTGAAAAGGACAACGTTTCATCGTTTTGTTCTCAGAGTGTAGCTTAATTGCACCTCAAATCAGCCCCCCAATCACACTCAGGTTACAGAGCTGTTAAATAGACACGGGACAGAGAGGCAAAGGCCTCCGGATGGGCCCCCCAAACAGGCTCAGACGAAGATGCAGGGAGTCGTGACGCAGCATCTGCCAGGGTGAGAATGACTCGTGTGCAGGAAGAGTAACGAGATTAGTCAACATTATTTAACCCCCACAGCTCAGCGCAATAAATTTAAATCTAAATATACCAGCTGATATAAATGCAAGTGCACAAGCAAAAGTAATTTTTTTGCTTTTAAATCATTAAATGTGCACTACACTTATAGCACCATTTAGAGACATGAATCAGTCACACCGACAGCAACTTCCTCCCACCATCACCAATGTAAAAACTGTATTAATAAACATGGAAAAAAAAAGAGTTTCTGTTCAGCATCTCAGCGTCTGAAAATCCACCCCTTCCTGCATTTACAGACTCACATCTACAGAACAATCAAAACATCCCAAGGCCTGGCAGCAGCTATCCCATCATGCCCTGCTTATATCCGCCATGCCCAAATCGATTTCTCTCTTCCCTTCATACAGTATTGAGTGAGCAGCCCCTCACTCAAACTGAATGCCACAATGTCCTTGCGTTCGTGACGGGTGAAATGGCCGGTTCCACCAAGCTGATGCACACCGCTCTTGCAGCAAAATAAAAAAAGGTGAACGTACATCACCGCGCATGCAGTTAGCTATTTAGGTACACGCCAGGTGGTTCTTCGTATGAGGGGTGGCAGTCGATCAAGGCAAACATTTTGTCAGTTTCTTTTACGACCAACACAAAATGCTGTTTTGTACCAAACATTTACAAAAAAGCAAAAATGTACCAAAGTTAAAATGCGAGCCGGAGGGTACATTCAAGAGCTTGTAAACCTTCTACAGCTAAACAGAGCCCAATGGAGCCCGGATTAGTACATTTATCTTTTTTCTTGGCTCAAAAGCGTGTTTACATAGGACTAAGTAAAAGCTGTCAAATTAAAGGCAATGGGTGAATTGCTTTCCATTGATCATCAACAGTGCCAATTTCCTCGCTAAAGACTTTAAGACGGCTCTTTCACACTTATACGTGATCCGTTTTATGTACGGCTGGTAGGCATGGAGGGACAGGATGCGAGGAGGCCTCATGGCGAGTAAGGTAGAGTATGAATGGACCCCCGGGTCAGCGGGTCGACAGCGAGCTGAGAAGCAGAGGGACAGGACCAGGCGCGGGGACAGGACCAGGCGCGGGGACAGGACCAGGCGCAGGGACAGGACCAGGCGCAGGGACAGGACCAGGCGCGGGCACGGCAAGCAAGAATGGAGGGAGGCACGACAAGGGAGGGGCTACCAGCATGGCCAAGTTTTTCTTATTCAGAGGCCTGTCTGGCTTGTCCTGGAAAAAAAGAGGAGCGTCACACGTTACGCAAAGGAAATGACATCACTCCATCGAGGAGAGCAAATCAGGAAGAGGGGACAGCGCAGAAATAAGAGTTGAGGGGGCGCTGTCGTTACCACTATTCTTTAGACCAGTGATTCCCAATCCGGTCCACAGGGACTCACAGCTGGTCCATGTTTTTACTCCCTTCGAGCTTCCGGGCAAAAATGTGGACAGTCTGTGGGTCTCAGAGGACTGAATTGAGAAACACTGCTTTAGAGTATCAGCTGTGGGAAATGGGGGGGGACTTTACCTCCAGCTCCCGCAGGATCCCAGACTGGCCACACGTCTCCAAGTCCTCCAGGGCCTGGGACCAAAAGTTCTCTTCCTGATCAGGCTCCATGCCGTCATGGCCCACAGTGAACCTGGGAGTGGGGGAGGGGAGGAGTATGTCAGGCATGTTGGGTCCGAGAAGGTATTCCTGGCAGGACTAGAGAAGGGCGAATAATCACCTGCTGTCCGTGATGAAGCCTGTGGGGAGCGTGGCAGCCCTGCAGGTATCAACGAGAAGCACATCAATTTGTCAGAAGGACATCATGAGATACATACCTTCATAACCCTGAAAGGTATGACGGAGCCCCTTTGTAAGACCTACAGTGAGTTTGGGAGTCATTTCTGAAGCTTTACTGGCCTCATCCATCTGACACCATCAGTGACACACATTACCCAAGTGCCAATCTAGTGTTTATTACTTTTCTGTATATACCTTTGCTAATTGTTGTATGTTTTTCGTAATGTCTTCTAAAAGCAACACCAAGGCAAATTCCTTGAATGGAAACATACTTGGCTAATAAAAGGATTCTGATTCTGATACATCATTCAGATTATGCTGTTTGCAGATTTTAATAGCGATTCACATGTATAAACTGCAAGGGAATACAAAGGAGAAAGTGTACCCCCCCTGCAGTATAGCCAGGCTCAACTTTAGAAGGGTGGGGGCTTGGCTGTGTGTGTACATCTGCTCTGGGAGTTCAGACACGATTTTCACATTTAACCTGTGAATGTACACAGTAGAGGATTTTCCGGCATCACGCTTACAAACAGTATTAAACGGGAAGCAGGGTCCTCTCTGCTAGCAGTCCCCAGCTGTGGTGTCGAGGGTATCCTGCCCCAAATACCCTGACTACTGTATTAATGTGAATATCAGATAACAGCTGTAAGGAAATGTAAGCTGCCCCTGGGGGGGGGCAGCATTAACAGATGTACCCGCTGGCTGTGGGCCGGTCCCACTCGTCGTCACTCAGCCCCAGGTCCTGAAAGATGTTGTTCCTCTGGCGTGAGCTGAGGGGGGACAGGCTGCCCCGCGCCTTGGCGTTCCTCCGCTCGTGGCCATGGAAGCTGTATCCGGCGGCCTGGTATACGGGGCCTGTCCCACAGCAGAG
The DNA here is from genome assembly GCA_026781065.1 of Mormyrops boulengeri. Lineage (NCBI taxonomy): Eukaryota > Metazoa > Chordata > Actinopteri > Osteoglossiformes > Mormyridae > Mormyrops > Mormyrops boulengeri. Next base: position 14,834,417 of record JAODLD010000001.1, on the reverse strand, counting down.
AGGGAGGGGTCAGAGCGGCGGAGCGGCTGGGTGCTTCACCGAGGACACGGCAGCAGGACTTAACGTGATCCACATAAGGGGGCCGGGATGAGCGTCCTGAGGTGCTATTAGGATGGGGAGCATAAGACAAGGCAGTGTGCTGCTACCACCAGCAGCTGCTCTGGAGAGACCTTTAGCTCGCTTCTGCGTCTTAAACCCGACAAAAGGGTCACACCGGCAATGTAGACTGAAGAAGTCCGTTTTAAACAACGGAATACGGAATGAGCACTGAAAGTGCATAGAAAAGCGGGAGTCTGTGACAAGGACCTAGGTATTTTGTGGGTCGTGCCTGTGGGAACAAAACGGTCCGGGCAAGAATACGTTCCCACCTGAGTCTGCGCGTTAGATATTCAGAGCTGCCTTCACATGGGCAGGGTTAGGCTTAGGGGACACTAACCAGGCACACAAGTCTCTGAAGGGCTTTACCTTTTCATTTGCCAGAACCACAGATTTAGTGATGAACATATTTTGTCACTGTCCAGTGTATGTCTGTGCATATATATATATACACACACACACACACACACACACACACACACACACGATAGGTTATATTTTCATATATAAAATATAAGCTATAATCTGAAAGCTGGAACTGATGCTGCATGTTCTGGCCAGTGTGCAGCTCAGCTCTGCTGTCTGGGCTGGAGGGGGGCACAGCCCCGAGCCGGTGCTCCAGAGAGCCCTAATGGCCCCCCAGCGAGTAGAAAAGTGGCTGCCAGGCGCGATTCATCAGCCCCTGACAGTGGGAAACGACTGAGGGCGACATGATTGACTGGGAGCGATCCAGCCCAACACAGCATGCCAGCCAGGGACTGCGAATCCTCCAACACACCGCAGGCCTCTCGCCGCCGGGGTTCCGGATGGAAGCAGACGCGTTAAAGCTACAGGCGCTGGCGAGTGATTCAGCGGGTCGACTGGGCCTGAATGCCGGCAGAATGTGCATTATGCATGCAGATCGCAGACAGCAGGTGATTTCCTGAAGTTCTTCTCGCGTTAAGTCCTGCAGACGCACGAGTCCCCGCTTCACTGCAGGAGATATTAGCCAAGACGCAGCTTTAATGAGAGATGCAGTGTTTGATTGGTTTTCCCTCAGATTAATATCACGTTCAGCAGCTCTGCCTCTGACGGCTGATTTCAGCCGCTTCCATCTTCATGTTTTAATTAACAGGGTATCAGTCAGGCCATGCGAAAACAAATTCTTATCTAGCCTACATATTCTGCACCCTTTATAAAGGAACGGGAGGCTCGTTTTTGTTCTCATCAATAAAAGGCTACAATGTTTTCATATGAGCCTCGTTTCTGACATCACTGTGTAATTATTACGGTGATTAATCGCAAAGCTTGTTGTCATTTCTTTCCTCACGACAGCTTGTCAGAATGTGTTTAGACAACTAATGTCCCTGCTGCAAGTGTCACTGTATGCAACTGTACAGAGAATAATACCAATGATGTTAAATCTGTCAAAATGAATCACAGAGTATTTATAGACATTTCGCACAAAACACTAAACAAGCCTCGATGTTGGTGGTTTGGATTGACTTTCACTTACTAAAAACCCCTCCGGGGGTCTATATCAGTGTTTTTCAGCCCAGTCCTCGGGGGACCGGCCGCACTTTTGCTCCTTCCCAGCTCCCAACACACCTGCACCAGATGTTCTTGTTTATTCTTGACTGATTTATTCAGGCATGCTGGGAGTGGGGAGGGAGCAAAAATGTGGACCGTCTGAGGGTCCCCAGGACTGTACAGGTAGAGACAAATCCGAACATAATCCAGACCTGAGCATAGTGAATTTGGGGCGTCTCAACTTGTCAATTTATGGGGCTTTTCCACTGGCATACAGGAACCGAGCTGTACCACGAAGAGAGACACGTTACAGCGCGGTTCCAGCTCGCTTCGGTTTTCCACTGGCATACAGGAACGGAGCTGTACCACAAAGAGAGACACGTTACAGCACGGTTTCAGCTCGCTTCGGTTTTCCGCTGGCATACAGGAACGGAGCTGTACCACAAAGAGAGACACGTTACAGCGCGGTTCCAGCTCGCTTTGGTTTTCCGCTGACATACAGGAACGGAGCTGTACCACAAAGAGAGACACGTTACAGCGCGGTTCCAGCTCGCTTCGGTTTTCCGCTGGCATACAGGAACGGAGCTGTACCACAAAGAGAGACACGTTACAGCGCGGTTCCAGCTCGCTTCAGTTTTCAGTAAAGGCGCTGACAGGTTCAGAGGGCAACAGTGACATAAAACTGAAGAGACGCTTATTTACTGTTCACACAGTATACAGTGATCACACAGTGTACAGTGATCACACAGTGTACATCATGATTGAATATGTGCAATTATTATAATTATTTTTTTTTTTTCTGTGTGGTAATTTCCACTAGCAAGTCTGAGAGAATCACCGGCTTATGATATCATCAAACACTAGTAGCATTACATTAGCATTCGCTTGTGTACATTTGCATCATAGATCCATTCCATTCAGCTTTTTAAGTAGACGATTGTTAATTGTCAACTTCTGAGTTATCGGGAATGCATCAATACATCACGATATGTGATACTACTAATCATGAATAATCCATGCTCAGAACACCAACATCTACGTGTATTTTTACCAATGAAATGGTGGTGACGCAACCAGCTCAGTTTAGTCATGCTTTCGGGCCTGCTAGTAAGGAGGGCCATGTCAGTGCAGGTACAGTTCGGGTACAGCTTGGATAATTTACAATGGAAAACCGGCAGTTTGCAGTATGACTCGGGTACGGCTCAGTTCTTGATGGTAGTGGAAAAGCGCCAATAGTGAATATAATATAGTGCTGTGGCGAGTGACCGTTACCGTGCCAAATATGCATGTGCTATAGTGTGAGCGAAGCCTCACCCTGGCTGCCAAGCGCTGTGTCGATGGCCGAGCCGTCCCAGGACTCCACGGCACTGTCCACGCTGGGGATGGTGGTGGAGTAGATGTCCGACAGCTTGCCAGGCTTCTGCAGCACCTGCGTCTCGTCCTCCATGTCGCTGAGCTCACTCAGGTGGCCCGACACTGGCGACTTTTTTGGGCTTGTCACTGCCGCGGGGGAGGGGGGCGGAGGACAGTGGTTTGAGAAAGGCTCACCTGTTTGGTCTGTTAGTCTGTACCCGACTTGCTGACTTCAGGGCTGGTCATATTCAAACTTTGGATAGAAATATGGAGCATTGCAAATTTAAACAGACTAGAAAGAAAATCATCAACTTCAACGTATAACCATAAATATAATCAGAAGGTCCTCTGGCTACAACAAGCCAGCCCATGTATTACTGAAGAACCCTTCCTAATTCAGTCACATGCTAACGATTAAGGCTAAGGGTCTAGCTGTGTGATACAGATCAGGGAACAGCACCCCCCAATGTCTCACCCTCGCCCTGCTTCTTGATCTTGAGTGTGACTGACTCCCCTGCCATCTGTAGCAGGTGGATGGCCTCACTCAGCGGCTTCCCCTTCAGGCTGTTGCTATTGATGGCCAGAATACGGTCGCCAATGTGGATGGCACCAGTCCTAGAGAGGTAAGTGAGGCAGGGAAATGAGAGGCAGGGAGTGGGCAGAGGCAGGCGAGGTGGGGTAATGAGGGGCAGGGAGTGGGCAGAGGCAGGCGAGGTGGGGTAATGAGGGGCAGGGAGTGGGTGGAGGCAGGGTAATGAGGGGCAGGGAGTGGGTGGAGGCGAGCGAGGTGGGGTAATGAGGGGCAGGGAGTTGGCGGAGGCGAGTGAGGTGGG
>JAODLD010000001.1:14819935-14830526 GCA_026781065.1 Mormyrops boulengeri | reverse complement strand
TGAGGTGGGGTAATGAGGGGCAGGGAGTGGGCGGAGGAATGAGGGACAGGGAGTGGGTGGAGGTGGGCGAGGTGGGGTAATGAGGGGCAGGGAGTCAGTGGAGGCAGGGTAATGAGGGGCAGGAATTGGGTGGAGGAAGGGTAATGAGGGGCAGGGAGTGGGTGGAGGCGAGTGAGGTGGGGTAATGAGGGGCAGGGAGTGGGCGGAGGCGGGGTAATGAGGGGCAGGGAGTTGGGGGAGGCGAGCGAGGTGGAGTAATGAGGGGCAGGGAGTGGTCAGAGGAATGAGGGACAGGGAGTGGGTGGAGGCGGGAGTGGGCGGAGGCAGGGTAACGAGGGGCAGGGAGTGGGCGGAGGTGGGGTAATGAGGGGCAGGGAGTGGGCAGAGACAGGCGAGGCGGGGTAATGAGGGGCAGGGAGTAGGCAGAGGCGGGCGAGGCCAGGGAGAGGCTGGGTAATGAGGGGGCAAGGGCCAAGGAGGGGTGGGCAAGGCCAGGTAAGGAGGGGGTGGGACCAATGTTGCATTATATAGAGGGGCGGGGTGAGTCTAGGCAAGTACGGGAGCAGGGTGGATGAGGCCGGATAAGGAGGGGGTGGGGAGTAGTGAGCGAGGCTTGTCCTGGGCTCCAACATGGATGGGGTGTCCAGTCAAACAGCCTACTGTTTCCTGACCACCACCCATCTACGGTGTCACTGGACAAATTGATCTGATGAAATACTATTATGTACACAATATTTTTTCTAGATAAATAAAAAGAATCACATTAGTATAAGCCCCACAATGTGTATAAATGGCACAATAGTGGAAAGGAGCCTGATGGAGCTAGACCAAAGCCCAGCAGGACCCACAGAGGGTAGCATGAGCTGGAACACAGCGACGCAGCCGGAGGAAAGCCTACCTCTCTGCCAGGCCACCTTTGGTCAGGCTGGAGATGATGATGGGGTCGAAGGGCTCCTCGGTGCCTGAGATGGTGATGCCCAGCGGGCCTCCGTACCGTTTCAGCTCCACTGTGTAGATGATGGCACCCGAGCTTTCCTGCTCGTCTGCAGCCGGGCCGAAGCGGACACGGGTCATAAACAGTGCTGCTGTGGCAGCCAGGGCCAGTGTATCACCACGGTCCACGTCGGGCACACCAATTCAGACGCTCTCACGGGCCATTTGGTCACGACTACCAGGGGGAGTTTGATGTGGAGATATTTAACCCATTCATTGATATGGAACAGAGGTGTTGCTATGGAAACAGTCACTGTATCACACACCCTGCAGGACCATAGATTCTGTCTTTTCAGTTTGGGTCATGAATGTAGGTTGGCTGCAGTGCTCTCTACAAACCCGGTCAGAAGATGAGAGAACAGAGAGACCTGCACACATGCATGAATTAACAGTATTATAAATCTCTTATTGTTGTACCCCTTGTCAGGGGAATGCCTGCCAGCCGGTATTGGATTAGGTCCAGAGATTTCCGTCGCTGAACTGAACAAAGTGAGCGATTAAAGAGGCTGTAACTCATTTCCTGAGAAGCGAACAGCTGCCTGTGACATCGAGGAACCAACCAGCAAAGACAGGAAGAGGGGACCGTGGAAATGGACCCCATACCCATCTCTGACAAGCCAGTAGAGAGGACTGTGGAAATGGACCCCATACCCATCTCTGACAAGCCAGTACAGTGTTACAGCCAAGAAAGCCGAGCTCCCATAATGCACCAAGAGAGTAGCTGCTCAGCTGGAAAAAAAAAGACAGACAGCAAACTTCTTTTGGGACCACATGCAGCTGAAATCAAATTCACTGTGTGAATGAGCCCAGCTGTGGGCAATTTGCATCAATAGAATAAATCAAAAGGATTATCTGTGCAGGTCTGAGCAGCTTGACTGTACTGACCATCTGCACTCTGGTCATACACATAAAATAAAATAACAACAACAATAATAATTCTCAAACACTATTTAGTTGCTTTTTAGTTACTATGCCACAGCTCTGAACCATAAAGCCAGGCATCATCTACCTGTTGAATGTTGGTTTCTCTGGGTGTCTGGCCAGCGCGGCCCCTGGAGATGCCAAGCATGACCACTGGCGACCATCCTGCTCTGACACCCCTTGCCACCCCCTGTGGGGATACGCACGGGCTTTGGGCTGCCAGTGTCTCCTACCTTCAATGGTTAAACTGCTCATAATATATGGCAGCATATTTGAAGTCTGCATCAATTCCTCAGTCTATTAAGAAAACAACATGCTTCAGTGCTGCATTTTTGGTGGCTGAAATGCAGATAATTGGCCAATTAAATGCTAATTACATTGCTGGGCTTTGAATGAAGATGAGTGCAAACACGAACACGCACACACAGACACACAGTCCAGCAGGGAGTTCTGTAGTGAGTGTGTGTTTGCTCTTTCCTGTGTATCTGTGTGTGTTTGTACCCCCCCTCCCCGGAATGTGTGTGTGTACCCCCCAGTGTGAATGTGCATGCTCTGTACCTGAGTTGTCTTCGTCCTTGCGGATCTTGAGCTTCACCAGTTCCTCGCACTGCTGCAGGATCTGCACGGCGTCCTCCATGGAGCAGTTGTCCAGTCGGATGTTGTCAATTGCCAGCAGCTTGTCGCCCAGCTCTAGGGTGCCCGTCCTGGCCGGGTGGGCCGGCAGGGTGTGATGAATGGGAATTCTGGGTAACACCGTCACTGCCCGCCTTATCACAGTATTTTTACTTTTTGTTTGTATACCAGTAAACAATTTGTGTTATATCCCAGTTGTCACCATGGTAATAATACTCAGTGTTTGCACGAATTTATATGCAGTACATATTTTAATGCCTAACAGGCATAATGCTGATTTCTTGGGAGATCGGATTATCTGGGTGAGCTCTACCTGCCCAATAACCAGATATGGGCCGTAAGAACCGGAGCAGAACAGAACCGTGCCGATGAGCGGCCTGCAGTAATGTGGAGGCCCAAACACACACACTGTCACACTCCCAGCACGTCCCAGGCAGATAGGTTACCTGTGAGCAACACTGCCCTTCTTAATGTCCGAGATGATGAGAGCATCCCCAGGCTTCCGGCTGGATGGAGCTGAAAGACAGTCAGACACAGAGGTAGGAGATGTTACTTGGATAAGAGCCCTGGAGCCTCACTGAAGCAGCCGCACCACACTCCCATCCTACAGGTCACATGATCACGGCTGTGTGTCTGGCAGACACCAGGCTGACGACAACCTGAACCAGCCCCCCCCCCCCCCCGTTCCTAGGCCCGTCGGGGGAAATCGGCAGCTGCCATGTGTGCACCCAGAAGAATCCAGGTCGGGGCCCGGTCCCCCGTGACTGACGTGCATGTTTAAGCGCCGGCTTGACGACCATATGGCCTCAATAAATACCCGTCAGACGGCCGACAACCGGCACGATCCTGGCAGAGCAGCGTGAAAACAAGCAAAGCGGACCGACTGGCACGTTCCCCAAGCCGGAAACAGTTTCCATGGCAGCTCGTCAGCAGCAGCTGACACTTATGCACGCTGAGAAAACACAACCAAGGCGTTACAGAGCCACGATGCCAACCTGGATGCGAGCCGCCGAGCGCGACGGCCGTTTCCTGTTCCTCTAAGAACGGAGCTGCAACAGGAGATCAGACTCAGACCCTGTACTGGAATACCAGGAGGCCAGACCGGTAAGCGGGCATCATGGGGAGCCAGTTGGTTGTCCAGCGTGACTGTGGCGTGGCGTCATGAGCTCTGCATCTGACTGTCCCTGCATTAATGGGTCAAAGCTGCAGCTGCACATCAATGGGGAGGCTGGTCAGTAATGACCCAATGAGCAAGCAGCCTTGACACAATAGGTAATGAGGCTCGACTACTGTGTGAAATGACTTCCTATGGAGTGAAAGCAGCGCACAGTCTACAGCGAGGAGGGGTGAGGCACCCAAGCCTGCAGCCTAATTCACCACAGCAACAGGACCCTTAGTTAACTATTGTAACTATTATATTGGACTGGCATTAGCGTCTTGGCTAAGTACTCAATGGCGTTTTAGATTATTTTACAGCTAGCGTAACCTTTAAAGGGATGGGGCCTATTTCTCATGTGCTGCTTCAACCCAGAGCAGACGTGGTGCGAGACGAGACCCTCCCTGGGGGGGGGCAAGGAGGAAGGCAGAAGCCAAAGCTAGGCTGCTTGGTCAGGACAAGCGGCAGCAGCCATACCACCTGCAGTTGGGCCGAGGTGATCTGCTTGAAGCTAAGCAGGTTTGGGCCTGGCCAGCACTTGGATGAGATACCAACAAGGAAGACTGGGTTGCTGCTGGAAGAAGTGTTGGTGTGGCCAACAGGTTAGCCCATCCTGTGGTCTTTGTGGATCCCAGTGCCCCAGTGCAGTGACGTGCTGTAAATATGGTGCCTTCGGATGAGACATAAAACCAAGGTCCTGACTCTCTGAGGTCATAAAAGATCCCTGGGCATCTTTTGAAAGAGTGGGGGGGGGGTAGCCCGAAGCCCTGGCTAATTTGTGGCGTCACCTTCAGGTCCTCAGGCCGGCTACCCCCCTCCCAAGTGTCGCGAAGACGAGCTGACCCTCCAATCACAGATTAAGCCCCCCCAGCCCTGTAACACTATCACCTCCTACAGGTTTTCAGAATAAATTCTCAATAAAAAAAAAATAGGGCCATTATTCCCAGGAAATGTGTGAAAGTACATCCATTCATTCATTCATTTAGCGCCGTTCTGGGACACACAGTATGGAGACAGTGATCTCGTTCCTCTCAGATGAACATGCTGCCTCCCCCTTTTTGTAATCAAACTACGGCAAGCAAGCGACCAGACAGGGCAAGAAAAACGGGGCCTAATTTCATTGTCCGAGCCATAAATGAAAATGTTAGCAGGTGCATCGTCGTCTGCAAGTCTGAGACGGCAGATGGTGTGTGACATCGGCGAGGTGTGAAAGAGTGCTGTGCGGAAGAGTCACCTTTCAGAGCGTCATCCCGGCGCATGCAGCCACTCTGCTTCTATCGGGAAGCGCTTTGACATTTTCCGTAATTAAAAGAGGTACACATAGGAGCAATATTATTATTTTACATTTACTGTTCTGATGCCTCAGTGACCTGCAGTGACACGGGTTCAATGCTAATGACCCGACTGCAATATAACTGGTATATAAAGGCAGAGAGGGAGTGTCGAGCTCTTGAGGACTGGGGGGTGGGGGGGGGCAGGAGACGACACTCACAGCTGATGGTGATTCCCAGCTCCACTCCGGCCTTCTTGGGGAGCTTCACATGGAAGGTTCCACTGCTGGGGATGACTGACTCTGTGTAGGGGGGGGGGGGTTCAAAAGGTCTAAATGAGGTCAAATGGTCAGTGTAAACAACACAGGCACCTGAGGCAGGGCAGTAGGAGTGTAGAAACCCAGTTAACGGAGGGGAAAGGACATGAGAGCTCTCCACAGTGACCCACTATTACTGCTCGTAATATCCTGGGGGTTCTGCTCCCATATGTCACTCACAGTTACACAGGTCCACTCAAGGACAGCAGCTACTGTTTCCAGGTACTGTACTTATATCAGGGAGAAAAAACACCTGAATTCATGCCTGTGGATGCGTCCAGCTGTTAAGCGCTGCCTTTAATACCTTACTGGAACAATGCCAGCCATCACCCTCCCTCTCTGTGTTTACATCATTAAAGTTCATCGTCTTAATGTTCGCACAGAACAGGCCTTTACGCAGCGGTGTGCAGTGTATTGCAGTGCGTACCTGCCACGTCGAACTCGATCTCCAGGGTGACCTTGCTGGTGATGCTGGAGTCTCGCAGCAGCTGGTTGGCCTCCTCCAGGGTGCTATCCTCGGTGGGGATGCCGTTGATGGCCAGGATGCGGTCGCCAATCTGAAGGACTCCGCTCCTGCGCCGCAAACAGAACATGACTACCGTACAAAGACTCAAATCCCGAAAAATCGAAAATGGTAGTTCCAAGTTTCAAGGTGAACTGCAACACCCTTCAGAAGCCACACCAGTCTGGTCCCTCTACAGGCCAATCCATCCAATCAAAGGCTCAACAGATGGCTGGTGGTGATGCCTCAGTGTCACTGGGTGCATAGATGCTGACTGAATCTGGAGGGACAACAGGCACATGCCCCTAACTGCTACACCCCCTAGGGACACATCGGGGAATCTAACCTCTCGGCAGGGCTGTCGGGGTCGATGTAAGCGATGAGCGGAGGCGAGGTCAGGGTCTCAGTGGCGAAGACACCACCCTGCAGTTGGATGCCAAAACCCATGATGGACTCGCTGAGCAGCATCACCTCGGTGGTCTCGGTGTGGACCACCTGCCCAGCCAAACCCAGCGTGCTGGAGGCCAGGGACACTGCAGGAGGAGGGGGGTTACTTTCAAGCTGCACCAGTAAGGGGGGGAGGGGACACAAAGTCACAGTGGAGAAGCTAGAGAGCTGGTGCCTTGGCTAGGGTGAGGGACGCAGGTGTTAGCAGGAAACAGGCATCCAGCTTCATATCTTGAGCAGAATTTTCCAGAAGTTAATATAAAACAAATCTAAATCTTTTCGACGTGTCCTGCACTCATTTCCAAAGAGCCTGATCAGAGTGATAGATCACCAATGAAGCTTTAGCTCTTATCAAGAACAACAATTGCTCTCAAGACGCGACACAAAACATAATATGCAGAACAACAGGAATGGAAAGAAGTAGGATACTGAGTACATTTAGTAGCAGAAACTGCAATGAAGAGCAAAGACTCCCAGCTTGATAGCTGACTAACAGCACAAAGAGAACACTAGATGGCACTAGGTGGGGACTGCAGGAAGATGGCTTTGCCTGTGGGTCAGACGCACATTAACTCAGAACAGGAGACCACAGCAGCCAGTGACAGAACCACGACAGCCAATGAAAACTCGCAGAGCGAGGCCTGACAACAGGCCCCACCCCCAGCCAAGGACAGACAGACAGACAGACAGACAGACAGACATACATTCACTCAGTCTGATCAGCCGCTGGTAATGGATGCAACATTAGAGCAAAACGGAGTGCTGGTATGGCCACCATCCCTAAGCTCTTAACTAGTCAAGTTACTGGGATAGATAAGGACAACATGATTAATTTCTCCTGCCAGATATATCCATCTGAAATAAACATTTCCTTAATACATGAAATGACAATTTTATTATCAAAATAAAACATTTTTTAAAAAACTAAAACACGAAATATAACTGTTCCCCAAAACTCTGAGTGCTGTCATGTCAAGGGGGGGGTGGGGGGGGCTTTGCATAATGAGACGACACTGCGGGGAACCTACTCGGTGCTCAGCGGAACCCGCCGGTTTAAATGCAGAGACATCCTTTCACCTCTGTTACTAACCTGAAGTTCAGAGCCTGGCACCAAGTAAATTACTGCCACAGTAAATAACCTGGAAGACGTTTCTGAAGACGCTGTAATACTGTTGGCTCTAATAGGAGTCACTGACCCTGCGCTGTTTCTCAGCAATGTCTGCAATGAAATACGGAGCTCACTCTCACAGTGGCGCATCAGAGCTCCCCCACTGAACGATACGTGGCCCACAGACACGTCCTGCTCACAGACCCATCCTCATCGTTTTCCCTGAGGTGGGTGACACACGCAGGACGCCTATGTGTGAGGGCCACTGTCTGAGGTGAAGCAGCTGGTGCACCTGAATGTGCTCTTTGCTGTAGGGGTGTTTCAGGTCTCCCCCTCCAGCAGGGACACGTTCTGATTTATAATGCTTGGGAGGAAATCCCCCAACATAAACACAAATCATCAGGGTCTGTTTGCTGTTAAATTTAAGCTGGAATGGTTTAAAAACGTCACCCACTGCAGCCCGGATTTGCGTATGAGAAAATGGTGCTTATACAAGACTCCTTTTTTAATATATAACAACAACACCTTCTTAATTCGAGATGCGGCTCCTCCACACCTCCAATGTTTAGACAGGCCCCCTACACTGGTGAAAAAAGGAGCCATCTTGTTTCCATTCCTGCCCCCCCCCCCCTTTCCCCAGGAGGTGATCTGGCTATTCCAGACTGAGGGCTTATTCTTTCTACTTTTGTTTTAAAGCCTTGTGGTGGTAAAGGTCATTCGGCCCAGAGCAAACGTCCAAGGTGTCTGTCAGAGGAGCTTGCCTGTAGCCATGATGACACCCCCATGCAGGACTGACTCGCTCCCTGGTTTTATCCATGATTCATGTGAACAGTTGTGACTGTTGCTTCTATCGGGGATGGGCCGTAACACCCTACAAAGACGAGGGGAGACCCCATTAGTGTCATCCGAGCTGCAAAACGTCTATCAAAAATAGGGATGACCGGGGAAAAGGGGAAACCTTTGAAGCCAGGAGAGCACCTGAAGCTCAACGTCACGACCGCCTGACGGAGACTCACCGGGGCACCTTCTCCTCTGCTTTTATTTGGCATGACACATCACTTCCTGAAGGGACAGGGAGATCAGATTAGCCTCGATGTTCTAGCTAACAGTTACGCTAATGGGTGCAAAGTAAGAGCCACGGTCTACCTGGGCTGGACAAGATAGGAAGAAGATTGAGGCTTTAAAAAGGCACAGAGTTTGGAGTAATAGCACTTTGTCAATCACCTTCTGATTTAGCTTCCATCGGTCGGGCTTTTGATGGTCAGTGGAGTAGACTGGCTGGTGACCGATAGCATACGATAATCGCAGCCACTGGGGTTATGGAAACCTCCGGGCCCTCATACAAAACACTCAGCAAGATGCTGCCCCTATACCTATAAGCAAAAGCTGCATTTCAAACCGTGCTGGAATGTTCCGGAGGAATATTGTCACATCTGTGCATTTCTACATTTATAACCCCGTCCCTTCCGGCCTGACTTTAATTACACAAAGAACTACAGCAACAGGACAAAAAGGCTTGGGTGGTGTGTGTTTTGTCTTTTTGAGAGTGAATTTCACATTTATTGTAATGTTCTGTGACTGTCGCCTCAGTCCTCTGAGGGCCAGTTCAAGTCCTGCATCCGCACTGTGTCTCCCCTCCCGGATGACAAAGACATGATTAACTGCGTGTCTAAATTGTCCGGAGTGCTTGATTGTGGGTCTGTGCTTTGCAATGGATTGGCATCCTGTCCAGGGTGGACTGAGCCTTGTTGCCTGTGCTGCCTCGGATAGACTCCCCCCCCGATCCTGACTGCAATAGGCATTTGAAAGATGGATAGGGGACAATGACCTATGCCGGTAACTGACACTGAATTCCAGTGATTAAATGTGCACTGAGTGGACTGAGCACGTGATGTCACCATGTCCTCCTCTGGCAGAACCCCATGCTCCTGTGCAGTGCCAGCACCTGGGTCACAGCAGGGACCCAAACCAGCAGGAGTGGAAAATGTAAGGCACGAGTTGTACTTCCGCTCCATCATTACTGCTACTCAGATTCATAATGTAATCTGGGACCTGACAATCTAGGGAATCTAGGGTTGTGGGGTCCAGTCCCCATCTCCTTTAGGGTATCGGGGGTTGTGGGGTCCTGTCCTGTCTCCTTACCTTTGTGGTATTGGGGGGTGGTGGGTGACTGTCCCCTCCCCTTTATTGTATCGGGGGTGGAGGGTTTTCGTGATGGAGCACAGGCCAAGGCAGAAGGGCTGGGGCTTTTTAACTCCCCTCTTTTACACTGCTGTCTGCGAACGCATAATCCAAGCAGTCTAAGCCGAGGCTCACTAGAGGGCACCAAAGACTCACTTAGCATTCCCCCAAAATGCAACTTTGAGGGTATGAGAGGTATAATTCTTCCTAAGTGGCTGTGGCACTGTGGATGAGCAGCAAATGCTAACTAATAGCAACGGCACATGTTCTGAGAGATGCAACACTGCTGAACATCAGTGGAAGGGCCACATGTGAACAAGGCGGAGAAACACTGCAAAAAACCTCAAACTGCAAGTGCTGGTCCGATTACATCACTTTCCTGCCATCTCACCCCCCATGTGCAAACTAACTCGCTGTGAAACGGGTCATATTCTATTTCTGCTAACTTTAGCTTAGTGAAATATCTGGACATGTGAGTGACAGCTCCCAGTGCAGGAGCCTGACAATCAAGCCGACCCGAAAAGCAGCAAAATCTAAAACTGAACCCAACTCAGCTGTCACTGAAGTGTAGCAGTACCAGAGCTTCACGGCAATGGTCAGCAAGCATCTGTCTGAAGGACCTTTCATCAGGCAATCAAAAGTCTTCTGAGCATAACGACAATCCCGGCAGCCACTAAGCCGGAGAAACAGCAGCGGCAGCAGCCAATAGACTTACAGGAGCTCTTGTAGTCCTTCTTCTTGAGCTTGCGCCTCATCATGGTGCTGCGGGGGCTAGTGGGGTACATGTTGCGGGGCAGGGTGCCCATGTTGAGGGAGCTCAGGCTGTACGCGCTCATGGAGGTAGGAGAAAAAGAGGAGCCCAGTGCTGGGGAGGGAGAGAGCAAGGGGGGGCGGGGTCAGAATTGGGGCAGCACTCTGGGGGTTCCAGGGCTGACCTTCAGGGAGGAACTTGCACTCTTATTACAATAAAATTCACACCATTCCACAGTACGGGGGGGGGGGGGGGGGGGGGGGGGGGGGGGGGGGGGGGGGGGGGGGGGGGGGGGGGGGGGGGGGGGGGGG
>JAODLD010000001.1:14796697-14809159 GCA_026781065.1 Mormyrops boulengeri | reverse complement strand
CCATTTTGGGTGTGTGGTCACCGAAAAAACCGGGATTTTGCCTTGAAATTTACCACCAGCCCAATACCCCCCCCCCCCCCCCCCCCCGGACATCAAGAAGCCTCTATTTCTCATTTATTTGCTACCTGAACAAAGGATCAGTTAAGCGACTGCTTGTTAACCATAATCATTACAAGTCATCCACTCGCAAATTCTCCTAGTGACTATGGTAGAGATTCCATCACCCATCTAGTGCAGCCTGCTGGGTTCCGTGATGGATGGATCTGCTTCGCTTGTCTTTGCCTGTGACAGGATTTCTTTTCTTTCCTCTGAATAAGTTTGCCTCGAGCCCCTCCATTAACAGAATGGAGAATGATTCACAGTGCGAAATGATAATTAGTGCAGAGTCACAACATGGCCGTGTTTGGGAAGTGATACTGGGGAGGCCGTGTTTGGGAAACGCCTCTGTTAAACTGACAGCATGTGAGAATGCCCCCCCTCCCCCCAAGACACAACAGTTCATATCACTCTCCAGCCAAGACCGTGTGGTGCTCCAGGCAACAGCCATCCCATAATGGCAGCCGGGGTAGAGCCCAGCGGCACAGAGCCACATTAGGGGTTTATTTATACATGTAGACGCCACTTCGCAGACAGAGCATACTCTAGGCGGGGGGGCATACTCATCTTTGCTGGGACGCTCGCGGTTCTCGGTGCCCCAAATGCTCATTACAGTCCAGATGGCCGGGTTGGCTGTAATGCCCTGCCGGTGATCATTTAGGTGACCCGCAGATCACCCCAAACACACACAGTATATATTTCAGTTTGTGTCATAAATGTACGCCCGCACACCCCCCCCCCCAAAGCTGAAACATTTTATGGACTGTGACAAGCATGATAAGCAAGCACCTGCCACTCAAAGACCAACAACCAATAGGGAACATGACAGGCTCCACCCACTGATGATCAGGGGGATGTGCCAGGTCCAGCCCACTCCTCCACAGAAGAACAGGCTGACAATTTAATCCCGTTACGTTCGCTGCGCTCGTAACAGCCGACGCGGTTCCAGAGCCCTGCAGTGCTGCTCCTCTGTCGCCAAGGCGACACTACCCATAATATTCCTCACTGCTGATCCATTCCTGTCCCACAGCCAAAACGCAAAACAGGTTGCGTGGATCTGGCTGGTAACACCCCAGCGCCGGCATACCCCATTAGGGATGGAGGGGGGACAATACGACTGTGTGGGGGTTTTGGACATGCGCAACCCAAAATCAAGGGCGACTTTAGGGCGGGGGCATCATTTAACAGCAGCGTCTCTCACTGCCCCTAATGAACATCACTAAATAAGACATTAAGATCATAAGGGGGAGAAACATACTGTATATTAAAAAACATTTTCAGCTATTCATTGCATCGCACTCTGCTGGCAGCCCGCAGCGGTGGGTGAGGGGGCTTACTTAGGATTCAGTTCACACACTCAGGCCCTGGGAAATCATTTTTTGTGATTCGATTGAGCCTAAATACAGCTTTCAGCTGTGATGGTTATACAGCGCAGCTGCTTGCATGAAACAGCCCTTGGAAAGACGACTACAGCATAACGCCCCTGACGGAGCTGCACGCTTCTTGTGATATAACAGATTATCCGGTTAATCGAAGATACCCTCGGTTTAAGTTGAAAAGACTACCATTTACTGTTTCTGGTTAACATTCACAGTACAGCCCCGTTGGCCCTAGGTACTGATCTCCAACAAGCACTGTACAAAAAGAATAGCGGATTTATTCAGAAACCGATCCCAAGCTGTTTTTGCCTCATCCTGAACAGCCCTGTAAATCCAGTCATATGAAGGAATTTTAGAATCAGAACGAACCTGGAAGAGGCTGCAGATCAGTGCAGGGGGTGTCACACTCACCAGGGGGCGCTGTGCTGACACGGTGAGACGGGCTGTTTAACTTGAACACCCAGTGAGAACAGAAGCACAAAGCTGTGGCAGGGCTGCTGCTCACACTGGACCAAACCCAAGATGTCAGCGCCAGTATGATAGAGGTTTTATCAGGACTCTGGAAAAGCAGACAGCTGGTTTTGTGATTGCATAGGCCCAGATCCCGGCATTTTAGTGGGCACAGATTTGAAGGAAATGACCCGAAGGCTAATTTCAGAAAAACAAACTATGATTATATGAATAATCCCCTCTTTCTGGAACCGAGGTGGGCTGGAGATAATTCCATGCATTGATGCGAGGATGCCAGCAAAATCGAGTGATCTTAGTGTGTGAGAACACTGTGTGCGTATCTGATGTGTCTCAGAAACGCACTACACATCCGAACAAAAGCGGAAATGTTCATCCCGGGAAACAAAGCGGATTTGAGAGCAGCGGAGGCGGACTCCACACTGGTGCAGGTGTCTCTGGTAGGTGGGGGAAATAGATCTTCTTTAAGGGAGGGGGTCAGGCACCTCATTCGGAGGTAAACATGACAGACGGTCGATTGCGTAAAATCGCTCTGTCGAGGAGGACAAATTGGAGTTCTGCTCACAGTTTATCACGAAAACAGGGGGGTCCTGTCAGAATGGCCGACTTGTAATTATTGCTAAAACAATTAATTCGCTTCTCAAGCAGATTGCAGTAATGTGATTAATAAGCTATGCCTCGGCAGATGTGAGGTGCGGTTCCTAAAATCTTTATCTCCAATAATGAAGGAAAAATAACGAAAATACTTTCATCTTATCTAATTAAGGACTGACACGTCCGGCAACTCATTTAGATGGCAAAAAAGAATGCTGGTTTAATGTGCAATGCCTGCTCCATGCTGAGCTAGATTTGGTGGCTTCCATGCAGTTACACACTCGTATAGAATTGTCCCCTTCATCTCCCCCTGAAAGATCTCACTGCGATGGAGTCATCACTCTCCATTCTCCCCAAAAACCACACAATGATCCTCACGCCCCCTCAAACTGCCAAAATAATGCCACCATTACGTTTGCCGTTCTTCAAGCAGATGAAACGGCAGTATCACTGAAACTCCACTGCACCTGAACATCTATGCTTCTCAACTGGGCAAAAATAAGGAAAATTTGAAAAAACTCAGAGGGGAGGAGCTGGGAGCTCAATAAGCCACAGCCAGACCTAACCCAGTGCCACAGCCCGGAAATAACATACAGGCCCCAGAGTCCCCAGTGTGTCACCTTAATGCCGCGCAGGTGAAACAATATTACTACAAAACTCAATTATCCAGGAGGACATTCCGCTGAAAAGACATTAAGTTCATTTTCTTCATGCTCCCCAGAGAAAACTGAATTAACGTGTCACCAGCGGAGAGTCCGATTTGTTTCCTAAAACCTTCCAGTGTCACATCACTGAGAAACATCTCTCTCACAATCCTGCAGCAAATGTCCAACATTTACACCACCTCAGTCATTCTCTCAAATCCGTGACAATCTACTCATGTGATCACCGTCTTATTTTAATGTTAGAACTTAGAAGACCAGGGCCCCAAACCAGTTCCTGCCCATGAACTGGGATTACCATGGACCCTTGGTATAACGAAGTGGGAAACTGCAGTGTAGGTGGCAGCAGCAAGCTAGCTGGGAATCACATTAAAACACACCAACTGCAAGGAATATTTACTAACTTCACAAGGATCTGAGCATTTCTGGTGGCCAGGCAAACCAAAGGAAACCAGAGAGCATCCTGCAGGCGATTCAGGTGTTTCCCTTCAGAAAATGAATGACTGTGGCCAAGGCATCTGCAGAGGTGTGAGAGAGCCTTAGGTCTGAAAATGGAAACAGACCCCATCCTGAGGCACAAAGGGGACTAGAGCCAGTAACATCCAAAACTGAACCCATATACACAAGATGGTCTCATATTGCCCCAAGCAAAAGGCTTGCATCCAAATACCTATGATTTCCGCAGGCTGAGAATGACTGGCTGGTGAGACAGGAAGTGTCCCACAAAGCCCCACCCACTGCACAGGAAGGGGCGGAGCTTTACCTAAGCAACGTTCAGAAATGTCCTCAAAATGCATGCTCTGCTTGGCACATGTTATTGCTCCCATGTCAATCCTGAACATGAATGTTGTGCAAGAGAACGATGGTCCGAGCACCGACAGAAAGAGTGGATCAAAGAAATTCACATTTATATGGAACAGATGCCGATCGCTTCATCGGTCTTAAGACTGAGGCTGACGTCATGTCTAGCAGAGTGCTGTCACTTTGTCATTGTAGTGTGGTGACAGATCTTCTCATGAGAGCACTGACAAACCATAACAACTGAGCTCCACACAGCAACCATCATGATCAAAGGCCTCTTTGAACGTCACATTTCTGCACAGGCAGGTTAAACGTTCTGCTACATGTTGTATAAAGTTATAACATTTTATTTCCAGAAGAGCAAATTCCGCAATTGTGAAATAATCACTCATCCCTTTTTCTGGTAGAGATTTATCAGCAGTCTGGCAAAAATGGACAATTTATAGCCTTTAATAATCCATATTTCTGCAGCTACCTCTATAATTTGTAAAGCAAAATGATGCCTTTGACTTGACAATGAATTGTTTAACAAAGGCTCTGTAACCAGAAATAAAAGTGACTCCAGCAACATTACGTTTGCTTTCCGTCGGTCTCGCACTGGTTCCAGGTTGTGACCAGGGGGTCAGACTGGTTTGCATTTGTTTGGCCTGGCTCCTCTTTGGCACGAGGGTGTGGAAATCCCATATGTTAGCGGTAGTGTTATCATTCGGGTAATAGCTCTGCCAGGAACCACCTCATCAGGGTCCTGGTTGCGTAAAAATAAAAAGCAGCTCTTGTGCTAATACTCGATGCCGTGTGACACGGAGGTGACCGAAGCACCACCCTCGGTTATTCTAGGACCCCGGGTTTTGATCTCTTGTTAAAAGCTCCACATAAATCACACCGCTCCCCACCACGATTCTCACCCAGGGCTTAGAGCCGTCGGTGGCACACCACCTCAAACGCTACACCCAGTATCATTACACTGAAAATGTATTTGAGTTCAACTTTAGAATAAATACAAATTAGACTAAAGAAATGTACAATAATAAAGTTGTTCTTGTTGTATGTTTTTTTGACATTCATCCGCCTAAATTAGTCTGTTTCGCGATCTGGCTTTTTATTTGAATGGGAACAGATGCATACAAATAAATCCGCTTTTAGGCCACTACAACAGATGAGGGTTACCAGTTAGGTTGTTACAGCAAGTAAATTTAAACAAAATGTTGGTTCTGTAACCGTTTATGCTATTCAGAGTCGTGGGGGGATCCAGAGTCTATCCCGGAGGCCATGGGCGCACGGCAGGGAACACCCCAGGATGAGTTGCCAACCCATAGCAGTAAAGACAGAGTAATATTTGGAATTTGTTTTGGCAAAACAACAGAGGCATCGGAAACCAAGCAAAGCAGAAATGAACCAGAAAACCGAAGAACAAGCAGAGATCATAAGGACCATAAAAACGAGCAAGAAAAGTACAGCGCAGACCAAACGTTTGAGCAGATAATCCATGTCAGGGGGGACACTTCCGGCTACTTCAGGATTTACAAGCTACTTTAAAAGGGAAAGGCTCATATGCTAAACAGTTCCGTTCTTTTTGGACTTTCACCGGTTCGTTTCCTTGATTAACATTAGTGACACATACTTGATTAAAGGAGACTCACCAATCAGCACGCAGAAAGAACTCAGTGCTAAAGTGAAATTTAGGTCCTTTTAATTAAAATGCTAGTTTACAAATCCTGTCCCAGCTCCCTCCCGTGTCCCTCCTGACAAGGATTACCTGGTCACCCTATTTCATGTAACTAATAGGTATTGGAAGAAAATACTGAATTGTTACACATTTAAGTAATTAATAGGCCATTAATGTTGTTAAAGACTGATGTGTGTATGACATGATTACAAATTAAGCACCGTTCTCTCCCATCCATTGAGACAACTACATGCTGCCATGGGATAAAATGCACAACTTGGGCAAGAACATAATCAAAAAAAAAAAAATAAACACTTTACTTGAGGGGCC
Organism: Mormyrops boulengeri; assembly: GCA_026781065.1. Classification (NCBI taxonomy): domain Eukaryota; kingdom Metazoa; phylum Chordata; class Actinopteri; order Osteoglossiformes; family Mormyridae; genus Mormyrops; species Mormyrops boulengeri. The sequence continues at coordinate 14,803,163 of JAODLD010000001.1, read as the reverse complement.
TCAAATAATGTAGTAGTAGACTTTAACTTCACAAAATAATCGTTGGTGTTGATGGTCTAGTGGTTACGATGCTTGCCTCTTGACCAAAAGATCGCAGGTTTGCGTCCCACCTCTGGCACTACCATCGTTAAGTCCCTGAGCAAGACCCCTAAAACCAACTTGCTCCAGGGGGACTGTCCCTGAATTTAGGAAAAAAATGTGAGTCTGTAAATTCTCTCTAAATGCTGTAAATTTAAACCAGAAACTAAGTGTCAGTTACATACTGATCCCTTGTTTGTTCATCAGTAATCAGTCATAACGGTTCATGAATTTCATGCAGTTACTATATTTGTTCATAATGTACTGATATATATACACTGACATGTTCATGTTCATGATATACCTGAGTAGTAACTGAGTAAGTAATAAAGTTCACATTTCAGCATCAGAGCTTGATCCAGGCCCAGCAGTGTGAGGGACACAGACGGTGGCACGTCAGGAAAAGGCCGAGGCATGTTTAGGAATGCATCTCTCACTGGAGTCTCTAATGGACAATAAGTCTGATCCCAGCCACGCCATTTTTATGTGCTGGAAAAGTGACTACTGTACCCTGAACTGGGTCATGAGGAGCGATACCAGAGGGGCGGGGGTCAATACAGGAAGTGACACATGCTTATGACCTCAACGTCACTATGATGTGAAAGCGTACTTATTACATGCAAGACGGTCGCTGTGAATAACCCTCTGCACATGTTTAGCCATCGAGGTGCCTGCCAGCTGAAGCCGACACCCCAGAAAAAGGCATGTAGTTGTCACACGTGCAGTGAGACCCCGAGGTGCAGTGAGGTTTTTCGAGCAGTGCTCAGGTCCCATTGGCCAGACCAGGGGACACATAAGCGGCCGTCACTTGACGGGAGGTGATTCCTGCGTTCCCATTACGTCCAGCTGGATTCTATAATTTGTAACTTATCCTGCAAGCAGGGCAGTGAGTGTACATCCCACCCCAGATACAGGGAGCACTGTTGCGGGCTCCGGAGCCGTGTTTGGATTGGCTTTCCCGGGACACCCTGTTCACAGCATGGTGCCTCAGCGACATACTGCCTAGTTCATCTGTAAACATGTCACCGTACGCCAGCACGGCGGCTGTAGGAACGCAGTTCTGTCTGTACCTCACACATGTCTCTCTCCCCCCTCTTTCCCAATCTCTTTCTCTCATCAGCTGTCACCACCCTCCCGCCTTCTGGGAGCCTTTGATGCCCCCCCTGCCCTGTGCCACCTCGTGACACGCTTTGTGAGACACTGAGAGAGACACAGAGGATCTCCGTAATCCCTGTGGAGGGTGGGGGGCTGGTTTTGGGTGGGGGGGGGGGGAGAGACAGAGAAAAGGGCCAGAGCAGTGGACCTGATCAAATCCTGCCAACAGGGATGAAACAGTCAGTGCCTTGCAGGGCAAAGCAGGCCAAGCAGAGGGGGGTTGAGGCCATGCTTTTGTATACACGGGAGATGGGGAGGGATGATTAATGACCCTGATCACCCCCCCCCCCCTCTCCCCAAGCAGCAGCCAACATAAAACTAGCGAGGTAGGAAATCGGGTCCCGACAGCACGCTGTGCTGATTCTGTCTCCACAGAGATATCAGTGCATCTCAGCGAAGAAGACGAACAGCCTACATAATCCCAAAGCGCATATTTACACACGTTGCCAATCCTCGGGGGAACAACAAAACAGACGTGGTTAGAATTCAGCATCTTGGAATGGCAACTCACCTCCACCCCCTGCAGGATGGGGGTGGGAATGGAACAGATTTAAACTGAGGATGCCATGAAACGTCTTAATCAGAAGAGTTACAGTGAAAGAAGGGGGAAGTAAAGACTGTATTGTAGCTGAATTTAAAGCTAAAATGAAAAAGTGACACGACTAATATTACACTAGTATTACATTTAGTTATTTAGCAAAAACTTTTATTCAAAGTGACATACGACTGACAAAGCGGGGCCAGCCATTCTCTGGATAATTTGGCTCAAAAGCAGCCATGGGCTTTAAACCAACAACCTTCCAATCACAGGCACAGACCCTTAATCCTCAGGGGCACACATCACCCCAGTAAGCTTAAGCAGAAGCCTGGACCAGAGTGCCGAGGAGCAGCACTGTAGTCACTATGATGCAGGCTTTCATCTCTGAACTCAGGCCCTTAAGACCAATAAAGTTTGCAGAGTTTGAGCAGCCGGGAGAGTTTTGCTTAAATTGGCCCCAGAGAGGCCTGCACTCAGACACTTGCCCGCTAAATGCTAGCTTTAAGCACACAGGCCAGTTTTGTGCTTCAAATATTAACATGATGCTTTCACACTGATAGCATCTGATTTTCCTGAGCCAAGGACTTAATCTGAAGCACTTGGCAGAGACGTGGCGACCGCCCCGGCACCGCGAGCACTCGAGTGCAGTCAACTGCGGATGCAGGGACGACAGAGTATTTCAGAACATCTGTGCTACGCGAACATGGCGCGTTGCTCCTCAAATGAGACAGGACATTAATCCTACAGCAAAACAGTATACCCCACACAGGTAATATGCTCAGACGTAGGTTAAAGTTAATGGTTTTACAGAGTTATTTATGAAAGCCCCCCCCCCCCCGAATTTTGGGGAGGACACCTTTTACATTCTCCGATATGATGAGCGCTAACAGGAATATTATGCAGGTTTCAATAGCCAAACAGAGGCTGTGTCATCCTGCAAGAATCACAGCGAAAACATGCGACCGTGCAGGAAACACTAATAAGACGTGTGTCAGATGGACGGCAGACACCCACTACGAAAAACAGAGTATCCCAGGTAAGGACGTCGGTGACATCATTTTCAGACGCAGCTGCATTTCGGAATACATAGCTAATTAGCGACTGACAGTACAGACGCTCCCCGGGTTACAATGGTCTGTGTTACAATGTTTTGACTTTACAATGGGCAAATATTTCACTTTCAGTACATTATTCAATAAATTACATGAGATATTCAACAGTTCATTATAAAATAGGCTTTGTGTCAATGATTTTGCCTAGCTGTAGGCTAATGTAAGTGTTCTAAGCATGTTTAAGGTAGGTTAGGCTAGGCTATGATGTCTGTCAGATTAGGTTCACTGTATTAAAATACATTGATGCCGTACGATATTTTCACCTTACGCTCCCACCGGAACATAAACCTGTTGTATCGTGAGGAGAGGCTGTATTTGGATGACTAAACATTCCTTTGCCTTTTTCCCTAACCCCCCCCAAGTCAGGCACAAACAAAAGGGTTAATCTGTGAGACTGAGCAGCTTCTGGGTGAAGATGGGGCCACTCCTCTGCTTCACCATATATTTTTAACAAGCTCTTCAATAATGTAACGTGCCCTTGCACAGCGCTCAGAGGGGTTTACAAAAGGTGGCACTCGGAACTGTTGGCTGACCGCTTGCGCTACCGAGAGCCGTCCACACAGTCCTCGAAGTCTCACTTTAGAAATTTCACACACAGCTCCAGCATTAGCCATTTTTAAATGTATTTTTAGTTTGGGGGGAAGGGGGGGTGCTTGACTCTAAAATTAGCTCTGATTGCTGGATGGGAAGAATGTCCTGCAGCCACATCAGTTATTTCTTCTAAACCAAACACCCCCGCCCCCCTTTACCCCCCAGAGCCAAGATTCTTTGAAAAAGGGCCAGTTCTGGTTAGGGCTGGCCTTTCTGAAAGGATGTGTCATTCGCTAGCGATGGTGGCGTGCAGCCCAGCTGTTCAGTCCTTGTTTCATTGCCCTGGGGACCTCTTTCCAGCTGAACCATGCAGGGTTTTGCTGACCATGTGAAAGGGGCATTTGAGAGTGGAGTCCTGTGTCCCCCTGTCCCCCCCACAGGTCACCGATTCTGACCGCTCTCTCTCCCTTAGTCTGCGTCAGCAGTTCATTATGGGTTGCAGTCTCCTGTCATACTGATGTTTTGTAGGTCACATGCTATAGCTGTCACCCTGAACTGCAGTGTTCCACTGTTCCTCCTCCTTGGTGGTTTACTCTACAGCCATGAAACCTTTATTAAAAATTAAATAATGACTCTTTATTTGCACAAGTACATTGAAATGCTTTAGTTTTCACATATTCCATAATGCTCTCTTTTCTAAAGTGCACACACACACATAGATAGTGAAGCTTGGGGTCTGAGCGGAAGCCATTTATCTTACATCCCTGGAGCATTTTTCAGGGGGTTAAGTACCTTGCTCAAGGCCCCAATGGGGAAGTGATTATTCTGCCTATTACGGGATTCAAACTGACAACCTCCTGTTTAACTTACCAAAATGAGAACCTTAAACTGCAAAGTTAATTTCACTGTGCTCTACAGAATGAAATGGGTGTGAGCTATACCCTCAGCATTACGCTATGAGACATCATGTAACTGGAAAACCAGTCGGGAAGTGTAAACATGTGTGATCATGTGTAAACTTCAGAGAGGTCTAGTACAATGTTCCAGGTATGGCTGAGTATTATCGGCCCGCCATCTTGGATTTAGCGTTCTGTAATGAGTTTGCAAACTCTTAAACTCTGTTTCTAAACCACCGACCAAAAACACATTCGTGACTGACTAATCAAGAATGGCTCCGATTATCTGCCTTGGGGTGCTACTGAAATAATTAAAATGATTCGACTCAGAAAACAGTCAGCAGACTCTGAGGCCCTAACTAAAAAGTAATTCCAAGTATGTGTTTGGTTGCACTTTGCTCAAAGTTGGTACAATTAACTACATATGTGGTGCTATAAAATTTTTTTAATTTGAGTGAAGCAGTAGACTCATATATTACTAGTTGTTATGTTTGTCAGAAATAGAGTTGTCCATTAGTCAGGTCTTCCTTGTCCACTGATCCTCTGCCTTTCACTCAAAGATGAGTCATTATTTTCACTGTACTTTTGTGTCTGATCTGGACAGTAATGGGCTTGGGAGGCGTTCACACACTAACCCATCGCCTTTAAGAATGAGATCAGCCCGTGCTCACAAGTCGGAGGGAGCAGTACCCAGTACACAGCTGTACTGACTGATTATGGACAGGGAATAAAACTCTTGTTGTTTGCATGCAGTATTACTATAACCAAGCACCAGCAGTGGGCTTTCCTGAAACTCTCAGCTGTCAGGGGGACCTCAGCAGACTGCCTGCTTTCTAATGGATGCTGCTGGGTCTCTCATCACAGAAACTCTTCTCCCTGGGGGCGGGAGACCGGCAGCTGATCCAGACGCCACAGAACTGCAACCTGCCGGTCAGCGGTAGGACTGTCAGCCTGCTCTTCCAGCAGCTAGGTGGGTCTGCAACCCACAGACACATGTTCAAAGGACTGAAACATGCTCATCCAGAATACTGAAACATAAGCAGAGACCTGAAACAAATTTGTGCACGGTATTGAAACATGCTCACGCAGAGTACTGAAACGCACACGGAGTACTGAGACGTTGCACACAGAGAACTGAAACATGCTCACGCAGAGTACTGAAACATACTCACAGAGTATTGAAACAGACACACTTCTGCATCGGATGACAGTGTTATGCTAAAGATTTGACATGGTTTACAGTGAGCGTCTTTGTATCTTATTTTAAATGGCTGTATGTTGTGTCTATTGTCTCTGAATGAATAGTTTCAGATGTACATCAATCTGTCCATTTTCCATAACCACTTACCCGTCGCTGGGTTGTGGTAATCTGCGGTTTTCAAATGAATATTTCTAACTGCAGTAGTGCAGTGAAGGCTGGATTTCATTTTTCTTGCCACTGTGGTGGGACTGTATGCAGGTTGGAGCCAGGCAACAGTAATGTGTTTATTTAGTCATAGATCTGTCAGCATTTCCACAGAAAAGGACTTAAGTTTTTCAAGTGGGGGGGGGGGAGGTTTCATTTTCAACTTTGTGGGTTTTTTTTGTTTTGTTTTGATTTTTGAAAGTGTGGTGTTTTGTTGTTCTGATGGATTTGGTGCATTTATAAATTGCTTTTTCATGTGTCTTGCCTCACTATTTAAATGGTCCTTGTCCTTCTTGCAGGGAAGAGCTTCTCTGTAAACGCCGGTCAGAAAGAGCGGTAAACCCACATGAAAACATGGAGCAGTGTAAATGCTGTTAATAATATTAATAGATACCTTTATTGATCCCCGTGGGGCAATTCTTTTTACACCCACCCCTCACTTGCTCTCTGTTGGTCAGAGCAAGCTGGCTGTGAATGGCAGCTACCCATAGCAGCACCGAGGGAGCTGGGGGTTAAGGTTCTCACTCAAGGATCCACAGATGTGCCAAGGCCGGGCTTGAACCAGCGACCTTCCGATCACAGACACAGAGGCTTAGCCCACTGAGCCACATGCTGGTGATAACCGCAGGCCGCTCATTTTGGCTGGGTTAGGATGAGGTGCAAATGCTGGAAGTTGATTTCCTTCGTGGGGGGGGGGGGGGGGGGGGGGGGGGGGGGGGGGGGGGGGGGGGGGGGGGGGGGGGGGGGGGGG
>JAODLD010000001.1:14772879-14790553 GCA_026781065.1 Mormyrops boulengeri | reverse complement strand
CCCCCCCCCCCCCCCCCCCCCCCCCCCCCCCCCCCCCCCCCCCCCCACCGCAGAGATGCAGCGCACGCCGGTCGGTAAGCGGCCAGGGAGCGTGACAGCCAGACATGGCTTCCGTACACAAACGCCGTCATGTTTCAGCATGTCCCAGTTCTCAGACTCATTTAGGAGAGACCAAAAGGGCCCACACTCCAAACACTTTCCTGTAAATATGACCACAGCTCCACAGTTCATAGGTTTGGAGTACATTTCAGCAAAAGAGAGCCAAAAAAAAACAATTATCGAGTTGTCTCCATTGATAACATTCACAGATCTCGGTCTGCACCCAAGCAGGGAATTATGGGACATTCACAGATCTCGGTCTGCACCCAAGCAGGGAATTATGGGACATTCACAGATCTGGGCCTGCACGTAAGCAGAGCAGAGCATTATGGGACATTCACAGATCTCGGCCTGCATGCAAGCAGGGCATTATGGGACATTCACAGACCTGGGCCTGCACGCAAGCAGAGCAGAGCATTATGGGACATTCACAGACCTCGGCCTGCACGCAAGCAGAACAGAGCATTATGGGACATTCACAGACCTCGGCCTGCACGCAAGCAGGCAATTATGGGTGACTCTCCCCCTACTAGCTAATGGTTCGTTATGCATGTGGCTCAAATGAGGCGGCAAGGAAGTACTGATGTGGCATCTAAAACACGCAAGGACGCCTCGCCCTCCGGCACTTTAATTTAAGAATGAAGAAACATCAATTGTCACACATAAAGCATCACCATGAGATTGGGGGGGGAGCACAAATGTTCCAAAATTCGGAAGACGAGCCCATTCACTCACCAGCAATCATGTACTCATCATTAATGATATAACAGGCCCATTTTCCTGTTTGATTTCCCTAGCTGAGTGACGGGGCTGAGGACAGGCTGAGGGTGAGCGAGTACCCTTAGACAGAGCACTGCGTTCGGTCCTTATGCTGTGACTGCCGTATTTCCCCAGTGAAAAGGCTCTGCAATCCCTAGAGTGCTAATAAACTCTCTGTTCCATCCTCCAGGCCCCCATTTCACATGGATCTGTCTGCCCTCCCTGGAGAGCATCAGTCTTACAACCACAATACAAACACCTGCCACACAAAGACAGTGTAACGTAAAAGCCTGGAGTGCAGATGTCAACATCAGACTCAATGGCGTTAAACTAACAATAGCATTTACTACAAAGACGCGCAGGTGCATCGTGACGTGCACATTAGCAGGTGTCACTTCGAATGGGAAGCGGCAGCAACAGGTCTGCGGCTCAGAATCCCATCTTGGCTTCCTGCTGACCACACTTCCTGTTTATCAGCCTGCTGCCTGGGAAACACAAGGGAGACACGGCAGATTTAGGGGGCGCCAGTGAGAGGAGAGAGAAGGCTTTCTCAGAGTCACACATGGGACCTCACCTTTCCTGACTTATACTTTCAGGCGTCATGCTCAGGTCTGCCTATGGGGGGCAGCACACACGGGTGCCTCCCACTGCGAGTGCAACACCGGCCAGCTTTTCGGCTTCACCCTGCGGAGGGACCTTCATATCTACTTAAGCAACTTCGAAGAAACGAGGTCGGCCAAACAACAGAGGGGAACGTGTACAGAACCTGAAAGACCCGCTGATTAACAGCAGTGCATTCCAAGCAAGCCGCAGCCCATCGGATCAGTTTAAGACTCCCAATGTACCAGGGAGGCTGAGCCTGTAACTCAACAAACACGTTGATTTCTCAGGAAGCTGGGAATGGAAATGGTTTGATTTGGAAACAGAGCATGAGGTGAGACTTATAACCACAAAAAAATAAAGCAAATAATATTTCAGTCAGGATTTTGTGCATGGGTGCTTGTGGGTGGTGTGTACATGTCTTGCTTGAAGTCGTTAGTAGGACTGAGTCATTCTTCACATAGCTAATAGCCCCCCCCCCCCCATAACATATAACAAAGAGGTCAGAAGAGCAGTCCTCATATGATCTGTACTTTATGCATAATTTGTTAGTTTAATTTATGGGGACATGTTTGGGACAGTGTTTAAAAGAAATGTCATTTATCATTTAGATAGACAGAAATACCTTATCGATCCCGGGGGAAGGGGGGGGGGATTTGAAATTCATAAGGTTAGTTAATAAGATTTATACAGTGCTAAATGGACATACTGTAGAGTCAGTAACCTATTATACAAAGCAGGAAATTCGTGAACAGGAGACGAACCCAGGGTGTGATGCTGAGAGCTCCTTTAAAGGGCCAGGCCAGTCAATAAAAACAAAAACAGAGAAAAAAAAAACCTGGTCTGTGTTAAAACCACGCCAAACAAACATGGGGTCGTGTAAAAAGGCACGGATGGCAGATGGACGTGGCGGGCAGATCGATGGTGACAAATCGTTCGGCTCAATGATGTTTTCCCGCCGCCAACAAGCGTTCCATTAACCTCTGACCTGGTGTGGCTACAGCTAGGAGGCAACAGCGTTCTCAGCTAGCGGGGACCTATCGAGTAACGCGGTACGTGTGGCTTTGTTAGCCATTACAGCTGCACTAAACTGACCCCTATAAACATCTCAAAGGAGCACGAGAGGTGTCGGACACCTCGGCGAAAACCCCTGACATTTACGGAGGAGATTTAGAGGGAGCCTGATGCCTCTCTTTGTCAGGGTGTCGGCCGCCGGCTGCGGGAAGAGAGATAGCGCTCATCCAGAAGTGGGGACCTGTTTCCCACACCAAGCTTTTCATTCCATCCCCACATCGAGAAGCACTAAAGGTCATCAACATCCCCATCACATCCCTTACACCGATACTGACTCTCGATGATACAAGGGAGACTGGCATGATGGAAGAGCCATGGCGCTTCTCTCGCAGCCTCTTCGCCCCACTGCCGCCTGGAAGGAGGTTCTGCAAAGCCAGGACAGCACGGCTTAAAAACAACTAACTTTCTGCCTCACTCCAGTGTAAAACCAGATCTCCTAAAAGGACTCTTTTCACCTCTGCACCAAATTCATGACGGTAATAAAAATTCAACTCATCGGCCATTTTCACTTAATTTCATTTAACAATTTTTTTTTTTTATGCATTTTTATGCATATATATATCTTATGTCCATATCTCAGTATGTCGTGTTTAAATTGTCAGATTGCCAGTGTTTAAATGTCTACCACATTTCATATTTATATTCTGTTTATCACAGTTTCTTGCACAATGACCAGCAAGATCGAAATTTCATCTCTGTGTATGACCTATGGATTGTAGATGCTTTGAATTTTGGACACACAAAAACGACAGCTTCCTGGAGCGATCACACATACCCCCACTCACATGCTATGGGTCTTTCCTCCTTTGATTAATTTGTCAGGTTACATTAAGGTGTTGTCCTATCACATGTGATGCACCACACGAACAAATCCTAGTTAACCACCCAAATCTCAGTCTAGTAGATCACAGCTCTGTATAATAATTGATGTTGCCGCCACGAATGCAAAGCAATTTAGATCATTCACAATTAATCGGCTTGCAACATTTTACATAAATACATGCCTTAAACCTTTTCTACAGAAACCAGAAATAGGTTGCCCAGGTATACATCCATGTCTGTGTATCTGAAGTGGTGGAAATTTTATTTTTTTTTTTTTAAAAAAGGATGGCTAACAATTTTTGTCAAATTTAGTCTTAATCCTGCCTAAATTTGGCACTGTCAATGTTAACGTTCCATATTGTGGGATTACATCCTTCCACCAAAGGCAATAAACCTGGCCACAGCAAATACATGAATGAGTATCTCACTTTTGCCTGAGTGCTAGCAGACGGTCAGTTCAGCACTGTGTTTACCTTCCGTTGTCAGATTTCACACAGATTTTTGCATTAGTCTTTAATGCTTCACATGATGGACTGAACTAGCACTTATTGCTACCACATTGATTTTAATGGAATGTGATTAATCTTGATTCTAATATTTACAGTTCATATATAAAAATGCTTTTGAAGTCAAAGGATTTTAAAGTTTTTTGGTGTGTGACTCATTTCTTCAAACCACTAAAATCTCAGTAGAACAGCTGTCATTTCTTGAAATTCAGCAACAGTGCTTTTTGTGAGAGTAAATGGTCAACAGTGTGCATGCACGCTGCCTCCTCGGACTTCCGTTAATCTCTCCCAGTAGCTTGCATCCATCTTCTTCCAAGCCGCTGGGCTGTCGGAAACGAACGGAACAACGCGTGTGGCTTTTTTGCATTGACAAAGGACACTGAGGCAAGCTACAGAAGCTGTCATTGTGACTGCACAGTGGAAGCAGCGCCACACATCATCAGCAACATCTGACTGAAAGCACAAGAGCTGCATTTCGGTCACCTGCTCGGATCCTGTTAGACTTTTCTGCAGCTTTCGACCCACCAGATCCTTCTGGCTACTCTCACACTGAACTGCTCTCAGACGATTTGGTACTTTCCTTTAATTAACACATTGTGACCGGCAATTTTACTCAGAATTTAACTCATGTCACTGGCTATTATTTCGTAATTGTATGTGGAAGTGAAACAATATAAATAAACATTTTTATAACGGTTTAATACAAATAATTTTTGTTTAATATTTTGCTTTTAATATTTCTTTTTGGTATGATAAATGGTGTAGCAATCACCTACATGTAACGGTACACAACAGGTTTTGCAAATATATCTTGTTTCGCTGCGTTTTCCTTTTGAAGAGCATACTTTACATGTTCTAGTTGGATTTTTTTTTCTACCAGTGACTATTTTTTCTAAAACGTGGTCTTTTAGCTGTCCGGAAAGCTTGAAGGGTGGATCTTTGTAGGGACCTGTTGTAAAAATACTAGGGGAAGCGTCACGTACTATGCTGCATTCATTGGAATCTACAGTTATCCATTCCCTAGCTACTTCCAGTAGAATTTTTTTGTATCTTATATTATTTTGTGACTGATAGTTACAGTAAAGTTTGAATGCATTGAAAAAAGTGCAGTTTATGAGAAAGAATGCAAATTTTTTTGACCACTTTAAAGTTTTTCGTAAGATATTACTATTCGCCAAATACTGATCTGCGCGTTCGACTCCTTTCATATGTTTATTGTATTGTAATATGCACGTAGGTTTAACTATATCATCCATAGAATTTCTTCGCTTTCCACTTTATGTCAGAGAGGCAACATGAATAGTAGATATCATGCGCACTAGTCTTTTATCCTTCCACGCGATAAGAACAATACTGTAGGTCCTTTCCGTACAAAAGCCATTTCTCCTTTGCATAGACTTTTGGACTTTTCTATTAGAACCTTTGGCAAGCGCACGGTTTTCCCGTATGGTACCACAAACTAGTGTTTTCTTTCTTAGTAATACTTCAGCTAATGCAAAAAACTTTTTTATTTCGTGAGTGGTAAGTGCTGTCCATGGTAAGGTTTTCACAGAGTTTTTATGTAATTCTTTCATTTGAGAGTGGTACAAATTGGTTTGGGTGGCTAAATCAAAAAAACCACTATCAAAAAGTAAAGCCGTTACCCTAACTGATACTTGGCGCATCACCAAGTTGAACAGTTACATCAGGAATTTTTATATAATCCTCTAAGGTTGATGTTATGTTATTTTTGTTCCACACTTCCAAATCATTGTCACTATCAGATTCTATAACGTTTCTTTTTTGCCGTTTTAGTGGCCTAATATCAGATTCATCACCGTCTTCCGATAGTGTCATTTATTTCAAAATCACTCGGACAATCAGATAAATCATCCGCATATAATTCTTCCTCGTTAGGTTCCGTCATGGTTAAAATTTCGTTTTTATGGCAAAAGGGACACAATTTGACGGGTTTTATTAGCTAAATAAGCCTGCGGTATGCTGAACAACAACTAAACTCTATGATCTCCGAGAATGTACTGACCCAAAGACGCAGAGTCATGATGCGTCATCGCTCACAAATTTACTTGTGACTGGTCAGCAACGTTTGCGCATGACGACGAGTTAAATTGTGACCGGTCAACAATGTGTTAAACATTCTAGGTGTCCTGGGGTGCAGCCAAATCAGTAAAAAAACAGGCGTCCCCCAAGGCTCAGCCTTTGGTCCCCTCCTTCTTACTCTTCACATTACCATTCTAGGTCCAATCATCCAATCAAATGGCTTTTCACCTACCACTATATGTTGATGGCATCCAACTATACCTGACCTTCCCTCCAGACAATACAATGGTTTCTACTTGGATCTCTGTATGTCGCGCACCTTGGATGAGGGATGGTCACCTCCAGCTAAATCTCTCCAGGCCTAAGCTTCTGGTCTTCCCTACCAGCCCTACAATACACTAATTTATTGCTGTGCAGATGGATCATTGACATTGTCTCCATCAAGATCATTCAGAAACCTAGGACTAATGATAGATAACCAACTGTCCATTACTGACCACTGACTCCCAGTATTGTAGATTCAATTAGTGTAAGTTTGCAGCTCAGGCATCTGTCACCCTTTGAGTAAACTACTGCAACTCGATACAAACAAAGCTACCAGCTTGTGCTGTCAAATCCCTGCAGATGATTCAAAATGGTACAGCATGTATGATATTCACTCAGTCTAAATTCTCTCATGTTACACCCCCCTATTGTCACTCTTCACTGGCTCTCTATAGGCGCTCACATCAAGTTTGAGTCCTTGGTGCTGGCCTTCAGGGCTATTACGGTGACAGCACTCATTCCATCAAGAGGTCCCTCCATCCGCCCTGCATCCCATCGCACCCCTTTTAGTCAACTAACCAGCTCTATTTCTCCAGTGTGGTTCCTCGATGGAAATGTACTATCAGCTTCGCTTATAAGTCGCATTACCACCAAACGTAAATGTAAAAAGCAAACGGAGCTGTAATCAAAGGTGGAGGTAGAATGACAGTGCCCTCTGGTGGTAGAACACAATGCTGATCCAACAGCCGGCAGGTCTGGCAACCCAACGGATAAACGAGGCCTTGAGCAGCCCCAGCTAGATAGCTGTGTCCTAATGAGATCTCAGGGGGCACCTTCAGTGCACCATAGCCCAAGAAGCCAGGAGAGCTGAACCAGAACCCACAATATGCCAGAAGTGCCACCAATAGTGTCAGATCACAGGCTGGAGGTGAGACCAGGAGTAATGCCGACAACGTGGCGTGGCAGTGATGATGACAGTGATGAACATGATGATGATGGGTTGGGTCAAGACGGGCATTTTGACAGACAGTACCTGCTTCGGGCACAGGAGCTTCTCTCTCAGGTGTTAAACCGTGACTGGAATGGGAATCAGCCAGTGACCTCGGTTAGTAACACAGGAAATTGCGCAGTGGTGTGCCCAGGACAAAGTATGGAGTTTTAAATAAAAAGAAAGGGGGGGCGGGGGGGGGAGAAGAGAGAATTAAGCCGTCTGCCATACAGGATGATTGTAAGTGTCCCAAATCAAAGGATCTTAGGATTTAAAAATGCCCCATCGTGGTGATTTAAATTTCTGCCTTTAAATAAAGTTTTGACACACCAAACATTCCATTTGACATTATTTACCAAAATCTTCTTGCATTTCTCTTCTGTGGTATTACTGCTCTCAGTAAATCGCCAAGCTATCAGCCAGTGACCGGCTGTCAGGCCTCCCCCACACGGTCCGCCTGCAAGGCCCTCGCCTAAGGTGTGTACATAGGGAAATAACAGATCGCTCCGTTTCGCCCGCCGCCCCCCTCGACCAATCGCGAATGCCTGATTGGCTGCCCCCCGGGGCTGAACCACGGCATCACGACAGCATCGACATTCCCGTCACGGCGGCCATTACTGACACTGTAAATCACGGTGCGGCGCTGGTTGCACCCTCGGGGGAGGGGTAAATCCAGCCCGAGCTGCAGACGACCCGGGGCAGAGAGCTATAAAGACTTAACAACCGTGTCAGACCACAGCAGCACCCATTTTCGTAAATTATTATTTACAAGCTTTCTACAGGGGGGATAAAGAACCTGCAGAGGTTTTTTTTTATATTTTCTTTCCTGTAGTGGCACACCCCTCCCCGAGCACGTGTGTGATTGGCTGAGCTACACTTCTGACCCCCCACCTGATGCTCTGAGTCTGCTACCTGTCTGCATCCCTACCACCCATTGAGATGGCGCCCAGGGCCGCTTACCCACAAGCATCTTCGAGCCATACGATCACACGGCAGGGTTGTAATTCGGGCTTGTTCACCCTTCTGAAAGCAAAGAGAGGCCTGACGAGTCTGCTGAGTGGATGGTATAGCTGTGAATCGGCACGGTGGGCAGGCTGGCGAAGGGCCTGGCCATGTGGAGTCCGGATCCCAGCCCCATAGCGCCTCACGAGGGGAGATGAAACTGGCTTGTGCCGTGGGGAAGGTGCTTATATCTCACATCACATACCCTAAATGGGCAAGCAACTTCCACTAGGGGAGGTGTGTGGCTCAGCAGGTTAGGATGCTGTGCCTATGAGGGGAGGGTTGCAGGTTTGAGTCCCAGCGTTGCAAGAGTGATTTCACTTTTGGGCCAATGAGCAAGGCCCTTAACCCCCAACTGCCTCAGGGACTCTCTCATAAATACACGTTGCTTTAAAAAAATAAATGTAAAAAATAAATGTAATAAATAAAATTTTTTACCTGGAGGGAAATGTTTATGATGAGAGACTGACTAGCGAAAGTCCGACTGACGGCCTGTGGAGGTGGGGGCAGGACACAGCTAGACAGGCAGGAGGAAACGAGGTAAAAAAAAAAAATGCTGAAAAGAAAAGAAGTCGCTTGGACACGCGATGCTGATTGTGTTTAAATAGCCTCTCTAAGCAAGATAACAGGGGAGTTTCGGAGAACCCCCCCCCCCACCTTAAATCCACACTGGCTGTTTCTGGAAGCTTCCGCTGCCTCCGGCACTGTGTGGAACGGAACATCATTCACATGGACCGAAACAAACCTGAACGCATTCAAGGGGAGCGCTGGGGGGGAGGGCTCACAAAACTGCCCGCTCAGCTCCTCAGCCAAAGCCCTGATTTAGCGAATGCCAGCTGCCGCCTTTGTAACACCTGTTCAAAGCCACACACATTTCATTAAGGGTTCTTTTCTTCTGCTTCCAAGTGGTATTTGGAAAGCCTTGCAACCCCCCCCCCCCCCCCGTTCCTCATCTGCAGGCCCCTCAGGCACCTGCATGGACAGCTCACGCCAAAAGAGTAACATTTCTGTGTTCAGTAGGTCTGAAACGGATGTCTGACATGGGGGGGGGGAGTGGTGGTCGGTGTTTTGCCCTGCGGCTGCTGAGTGCTTTTCACACTGACCTACATCCTGGGATCTCTGACTGGACCCTCTTCAGAGCGGGACCGCTCTACATCATGCTGAAGGGGAGCCACACTCAGACTGGGCTGGATGGGCAGTTGCTTGTGGGACATGACCATACCTGTCCAGCAGGGGGCCAGAGACACAAAAGAAAGGGATGCAAGGCTACTCGCACCATCACTGTCGCTATCCATGTCATCACGGGCATTGACACCCCCTGAAATGACCTTAATGACGATTTGGGTGCCAGCTAAGTGGAGCCCTCTGACAGGGTTAGCTGGGGTTGGCACTGGGTTCGAGGGATGGCTATGCCCCTGTCAGCGTGTGTTCAGTGCCAGACCCAGGGTGGGGTCACTGTATGAATCAATGGCACCTGCTGGTACTGCCCTTTCTGGGCTGCTTCGGTGGGCGATGAGGCTCCACAGTGGAAGCGTCTTTACTAAGAAGCAGGGTATAAACATGCTTTTTATACCAGATTATACCACTGCCATGTTACACTACAGAAATGCGCTCATTACTGTGCCATTAACAGGGAAGCTATTTAGTATCTAAAACATTAAAAAACATAATAAAAGCTGAACTACTACCTATACAAAACACCGGAACTCTCTGCTCCAGAAAAGCATTATGGGAAGTTCTATACCAGAGCTACACCAAGTCATCTATGCTCCGTTCAGCCCAGCTCCTAGTGAAAACCCCTGTCCACTATGCATCTGAGCTCTTTCCTGCATCCCTGGAACCGTAAACAGTGTCAGAGAGAAGACGCCGCCACGTCAGGAACAGAGCTGCAAGCTCCTGGATGCTTCACTCGCACACCCGCAGCACTTATAACAACTTACTTATGCAAGATAAATGAGGAGTAAACATTCTATTACTGTACAGACCCCTCCGCCCAGTCCGGGGGAACCCCAACATACGGAGAGTGTGTCACGTAACTAAAGCTCCAGTAAATCTCACCTGTGTGTCTGAACACACCCGTTGCTCAATTACACAAAGCTTGACATACCAAAAATGCCAAAGTAAAAAAATATGGGAAGTATCCATCCTCAGAGCTCCAGGGAGCCCCGGAGAAAGGAGGGGGCTGACCTCATACGCAGGGCAGGGTGCTTTCAGATTCTACACAAAACTGGCGGAGTAACCTGACACCGTAGTGAGGCTGCAAGCTGGTGTTATCTGTTAATAATAGATAAGGGGAATATTCTGGGGGGGTAGGGGGCGTGTTTCTGCTCTTTCTGTGTGAGCTCCAGCACACAACACGCCTAAACACTTCCTGGGGGTTAGCAAGTATCACCGTTAAATGGGATTTTCCAGACCTCTGCACACCCCCCCCCCCACTCTGACACTCCAGCATTCTTTTCACAAACCATGAGAAACAGTGAGCATCAGCGCCCAGGCAGCAACACAAGTGATTAACGTGACACACAAATGAACCTTGCCGGTAATGGGTCAGGCTGATGACATGTTCTGTGTACACGAGGGCGGCTCTGGACGCGTCCAAACACACCAGGTGGGACAGAGTCCTTTGGTAACTCAGGCTGACGAAGAGGCACTGACTGGGCGCCTCTGCAGAATCAGCATTTCAACACCTGCATTAGTGACAAGAGAGAAAAGATGGGCACTCCCACAATGCACTGGGAGTAAGGGGGGAGAGGCAGTCATGTGACTGCCATCACTGGCACTGATTTGTTCTGCTGGCTCCTCATTCAGTGCCCACATATTACTGTGCTCTGTTTTTGTTTCAACAGAAACCCCTGACCAGCCCAGCCTGATGTCAGACTCAATACACTTGGGTGTGCATCCTGGTGTTTTTCTTTTTTTGCTTCCCTGCCTACACAGCATTTCTGTGTGTTTATTCAGAGGACTTACTCAGGTCCGCCAGTGAGAAGGAAATTCCCAAAGAGAAGCGGCCCAAGCTCCCGGTGTCACCTGGATCCTACCCAGCCAGCTAATGGCAGTAGGCCCTCTGTGTGTCACCAGCCAAGAGAGCACCAATCACGTACCGTGTCTTGCTTGGGATCCCGAAAATGGGACCTGACAACACGGAAAGGTTACTGGCTGCGTTTGGGAGGCCGGCTTCGGTGCTTAGACATGCCATCCCACTTTGGGGTGCAGTACAGGGTGGAGAGAAGAGCAGTCTCTGGAGACAGCAGGATCATTGGTACATGGACGTAAGGAGGAGTTGCGAGAGGTTCAGCCACACCTCATCTGACTGGACCAAAGCTGTGGCCCAGTTTTCCAAGAATTTCCAGGTACTTCCCTGACTGTACATATATGGGTTTGGACATAACATGGCGGGCTGGCGGGTATGCTGATCGGGAGAGTGGGGCAGATTGGCGCTTTCACACCGCCGCCAGAGCAGACCCTCCTCCATGCGGCGCTCAGCATCACGGCTCAAACTTCGATGATAATGAGTCACTGGAGGGAGGACGGAGGGAGCTGCTGTGTCAGTGGGCGTACAGCAATCCTATCCTCTTAGCACATCAGGGCTCCGGCAGAGCTGCCAGCGGGACTGAGGAAACAGCGGTGCGGGGATGCTGCGGTGGGCCGTTTGTGAGTGGGTGTGTGCGATATCCCCGCTGAACGTACTGCGCACTGGCTACAGTCACCCTTCTGAACTGAGGGTTAAGTGAAGAATTTTCTGAAGTATGATGAGAGAGAAACAGATGATAAATGCAATGTTATTCCTTAAATACTGAAACACATTTGATTTAGCAACTGGAAATCAGCAGGAACGCAGGAGGCTTCGATCTCATCACACTACGCTCCTCTGTGACGGCAAAGAAGATATGGGAGCCCTTCTCTATTCGGCCTGGAGGTGTTAGGTGCTAGGGAGTCCCGGAGGCCTGTTGGTCCAGGGCTCCGCCTCTTGTTCCTGGGCTCCGCCCCCTGTTCCAGCCTCAGGCATCCATGATGACTCATCACTTCCCTCTTTCAGGCTAACAATCAGGTATCGGCTCACTGAGGTTCAGGACAGCAGAAACCGGCCTCAATGGGATGGTTATGGAGAAGGGGCATGGACTGTGATGGGTTGGGGGTTCCCGCCTCAGGTCTTAAGCTCAATAGCCACGACCCGGTCCCACAGCAAATCGAGCACTGACGGACAACACTCTAAGGCAGGAGAGCAGATCCGGCCCCAGCAACACATGCGTTTGAAGCGGGGAGACTTCAAGAAGCACCTGCAGGCCATGCTTCCTACGCTGAGCATTTCATTAGCCCCCAGCCAATTGTCAAAGGGTTAAAGGCAGCCAATCACAACATGCTTACATCAGCAGCAATGCAGCCCCATGAGGATCCTACCCACATTCCCCGGCACTACATATGAACAGTCACACTGCACAAATCATGACAGGAGGCCTTCCTCAGAGATGGTAGTGAAACGCAACACAAATGGGGGGGGCACATTTACCCGCTTGGAGGGGGGGGATCTGGGAGAAGTGACTCACGGTGAAATGGGAGTGGGATGTAACCAGTAACCATTCACTGCACAAACCTGGCTGCTCCTCTCCCTGCCACAGAGGAGCGTTGCCGTGCGTCTGGTTTGAAAGAGCACCTGCCCATTTCTGCAGAGCCAAACGGCACTGGTGGGCAGGAATCCCATTCCCGCAGCTCACTGGCGTTACGCAACAGGCCCAGAGTGCCTCTCAGAGGCGGAAAATCAGCCCGCTTACGTAAATCACGTGAGGCCGGTGCTGCTGCGAGATGGGGCCGCGCCACAGCCAAAACACACTCACAAGACACACGTGCAAGTAAAGTCGAGTGATTCTTAATGGAGTTTGGAGCAGACATTTGTTAATTGGCTAATTTATGTGTCTGATGCACCCATCTGTATAAACTGCCCATGAAATCAATTAGTGAAGTATGGATGGATGGATGGGTGAAAGACAATGATGGCCTCAGCCTGAAAACGACTATGGGGATGGCTGAAAAATGCATTGAGGAGACACGCAGGTACAGGTAAAACACGTGGATAAACTCGGCCAGGTTGGCATATCAAAGGCGGGCAGCCATCTGGTGTGGGTACCGACACAGACTCCACAGCCATATCACAGCCTAAAGATGATTATTCACGAGCCGATTCAATTTGTAACCAAACTGCTGGTGATAATTTGCTTGGCAGAGATATTCTAATCCCTGCCCCCACAGGACTGCTAACAAACATACATACACACACACACACACACACACACACACACACACCAACAACAACCGACCAATCAGAACCCAAGGATGGCACTACCAGGAAGAACAGTGGCCGGCCCCTTTTCTTTCTGAGCCAATCAGAAGGGGGTGGGTGATGAAATCCAATTGGCAGAGTATTCAGCTCTGAAGGAGGACTGACACGTTCCCAGGGTCCAAGCGTGACTATGAGAACGTTAGACGATGTAAAGATGGTGTAGAGGAAAAGAGGGGCGCAGTGTGTGGCGCGGAAAGCGAGCGAGAGCTGCCGTCCTGCTGAGCTCCTACAGCCCTGGCATCTTCCTGGGTATCACACACACACGGCGCGACTGCCGAGGCTTTGCAGGGGTGCCAGCAGCTTTGCAGCAATGCAGAGAGAACAGTGCGGGGGGGGTGGTGGTGGGGGGAGAGACATGCTGTCCTTGGCTCCTTGCGGGGCATGTGTACCAGTCTACCCCCTGCCCGCAGAGCTGGCTCCCGGGAGTGATGGATTTCTGGGAGCCGCTCCAGTAACGGGCCCCAATTAATCTCCCGGCCCGCAGCTTCCGCCATCCTCACAGGCAGCCCCCCCGGCAGGGATCCCATGTGTGCACACAGCGGAGCTGCAGGCGTTGAGCACACCAGCCCCACGAGGCCACACCCTCGCTTGGATGTGGCGTGAAGGACTGCCGACATGGTGGGGGTGGCGGGGGGAGTGTTGGGGGGTCTCTGTGCCCCTAAAAAACCCTCTATCCACCATGCCTCCTGTATTGGGACATGCAGGCTTTTTCCCAGCAGCCTCTCGTGTGAGCTTCAGCTCCGTCTGCTTAGTGCAGCCCAACACGTGGTACGGTCAGCACACACGTGTGCTCAAAGGGACCACGTTCAAAACCCGCCGACCTGTAAATGGAGGCAGAACCACAGTTCTGCATACCCTGGATCAGAACCCATAATCTTTAGGTAACACAGAATGGATGGATCGTTTCTCCTCTCATACACCTATTTCAGCCATTTCTTGAGTGCGTGAGTGAACACTAAGGGGATTAAACGGGACGCCTAGTGACAGGATACAGCTCCAATGAGCCAGCTGTCCTCTCCCATGATTCCCTGGGGCAGGGGTGACCTCCAGTGAGCACCAAACCTCACCACGCTAGCTCCTAGGATGCACGACTACTGACGCACTGAGCTGGAGGACCGAACCCCGCATCAACGTTGGCATCCTCTACAGCTATTCACTCTGCCCCCGAAGAGCTTTAGCAAAACGTATTTCATAAGTGTTGCATCAATTACGAAGCTTTTCATGCAGCCTGAAAGGTAAAAGGACTTAAAAGCATATCAATTATCTCAGCTGAGGAAAGTGAAGCAGTTCGTTAAAAAGCCCACCTGGCCGGGGTAAGTCAATCACCTTAATTACTTGGTGACGGATCGCCAGCATCGCCGGCATTATTAATCCACACTACTCGTGCAAGTCGAGGGGCGGCTTCAAAATCCCATTAATATAATACTTTATTAAGACACCACACCAGTGTCATTCAAGGCAATTAGTGTGCTCTCACAGCCCTGATTCATGCAGACAGATTAGCAGTGCACTCTCGTCTGCCTCCCAAATGACTTTGCATGTAGGGAAAACAATGGTGCTTGTATCCAGTCCTCTGCCAGGAAAGCACGGGTACTGTAGTATTTTTAATACCATTTATAATGCATCAGAGAAATATGGATGCCCAGATTTCATCCTGTATATCAATGTTGCACTGCTCTACAGTAAGTTTCTAATCAAGTTAAGCATTTTCAGGGCTACAGAGCACGTTGGGAGTTACATCATGAAATCAGAGCGGTGATTCACTGTTCATAGGTCTCTCCTAAGTGGACTCCATTCCAATCAGCTTCATGTGGGCCAGAAATGAATAGATGAGACGCCAAAATCAGTATTTATTTTTTCCTGACTTGCTCAGTGCATTATGGGTACAGCCGTGGTCTGCTGAGACCCAAAAGGTTCAGCATCGCTCTAAAATACATACCAACAAGAATGAAATACCAATCTTACACCTTTCAAATCGTTACCTTCAACAACTGAACAGATTCACTTTGAAAACTCCGCCCACCCCGGTCTGATGGACAGGTTCACAGCAGTAACTACATCAGTATGAGGACAGAGGCTGGATCACACCATGACTCCATAGCTACCTTACAGAACGGAAGGTGCTCCACACACAAAGCCATGCACAGCTTCCATTCTAAAGGTCCTACTTATCAGGTGAACTCAGTTTTCAGATTCCCAGTCCCGTCAGGTCCGTGAAAGATCGAGCATTCATTCTCAGCAGACAGTCTGATCCGCATGCGGGAAGGAGACTCGTGATAAAAATGTCGTTCCTACTTCAAACACACAAACTCGCTTGACCCTAATTCGAAATGTTTCCCATTGTCAGCTGGGTTTAGATGAGGAACGTAATATGTCCTATATTTTGGACATCCACGGGGCTCCCTCGATGAAAAACCACTGCAGGAGGGCAAAGTGCTGTTTGAAGAGGCTATTCCTCCTCAGGTTCGAAGACCACAAACTTTTGAAGGTCAGAAGAGGTGGAGAATTTAGTAGCACGTCCAGCAGTCTAAGCTGCTGTGTAACAGAGCCCTTGGTACACTCTGAATGGGCAGGAGAACTCCCACACTCAGAGAGACAAGAGCTTCACTGATTACACAGGAGGACAGAACATCGCACATGAAAATAAGGGCGAGATGGCATGACGCACTGCAGCATCTGTGCTTCGCATCTGGAGGGTCACCCCGTCGCCTATTGTGATCCGCTCGTTAGCCATTTACCAGCATGAGTGGGTGATGGATGGCCGTGTAACCGCGGCTGAGGTGCCCGGCCACGCTAGGGAATTGGGCATGCTCGACACCCAGGGGAAACGCATTCGCTTTGCCTTTCCTAGTTCTAGTTCAGTGTGTTTCCATGGCTCTGGCGAACAAACAGGCAGTCATGAAAATGGCTTCCGGGAAGTACCGGAACGACGATGGAAGTAAAACAGGAAAGCACAAAGAGGATGAAACTTCTGTAACGTTTAATACATCGACTTCTTCACTAATGCCTTTTATTTTAGCAGCTTGGATGAAGTCTATAGCTGCCACAAAACAGGTCTTGTAGGAGTGAAAATGTGAGCAACAGAAGCAGACCAGTGGGTCAGAACTCTTAGCAGCGGCAACAAAGGGGAGCCAGTGAGGCTGCACTTGTGTCTATAATAATCTGCGGTGTTTAAGGGCTCCCTGTGGCCAGATAGGCTGCTTACAGGACCTTTGGACTGAGGACGCTGTCAGATATGATAAAGCACTCAATCAAAGCGATTGACACGCTCCACATGATCTCTGCTGTCACATTCCAGGACAGAAAGCACAGAGAATCTCCCGCGACTGTAATGCAATGATTGCCACTGGCTGCGGCAGGCAAGCACTCTCCACCGAAACGCTGTCACCACATCTGCACAGCAAATATCAAAGGAATTGATGATAAATTACTCTTAGCAACAAGGCAGCACGCTGTCTTTAAGGGGGGATGGGGAACAAGAACCGTGAAGGGGCAGGAGACCCCCTACCTGTTTGCACACATCGCACAGAATTAAATGCCCTAGAAACCAAGAATTTTTCACCACCCCAAGATCAACTGACACCTTGTAGCCATTAGCGTGTTTAGCACTGAAGGGTTACGACCCAAGCGTCAAACTTCCAGAGGGTTCTGCACAAGCAGGCCTTTGCTGGGAATTGCCAGAGTCCAATTATCGCAGGCTAATCATGCCATCAGCAAAAATCCTGCATTTGCATTATCGCTAACTCCCACGAGATGGTCGCATCTTTGCGCCACGCATCCAAGGGAGACGGCATCGTGATCCTCAGATGCATCATGGGAGTAACATGGACGACAGAGGGAGGATAACGCTGCCTAAAGGTCAGCCGGAAGACCCCCCTCCTGTGACCCCGTGTGAGGGAGATGAGACATCAGAGGACTTGATCCCCCCCCCCCGCCTCCCCTTCTACCAAGTGAATATCAGTGGAGAAAATGGGGCTCTATGTAAAATGTGGACTCTAAGTAACGCAGGATAAATAATGCAAAGAAGAAGAGTCCATAGCGGAGCCCGCGGGCCAGTCTGACGCGGAACACACGCCCACTTACCGCATCTTCTGTCACCGAGACACTTTAATATGTTTTTTTTTCTGTTTAGTTTGACTCATTTACTGTAAGTCACAGGACTCCCAGTGTAACATGCATAGTATT
>JAODLD010000001.1:14729179-14747716 GCA_026781065.1 Mormyrops boulengeri | reverse complement strand
TGATTAGCATAGCTAGCAGAGTGGCACGGGGAGAGGAGGCTAATGGCGATTAGCACAGCTAGCAGTGAAGCATGAGGAAAGCGGGCTGACAGTGATTAGCATAGCTAGCAGAGTGGCACGGGGAGAGGAGGCTAATGGCGATTAGCACAGCTAGCAGTGAAGCATGAGGGAAGGGGACTAACGATAATTAGCACAGTTAGCAGGGAAGGATGAAGAAAGGGGGCTAAAGCTGGCTAGCACAGCTAGCAAAGATGCATGAGGAAAGGGGACTAATGGCAATTATCATCAGGCCACGGTGAAGCATGAGGAAAGGGGGCTAATGGCGATTAGCATCAGGCTACAGTGAAAGGGTGGGGGGGGTGGGGGTGATGTGACTAGCACAGCTAGCTGGGAGGCTGAAACTGCTCCATTCTGTACTTAAGTTTAAAAGATATCCATTAACTCTGAAAACACTGAACCCAAAGATAGGAAAACACATAATATCAGTGAGGTCATGAGTGTGTATTTTCAGATCTCATTCTATAGAAACGTGTGCAGACTGATGGCTCTCATGACAGATGGAGGTGCTTCCGGAAGTATAATTCCTTCACTTTCACAAACATACTGGCCACACTCACACAAGACCACACACCTGACATCGGCAACTTTACGACGCGCTTAACAGAGGGTGTAATTGCCAAGGCCCTGGGGCCACCAGGCAGCATGACGCCCCGATTCGCTTTGAAGGTGCCGCAGGCCCACGCGAGCGCTGCGCTGTACATTCCATGTCTTTCTTCGGCCCGTCAGTGCAGAGGTTGAGTTTTCACACTTCTTGCCAATTATGAGTCTTCCCCCCCCCCCCGACCCGCTTGATGAATGAGATCAGTCCCCAGTAGAGGGCGCTCAACTTGAAGAAACCCCACAGAAAACACTGAAATGCCCAGGCCGCAATTCCAGTGATCCCTTCATCATACTGTGCTTGGTCTTCCTGGCCTCACACACACACACACACACACACACACACACACAAGTAATAAAGTCAACTCCTCATAGCACGGACGGACAGACCCCAAAATCACTGCAGCTTCCACCGAGTACAGTACAGGGTTAAAGCCCGCCCCCCACCACTCCCTTAACAGGCACAGCAACAGCGACAGGCAATCCAAACAAAGGAAACCAGTGGGGTTCATCATTATCAAAACCAACAGACTCCCCCCTCCTCACAGCGCTCGGAATGCAGGCCCGTGTCTGAAAACATGCAACAGAACGAGCACTGGGAGCGAGAAACGCACTTAAAAATGTACTACAGATGGGGATTGAGATGCCACACACACCATTCAGGGCCTGAGCATCCTTAAGGGCCTGAATACAGAGAGCTGCAGTTTGTGTTAAAGGGTGCTCTTTGTACTACAAACCTTGGATATCGCATACAGCTCGTCACATGGCAGCGTCGTACAAACTGACAATTCAGTTCTTAATGTTTCATGAACCCTTTCTGTGCTATACAGAAAGTGTACATAAACTGTATAAGGCACCTACTGGGAAATTAACGCACACTTCCCATTAGAAACCATCAGGCAGAGGGGACACTTTGAGAGATAAACGCTTCAGTAACAGATTTACAGCGTATGCACACAGTAATACACTTTATTATGAAAGACTCAGGTCTCATCAACATTCAGGAAACTCTACGCTGCACCACTCTTTGGGCCTGTCAGACAATTTTTAATCTTATCGTTTCATGCATGTGCATAATGTCGGTGTATTTATGGGTGGGTGTTCGGGGACAAAGTCCCTTGTTTACAGATGATGAAAGCTGACGGCTTTTTTCAAACTCAGAGACTAAAATCATGTGGTTTCTGCATTGTATATCGATGCATGTTTGTGTGTGTCATCTACAATATCAAAATATGCTATAAATACACACGCACACGCAATATAATTAATGAATTTGTGACTCATTAAAAAATTCATCAAAAATGACTGACGCTAAATTCTGTCACCCAAAACGGTTTTCTTGTAGCTACATTTAATGACGCAAAGCCCTCAAATCATATATCAGGAAGGTAGACCACGTACACAAAGCCACCAGAGTAAATTCCTACTTCACCGCAAAGAAGAACATTAATTTAGATGTACAACATGAACGAGTGAGCTGGTTTAACAGCTGAGTAAGCAAAATTCAGTGTGCACGCTTAAGAGATTACCTTTCACTCAAACGAAGTTTGGCAAAACCGTGGGGATCGTTTTACATCGCTAAAACAGTACAGAAACGCTCCTTCTGAGAGGCCACACGCTGTTGGATTTTCTGTGCCATCTGTTGGCAGAGTGCGGGTACACCGACTAACCAGAACACTTGCGCGGTGGAGAGGATGATGATTAAGGCACTAGGGGACCACGTCCCAGCTGTGGAAGGTATGACTCATTACTGTGCCCTGGAGCTGACATCTCATCACAGAGGACTTCATGTGGAGATCCTTGGAGCAGGACAACAGTAATGGCCCACAAACAGCTCTGGACTTCTAATAGAGCAGAACTGGGTTTTCGTATGAGTAAGCACAGAAGTGGACTTGGGGCAATCCTAGGGGATCTTTTTTAAGTGTGTGGGATGAGGGCCATAATTCATACAGAAGGGCCAACCTTATCAATAACAACGTTAGGAATGTTTAGAGTGACTGGGGAGGGGGCACTCGGGGGCCAATCAGCTTTCAGCTGGGGCTAGTTCCTTTGTAGCCTCCCCCTAAAGTAGACCCAAAGAGCTGGTCAGATACTGCATAGCATTTTATGGAGATTCTAGGAAAAACGAATCACTCAGATCTCTTCTTGCACACCACCCGCACGAGCAGCTACCTTCCGTGAAACGAGGAGAGGAGTGGGGCCATTTCATGGGGGGGGGGTTAAGGACGCCTTGACCCCTGTTCCCAGAGCTCTCTACCTCACACCATACGTCCGTGATGGAGCTGCACACATAGGAGGATGGCAATGCCCCAGAGCTCAGCATCTCCATAGTCCTCCCAGGGCTTGCGTGCAAAAGAGCCCTATATCAAAACCCCTCCCCTACATAGATGTGACAGGCTGTCGTTGGAAACAGCGTGACCAAGCGTGTCTCTCACGCAGAGGAGGATCCTGGATACTAGTGATTATCCAGTTGGCTGCGTATCCAGTCTTTGGGGAGCGGGGGTGGATCCACAGTACAGAATCATGGTGCTTATTGAGATGTTGACCACCACCTTCAAGAAACACATCAGGGCCCATCTGTTCCATGAATCTCCTTACAAACCTGATACCTCTACGTTTCCTGAATACTGTTTTGTTGCACCTCTGGTACTTGAATTGTCTACTAAGGTTCTTGTTTTGTTTGATGCTGTTGTGCAACTCCTGCTCCAGTCCTGCTCACACCTGTACTTGGGCATTCATTGGAAGCTCAGCCTAGCTGCACTAATGCCTAGTTGACTCCTTCACAGCATATATGTCTGTAATGTGCTATTTGCCTCATTTGTACTTTACTTTGGATAACAGTGTCTGCTAAATATGTAAATCCTTAATGCAAATGTAAATGTCAAGTGGGTGTTCAAGGAATACAGGGGGGCTGGAAGCTGAATGCTGTGAGCACCTGTGTAGATCTCAATCCAGGGCAGATGTGTCAGATCCCATCATAAAGGCGACTGATGAAAGAAACTGGGTTGGACTGTCTGGGTTCTAATATCTTCACTCAAAGGCCCTGACCTGGTCCTGGTCTTCAGACACTCATGCTACACCACAAACCAGCCATCCAGGGAGAATCAGTACTCCATCCAATGAGCAGCGGAGCCCCAGGAGGGGCTCCATTCATCCAGTGGGGTATACATATCACCCTTCTCCATCGACAGCCATAGAGTCACACAACATGACTCAGAACCAGGTTTGTTTAAAAGCAGGAGATCCAGCCCCTTCCCTTATTGACCGGAATCGCTCCTGCCTTCAGTGCGTATCAGGAATAAAAATCATGGTTTTCGGTCATACAGGTACGCTTTACTAAACACTGGCATCAGTTCAAGGCTTGTCAAAGCCATGAAAGTCCTGCACACAGAACCTCAGCCTCGGACCAAGTGCCTGATAATCACTGTCTAGGAGGTTATCTTCATACATGAATGATGTAAGCATGCCTGAAAATATGTGCGATATGCAAAGTTTCCCAGAAGCTCCTGTGACAGGACTCCTCTAGGGGCCCTGGAGGGGACCGTCAGAGGAACTGAATAAACAGCCCGCAGCTGGTTAAGGTGACATTGAAACCAAGGTGAGGAGACGGAGCAGAAAAAGATCTGCATGAACAGGAAGGTCAGGCTGAAGGTGACTAATCACACTCGGACGGGTCTGCATGCTACTCTGTGTTCTGATGTCATGCGGTCATGGGATTACACACAGACGTGTTCAGCATTACAGAAGGTGCCATGGTGGGGGGGCTCTGGAATGAAGGCGTGTGACTGCTCTGAGATCATCCTCTCTCTATATCACCATTTCTCAGAAGCAGAAAAGAACCTAACATCACAATCAAGACAAAAAGCAGGGGTTGCAGCTGCTGCCAGCCACTCAAGCAGGAAAGTCGATCCAGCATAATCACAGGTCTCCCCCAGCTACACGCATGCGGTCTCCAGAGGCACCACTGCCCGGGAAATGGGCCTGTGCAGACCTGCCGTGCAGCGCCGAAGCCGGGAGGTAACCGGGGCGTGCCGCACTGACGATCAGGTGGGGAAGGGGGAAGTTTGGCCCCCAGTGAACGTGGCTGGCCCCGGCACTCGGGTCCCCACCCGCAGAAAGAGGGAAAGTAACGACAAACCGAGAGGGTGATCCTGAGAGAGGGCACATCAGATGCTAAGCCGCCGCGAAGAGCCATGTGGTGTCACATGACCATCAGCCTCTGTGATCGCTGGCTCGTTCTGATTGGAGCACAGAAGCTGAAGCACATGGGACCAGCTGCTTCTTGAGCTCTGTGCCCTATAATAAACTAAATTAAAATCTCAGCTGATATGGGATCACCCTGCTGAGAGGGTGTGCTCCTCCTGGGCAGACCCTTGACCTTTCGCACCGCTTCTCTCCCCGAATCTCAGTCAACAATGCCAGCCACTCTGAGCAGTGGCTACAAGACCTACAGGAAAATTAAGGACCGGTAAGTAGTCACACGGTCTGGTGGGGAATGGAACATCCAGTGGGGGTGGCGATGCAGCTCAACCTCCAGGGCGCTGAGCTGGCAGAGGCCATGTAAGCGGCGGAGAAAGCAGACAGGTGCTTAACTCGCACGTCAACATGGCACTACCAGAGTTACACTAATCACCATCAGACGAGAAAGACAAGAAACACACCATGCATATTCATGTGTGATCCACTAACCGAACGTGTCATTTTTTTAGCCCAATTACAGCCTTTTTAAATTATTTATAAACTTAGTAGGAAAATCATCATATTTACTGGGTTTGGCTGTGTCAACATCAGCGACGAGAAAGCCACTTCTCCTTGTTTGTACCGTCTGTGTTATATATTTGGGGAGGTCCAAGCCATAGAGGGCAGCCACCGTGTTTGCACAGTTGAGCTGTGCTATTTGCCGTGCACACAGCTCATTGCAGCTGCTTCGTCTGCTGGAAAACAAACCGCGATATGACTGCTGAGCAGCATCACATCAGCCCAACACATGCTCATGCCCCATCAGAACCACCAGAGCATCATTGGGTGCCCACAAAACATTCTACCATTGACCATGTTACTGAGGGGGAAAAAAAAAAATAGGGCACAAAGCCCTAAAACTCCAACTTCAATCATCCACAGGTCAAGTGAAAGCATTGCTCCTGTAAAATGACCCTTGAAAATAATCATTATACATTGGCAGTAATGTTAACTAGATAAACACTATCAAATTGGCTCACATCGCCCCCTAGTGGCTAAAATGAGCATCAAATATAGAAAATGCACATAATTATGGTGGACAACTCAGCAGAGCCCTTGAAATAAAGGCTAATAAAAACACACACAGCTGGCAGAGATGTGATGTGAGGAAAAACATCACACACACACACACACACACACACACACACCCTGAGCAAAAATCTCTCTCTCACACACACACACACACACACACCCTGACAGACACGAACCTGTCCCTGTGATTTATCACCACCTGGCACCTTTGTAATTAAACATGTTTAGCATGGGACACTCTGTCAAATGATCCCTCCCCAGACGCACAAGCTGAAGGCAACTCCCCCTGAGGGCACAAGCTGCACAGCATCACCCCGCAGAGCTGTCAGAGCGATATTTAGTGCCCCGAAGCCCATCGCAGCAGGCTCACCACGGGGTCTCAGTCCACTGATAGTGGAAAAGCAGTTCGCCACTCCACAAAACGCAGCTAATTCCCAGCAAGGGGACAACATATTTATAACAACAGAGCAGGGCCTGAGGTCAAGGCAGGCCTCGCCAGCTTCTGCCTGTATTTCGCGTGGCACTAACACGCCCACAAAGAGGCTCCCTGGCGTCAGATAGCTGCCCAACTGACAGCCAGGCAATTTCAGCATGACAGCCAGGTGTCGCCGAAATGCACCCGGACGCCTCGGGAAAGAGACGTTGGGCGAAATGACAGGTTATTCAACATCACAGACACAAAACACACCCAGTGACAACCGGCCTGAGTCAGAAAAATTCAGCCCTCTGTTAAAAACGTTTGCTTTCTGATTGCTTGCAATGACATGGTTTGGGAGAAAAAAGGTGATTCAGAGGAAGGAGGCTTGAACGGCATACTACAAGGCGGTGGAGTAAAACGGGCCCCTCTCCAACATCCCCACAGGCAAATTTTTAAAACCTGACAAATTCCAAGTTCAGCCAGCTGTGAGTATTTGTAGCCGACTGTGGCTGATGCATTTGCGTGTGTTACGCTGCCATTCTGAGGAATGCCTGCCCTCTAGTGGGCATGTGCCACAGCACATGTTCAGGCTAATTTATGTCACTGCAGAGGAAACGCACCACGTCCAGCACAGCTCTGCTACCTACGAAGCGGGTTCACGGTTGTTCCTCTGAAGTCGGAGTACGCGAAGATGCGAGGCCCGCGATTCCCACGACCCTCCACGCAGAGGCGAGCAACAGACACAGCCAGATCACCCGACCCTGTGCTGTAACTGCACAACTGATCATGAGCCATCGTGAAAATTCACCCGTCATTTACACAAGGGGGGGGTGTGCGGAGAATGAACAGGCTTAAACAACTGGAATAACCATGACAGGTGCATCCCCTTGGTGTGTGCACGCTAAAATGCCACTAAAACAGTGTTTCACACATGCAACCAATCCGATTCCCTAACCCACAGTGGCTGTCGACACGCAGCTGAGCTTTAGCAGATAGTTAATTCACCTGCGGATGGATTCGGTCATTTTATTTGCAGAAAAACAAAGGGGAAGAGATGGATCTTTAACAGCCACCCAGCAAGTCTCCCCCTCCCTCCCTCTCATCTGAAACGCGGGCCGATCGACAGCAGTCTCTGCTCTAGGATCAACGCGGCCTGGAGGAATCAGCACATGGTGCTTGAAAACAGGCTTGGGGAGGCGAGGTGAAGCAGGCCAAGGCTAGGCCATGCTGAGGCGAGGCGAGGCAGACAAACAGTCCCTGTTTTCCAATGGCCTGCCTTGGGATGGGTGGTGGGAAGGATGAGGGAGTGTTTGGGAACTGAGATGCGTCGGAACAAAAACAAGCCGCGGCACAAGAATATCAAGGAGGGGGCGGGTGTTGACAAAAAGGGCTGCAGCAGTGTGGGAAGGTCGAGTGTCAGGTTCTGGGTGTGCCATTTGGGGGTCCAGGGAGACAGGGACAGTCAGACATAACCCCATCCTGTATGAACGGTAATCAAGGTCACAGGTATGACATCACCCCCTCCTCCCCACTCACATATAAACTTTGCTAAACCGGCCCCCACACACAAGCTGAGGGTTTGCCCAGCTCATGTTCTTCTCCTCCCAGTTATTTGTGGGTGTTTAAGGAGGGTTTCCAACATACCTAGTAAACAATGATTAAATAAGAGATAAGGATCATACAGCCAGATAAGAGGGCAGCTCTGATGCCTGGGACAGGAGGGCGATCCGGCTCCTTCCACAGGCAGGATCAGACCTGCATGTGAGCTGCAGTGGACTCCGTGGCTCAGGGCGGGGGTCTCCTACAGGGTTCTGTCCCCTCCAGGGGACACGGGAACGAATGCAGTCCAGTATTAATGACGACCAGGTCACCACTACCAGACCTAATCTGATCAGAGCCCTGGGCCCCGACACTACTGAAGAACAGCATCACACTTTTAGGGTGGGCACACACATGGTTAGGGTGAGGATTCCCAACCAGCCACCTCAGATGGGGCAGAGCAGGGGACGTACAGCACTGGGGAAACACCTATTCAGGCAAAGGGTACCAAGGCACTAATTTAATTAATGTATTTATTAAATATGGATTGTTGCATAAATAAGCCAGTGGAACATTAATTTTAAATTATATAAGATTTTGTCAATTGAAAAAGCAACACAATCTGACATGTCGCACACAGGGGGTATGCGGGGTACAGGGGGTATGCGGGGTACAGGGGGTATCGGAGGTATGTGGGGAAAGGGGCCACAAAGGAGCAAGGTCATTAGGAAGCAGGTCCTCTGCAAATTAATAAGGGGCCAATTAGCTTCAGGAGCCAACAATACGCAGGACGCTAAAGTCCATCTGTCTGTCTGCCTGCCTCCAGGCAAAGCGCACACTGTTCAGACAAACGTAGCCGCAGACACTCGGCAAGGTGACACCGGCGCCATGCTGCCAAGTCCCCGAACACTCAGGTTGTTTGCCATGACCGCACACCTGTGAAAATCTTTCACTGTTGAACACGCATTTCTGGTGACCTCCTCTCTCTCTCTATCATTAGACAGGGGACTAAGCACCAAATAGCAAGCATGAAATCACTGACCAGTTCAGAAGATCAAAAAAAAACAAACAAAAAAAAAAAACAACATTTGCTCATCGTGTGACCGGCTGGTGTGGCCGATCAAGTTATTTGAGGGGTCATGGGGTCCCCGTCGGCGGGCAGCTCCCCATGCTCTCTCCATCCAGGTCCCTGGGATGCCCAGGATGCAGACGGATGCGCAGCACAGCTCAGGGCTGCCAGGGAAACAAACATCAGAGGCAGCCTCCGGGGAGAAGTCCTTTGTGTCAGGGACGAGCAGCTCATAGGTGGGAGAGGAAGGAGTCGATAACGGGACATTTCTATGACGCATACCAATTTTAAAACCAACAAAGCCATTACAGCTACTGCCATGGAGCAAAATGGCCATCGTAGCAAGCTCCAGTGGTCTGACAGCGAGCAACGTCCAACACCTCACATCCGTCAGCTGCTGCCAGGGAATTGTGAGGAGGACAGTACACCCAAAGCGGTCTCTAGGATACGCCACAAATTAAAACTGCACCCAGCGCCTGTTTTCAAACCCCAACGTGCTGTGGAACCTGAGTGTTCTCCAAAGCTCAATAGGATGAAATGCTCATGTTTTATCAGCCGCTTGCAGCCACTGTACTGTGACTGACTGCTTTCCTCAGACGACATCCTCCCTGAATTAACATTTCTTCTCATAAATGGGAGCCACAATTATTTTCCCCAAGAGTTTTCAATACATAAACTTTTCCTTTATTTACACTCATCCCTCGAGGTAATGCCTTGCCAAACATCAAAAAAACCAAGCTGAGCTTACCTCGGTGGTGCGCCACCTGCAGGTCAGCCCAAGCAGAAGACCCTCCTGTCAGACCCTCTGGACCAGGAGCACAAGCCTCCGCATCCCTCAGAAAATTACCCATATTTACCCCTTTGTATTCCAAATTAACGTTCAGCTCAAAACCAGAACCCCTTTCGTTCTGCATCAGTCACCTTCAACTTGTTTCCACTCCAATTTAAAGCGAAACCGCAAAGAGAAAATCGGTGAATCCCGACCCACCCAGCAGCAGAATACAGAGTCACGACCGTTTTCGAGAACCAAGTTGCTTACCGTCTTAAGAGTAGAAAGGTTTGGCCCATATTTAAAGGGGTCAAAGAATGAAAGACATTTTAAGTGTTCTCTAAATGAGACTTCCGAGCGTACCAAAATTTACAACCGGCAGCCAAGCATAGCGCACACTCAAGGCTCCACAAAACCAACATAAAGTGCTAAAAACCGAAAGAAATATATCTAGCAAAATGAAGGACCCATACACTGCCTGAAAGTGGAACAAGGGTCATTTAAGGCAGCTACGCTAACCGCAGCCTATGGCATGTGATGCGTGGCATAAGGTATGCCCTAAGGAGAGGAGCAGGCAAGAGGCAAAGAATGTTTATCGGGGATAAAATAAATAGGTTATCGTTTATACTACCTGGCAGGATACATAGCTGTCTTGCAGAGCGGTGCTGAATTAATGGAGGACACGCAGTGTGTGGACGGACATTGCCTCGAGCCTGATAATATACTGTGCTAACCATGTTGCTTGGCAGCCACAAGAGAACCTTGTGGTAGCCCTGGGCAGTGTGGCGGGATATCTGATGGGATTAGCAGTTAACATCGCAGCGATTCACCCTGGCTACTAGTGGAAACAGACCAATCTCGGTCCGTGTCTGACACGTGAACTTCGGCAACAGATTCAGATCTGCAGAAAGGCCACTTTAGGGAGACCAGGAGCTGCACAACCTCACAAGTGATAGACAGTTACAGGCCAAAAATGAGCTGTGAGACTTTAATGAGAACACAGGGTGGGTCATAGAGAAAGGAGTGTCCCATAACACAATCAAACAAAACATCAAATTTTGGGGAAAACCACACCCGCTTTCAGGAACTGACATTGCTACACTTCCATTTACACTAGCATCCTCCAAACTTCAAGCCAAGATTAAAACCAAACAATTGGCTAATAAACCCATAAGAAACTCTGGAAATTAAAATGAATGTTTTTGTTCCAGAGACAGTCTCCTCTGACTGGGACTAGCAACAAACAGGCGCACCATTCACAATTCCTGGGTCTTCAACTGGGCCACCAAGATGCCCTCTCCTGGGTCTGGGCCCAGGAAAACTGCTCCAGCTGTCCCCCAGAGAAAGCGGGTCTGCCAATAAAGCATGTCACGCTCATGTTTGCTATCTGTAACGGAGGGGCTGAGGTGACACCCACCGGGGGGTGGCGGGGGGGGGTGAGGTGACGGCACAGGAAGCAGAGCAGACAGGTCGTGAGAAACTGCATGCGAAACGCGACCCTCACACCCGATCTCCGGGAGTGCCCAGGAAGCCTACCCGAAATACACCCCTGGGGTATGTGGTCACAGCTCAATGCAACCACCTGTGATGGACAGCGCCAGGCAGGCAGGCCGCCTAGACCGGGCCCCCGCAACGCACTGTCAGAAGCCCTTTGTGGGGGGAAAACCATAAGCCTGTCTGGGGGGGAGCCATCCCACGTTGGCTGTTCGTATAAATGACGATATCCGCATGACTAACATGGGGAAGCCAGCCAGCAGCAGCCTTTTCCACCACAAGATCATTCATTTTAACAGCCAGGGCATAGGGAGCAGCCAGCCAGGCCAGCGGCGCCTGGATTATCCCTGCACCCAACAAGCTGCGAACCAGTATCACTAATTAAATTCGAGCAACAGATCACATGGGAGATTTATGAATGCTATTATGTCCTCCATCACTCGGATGTGTATGGTTTAATCGCTGCCTATCTTGCCATACGCTTGTCTGATTTACCCTGGCTGGGGCAGCTGTGCAAGCTGGTAGTAGACGGCAGGCGGGCACCGGAGGCAATGGCATCTCCGACCCCACCCTAAAAACTCAGCAATTATTGTATACAAGGAAAAAGAATAAGGAGTGAGGTTCAGAACAGCACGAGTCTCATGACAGCATCAGCTGTTGAATCAGCGGGGGAGGGGAGCTCATGTGTCCAAACTGAATTTGCCGACTGGTGCTTTGGCGGGGCATGGGTAGGGCTTAGATTTATAGCTTTGAAATGCACAAACTTGCACCAGCTTACACACGGCAAAGGTGGCAGGCACCCATAGCAGGGCTGCCATCGGCGATAAGTGAACTCTTTCCCATATAAAATCAGACAGTTCGTGTGATTTAACCTCCTCTGAAAGCAAACTAAACAAAAAAATAAAATAAAATTGTCAGACGTTATCACGCATTATTGAGGCTTGGTTGATATTATAATAAGAATCCATTTAACCGGGGCCTACGTTTCAAGCCAAAGCTTGAAGCATAAAACCAGTCAGATAATCGATTTCATCCATAACCAGCTGGCCCTGAGTATCGCTCGGTGAGAGGCGTGCTTTGGACTCTACCAGACGGCACAAGAAAAATCCTCACCCTAACCAAGCAAATTTATAGGTCTAGAAGAAAACATATTGCTTTAAAACATGGCATAGCGTGCTGTCTGGGGTTTGGCGCCGGCAGCGAGGGGGCGTTTGGGAGACCGATGAGTCGTAGTGCAATTGACCCCAGAAAAAAGGCGAACGTCAATACGGCATGTGTCAGCTTGTCCGACGCATTAATAGTGACATGTCCTGGGTGCAGCTGCTCTGCCTGCATTTCACCAAATGGCCTAGTCCAAACTCTGACAAACCATTTAAGCCGGCGGAGCACATAAGAATAGACACTGGAAAACAGCCGAGGAACACAGACTCAGGAACTGTTTAGAGTTTGTCAGGGCAAAAGACGGTTAATTGATCATGGATCAATGCTGGGGAGAGGTGGAAGGGCAGCCCAGCATCCACAGGGAACGACTGCCTGTGATATCTTCCCTTCTCGACTTGACAGTGACAGCATAGAAGGTGGAGGAATGAGACAGCTCTTTTCCCCGCTGAGATGACGGTGCCGTGCCGTCCTTCAGAGCTAAACGCTCTGCTATCATCACGGAGGACAACTGCGCTCTGCAGCGAGCGCCCGGCAGCTAATCTCCCTCGCGTTTAATTCAGTGTGCACCACCCCCCGCCAAACTGATATCAATCTGCCATCTCACAGAGGAATCTCCTGCAAATCTCCACTTGCTCCAACCGGCTTGAGCTCGTTCCCGATTTGATCGACAGGCCGACGTTTCAGAAGAAGAATGCCGCAAGGATGTTACCGAGACTGCAGCAAACCAGCTTCAGGTTATCCTACAGACTGCTGATCATTCTGGGTCTATTCGTCATGATACTTCCCCTTCAGCTTTGCTTCAGGAACTCTGGCTGCTGCCTGTCTCTCTGAACCAACTCATGCTCAGCAGATCGTGCCACTGTACAACCTGAACGATGCACCTTCTGACTAAAACGATTTCTAAGCTTCTTCTGCTCTTCCAACAGCTACAACCTCAAGAGGTCTTCATCACAGACAGGAAAATGTCAAACTCCCCCCTCGGTACTCAGTCTCAGTACTGCCATACCCTCACGCTGATTCTAATTCAGTATTAGGCCAATTACGACCATGGGAAGACTCATTAATATGACTGTGGTAAGCTATATCAGCGAGAAGAGTCATGTATTTGTATTGATTTTGGATTATCTCAGATGGTTGGCTGGAATTAGACCCCTAGATCTGCTTGGGGGCCAGCTCAGGGGCAGAGCCACTCAAGTGTGGCTTGAGACAGTGCAGATGAACAAAGTGTCACTGTGACCACCCTGGGCAAAGGGGCCTCCCACCATGCCACAGCCCATTTGTCAACTTGGCCAAGAGGTGCAAGGGGCACAATCTACAAGCAATACAGTGAAGCCAAGAAAAAAGAAAAAAAGGGAAAAAAAAAATCTATTTTTCAGCCCAGTCAGAGACTCCCTCCGAGCAGGAGTCAGGAGGAAACGAACAAAACAAAACCCTTCAGGGCTCAGGCGTTTAGATTAGCCAAATTACGAGGAGGATTTGACAGTAATGCCTGCTAATTTGTCCGCAGTTATAAAACCGCAAACAGTCTTGATGTTCTGCTGAACTGTTCAGGGGGCCAGTGGACATTTGAATCAAGCTGCCTGAAAATCACTCCTAGGGTGAGGGAAACAGGTATGCATGGGGGAGGGGCAGAGCACAATACCACGAAAGCTCTAATAGAAATGAGTTTTTCCAGCACAGGAGTGCTCTTTAAAGGCCAGAGCTGGGCCACCAAATTCATTTCTGCTGAAAGGCTCAAGGACGCCTGGGCAGCGTAACGGGTCCGAATGTTCAAAGTGAAACTCAGATAATGGAATGCAAATCCCAGTCTGGGAACTGGCGGTCCGGCCCAACCCAACCGCACCCAAGGCAACAATCCTCAGGCTGCTCTTCAGATAGCTATACCGCCCAAGTAATCTGATGTGGGATGTTTTAAAAAGAACTGCTGACCAAACCACAGGGATGAAAATGAGGCCTGCGGATGGACAGTGGCATGTGCATCCTCTTCAGGCCATGTGGGTCAGCGTCTTCGGGAGACCTTGACTGGAAGCAGGATGCGATAACCATCAGAGTGCTCCTGCTGTGGGGAGATGTGCAGGAAAGGCCCCTCTCTTCAGGGTGCCGTCTAACATGCCACATGGGGCCACATGGGGTGGAGGGGCAGTGTCTGTCGGCTATGAGCAGAGGCCCAGCAGGGGCCTGCATACCCTGGCAGATTCAGGAGGGGCAGCACTTTACAGGTGACCTTCAATTTGCAAAATTATACATAAAATTGGACAGGGGGGGCCCAAACTAATAGTTTTGGGGCCCAGAATTTCTAGTTAAGCCCCTGGCTGTGGGGGTTGGGAAGCAAAGTTTTCCCTCCTTCCTAGAGCTGACAAGGACAGAAGAAACCTTAGGAAGCCCCCTACAGGTCAGGAAGCAGCATGGCAGTTGCATGTCAAATAGGGCCTTCCTTTACTGATGAACTAACATGGCATCATGACAACCTGCATGATAACATGCCAGTCTGCTGGAGCAATGCATGATGGGGAGAGCATTTAAATGTAAATTAGGAACAGTTACTGTAGCAGTAAATGTTTTTGAATGCAAAATATAAAAAAAAAAGTAAGAATAAATATTGTTCACAGAGCCAGGTGGCAAAGGCTAGTCAACAGATCCATCTTTGACATGGAAACCAACTGGCATCACACAGCTCACCTCTGGGCAAGACGATGCCACCTTGCCCTCTGCTCCCTCAGCGAGAAGGACATAAACATCCTGAGCAGCACCTTCATGTGCTGACAGAAAACCAGCCATCGCAGGCAGATCAATTAACCCAAGGACCAAATCAATGCCATTTGTTATTCAGCACACACATACCCGGTTTCGGTCATTTCAGAGGCCCGCTTAACTAAAACCAAGTTCCGCTAAACATACAGCAGGCAGAGCTAGCAGGGTGGAGACCCATACTCGTATGGTCCTCTGTTGGCATTCGTTATCCGTTATCTGGGGGAGAGAGCAGGAGAGGCTGAGCTTGACAGAGCAGAGGCCAGCGTCCACTGCAGGGCTGGTGTGCACTGCACACTTTACGATAAAGGGAAGAGGAATGAAAGGATGGCACTGCCGGGAGAGTTCCTCTGCATCAGGTGGTCACGTGTGCCATCACGGCGTGATGTCATCTCTCAATGCGCAGCACAGCACCTGGCCGCTGTCATAGGCTTC
Organism: Mormyrops boulengeri; assembly: GCA_026781065.1. Classification (NCBI taxonomy): domain Eukaryota; kingdom Metazoa; phylum Chordata; class Actinopteri; order Osteoglossiformes; family Mormyridae; genus Mormyrops; species Mormyrops boulengeri. The sequence continues at coordinate 14,732,155 of JAODLD010000001.1, read as the reverse complement.
ATTTAATTCGTCGAGGAAATTACCGAGCTTTCTGGGGAAAGTCGATAACTGTATTAAAGGAGCTCTGGACGGGCAGTGATAACATTAACTCCCTACAGCAGAACCGAATCGACGGGCGAATCCGTTGGCTTTATTTCATGTAGTAAACTGTCTGGTGCTCCGTGCGATTGACAGTAGGGAAGGGGAGGGGCCGGATTTGATGGACATGCAGAGGGCAGCGCATCGGGATGGGCGGCAGCAGCTAAGACGGGCGAATCGAGTCGAGTGACACTGGCTTAGTCGCCTCCTCCAGCACTCAGGTTTACATTGCAGTAGGCATCTTTGAGAAAAGGCAAATTCCACTGGGGCACAGAAGAAGCACAAGGAAGACAGGTGAGGGCAGGAATTTCCTCTACATCACAGTAGGAGAGAGTTTACCAACTGACACTCAAAGAAAACAGAACAAACTTTACATTTGTCTGGATTCCCAGAAGTCACTCTGACTTCCAAATGTGCCTCATTGTGCGAGCGTCTGTGGGGATGGTCCATTCAATTCCATGGGCATACCCCTAACCCCTAACCCCTAACCCCATACCCCTAACCCCAGCTATGACAGCCCTAACTTTAACCATAATTAACCAAACAAAAATACAAGACTTTTGGCTACTTTAGTTTTTTGATTGCAGTCACAGATTTTTTATAAAATTGAGTTTCCGTTTGTAAAAAAAAGTGCTCACAAGGTCAATTTTATCAAATTGTAGGGACATTTCATCCCTTCTGTGTGAGAATTATATATCTGGGGGATATAGGAACATTAGGAGGATATTAATTCTTTCAAAGCACCAAAACTGCATTCCCTGACCATGTAACACTACATATGGGAATATTTAAGATAATAAGGAAAGGAAGCGTCATGTACCTTCGGCTCAAGGCACTGCGAGATCAATGAGGAGGAGGGAAGGAAACTAACGTCACAGTATCTGATGTTCTTATGGGAATAAACCATAACGCAGGAGAACATCAAAGCCAAAGACGGGGCTTAAGAGCGCCTCTGCCAGATTCATGGCTGAATGCATCCCGAAACCAGCATCCTCACATACACCAATTATTACGCCAAACAGGCACCCGTGTATAAAAACAGAGGTTTACGGAAATTACCACTTTCAGAAGCAGCATTCCACATGAATCAGCGTGAATAGCCTGCCTTGGATCAACATCCCAAGTACAGGCAGCTTCAAACAAAACTCACTGGTTGGCCTCTTCCCCCCGGGGTGATAAAGACACCGGTCACAAGGCTGAAGGCGGTAGAGAGACAGCTCCCAGTGAACCACAATCCCACATGGAAAGCAGACCCGCGGGCACCCGGGGGGGCCACACCAGGCACCAGGTGGAGTGCCAGCTTCACGGGGCGGGCAATTTTCACCTTGAGTGAGCACAGTGCCCAGGAATGGCTATCTGCCCCACTGCAGGCTCACGAGGGCCACAGGGGCAGCCTGATGGAGGCTCGTTCTGAGGGAGGAACAAAAAGTCAGCCTTATCTCATCCTGAAGAGCTGGCGAAGCTGCAAACTCATTATCCTTACTGCGGGTTGGGCAGACGGACCAGGCCAGGATGGGGGAGTGGGGGGGTTGGTGGTGAGACTCCATAGATATGCCACACTCTCACCCTTTGGAGCAAAACTTCTCAGTAACCAAGGCTGAACTAGCCATGACTGAGGCCAGGCTGTAATGTGAAGGATCCTTCCGAAAACCCCCAGGTTTGTCCATTCATTGGGCCACAGGCCACCCATCCCTTCTGCCTCCCGGGACCAATATATGGCAAGCAGGTGCCGTCTGCAGAGAGGTGCTGCAGGAATCCAGCAGGTTGCTAGGTCAGGTCCCACTTGTTGTTGAATTCAAACTAAAGCAATAACTAACCTGACTGTATCAAACAGGAGGGAAGAATGCATGTTACCTGGAAAGAGGCTGATGCAACAAACGGCATGCGACTAAACCTGCATGCTTCAGACACAGTCTCAGTCAGTCACTATTCAGTGAGATATGCAGCTTCTTAAAAAAGTGCACCCAGATTATTCTGGCAAAATCCACTCAATGGGCTGCAGCCCAAAAAAGGATTTAAAAAATAAAACAGCTGATCAAAATGCTAATTTAGGGCTTGTTAGGGATGTGACGGTATCAGTAATCAGCAACACCTGTCAGTAGCGCAGTGGTGCCATATTGTGATGCCATCTTGGGATGCTGATCAATCACAGTACCTGATAGCCGCTGAAATGTATTCCCCCGTTTCTGTTTGACTCTGTCATAAAATTCGTTAAGCGCCGCACCGTGCACTTCCAGGAGGAGAATCGCTCAAAAACGGGGGCTCTGTCTTCCTCACGCGAGAGAGTAAATATGGCCTCCCGAGACAAGAGATTAAGGACCGTCAAACGACCGGCCTCATGGAACTACAGGAGGCACAAAGCCATAGGTCAAGGGAATGGAGCCAAGCTGAGGCCGGCCATTTGAGGAGCAAGAAACCAGCAGGCTGCAGCAAATTTGGACATTTATAACGCTGTTAATACGTGGACAGGAGGGTCAGCTTGCTGGATTGTAGTATCCGATTCCCCCTGCAGAAATGACAACCTTCACCTCTTAGATCAGGGGACAGAGATAGCCTCAAGGGGAAATCGAGCCTAACGAGAAGCGCTAATAAAATATTCTGCTAGATGTTTAAGTTGGGTGCATCATTATCCCCTGGAAGCTGACCTCTGACCTGTAGAGGGGACAGCTAATGATGCCAGGATTGGGGGGGGACACTGGTCAGTCAGCCACAGCGCCGGTGGTTTGCTTGAAGGGCAGAGTTGTGCTGAAGAGGCTCTCAGCACTGTCAGTGGTGCATTTGAATCTGAGTGGGAAATTCAGAAGGGGGGGGGGGGGGGGGGGGTTTGGGGGGGTTTGGGGCGGTTTTTCTGGGGGGGGGGGGGGTTTTGGTGTGGGGCTTGGTAGGGGGCACACGGCC
>JAODLD010000001.1:14714134-14729169 GCA_026781065.1 Mormyrops boulengeri | reverse complement strand
CCCCCCCCCCCCCCCCCCCCCCCCCCCCCCCCCCCCCCCCCCCCCCCCCCCCCCCCCCCCCCCCCCCCAGGGATGACGCGGGCCCTTTGAACTGAGCGTGAGTTCGGTTTTGTTCTGAGCATGAGACTGGCGCACTCGGCCTCGTTCCGAACTCTCAGTGGATGCCCCCCCGGTCACCCCAAAGGCAAGCCCCAAGAACGCAGGCATGTACCCGCCGCCACCCGCTCCACCTCTCAGCTTCTCAGGTGAAGAGCGCCACACGATGGTGGGGAAAATGATGGACGACAGACAGGTGGCCATAGCTACATATCTACAGCAAGATTTAGCATTTAAAAACACGCACAGCGAGCAGATCGATCCAGCAGCTTATGGTCACCACCTGACACCCCCCGCAGATGGAGAGAAAATGTACCGCTAACAGCAGCGAATTAATCATCTGATGGCATTCCAGCACAAATAATTAAAGGCATCGCTTTTCCACATGGACACCAACATGTCGCTGGCAAGGCTGTGAAGGTGAGTCCAGGGTGTGAGAGGAGAGAGAAGCACTTACTGAACCTGTACATCAGCGGTCATGGATTCTGAACACACGGTCAACCGCCCAACACCCATAATCTCTGTGTACACAACACAGGGAACCTGCACATATCCAAATTAATCACATTAATGCATTTTGCTTAATTCGTTACACACCAAAAACAACATACATTTACTTCTAAAATTGACTGCACTTAAAGAAGTGCAGAAGTGGGGGGTGTTAGTTCCGCAAGCCTTAATTCTGTCAGTGTATGTTGGAGGGGAAGGGACGGTTTCTGGCCCAATCAGGATAAGAGATATGTCCAGTTCACTCCCAAGGTCAAAAAGACACCAAGACGCTCTGTCATGCAGCTCGAGTCCCAGAGCGAAATCCGCCAAAAATCGGGCTAGATAGCGATCAGCTTACACCGCGCTTTCCATACACCGAGGCGGATGTTTGATCTCCCCTCTCCCCGCAGACACCCTAATTAATCCTATTATAATTAAAGTTTGTCATGCTTTTAAAACTACTGCCTTTGTGCTGCGGTTTGTTATCGTCATCAGCAGCGATATGGACAGAGTCACATGTGCCTCTGCCTTGGGCACACACAGTACAAACAGTCTCCCACCCCCCCCAGCAAAAGGGTTGCTGGCGTGACCTCAGCAGAGGAAATATACAAACAGGCCGAGTAGCAGCAAGGGTTCATGCCCCATGGCACAGAGCTTCCAACATGCCCCTCTGGAAATACAACCCTCACCCGCTACCATGAACACATAAAGCAGTGAAACTAACCCAGCAAAGAAATCATACAGACCGGCACACTTGCCATGACACACAGAGGGCAGGTAAACGAACCACAAATTACCCTTCGCATTGAGTAACTTTAGCACTCAACCCTGTGCAACACTCGAGCCCAACCCACTTACACACCTGGATGGTTTGCTGCAGAAAATCAGGTCAGGTGTGTCACTTAAGGGCAAAACACCAGGGTCCCTCCTGGGAAGCAATCCAGCAAACCCTCATTCCGGGTCTTTAAACGCTCTGCATATCTCGGCCACATTCTAGGAAAGTCAAAAAGTCACGGAAAGCATGACTACTTTCAAGCAAGGGTTTCCCATGCTGTCATGTGACCTCACAAAAGGCCCAAAGTCAGCCAGCTGCCGTAATTCATTAACCGACCAAAACTGCCTTTGAGATGTTAGTTACTGCACAATGACAAACCACTTGAAACTACCACCTTAGCCCTCAGAGACATATACAGGGCATTCCGTAATTCAGATATCAGTGTCACGAAAGCTCTCTCATTGAAGATCAGTCACCTAGTTCCTGTTTCCGAGTTCTTGGGCCGTCTCAATTGGAAACTTTTGTAGCTTCTGGGCACTTTCATGTGTCGTTTTCCCGCCACACAACAGGAACTGTGACCTTTATGCTAAATAACCATGGGAGGCACAAAAAGCTCATAGGTTAAAACTTCACACAAAACTACACTGCCACCCCAAAACAATGCATTATGACAAGTTTTGTTAATTATTGGGAGAGATTAATTGTGCGGTCCAAAACTATGGGACAAATCGCATCCTGTACAGGTTCATAACAGGACACAGCATTTTACTTATACAGCCTTATACTACTTAGTTAACTAAGTTAGCGCCCATGCTTTCGGTCAAAAATCAGCAAGTTTATCACTATCAGCCCCACCCCAGAGGCGGAAAGTACCTGCTCCAGAGTAGGGAATGAAAAAGGTTCAGGAGCTACCTGTGAGGAGCTACAATCAAGCGAATGGGAATGCGGCAAAAGTTCCTGGTTCCTGAAATAAGCTCCTTCATTGAAAAAGCGACTACGGAGAGATACACTATGCACTAATGCGACACACTCCGTGTCTTCTGTCACCTTTGGCTGCAGGCTGCTTACAGGGCGGTCTGTCATGCCTCTGGGCAATCACATGACCTGAAGGCCCTGCCTGACCAGGGGAATCATTTCCACACCACCCCTCTCAGACAGGCTTTAAACTGAAAAAAATAAAAGTGAAGCCAGCAGTGTTGACACAAAATACTCCAGGGTGAGCTTTTGAGCAAACAGTGTTTCATGGAAGCTTTCCGGAAGGTGCTGGATTGATCAGGGGCCGGAGCCAGAGCTGCCTGCATGGAGCCTCAGCACCAAATCCTGATCACAGGAGCTTCCGGAGCACCATCCAACTGGAACGCCGGCGGACTCGGGCAGTACTCTCATTCCACACGCTCTGCTGGTTCCTGCTTCTAAATGCCAGGAGCCTTTGTGGTGAGCCGGGGGCCGAAACGGGAGGGCCCCCCAAGGTCAGGTGCCACGGGCACCCTTGGCCGCTGAGAAATCGGAGCTTGAGGAGAAGCTCCGGAACAAACAGAATATGAGAGGAGACTGTGAAATGGGCCGGACTCTACAGGGCCTTCATCCAGTGCGAACGTGTGCGTCACACAGGACCATGTGAAATTTATTCACACACACCACGGGCCATATCGCCGGGCTGGATAATCCCTATTCCCCCCCCCCCCCCGCCCCCCACCTCCTGCCTGCGAGGGGGGGGGCAATGCTCACCCGAAGCGGAAGAATGCAGAACTAGTTTCAGGCTCAATGAGATGGCAAAACAGCCGTGTAAGGCAACATCACAGAGAGGCAGCACAGTGACAATGAAAAGCAAGGGGCATGAAAGAGCCTTTCTGTTAGGGAGGGGGGACACCACTCGGACACGCCGTTTCACAGGCTTTCCATGCGTTTGTCTCATTTTTGGGTAAATCGTCTCCCTAAGAGTTCGCCCCTACTACGTGTGTCGTTCCAACACACCCTACCGCCCTAATGGGCTCAATTAATCATTCAGCCCTAATTAGCAGCCATACCATTTACACAGATGCATTCGCAGTACTAATACGTTAAAACTAGGGATGCACCAAAAATTCGGCCACTGAAAATTTTTGGCCGAAAATGTATTTTCGGTTTTTGGCTGAAAGACCTTTCAACACGGCCAAAACAAGATGTTGTGATGACGCAAGCAAAACCCGTGACCAGCACGTGCTTGTCTGGATTAGAGCCAACATGTCTGCCATGTGGTCATTTTTCAAAATATCAGAGAAAGACCCACAAACAGCAGTTTGTAAAGCATGTAATGCAGAGATTTCAAGAGGGGTGCATCTGCAAATACTTACTCAACGTTGGGATTAATTTATCATATGAAATCAAAACATCCCGATCACCATGCTGATTATGAGATGAATGTGGTACAGAAGGGGAAAGTCCCTCCCAGCACATCCACTCCATCTGTGCCGGATGTTTTTGAAAACGCAGAAAAATGAAAGTCAGAACAGAGTAGCCTACCTATTATTTGAGATTCTCTCGTGGAGGATCTCATCGAACATATCAAACAAGGCTGCACGCCCCTCATCAGGCGCAGACAGACGAGCCCTTTTTCCTGAGCTCTGTGCTCCCTCTCTTGCGCTATGCGCTTCTCGTCTCCAAGCGGGTTCTCCATATCCAACGCAGCCTGGATCATTTCTCGTGCACGCTGCTTTATCCCCACATTCAAAGTAATGATCTTTATAACGCAGATTGGGTACAGTCGCGATGAAGTGCAGGGGATCCGAGCAGATCTCAGTTAAACGCGTGCTGACAGACTAAGAGTGCACTTTTCATTGTTTTCACTCCGTGGTCTGTTTCAACCTGTTTGCTTAGCAGTCGTTATATCTTTCAGGAGTTTTTAAAGCACATGTTCTGAATGCACTTTGTTCTAGTAGTCCTACAGAGAATGTTAAAATGCACTTGACTTTAATGCACTTTGTGTTTTATGACAGAAGATATTTAATTTTACAAATCTTTCAACAGTCAGTTATAGGCCTGTAGGCTATTCAGGAGTAGGGCCAAATAAAACATTTTATGTAGAATTACATAGATATTTATATAGAATTATGTAGATTTTATTTTATATTCTCCATTGTTGGAATGTCAGCATTCAGTGCTAAATACATTTTTTCATAGTTTTGTAATTGATTTACTCTTTGAAGTATGAATATTAATTTATGTAATTGCAATGCTTTGACTTTAGTGAGGTAAGTACACAGTCCCAGCCATAACAGCAATGGTACAAAAAATTTGCATAATAATTTCTTTCGGTGTTTTGGTTTTCGGCCAAATGTTTCCTCATTTTCGGTTTCGGCCAAAAATTTCATTTCGCTGCATCCCTAGTTAAAACAAGCTAATTCACAGCTAAGAATCATAATGCTTTACTGGAATTAAGCCAAATCTGACATCTGCTTACCTGCATCTTCATTCATCATTAACATCACTTACTTTCCTATACTGTAGGTCAGGGGTAGGGAACCTGTTCCAGGGAGGGTCAGAGTGGCTGGAGGTTTTTGGGATGGCATCTCAATCATCCAATCACAGTAGGTCCCCAGAATTGGAGTTGAGAACCACTGATTTACTATTGGCTGATGGAGAGGTCATCCCAAAAACCCACATTAGGCCCTCCAAGGAACAGGTTCCCCACCCCTGCTATAGCTCATGCAATGTGCATACCACCATGTGATTGGCTTCCTCAATTAATACTAAATCTGTTGATTGGTCCCAGGCAAGGGACCAAATCCTGGTTGCACATCCTTTCCAGCATCTGATCAGCACAGCAGGCGGCACCAGGCTGAACCTGGACAGAAGGGGGTGCTCTCCCTGCAGGAGAGCCCCAAAAGGGGAGCGCCCTCTCCCAGGAAATGCCCGGTAGAAAGATGTCCATTACCCTTCTCCAAAACCCAGTGTGAGAAGCTGTGCAAATCCCTCCACACACCCCAGAAACCCAGCCATCCCAAAAATCAGCCTGACATAATGAGAAGCCTCACTTCACTTTAATACTCACGCCCTGAAATTGACTAAATGCTCATAAGATGGACTTACACTATCTGCCCAATTCTGAAGCAATTCAGCGGAAAGGGCGGCTTTGCCCAAGAACAGCTTCTGTAATGTGTTTTTAAAGACAGCACCTAGACTCGTTCTTCCTGTGCTTATAGTCCAAGTTTAAGCAAAATGGAATAAAAAATAAACTGTAGCACAAGCTGCAAAAACATGGTAATTGGGGCATATAGAATATTTTAAACATTTGAAGAGTGTCAGACTGAACTTGTGCTAGTTTACACAAGATGCATTTTTTCAAATGAAAGGCACAGCGATAAGAGCACACCGCCACCATGGAGGAGTCAACCAGGCCTAAACCGGACTTGGAGGAATTTACAGGCTTTCAAATGGACTGGAGGGGAAAGAGAAAAAAACAAAACAAAACCGAAAATAAACAGGCTGGTTTGCCTAGTACTCATCAGATAGATTCAGCGACCAGCCCCAGCATACATCCCATAATTAATGACCGTGAATAACGGCATAATCTGCGGCGGAGGTGATGACCGCCACTGGGGACTGGAATAAAGGCTGCTGAGAAAGGGCATTAAAGTTAAAAGCAACGCCGAATCCATGCTGCACCCACAGCGACACGCTCATCTAAGAGCTGTCAAAACTCCATAAAGCTAAATTTCCCTGCTGATACTCCAGCCTTCGTTCATGTAACGCCTTTTGACTGACAGAGTCATCAAACTAGGATGAGAATTTGTTCAAAAGGATGTTATGGGAATGTGGAATATTTCCACCAGAGACATTTGGACGGGGGGGAGGGAAGGGTTCAATTTATGACACCGTAATCTCTGGCCTTGACCTCGAAGTGGAGCGCATGGACTTGGAGGAAGCACCAAGCCTCTCGAGATTGCTGTGCGGTTCAGCCATCTCTGAGTGGCCCGGTGGATGGATAAATGACCTAGCAGATTCTCCACCAGGCCGTAATCAGCCGTTGCTTGAGGCCAGCGCTGGGCGGTGCTGCCGTAAATGACACAGGATTAAAGACACTTTAACTACCGGCAAAGACAATCTGGTTAATGAACGCCACGGTTTCCCCTCCTTTCCTGTATTCACCTATCAAGGGAGGATGGGTCAATCTGCTGCAGGCACCTGCTGCCCCGAAAGACCACCATAAGGGCTCCATAGCGACAACAGATCTAAAAAAAAGACACACAAGCAGCTACACAACTTAGTAAAAATAAGTCTCTTGTTCACAAATATTGAGATTTATTGTCCATAGGCAGTTAAAATATCCATGGTTTATATGAGCATGTCACCATAAACCATCACTCATCTTAAATCTCGATTTCAAGGTCAGGACCCCACGGTTGTGATCAGAAGGTCACCAGTTCAAATTCCAGGGCCAGCACATTTATACCATCATTGGGCCCTTGGGCAAGGCCCTTAACCACCAACTGATCCAGAGGCACTGGTTAACCCTGAATTCGGACCCCAACCTTCACTCTCAACTGTATGTTTGTTTGTCTCAAAGGCGGAGACGCAGCAAGAGGACAGGCAGGGCAGGCAGTGGCCCAGGGCCCCGAGCTGGGAGGGGGCCCCCTGAGGGCAGCCGATTATGTAGCACATTGCTGCAGCAAATCTGCAAATATCTGAAAATAAAAGGTCTTATGTTTATTAAATTCTCTTTCTGGATATTATTCATTTTCACTTCACAGTAAAATAAAGGTAATCGACTTTGCCATGCCAGGGGAGGGGAAGCTGGAGGGCCCCAAGGAGATTTTTTTGTCTAGGACCCCCAGAGTCCCTAAAATCATCTCTGCTCCAAAAGCAGCAAGAGAGGATATGTGAAAAGCAACATTCCAATGTACCTATATCCATACTTGTAAAATGGCACATAAAGCATCATTTCATTACATTTTCAAATCATCATTACTTCCTGTGGTCATTCCGGTCCCTTTCGTGTATGGTGGGACACGCTTGTTAAGCATAAATGATCCCCCAACCTGGTGCCTGGACTTTGGCCCACAGATTGTTTAGCTGTTCACTCATCGTCATTAATCTCTGCAGGAAGGGTCTCGCTGGGTCAGCGAACAGATGCACCAGGCATCCTATTAAACAACGAGGCAACAAAACTGAACCCCACAGGCACAAATGGGGGCTAAACATGCATTACACACAAGACAAGAGCTGTTTCAGCTAAAGCAGCAAAGCACCCAGTTACTATATCAGGGGGATAAACAGAGTACCAAGGAAGACAGACCAGTTGAAAAACAGACATGAAAAACCAGGCCTTCCAGTCCCACATCACACCACTGGCTGTTTAAGATTTGACACATTCATTAACGCATACACCAACTCAACATTTCTCAACCCAGTCCACAGTTTTGCTTCCTTCCAACTCCCCACAACCTGTATCAGGTATTCAGTGTTCTTGATTGCTTGGTTCAGGTATGTTGGGAGCAAAAATGTTTACCGTCGGAGGGTCCCTAAGGACTGACTTGAGAAACACTGTGCTAACAGATTATCAAAGCCTTTCTTTTTTGATCTTAGTAAAGATTCATTGTTATTAACAGATTTGCTGAGTTTCGTTCCCTTAAGATTCATTATAATTTTCATAGCTGGTTGCTTAGCTCACGGTTGCTTAGTTTGCCGTTGAACTGATAAAACCTCCCCGGTGAGCGCATAAACACGAGATGGGGTGTAGAGTGCATGACAGAGGTGCCCTCCACGGCCTTTCCAAGCCCCCCCCCGAAATCACTCCACCACCGGTTGTAAATCCTCCATTAAACGTCAGACAAGATCCATTAAAAACCAATTTAAGTTTACAAAGGCGATAAATGCACACATAGGAGCGCTACACCAATCCTCAGTTTTTACCCGCCGTCAAAAACGCACATGGTAAATGACAGCACAGCGACCAGCACACAAGCGGGAGAAATACTGCCGTCTCAATACCCTTTAATTCCCATGTGGGGGATTTCATTGCAGCAAATATTCAGCCGTATAAATAGGTTAGAGCTTAAAACGCAGACATTTCTGGGCTTTTACTTTCACGGCGCATTAAATATCGAAGGAAAGCGCCCAGAATGCGGCGCGGAGACGCCACCGGTGAATACTCACTTATCAGCTCATCAGAGGACTCGGAGCGAGCGCGAGCCAATCAATGCGCACCTTGTGTTTGGGCGCCTTCGCCGCACAGCTGCGCGAGACGGTAACGCGTAATTACACCAATCCACCAAAAAAAAAACCCAATTCATCACTAGCCGCGTGGCCCCTCTCTCTCCGAACGAGAACAAACACGACTTGAACTTAATGAGGAGAAAATTCGACTCGTCATTTTCACGCGGTTTAAGACGACGTAGAACGAGCTGCGAATCTGTCAGTTCGTTTCTCAAACCGGACAATGACGTTTTTTTAAGACTCTTCTCTTGAGGTGTGCAGGCTTAAAATCCGACATGATATTTAATTAGAAGCAGCTTAAATTTTGCACCAGCTAGAAACTCTCAACTGTAACTAGTCAGTCACCAGAAAAGTTCCTTAATCTGCAGCTCACGTAAAGCCTCCTGGCCAACCGCAATGCAGACAGCGCACACCGAAACATCCGGAACATTCTCATTCTTATGGACCAGTCCCAGACCAGTGTTAGGCATGGGACACCCCTGGTGTGACAATGGCAGACATTGGTGTGACCCCCTCCATATCCACGTGGTAACGGACACTGGAAGTGGACTGGGTCCATATCCACACACATTCTGGGTGATAAAACAGCTGCCAAGTGTCATCCTCTAGACCTCAAGGCTCTGGTGTCATACGCACAGCCATTTTCATGCTAACTAGATGGGGGGTGGAGGGATGGACAGGAGGGGGTGATGTTAAATGGTCTCCCAGTGACACACGGTCCGCTTAGAGCTATATACACTGGGCTGAATCTCCTGAATTGGGGAGGAAAAAGAATAGTAAAATGTTTCGTGTTTCCAGGGCGCGTGTCAGTCGTCTACCCGCCTGGAGACCGGCAGCAGAGCCGGCCTGCAGCAGAGTCCAGACAGGCAGACATCTGGTCAGGACGCGGCTTCGCAAAACAAGCGGCTGGCTCCTTTCCCAGGGCTGACAGTAGCCAGCTGAAGACCCGGCTCTGGGGAACCGCCATTCACCCCCACCCCAGCTAATGCTAACTACGTATACATAATGAAGGAAAACAAGAAAATTGAGCCTGCAATTCAGTAAAAAAGTGAAAACAACATCATATCTTTACCTTCATGCCCCCCTGCCCCCCCTCCCCCAGTGAGATTTCATTTATTAGGGTAGCACTTTGATGGCAGAAAGCACGGCGTGGTGTAATATTGCAAACAGATTGCCTGATAATATTACCAACAGAGAATTAAAGCCGCTGAGCAGGACCGTTAAACAGCTTTGTCTACAGCTTAATTCGTTTTTTGTGGCTGTTTTACCAAAAGGGCGCAACACTTATCATTCCACAGAAAAATATGGGGAGAGCATTTTCGTTCCACTGGAGAGACGCTAGACCCAGTGTTCACCTTCTTGCCGTCCTGGAAAACATCCGGGGCGGGGTCGCAGCCTTCCCCCAGTGTTCAGAACAGGACTCTGTTACAGGAAACTTACCTACAAACTCCAAGAGAAAGGCTAAGGCCACACATGATGAATATACTGTAGTCTGGCTAAAAATAATGCAAAATGAAGGAACATCTATCATCATTTTCAGGTGTTCTACACTACAGAGGGCTAATGCCCCATCCCGCCCCAACACAAGATGCATTTTATTTATACATAGTTCATTATTTGGTTGAGGAGTTCCCAATAAATTATGGCTTATTAGAACTGGTACTTCAGCCCAGTGACGTAAGAGATCAGTATGCGTGGTCAGATGCGACTCAAAAACAGGCCAAACCAAGTCTGGTCCCCACACAGCCTCCAGTCTCCACACAGCCTGCTGTCCATGGCCATAGGGCTTGACCGTTAGGTCAGCATGCATGATGGACGCCAACTCAGTACAGAGGCAGGTTGGTACTTGGTACTGTTGGCACCATCAGCCAACATCATTTGTTCTACAGGTCCACAGTGCTCATTTTTGAGAACCTGCCATCAAACCACATCCCTAGTCCTCATGACCAACAGTAGGATGCACCTCATCTCCCTCAAAAAAAGAAAGCTGACAGCATGGTATACCTACCAGCCGAGATGTGGGGGATGTAGTGTTGTCTGAGGGCATTCTGGACACATGTACAGATGAGAAGATCAACAGCACCCTCCCCCTACCCCCCCCCAGCAAATTTCACCACCGGAGCCCCTCCCTGCAATCGGTAAGTTTCATCGCCGACTCCCCTTACAGCTACCCTTTCAGCAACAAAAAAATAGCTCAAGTGACCTGTCTGGGAAATGGTGGGGGGTGGGGGGGCTCCTAGCCATATCAGCCTAGGGTCCACAGAGAAGTTAATTGACCCCTGTCTCCAGCGTTTCCCCTCCAACATTTTCAAGGTCACTGCAGGGGGCCACTGGTCACTAGATGCACAGCTTGTACCGCGCCTTAATTCTGTTGCAGCACCAAAGCCCGTGGGGGAGGGGAAGGTATACTCAGAGGGGGTGCAAGTGGCCACCGCATCAGCCAATGAACTAGGGTTAAAAAAAATTAAGTAGTAGAGGAACTGGGTGTAGAGACAAATGGAAGGGGAGATGCAACAGCGGCAATAATAAGGGTGAGGAGCTCCAACGAGCACGGCCAGGGCACTCGCCATGACAACCGTGCCGTTTGGCAACGGGCTGCTCCCAGAGCGATGCCGCATTAGATCACGGTTATCCGTACGGAGATAAATGAAGCAGACACTGCCAGCAGCACCGGGTGAAACACAGGGCTTCGGGCGTGGGCGATAAAACAAACAGGAAATGGAACGACTTCGACGACAGCAAGATACGGCGGAAATACAGCCCTATCAGTAGGGTTAACCTGTAGGCGGTGGACCGCGGATTAGAACCCAGGGATGACGCCGCTATAAATTACGCTACGGTGAGCAAAGGTGCGGGCCCCCCCACTCAAAGCTCGGGATGTAAGCAAAGCTGGCTAAGACCAATGTAGCGGGTGTGAAGGGTCAGGTGGAGAACGGGCTGCGAAATGAGGCAGTTAGAGTAAACTAGTGCAAATGCGGGCAGTCGGAGGAGATAAGTCTCCAGTTTGAAAGCACCCCCTGACTGCCATCTAAACTAATTCCCTGCAACCTCCTACATCGGGGAAGGTCTATTCATCATCAGTGGGACACTCTGTTGCCATGCTGTCAGAAGAACTACCACACAGGATTTACCCTCCTCTGTATCTGCCTCAGAAGGTGGCTGGACCCCTGGCCCTCCCCCTTGCCCCCCAGCCCACAGCAGGCTTTTAATGCCAGTAATTCATTGAGCTTAATGTGCCATCACACAGTTTTTGGGACATGAACCATCAGAGTCAGAACGCTAAAAGATAGAGTTTTTTTTTTTTTTTTTTTTGGAAAGGGGGGGGTGTAAATGAGCTGAAACCAGGCATGTAAGGCTCCCCCAAGAGATTCCCAGACAGCCCAGAACTTTCTACCAGTGAGAGACTTGTGGGTCCATGCAAATGGACTAGCCAAAGGATGCCGGGCGGGCAGCATCAAAGTTGGACAGTTCAAACCAAAAACACCACAAGGAATTGGGGAGACACCTAGATTGGGTTATACAGTTGCACTCAAATAATTTACATAGCATTGCAACCAGCTGAAGAACCATGTACCGACATGCATTGATCTATGTTCTTGATCTCCCACTCCAGCACACAAGCAGAAAGACATTTTACACTTGTGAGTCGTCGACTCAGGGTGATTTCTGTGCTGCATTCATTAAAATTCTGACCCCCCCCCCCACCACACTTCAAGTCCTTCACAGCAGGAAACATGCTCAGGCAGCCGACTCAAAGCCCATATCAGAATCTACCAGAGATAAGGAGCAGCATTTGTACACAACAGCGTAAATTAGAGGGGTGGAGGCCCAGGAAACTGGGCGAGGCCCGACATCCAGACACGCGGCACGAGCCAGCATGACGTTTCTAAAAAAGATAATTAGTTGCTCTTCATCACCGTCAGCATTATCCACATGTGGGGGCGGGGGCATTTTCTCTGGGACAGAAATCAGCTACAAGCCAAGTATCACCCATCAGTGCCCACACAACACGGAAAGCGGTGACCCAACTCCATTAACCAGAAGAGGGGAGACCATGTGCGCTGCATTCTGTTGAGTTGCAGTTGGGAGGAAGGTGTGCGATGACAAGGATATCATGAGAATACTAGGGGAAGGAGGAGGACAGGAAACATGATTGAGAGTCTTGAGGCTGATAACATCTCTCTCCCTGGGTTTGGCACAAGTTTGGTGGCACCATGCATACTAAAATTAAAAAACCAATAAAATAAACAAATACAACACCAGTATCCCCCAAATCGCCCTAAAACCCAGTTTCAACAACAGCAGACATCCTTGGGGTTATGACCCCATCCACTTGGGGTTATGACCCCACCCACCACACTGGCTGCCTTTAACTGCTCCTAGTCTGTACCTCGAGATTTTTTTCAAAACCTTTCCAGCCTTAAAGTAACCAAAACAAAGATGTAATATTTTGATAATTTAGATTTTATACAGACATTACACCCCCCCCAAGCTAGGCAAAGGAGGGCCTCTACTCACATGACACAAGTTCAATCAACACATTGCAGCCACCCCAGCAGGTAAAAGAGCGTTTATTATAGACCCCGCAGACAATCTGGGATGGCTGGGGGGGGACACAAGGGTTGTAAAATGGAGTATCACTACAGCACTCAGAGTGCCTTTTAAAAAACATAAACACCAGAAAAGCCCCAGGCAGGCGAACGGCATGAGCTCACCGCATGGAGATAAAAATCTCACACGTGCACATACTCACTGAATTTCTGCAGAACCCAAAAGAAAATGCCCCATCAACACAAGCCCAGCTGTACCACACCAAGAAACAGTTTTCATAAGGGTGGGGCGGTGGTTTGAAACACTTAACCCAGAAGAGGAGGTCAGACAGACTGGTAATGAAAAAAGAGTGGATTGCTTTCATGTGTTAAAACCATTATCTGGGCAATTCGAAGCCAAGCAGCCCTGAGAATACGCTTAACTCCACTTGTACAATATTTGCATTTCCACAGGGCCTGGACGCTCCCCTTGAATACCAATGCAGAGCGATACCGAAACCGGATCTGGGCTCTTTTATGTTATAATCAGAACCAGGCTCCTGGGCTTCCCTTAAATATCTCCGCCATTTCCCGCGCCGTTATCGATTTTAACCATTGACTGACCTCTCCGGCCCGTGCCGGGATGGGCACCCATCAGGGAGTGAGGTGGGCTCATTTTATGGATTTTACGGATTCTGTGACTTGGATCCTCCCCACAGGACAGCTATGCCAAAAAGGATGCCTGTCTCCAGTCAACGTGATCCCCACACGGATCCCCCCCGACAGCAATCCCGACAAAAGGAGACAAAAAGCCACAGATCCATGAACCCCTTCTGGGCAGAGATTGACAGGCTTCAGGGATCTTTGCATTCACGTAATTTACATACGGATTAACCTTCTTAACGCAGATACAGGCTACCGGGGGGGGCAGCAATTGTGTGAGGTCCTTTAGGCTAAAGGCTGGTATATGAAACACAGCATTATAACAGACTTTACCGGTACCCAATCCCTACCCATCATCACATGGTACTGTGTCATCGCGATGGCCACGATTACAGCCAGGAGGGCAATATCAAGAGGAAAACGCCTGACGGCTCTGTCTGCTGACTCCCGACCATCACAAACGCCTTTTTGTTGCTTGTTCTTTTCTCCCTTATGGTCCAGCAGTCCACATGGAAAATAACAAACAGATGCCAGATTTGTTAGGTTGTCTAGCAGGGCCACTTGTGTTTTTGTGCCTCGATATCTGATGAGAGGGACGTGTCTCACCCCTTTCCCAGGACCACACCTCCTCTGGAGGAAAAATGGTGGTTACTGGGTATCTCCGACCCAGCCTACAGGACCTTCATTGTTTTCTCCTGATGAGGCTCCCAGGCTGGTATCCGCAATGCTGAAATGCTGACACGGAACAGTATAACAAACCCCATCGCAATCTTTTGGAAATGAGGCTTTAAGAGATATTTATTTTCATCCATGTTTAGCTAAAACCCAAGACACCTTCGATACGCATAAGGCCACTCCCCCGTTTGAAATTAACACCAAGCCAACCATTTATGCATACTTCATTGCAACTGTGGATGGAAGCACTCACACCCGTAAGGAAAGGGCCTCGCTTAGGTGAATCTCCACCGACAGTCAGCTCACTCTGACAGGGCTTAGGCCTAATCTGGGATCAATTTGTCAAAGTCAAGTCGGCTTCCCATGTACATCATCTACCGCCTATGGCAGCTCCTTTTTTAGAAACGGTTATCCCCTGGCTCACAGCCCAACAAGCAGCATGCAACCAAAATGGAGACGAGCACTTGAGGCACAGGAATCCGGAAATACATTTCCCTAATTTTGTTTGCATGAATGTTCAGCTCGAGAATGCAACCTTGTGACATGGGTGTTTGGGAATCCTTCGTCGGTCTCAACAGAAATGCAAAGTCATCAATCAGCACATGCGTTCAAAA
>JAODLD010000001.1:14694754-14706474 GCA_026781065.1 Mormyrops boulengeri | reverse complement strand
CCCCCCCCCCCCCCCCCCCCCCCCCCCCCCCCCCCCCCCCCCCCCCCCCCCCCCCCCCCCCCCCCCCCCCCGAGTTCCCAGGAAGCATCTTTAGTGGGCAGCTGTGCAGAGAAACCGAGAAGGCAGCCAAAGAAGGATTATTAGAAGGAAAATCAACCCTGACCACTGCAAGGACGGTATACACCCTGGACAGAGAGCCACCATTGGTCACCAAAACTACGTGACCTTGGACCTCATGGAAATATGGGGAGAGCATGCAGACTCTACACACACACACGGGGGGGGGGGGTTCAGGTATGATCCATCCTACTACAATTTACTTTTTAGTAAGCAGCACTTCATTCTGACTGTGTCTTAATGTCTTGAGCTACTGTCTTACATATCTATATCCTATGTACCACTTTATTGCACTATTGCCAATAAGACACAATATTTCATCTCAGTGTATGACCCATGCAACATAGAGCCAAGATGAAAATAAAAATACTCTGATTTTGGCTTAGAGATGCTGTTCAAAAAAAATCATAATTCAGCTCCATTTCTCTTAGTCCCTTTCAAGGACATTCCTGCAGTGTCCTACGCTGGGAAACGTTCAGTCCTGGAGATATTTATTTACTTCACTGCAGAAACGTGCAGACACTCACATAATCAGACACCTCTCATTACAGAGCCGCGATGACTCCGACTCTCCTGCAAGGACCTCTAGATGCTCGTTCCCACGTACTGGCTTCTTCCTGCCTTATCGTGACTCTCACAATTGCCCAGATGTATCGCCCCCACCCCTTGTCAAATCAGAGCCCCCGCACATGGAGCGGTTCCGGGAAGGGGGTGTGGATTAGGGTTAGGGTTAGCGAGGCGGCCGACCGCCTCGTCAGGGGTAGCGAGATAATAGTCTGCCTAACGCTCAGCAGTATACTGCTTTTAATTTCCTGTTCGATATTAGTTGTTCATATACTGCCATACTGTAGCATAGCTGAAACAACAGCTGTAATTCTTCAATAAGCAGCAAATTATATAATATTGCTGACTGCCAGAAGCGCTATGGCTTGCAGTGCAGAGTGTATTGAGTGTATTGAGACGGGACCCCTGTTAACTGTGCATACCCATCTAACTGCCAACTGAATACCACAACAATTCTCAATATAACTGTTCAGCATTATAGTGTTTGTATAAACTGGTTCAGTCTGTGCCTGAAAATTACGTGTAATATAATTAGGTCTGCAATTAAATGCATATCGGTAAAGCAAGATCCCTAATATTATCGATTTATCACGGAAATTATTAACATCATGCTGGTTAAGCAAACATGTTATCAAGGTAAATATACAGTAATAATCAATAAAACATCAGTTATACTATCAATAATGTTCTGAAAGACACACCATTTTAAAAAGTAGTAGAACTTGGGGGGGAAAAAATATCGTGTTATACCAGAATCTTAAAAAATATCATGATATTTGATATTTGGTCACACCGCCCAGCACTGCGTCTGCCGGGATATGAACACTTCAAAAGTGCACCGTCCATTAAGAGCCAAAAGGCACGGCGTCAAGGCGAAAACACAGAACACGCATGATCACAGGGTGACATTTCCTATAGCTGTTATGCTTTCAGGGATTAACAAAGTGGTGGTGGGGGGGGGGGGGGGGAGAGAGACCTGGATTAAGCTGAGCATATATTTCAGGTAACCCCTGCAGGCAGCCAATGCCTTCAGCTAGAGCAAAACCTCACAGAAGAGGAGGAGGCTAAGACGACTGACTAAAGCTTTCATTCAGCTCCTCTTCACACAATCTGACGGTCTTCGCTTGGGGGGTGTGAGAATAGTGAAACGGTACAGTTATCAAGTAACGGCAATTACCGTGCGGCACTTAAACTATTAAAAACGCCACTCAACTCTAATCACAGGACACCATCTAACAGACACAGACGCGTTCATTATGCGGAATGCAGGGGGCTCAGCCCAGCCGCGCGTCAGTGGCCTGTCATGCGGCTGCCGCCATGCGCGTCAAACTGGTTAATTATGCCCCATAAATTGGCCATTCAGTCTCTTAACCAGCATATTTACTTGGGTGCCATGCCCCAAGCATCAGAGCCAAACACCATTAAGGCAAACCTGATAATTAGCGGTTAAGGATAGTTGTCAGAACAAGGGAAACTTAAAGAAAACCTTGAATGCAATTAGAGGATTCTGAAACCTTGCGGAAAGTAATTACATTTTTTTTAAAGAAATCATTAGCATTGAAGTATCGAACAACAAAAAGAAATAAGAAATCCGCAGCCCGTTCAAGGTCATGTCACAGTGTGGGTGAGAAACAAGGCGCCTTATGACTGAGTACAGGTAGAACGTGAGGAGATCAAAGATCTGGGAGCAACACCAAACTATCCATCCATCTTCTGTAACCACTTGTCCAATTCAGGGCTGCGGAGGGTCCAGATCCTATGGGCACAAGGCAATGAACAACCTAGGATGGGGTGCCAGCCCATCAGAGGACTCACTCGCACACCATTAACATCTATGGGCAATTTGGTAATCCAATTAACCTCAGCATGTTTTTGGACTATGGGGGGAAATTGCAGTACCCAGACTACATCCCACGATGAAACAGGGAGAACATCCAAACTCCACAGACATGGAGCCATGGTAGAGACTCAAACGGAGACTCATCCCAGAGGTGTGAGCAACAGTGCGAACCACCACGCTGCCCCCCAGCAGGAAATTGTGGAGGGCTAAATTTGAGAAGCAGAGGAGCCATGTAAGGGGGGGGGGGGCACAGAGGGAGGACTACATACGGGTCAGGAGTGGGACCAGAGACAGGTCAACAAGATCTCAAGGTATGTGGAATTACGCCAGCCACAATTCAGGACTAGGACCATGCAGGTAGTGGGGAACAGAGCACGTTCAGAATGAGACATGGGAGAGAACCTCAACTCTACTGGAGAACTGCTCCGTGTTCACACCAGGAGAACCGCTCTAAATTCACACATGGAGAATTTCCAGTAAAACCAATAGAACTGTGGTTTCCTAATGACAGCTTGTAAGGTAGCAAACCATCCATCCATTCATTCTCCATAATGCTTTTCCAGTACAAGGTTGCAATGAGCCGTGAACCTAGCTAGGAACCTATGCCAGGGAGAAGCTGGTACGGGACGAGGCAGAGCTAGTGATAGCAAGAGGTTAAACCGTGGGAGAGACCTGTCAAAATGAACTGTGATCCTGAATCGAAAAAGCATACACCTGTACACACTACCAGTTTTGTTTAGCTAACAGCAAAGAATGAATGATTGTTGAATGAATAAAACTATTTGCCTTTTGTAGACGTATGAGTACAGGTACACTGGAATGCTTCTTTTCCCATATCACACACAAGACACACTAGACACAAACGCACACATGCAGGTGAAAGTGAAGCTTAGCATTCAAGCTTCTGGAGCAACTGGGGGGTTTTTCTCAAGGGCCAAAAGGTGGCATCAGCCTGCTGGCCTTAGGATTCCAACCAGCAACCTTCTGATCACAGGTGCAGAGTCCTAACTGCCTAAACCACACTACCACTGGGCATGATCATGAAGCAGTGGGGCTCAAATCTCCATCTAGTTGGACTGCTCAACCACAACTGCACTCACTTTCAAAAATGACAGAGCATTAATGCAATGGGTCATGGGCCAGGCCAGATCCTAGCGGGCACAGACAGCCATCACCAGCTGCTTTAGTTGGACATCTGCAGCAAGTGGCCGAGCTGGACACAGAGCAACAGTCCATAACCCATGTCGAGTGACACTGGAAATCAGCCCTGGTCAACCTCAACTGAGAGCCAGCCATATATGTTGAGGCCCCGGGTAGATGGAGTGGATGGTGCTGAAGACATTTCATCATTACTGGATGCCGTAGTATTCTGCACTTAGACTTGGTTCCCAGCTTAATTGGTATTATTTGAGCTATTGAGATATTAGGTTCTGTGGGGTGTTTTGTACAGCTCTTATTTCCACGGTTATCTTACACTTGTCATTGGTCACTCGTTGGGAATTAGCCTAGCAACACTTGTACCCAAGTTGGATTCAAAGTTGGCAGCAGAGGGCCTCATGTAGCTTTGGACAAAAGCATCTGCCAAACAGATGTAGACGCACATCACCATGACTGAGCTCCCACCAGCCACGACGCCAGACAACAGTTGGTCGCCATCTCTTTCAAATATCACCCGACTGAGATCTGTACAGTCAGCCTTTCCACACATTTCCCTTTGAGTTAGACTCCCAACAAATTAGACTGTTAATCCAGCTGAAAGCAGGACTGCTCTCCTCGGAGGAATCCCAGCTGGGTCACCGAGGAGCACTGCAGGACCTGCCAGGACCCGCTCGGGCCAAAGCAACTCGGGGACATATGCCACCTCATAAACCAGTGTTTCCCAACCTGGTCCCTCTAGAGAGTCCACATTTTTGCTCCCTCCCAGCTCCCAGGAGGGAGCAAAAACATGTGCCTAAGGACCAGGCTGATAAATACTGTCAAACGTCACAGTCAATAACACATCGCAATGGGGCTTCCTACCAAACGCAAAGTGTCCCCCATTAGAGCTGGGTGACATGACCTCAAATCAATATCACATTTTAGCTCGATTACGATTAATGAACAATTATTTTGTTTCTTTTTTTTTTTTTACCTCACGTTTCACTGACAAGGTTTGCAAGGTATGACGGGGGGTCGTGTTTTTAAGGGGACAGTACATGAACGCACACTGGGGAAAGTATTAACAGAACTGTTATTATTTTTTAAGTATTAACAAAATAAAAAAACTGAAGTAACTGACATTCCATCAGTTAGACCTTCTCTGAATGAGGTTTTGATAAATTTTCCATTAATTGTCCAGCCCTACCCCCCTCCATCTGCCTTGGCTCTGACCTTCCACAGAGATCTGCTTTGTTCTGCACTGACCAACTTCATGTCCCTTCATGGAGTACAGGAGGGCAAGATGCACCAGTACTTTTGTGCAGATAAATAAATATAGGAGTTGGAGTGCGGGGGGGGGGGGTCCTAAGCCAGATGCCAGTCATCCCTCAAGCCTTCCACCAGCGAGCTCTTCTGTGGGGAAATGTGTCATTCAGAGATAATTACACTGCAGTCTCACACACACACACTCCGACACACAAACCACAGTCTTTGCACCGCTATAACCCTAAGCCCTGAATTTTAAGCACATCCCTGGAAGGGAGGGTTGGGGGGGGGGGAACAGGGTGGCACCTGCCTGCTTTGTCAGTGCTAATAGCCCAGCGCTAGTCGCTTTCAAGGCCACCCAGGAGCGGCCCCCACCTCGCCATTTGCCGTCCATTTGCAGCGAGTCACAGGGGCTGGCCCTCTCGCCATTTCTCCGTGTCCCCGCATTAGCGCTGACTGAGGCTAACCGCAGCTGTCCCATTAACCACGATGGCATTCAGCGACACTCAGGGAAATAATATCATCTTACTACACAGACCGCCCAACAACACAAGGAAACATTCATTCTTAATGACTCATGATGAATAGTGCGGTCTGATCCCAGCGCATCATGCGCCATGACCTTGCATCACAATACCCCAAAGGCAGATACCAGGGATCAAATAAATCAGAAACCGTGCTTTATGCCTTTTAAATATCACCAAGAGACAAGGTCGCGAAACCGCATCTATCCCACCAGCCCCTCATGCCACTTCCTGTCCGCTCACTATCAGCGTTGAGCCCACAGCTGAGAGGAAGACAGGCGGACGGGGGAGCGAGCAGGCAGCATGACTGACGAGGCGTTTTTCCCCCCGAGCTGACCCTAATATGACAGGACGGCTCAGAACGTAACAGATGAAGAACGAAGGGGGCACAGAGGTACAGTCATCCATCACGACGCATCGTCGTTACGGCGTTTAAAGTAGGATGCACGCCGCGAAAAAATACACAAACAATAGAACTGAATTCAGACAGCGACTGCAAGCATCACAGCAGCCGTCGTACTCATATACAGAGCTCTGTGTGACGGTAATGAGACTAATCTCAATCTTATGCTGAACAGCACACAGGTAACAAGCCCATAATTACACTTTTATGTTAAATCAAATCTGGTAGACAAGGGCCACACAAACCATATGCCAATCTACCTACATACCTACCAAAATGATTTAATGAGCTTTCACGTAATTGCTGCAATTAGCTCGGTCTTTTACATAATCCTAATAGGTGCCTAATTACTGGGATGGATGGGTACTGAGGGACAGTAAATCTCCTTTTTGTAAACGAGCGCAAACAGCATGTAATGATAACAGCTCGCAATTTCATGTAAAAATAGTTCAACAAATAGCCAAAAAGCACGACATTTCTGAAACCGCAAAAAATAAACAAAGCCAAGCCACAAAATTACTTTCCGGGCCCAAAATGCCTTTAAGGCAAAGCTGCCCATCTCGGAGAGTCCTGCCGTACCTTCGGTGTGACCTTAACGGACTATAAACGTTAGCGTTGCGAGGCCATAGCCAGCAACTCGAGGGAGACGTTTTATTGATAACGGCACCAGGTGGCACCGCGCCGCGGGGCTCGACTGCTGCACACGGGGACATTTGTCAGCACCAGCATGCGGGCAAGCTGTTCCTCTCACAGCTTCTCAGGCCTTTGTGACCAATAAGATGCCAGTTAGACCTTTAAGTAACCACCTGCCAGTCTGGCACATTTACGAACAGCGGCGTGTGTTTTCGTCAGCGGCGCACCAATACGGATATTTTGACCAAACACCAATATATTTTCTCTCTCATACTGCCAATACCAATAACCGGCTGGTGAGTGGTATCCCTATTTCTTCGTACAAGTACAAGTGCCACTTTGGGTAAGTGGTGAATAAGCCAACAAATTCCCTCATACTCCACTCCAGAAAATGGCTGATCGTCCAATCTGATCATTACTATTATTTTAGCAGTTATCTCTTTAGCTCAGGTGCTGCAAACTTTTAATGATGATAAAGTTTGAATATCAGACAGCAATAAATCAGCTAAGATTTACGCATCAGACCAATATCCTTTTTTTTATGAACTTTGGGCCAATAAAGAGATGCTAACTGATTTATCGTGCATCTCTAGTTTTTAGAAATCTGTGGTTGGATTCATTGCTCCACAGAGAGGAACAACCTGGTCCTCTGAGACCCCAGACAGTCTACATTTTTGCTCCCTCCCACCTCCCACCATGGACTCTTTGGGGGTCCCCAAGGACCAGGTTGCGAAACACAGACTATAAAATGGGAGAAGGCTGCAAAACAGGTAATGTCTGCTTAATGTGGCTGTAACCCAACATTGCTCCTTGGCTTCAACACTCAAAGTTCCTCTGAGTGGTCCATATGGGACTCAAACACAGTCACTCTCCAGCATTTCACCACAGTTTCACTGGAATGTTGTCAAGAGAAGCCAAGATTCCCTCTTGATGGAGCCAAACCCATATGATTTCAAATCCTGCAGCCTGATCTGACCATTCAATTTTTGATGTATCATCGGGCACCTTCAGAGCCCATCCGTGTCAACCACTTTCATAACAAGTCCGAACCATTGACTTCGCAGCCCTTCTTCACAATCTCAAACCTCGATGACCGACCATGCCTCAATGATTGACTGCAGACCATCCGAGTCAGAGGCACACATATCTTCTCCCCCCTTCCTTGGCAGATGGAAGACATGAATGGAAAGCCTACCTGCCAGCTCATTTGGCCTGCACCTTATTTCCCCAATCAGCCAACATCCCGCAAAGAAACCCAGTGGCACCGCCCTGTAGGCTGACGGTCCCTGCTTGTCGCTAAGGCGGGAGCTTCTCTAAGATCTGAAGCAGCTCTTCTTTAGCAGAAGCTTTTATCCGAAGTAACGTACAATTGAGAAAATAGGGTCAGCCAGTCCCTAGAGCAACTGGGGGTTAAGGACCTCGCTCAGGGGCCCAACAGCGAAACCACTCTGCTCACCCTGGGAATTGAACCGGCAACCTTCCGAATTGCGGACAAAGCATCCTAACCCGCTTAGCCACACAAACCGCCCCCTATCATCGAAAGCAGGAAGTACCTTAAATCACTAAATACAACAAACAGCGACAGACTGCCACTTTTTCCCTCCAGATCCGAGCAGGCAGGCGAGCAGAGCGGCCCGTTAACCGCACAGCCACACCTGCATTTAATTCGCTCCCAAACGACCCATAAGGATTTCCTGCTACAGCTTGCTGTCCTAACAGAGACATGCAGACCAGCAGCCACGCTGAATGCTAAGAGGAGCGACGGCATTTCCAAACGGTGGTCCCAGGGGCTCAGGGACACATTGCCATTCACCAGACGGCACATAGTGGCAGTCGGCTTCGGCCATTTTTATAAACGCTGCTTCTACTTGTACAAACCCTGTTTTATCAATTTCCCCCATGAATTTGTTTCAGATAGCAATCTTGTGATGAAATGTTCCGCCTTTAAATTAAAAACTAATCTCTCCCGCAGCATTTATTTTAATGCTTCACACTGAGAAATGCCCCAATTGGTACCAATGAGCTTGCTATTGTAAAAAAAGAAAAAAAAAGAAAAAGCCATTCGAAGATGAGTTTTTTTTATTAGCTTACACTGATACAGTAATAGTCTCACTTATATACAGAACAAAATGACACAAGACTCATTTTCACTAAAGCACACCTGCCTTATTGAGTGGATGTGACAGGACCAGATACTGGCCCACGACTAACAATTTTGCCTGCAGGTTGAGTGTCAGAGTCTAGTGTTTTTCTCCGCCATGCTAAATTTCGCGCAATGCAGTCATCGTAAGGACAGGGCCTTAGGTATAGGTGGGACAATCACATGAGCGGCACATTGACAAACGGATAATATATAATTGAAGTAAACTTGATCCTTTAAAAACTCATTGAAATAAACATCGCGAAAGTGGCCTCAGGACAGATGGTTGTCCATGTTGGCGCCTCTCAGCTGACACAGAAATGGACAAAGTTTGGAGGCATTATAATTAATTGCATTAGAGAGAACAAGAGCAGTACAAAGTTTTAATTAACTTCATTAAAAAGTGCTATAGAAAAGAGCTGCAATCTGGGATTTGGGGCACTACTATTGATAGATTGGTCATGCAGTTGACCACCCAGTGGGGGGGGACGACACATTGCCCCATCATTTTCTGCTGGTCACATGACCTGCTGCTGCATAAAAAAACAGAAGCTGATGCTCAAAGACCACAGTGAAGATCATGCTGTAAGAGGTTAATACATCCCCACAACTCAGGCCAGGAGAAGCAGATAGTACATCATATATTAAAATCTCCTTAGAAGGCTTCATAAAACAGAAAGCCTGGCAGAAAGAAAGCTTGCTTCAGCATGGAAGCATCTTTGTATTTATACTGCATCAGCATCTGCATGTGTATATACAGACAGACACACACAGACGCGGGATCGCCCAGGATTTAAAAAAAAATGCTCGGTCAGCCCACAAACGAATTTCAAAACAAAACAATCCGAACGACCTCATAATCAATCATTTTTACTGTAAAAGGAGGTAAATCAGGGCACCACGCCAACAAGACAAAGAGTTCAACCCTCCACATCCTGTGGGCCTGAACAAAATACCCACAATGCATCTCAGCATCTAGCTGAGGTGCATCTCCTGCGCTTCTGATGTTAAGCCAGTGAATTTAACAATGAAATGAGTGACGGGGTCCTGGACCATCTGCCACCTGCCACACCTTCAGGCCCTCAGACGCCAACCCCTTTCAGCTCCAATTGCACTTTAGATTATTTATCAGTGATGATTTCCTTTCAATAGGGGTGTTGATATGCATTCCTGTTCCCGTCTGCTCTAAAAAGTGTATACGGGAAGCTAAAATACAACAAGAAATAAATGCAAGCATGCATAGTGTATATTTAGCATATCCAAATATATTCAGCATATGGAAAATCTTTTGGACACTGATTATAGCGAGTTTTCAGAGACAAGTTGGTAGCTTCCCCCAGACAGAGACAGCAAGCGAAGATTCAGTTCTGGAGAAAAGCAATTTACTTTCTCAATTGTTGTTTGATAACTTGTGTTGCACACGCAGACACGCAACCCTACGGCTTCCTTCCTACTGTTCATGTATGGAATAATTAAATATAAAGGGAAAAAAACATCATCAAAAAAGGGTCACCACACCCTTTTTGTAAAAAAAGGGCCAAGCTGGACCTGGAACATTCAGAAATGCGTTAGGCTCAGGCAGGGGTCTGGGGAGGTGCAGCCCAACCCGCCACCCTTCCCAGCATGCCGAGTGCTCCATCCCCCTGCCACCATATCTGTCAGGAGGCCTCGTTTCTGCACTCGCCGTTGCAGCCGCATCTCCTCTTCAGTGGGATTTTGCCCGAATTTGTCAAGCCCACAAAATGGGGGGGGGAGCAGAGACTGTGCAGGGCCTGAGGGGGCTGGAGAAATGGGTTTAAATGTAAAAAGATAGGGTGATAGATGAAAATGTGTTCGGGCACAGAAAATGCAATTTCCCTTTTTATTAGAAAATAAAACAAAACAACAAAAACCGGCAGATATTTATATAGCGAGACAAATCGCATCTTCCGCTGGCCTTTTATACTCTGCCTAATTTTTTCATACACAATTCATATCTTATATTACGCACTTCTCTACACCCCCATCTCTGTTAATCACCCCAGTTATGTCAATGATAAGCAAAATGTACAGCTGCAGAGGTAATGGGAACAGAGACCGAGAGAAGGGCAGCCTCTCCGGAGGAAGGGGCCCCGAGAGACGGGCAGCCCCTCCGGAGGAAGGGGCCCCGAGAGACGGGCAGCCTCTCCGGAGGAAGGGGCCCCGAGAGACGGGCAGCCTTTCTGAATGAAGGGGCCCCTTCGTTACAGCGGCTTGGTCTGACGTTTTGATGCGGCACACGAGCCTTTCAGGGGCACCAAGCCCCAGTGGGGAGGGGGCTGCTGTACATCAATCCATCCATCCATAACCGCCTCTGTCTATGAAGGCAAAACCCACCTCTGGTTTAATGTATTAACATATCAACACAATAAGGCTTTATCCCAATGGTTTAACAGAGCATTTAGTTTTATTGGCAATAGGGAATGGAGGGACAGGTTGAAATGGTATGGAGAGAAAACGTACAAAAGAACAGAAAGATTCGAGGATATTGCTTAACTAATATTTAGTTATTTATTAAAATATTAGTTATTCATTAACATTTGTTGTATATGTAGTATTTATATGAGGGATACAGAAGCATTAAGTGTAGCAATACACCAAAATGCAAAAGTGGCAGGGACGTGGTTATGGATAGCAGAATATCCCCCCCCCAAATATCCTCATGCCCACAGCAGGATGACATCCTAATAACACCACTGGTCAGTGGCCGATTAGTTGGGGACAGAGAGTAGAAAAGCACACACAAAAAGTACAGTATATCACACGTTTATAATACGCCAAGATGATTAGGAAGACAGTTAAGTTTTTCTTAGATCGGATTTATCTCCAAGCATTAGCTGAAATGTCACACAGGATTGGCTATAAAGGCACCGGGATCTGGCCCCGGACTGGGGGACTGCGGTAGCGGGACTCACCGGGACGCGTCGCTTTAGAGAACGCGGCGGAGCGGTCATAAAAATGATCATCAGCGCTGGATTTGCATTCCTCAACACCGCACATGCTGCCGACAGGAGATGCAGCAGGCTGTAGTAACGACGTTATTGACAGCTTTCCTGACACACAACGGTGCTTCGGGGA
>JAODLD010000001.1:14649502-14687959 GCA_026781065.1 Mormyrops boulengeri | reverse complement strand
GACAGCGATGCCACGTAAACATCCTGGTGGTTTTTTGCTCCGTGCTGCGAGTCGCATCCAGGTGGCCATCTGCGGGATTGGGCATGGCGCTGCAGTAGAAATTGCGCTGGATGAAGGCCAGACTCCCTTGCGCGTCTCCCCCTGCCGCCGGCGGCAGCTGCTGGTAAGATACGGCGGTATGACAGCGTGACGGACACGGGGCTGTATCCCATCGCCAAAGCAAATAATGTAATGACCGCTGCAGCATTCCGGCGCAGGGGGAAATCATATTGCCTTAGCTGTCCTGAGAGACGGGAAACAGGGGCCACAGGCCCGTAAATCTGCTCCGGGCTCAGTGAAGCCTGGCCTGGTACTGTTCTATAAAGTGTCATGCTTCATATTTCACCAAAGAATGATGTCTATTCTGCAAGCTTCATCCTGGGAAAATATTAATTCTCTTGCCCAACCATGTCTGTTCAAAAATTCCTGTGACAACCTTTTTGGGATCAGCTGGGATTAAATGGATTCCAGCCAGGATGCTGGTCTTTCTCACCAGATGTTTCATGTTATATTTATGTGGGAAAATACATAATAAACAGGCTTCTTTGGAAAAATAAAGCACTAAACAGTAATGGTAATGGTTTTGACGTGAAAAAGAACGTCGATTGAAATATGGATAATGTTTAGCTTAAACAGACCTGAACATCTGTGTGTTTGTGTGTGTGTGTGTGTCTGTCTGTCTGTCTGTATGTGGGTGCGTGAATTATGTTAATATTACACTGTGGGGACCAAATGGCCCCCACAATGTAATAACCTGTTTTTTTGCCAAAAGTCACATATTTTGTTTGGTTATTTGTGGTTAAGGTTAGGGTTGGGTAGGGGTTAAGGTCGTCATCTTGGGATTAGAGTTTTCCCCATAGAAATGAATGGAGAGTCCCCACAAAGATATAATTACAAATCCTGTGGGGGGGGGGGGGTCTCCTGCAATAGACTGGCATCCTTTTCAGGTTGTACCTTTGCCCGATGCCCTGTGGGTCCTGGAATAAGGTTCAGGCTCTCTAATGACGCAATTCTGTATAAGCAGCTGGAGGATGGATGGATGGATGGATGGGTGGATGGAAAATATTGTTGATATTTGTCAGAAAAAAACAAAGCATCAAGATTCAATCTTTGTTGTCAGCCCATTGATATACATGTATACATCTGGCATGAAAAATCTTCTCCCTGAACCCCATGTTGCTATATTTACACATTTACTGAACAATATACTGCAACATGCTAACATTTACACATTGACTAGACAATACACTCCACAAACTACATTTACACAGTGACTAGACGCTGTGCTGAAGTGCAAAAGACACTTGAAGGCAAGACATGATAGTGCAAGAACTCAGAATCTGAATGACATGATGAACAATTCATCATAATCAAAAAGCAAAAACAGGTTTGAACGTGTTTTTGAATCAAAATTTAAAAAATTGATATATCACGTACATAAATATTCTGACCCATTACTTATACTTTGTTGAAGCAGCCTTGACGGTGAATACAGGCTCAAATTTTCTTGGGCATGATGCCAAAAGACTGCCACGCCTGGATCTGGGGTCTTCTTCCATTCTTCATTGCAGAACATCTCAGCCTCTGTCAGACTGGATGGGGAACACCTCAGGGGCGGAAGAGGTAAGCAAGCAGGTTACGGTCCATGTTACTCTGAAGGTTTTGGACTAGCCACCTAGGCATAAAGAGGGGTCTCTGCGCCGCAAGGCATTGTGGGGTACCCCTTTAAAAGCTGGAGGTGCAGGGCGGGGGGGAGGCTGCCTGCAGAGGGAGCTCAATGTGAACTGAGAGACGTAGCAGTAGGAGCAGTTAAACCGTGGGGTCTGTGATTCTTTCTGCAGGAACGGTCTCGCTGGCAGCTCCTGTGCCACACTGAGCCACATTACGGTAGCAGCGTGAAACTGAGAGGTAAACACCTTGGCCCACTGTGAGCCAGCGAACACCGGTACATGAATGATGATGCAAAAGAGCAACAAGCAGCCAGGCGGCAGATTAAACTCCTCTGTCTTTAGTGCCTCTGAGTGTCTGTCCACATAATAAACAAGTCACACGTTCGAAGCATCACCATTAGCCATTAATTTAAAGTCGCCCATCCGCTTCCAATGGCCTTCTATCCAATTAGGATCACTGCAATCCACAGGCTGCCTCATGAATCATAATGTGCAAGTCTGGAAACAGGGCACGGGTCCATCAGAGGGTTATTTAAAAGCAGGAAGTGTCCCTTCATACCATGATATAAGTGTCGATTGTGTCACATTATTCTTCAAGAAGAGCCCATCTGCTTTTGAAGCCAATGTGATGCATCACTGTTTATAGGGATTTTTAAAGTTTGGTTAGAAGTAAGACTATTATTGTGGGAGCACTGGTTAGAGAACTCAAATGCCAGCAAGCAGGATAATCTTCATGGTTGTTGTCTTTCTTTCAGAGATTATGAGGATCCCGGCGACATCCTGTCATGTTTCATGTGCTTCTAATCGGGAAATGTGGTTTTGAAATTAAGGACGCAGATGTTCCGTAAGAATCTGAGGGATATCCTTGAGATATTTGTGTGAGGCATACAGGAAACCACACAATAAATATTTATGTATCAATTTATTGATTTTACAGTGCATAGTGCTGTGATATGAACTCGAACTGAGTGGTTGAGGGTGTTGGACGGCTTATCACAGCTATGAGTCGAACTGTACTGTGTTGATTTGGCAGCGCTTGCTTTTGGTAAACGCCCTTGATTCGGTGTGCCCTCACAACCGCTTGTGAGCATGTCACAAACAGCAGGATCAATCATTCGGCTGGCTGGCACCGTGCCAGTCCTCGGCAAATCGCCGAGCCCTGACCCCGTAAGTGGTGTTGTAAAACATGTCCCCTTCCAGGCAGAATGACATGATAAATCATGGCCCCTCCATGACTGCAATAAGCTCTTATTTAAACAGGGGGAGGGTGGTCACCTGACTCGTGTAGGGAGTTTATCCAGTAATAGTCTGTATTCAGAAAGTACTTAGACCATTTAGTTTTTTGCACATTTTGTTACGTAACTGCCATACTCCAGTATGGATTCATTCATTTAACTCATTGAATCAAATTCATTTTTAAGTCATATATCTGCACACATTTCACTATGATCAAAAAGCAAAAACAGGTTTGATCATAGAGGTAATGTGGTAGTGAGCTGGCACAGCAGTTAGCACTGCTGCCTCACATCCCTGGGACACGGGTTCGACTCTCCATATGCCATGGCTCGCTGTGTGGAGTTTGCATGTTCTCTGTTTCGCCATGGGATTTCCTCTAAGTACTCCAGTTTCCCCCACAGTCCAAAAAACATGCAGAAGTGAATTAGCATCACCGTTTTTGCCATAGGTGTGATGGGTTGGTGCTCCATCCAGGGTTGTTCCCTGCCTTGTGCTCCAGACCCCCCATGACCCTAAATAGGACAAACAGTTACAAAAAAAAAAACAGATGGATGGAGGTTTGAACATGGATTTGTATTAAAATTAAAAATTGAAATATCACATGTACTTAAGTACTCAGACCCATTACTCAGTACTTTGTTGAAGCAGCCTTGACAGTGACTATAGCTGCACATGTTCTTGGGCATGATGCCAAAAGCCTGCCACTCCTGGATCTGGGGATCTTCTCCCAATCTTCATTGCAGAGCATCTCAGACTCTGTCAGACTGGATGGGGAAAATCGGCGGACCACTATTTTCAGGTCTCTCCAGAGATATTCAGTTGGGTCTGAGCTCTGGCTGGGCAACTCAAGGTCATCTACTTACCTAAAGCCAGTCCAGTGTTGTCTTGGCTTTGTGTGTCACGTCATTGTCATGCTGGAAGCTAAATTGTCGATTCACGCCATTGTTTTCCATGTTCAACTCTCGCAGCCCCACGCATGACCTTTCAGACCTTGGGGGTAGCCAATGGCGACAATTCAAGAATGATAACAACCATTCTGTTTCATCAGCCAATCAGACTGGAAATGTCCGTTGCCATGTCGACTCGATTTAGGAAGTCTCTCTGCAAGTCTCCCAAAGTCTGCGTTTCAACATTCTTTCATTATTTCATCTTCCTTTACCTGAAATTGTGGTACATGAGAGAATATTTTTATCTATGTATAAAAAAACTTTAATAGGTGACATTTTTAGTCAAAGCAGTGTTTTTTAATGGAGCAATTTGGGTTAAGTGTCTTCCTTAAGGGTACTACAGTGGGTCTCCTCTTGCGGTTTGAGTACAGTCCATATCCTAAATCATTTTCTCTGATGGCCCCGATAAATATAGATTCAGTACAAATATAAAACTCTGACATTATGTCTTTTGACTCAGGCCCATTTGTTCCCTGGTGTCCCACTAAGATAATGTGTCTGGCTTAGGATCAGCTCCCCAGAGACTAAATGCCTTTGTGCACGGGAACCTGTTTTTAGGAGATCAATAAGCATGCGCCCCCGACTGGAGGCGGGAAGAAAAGGAGCCCATTCATAAGAGCCGGAAAATCAGTGCGATACACGGCCAGGGAAACTGCGCCTTTTCACAGCAACGCGGTTTCAAGCCATAACCTCTGTTCAAATATATCGGTTTGAAACAGCTGAAGTGCATTGTGGGCCAGGAGTGGGTGGGATATTATTGTCAGGCTCACAACAGCTTGGGACATAATTAGATAGATTTTTCTTGCCAGGGTTAACATCTGAAATCGAGTCCTCTGAATAACTTCAGAATTCGTCTTGTTTGTCAGATAACAAAATCCATCTTCAGATGCTTTGTCCTTTTTTCGTACCAGAATTATGGATCTGACAGTCAAAGACGGCAATATAAATAATTGTTCAGCAGTAGTTCTGATTATGGCAGAATGATGCAGAAGTTTTGACTGCAACGGTCCAAACTTTCTGGAGGTGTGTACGTTGTATATTTCTCTATTTTCATTTTTTAGCACTTAATATGCTAATGTGCAATATTTAGTGTTTGTACCCATTATTAGTACTAGGATTAGATTTCTTCTTATTCTACAAATGAGATATTACAGTAAACATATTAGGCCTACTCAGAATCAATTTAACCGTAGCAAAATGTGTTCCCATTGTGTGTGTTTCCATATTCTCATTTCCACGCCGCAGCCTGCCGCTGGAGTTACTGTACATCCCCTCAATTAAACTACTGATGTGTGACTCACACCGTAACATGAACATGGGTTCGGAATGAAGGTTTGCCGTAAGATATAGAGGGGCCAAGAATAGACTGAAAATTCACAAAAAACAGGCTCTTCCAATCATATTTTTCATTGGATTTTTTTTTCTGGACATGGAAAATCTGCTTTGATAGCAGAGTTCATATTTTCCCTTTCACCTGCAGGCGTACACTCTGAAACTCTCATACTGATAGACTAAGAATGGAGCCACTTTGAGATTTAATGTACACACAGAAGCAGGATGGCAGACATGCATTGATATGGAAACAATGCACTACAGATACATATTTTCTCATGCCAGGCAAAAAACAGATTAAATTTACCTTGCTCTGTGTTATAAACCTGAGATGATAAAAAATATACTTAACACATATTATTCAGACAGGAATATTGTTTTAATAATGGGGGGCGCGTGATGGGTTGGCACCCCATCCTGGATTGTTCCATGCCTGGGGTGTTCCCCTGTGACCCTGGATAGGACAAGCAGTTACAGAAGATGGATGGATGGATGGATGGATGGAGAGTGGGGGGCAGGAATATTCTAACATAAGGTGAAGTCAGGTTCTCTTGTCTCTGTTTGAAACAATAAAACACTAAATGGTGAATGGTGATTAAACATACAACCAGACTTTGACATTAGATCCCACGCCCTCCTGTATCCGTATCCAAGACCCGAAGCCTGTTTTTGGTAGTCTTTCCTTGTGCTGATGCCAAAGTATCTGCCCACAGTTTGTGCTTCTCTGCACTGTTTTATTAAAGCTGCTTTCACTCTCGAATCCAAATCACTGTACTTCCCCTACAGCACATCCCTGTGTGACGCCCGCCTGGGTAAATACATTTTTGTCAGCATTTAAGTATAGAAAATACTTAAAATTATGCGCTGATATAATCAGCACTCCATCACATCGGATCTCACGCACGGGACCCCATTTGACACTTGAATTGGGACAGTCCCTCCCCCTGCCTGAATGCTGACACTATTAACGTACTAATTGAAAGCAGGACCCAAGGGTTGACAATGCACGGTGCCCTTGCCTAAAATCATTACGAAGAACACAGCAGCCTGAGAGACAGAACTGTTCGGAGCTGTTCATTAATCTCTGGTAGGTCATTTGGTTTGGAAAATATAGGAAGCTCGTCAGCACTGGAAAATTAAGTTCTAATGAAGAAGTCAGACAGTTGTAGTTCATTCATTTTCAAGCAAGGGGTTCATAAAATGGTTTAATTTGGTCACACAGTAGGACACACAAGTGACGTGTGAGAAGCATGTGTTGTTATTCTGCTATACCAGGTTCCAGTCTTTTTATTTAAATGAAGCTAATCTGCTTTGCTAGTATTAAAGTGACCCCCTCCCCCCGTGTTTGTTTTGGAGTGGTAGATTATGGAATCTTTATGTGGGGTGGGGAGGGGTACAGACCCAACGTGGGTATTGCCTGCCCCCTTAGTTTGTTTCCAGGAGAGAGCCAATCGTGAGGGAGAAACAGGCCCTGTGGGTGGGAGCACTGCGCTTACTCAATCATAACCTGGCCAATAGGAGGCCAGTTAACCTGCCACGGCCCCACCCATCATGGGACCTCTCATCATGGCTTTTTCCCAGCTTCCCCTGTAGCGCTGTGGGATGGGGGTGTATCACCATGCAGCGCTGGGAGGGGGGGCAGTAGTGGGAATACACCTCATTATGCCCCTGGGGAGGTCAGCTCTGCTTAGCCCCAAACTGCTAACCTAGCATACCTAGCCTAGCTACCCTAGCTTAGCACTAACCCTCATCTCCTCCATTTATGTGCAGCATCCAAATAAAAAGGCTCATCATTCAAACTAAGTTGTGATCATTAAAACACTGTAAAAAAGAAAAAAAAAAACCTAACTGAATCAGCTTGCATACTTGTTGTTACTACACAGAATAACCCATCAAAACAAAACTGTTCTGAATTACAGTCACAGTTGTATCTGCTTTTGTGACTGTGGCCTGTGAGTTCAGACTCCCACTCGGCATCACAATGACAACGCTTTCTGGGAAGGTGCGTGTTGCGGCAGGATTCTGCTGCCGTGCCAAGGAGTGGGCAAGTTTCAGCACCAGCGACATGAAAAAACACGGCCGCATTACTGCTATCTACAGTAAAGGCAACCTGATCTCTCCTGTCCTGTTTGACTCTCTTTATGATGGTATGGTTTTCTGCTCTGTGTCAATCTCCTGTAAGATCCAGGCATTTAATGACTTCTTGGGCACAGCCATCACAATAAAAACTAACAAGAATTTCCTCAGTCCTCCAAAAAATGACTGATCCCTTGTTGGATGGCTAGATGAACTCTGCTTCAGTTCCCAAACCTCTGGTAAGGGTCACCCCAGCCATTCTAGGACTTAAAGGATCTGCTGCTAAAATTCAGATGCCACAGAAGACTTTGAGATTATGACTTTGAGACCTATATATATATATCAGATATATATAAAAATGCTTCGACCTTTGTGAAGAGAGGACTGAAAGTCATACACCAGCTAGTGGCAGGAAGGCCAAAATTTTACCAATCGCCTTGTCCTCCGCCCATAACAGTTATGACACCAGAGAACCAGCATGGTTACGCGAGATGGTCCAACTGTTGGTGGTGGAGGTGAATGATATTTCAAAGCAGAATATTCATAAGGGGAGCCCCAGCTAAAATGATTCCTATTAGTGTCATGGAGTTCGTCCGTGCATGTAAGCATGTACCTGCAGAGGGCACCATAGACTACAGCTGGGCGAGTGACACACCTATCATCCTTTGGGAGATTGGCCTATCGGGTGATAATGTTGTGGGCTGCACTTCTCAACATGTACAATCACAGTTAAAAGTGCAGCTTTCATCCAGCTTCCCCCTTCCCGCCCCCAATGCTGAGCAGAAGTAGGGGAATGATACATGAATATGGCAAGACAGCTTCAGAGTCCTCAGCCACTTACTCACCGCTGCCTTTGCTGTGCTCGCGAACAGCACTCATACTTTGTCTCGGCTAGGTAGCCCACTATGTTTCAGCCTTGACTTTTTTTCCCTTTGCTTCTATTTCAGCCCTGAAAAATCCATATTTGAAGAACATCTCACAAAGGAAGGGTGTCTCGCAGGATTCTGTGAAACGTAGCCCAGGCGCCGCCGCGCTGAGCTGAAATCCTGAGTGATTCAGCTTTAATCATCGTGTTCATTCAGGATGGAGTGTCTCTCTGGAAAAACCGAATGCTTCAGCCCGGACCACTTGGCTGGTGTGCCAGATAATGCAGGAACCGTCAGCACATTCCCGCCTGTGTCAAACATCCACGGGCCCTTTTAATAGTACAGCTAAAGCTAAAGAGTTAAATCCCATCGAAACGGCGCTCTTTCAGGATTGGTCACCGGCATCAGAGAAAGGCTATCAAACAATGGCTTCATTTTGTCGCAGTGGCCTCAGGGTACAAATTCCCAAAGTCTGCAGCCCCAACTGTTTCTGTTCTGCAGAGCCAGTGGATAAAGCACTGGCATTTTTTGCATTTATATAGGTGCCTGCATATCCTAGAGATTTTCTTTTGCGATATCTGTGTTTTTTTATAATGCAGTGACAGCGCCCATGTTCCACTCTCCCTCAAAAATGACATATAAATAATTGCGTTCAGCTATCTGGCCGGCACGTTCCCCAGGACCAAAAATGGCTTTCAGATTTGTCCCTCTAAGGAAACCCTGTATGTCACAACAGTGTGACATAGGCCAAGCCGACCCGCTACTGCAAGGCTACAAGGGCGCTCTCATCAATCAATTAACTAATGATTATCCCTAACTGGGGGTGTCCTACTTATGTCCTATATCTCCATTCCCCAACTGCTGAGTCTAGCGCCGTTCTATTCCAAGAGTAATCCGTTTTCTTCCAGCTGTGGTTCAGTGGTCCTTGTTGGCAAAAGTATTTCCCCGTACCGGTCTGTGTGTTTGTAAATGTACTAGCTCTTGCTTTGTTGGGTTACTGCATAAAAAACCCTTTGAAGAACCACAACTCTCTGGACCCAGACTTGTGCAACACCTTTATGCTTGTAAGCAAGTGTTCAAGCAGACCCCTATATACATAGTTCACCGTAGAAACTTGTTAAAATGTTGTAAGGGACCCCAAAGGACAACAGATCATATAGACTTAATCCACTCCCACAACAATATTCTTATAATATAAACCTCTCCAGTAGACTCATTTACAACAGCTGAGAACCTTTTTTTTTTGTAAAAAAAAAAAAGCTCCAGGAAGAAAGAAAAATACCCTTAAGACCCTTTATTGTTAGGAGTCTAATATCTCTAGAAAAACATCTTAATAGTGTTTTTTTCTTTAATATAGTTGCTATTACAGTTTCATTTTCTTTGCCATCTCTTAAACTGCATGCAGTTAATGATATTTCTGAAAATGCCCGACAAACGTGTGTGATACGGTTGTACAAACACAAAAGCGGATCGGCTGACTCACTACACGTTCACCCCGCTACTAAAGGTCAGGACTTGCACTAAAACTGAGCAGTTATGTGACCCTGTATATCGCAGAGTGAACAACATTACAAGATAAAGCTTTGTTTATCCCAGCTTAAAACACCAAAAATAAAGAATATAATAAAATACAAGAAATAAAATATAATACAAAATAAAATAAAGAATACAGGTAAATAAAAAAATAGCCTCTCATACTTGTAACCACAGTCACACACTTTATCAACTATCGCTGTTCATTCACTCTGAGACACGTTTCCCCAGACCGTAATAAATGTATGTGATAGAAACTCAAATACGGTGTCTCCTTCAATAACTCATTTGGCAAAGCAGAGGACTTCAGTGGAATGTAAGTTAACATTTTTAGGTTACCAGTTTGAATCCAGCTGGGAGGATGCAGTTTTGTGGGGAGTAGCTCAGTGGGTTCAGTCTGTGATCAGAAGGTCACCAGTTCAAGCTGCTGGGTAAGCGGAGTCATGTAACTGTCAAGCCCCTCAGCAAGGTTCTTAATCCCAATTGTTACAGGGACTGGCTGACCCAGTTTTTTCTACAATGCATGTCACTTTAAATAGAAGCGCCTGTTAAATTAATTAAATGTAGATGTTGATGGCTCAGTTTGTAGCATTGCTGCTTGTCACCTGCAGCATGCGGGACTGAATCCCTCCACTGCTGTGTGCGTGTGCATGTGTCTATCTCGCAGGCTTCCTCCCATAATCCAAATACATTCACTTAGAGGAATTGGCATTTGTAAATTGCCCCTAGTACGTGAGTGTGTGCCCTGAGATAAACAGGCATCACATCCAGGATATTTCCCTGCATTGTATTTCTTGGGGTCGATTTAAGCCCCCTTCCCCAGGTAATCCCGTCTTGTGGAAGTTGTATGAAAATGGATGAACTGGTGCTTCCTTGCGTATAGGGATATTGTCTCAATGCTAGCTGATCCTGTGTCACCCCTGGTTAGCCCCATATCTTTAATTCAAGTTCCATGCTCACAGATACCGCAGCAGGAATTCCCCTTTAAGCTACACATCAATGTTCTTAAAGGCTAATTTATCATCTGGCCGAGAAAACGGCTTGGGGATAAAGATGGACTTTCAATGCACAAAGCATGCATGGTCGCCGTCACCCAAACACATTGTTTCTTTCCACACATTCCACATTTCATCTCTATGTGGAAATAGAGATGAATGTTACTGGTAACCTTTTAAAAATGGATTTTGTTTTCGTCATTTGATGTGAATAGCTATACAGGATTGCCAAAGGGGGGGACGCTGTTATAACAGTACTCAGGGGAGAGGATGCTATCTCCACGAGGTTACGTAATTGGGATATGAAGTGCATGATTGCGTGAAAAAAATCACCGTGTGCTTGCATTGTAAGATTTGACCTCTGTGGTTAACTGGACAGCAATGG
The DNA here is from genome assembly GCA_026781065.1 of Mormyrops boulengeri. Taxonomy (NCBI): domain Eukaryota; kingdom Metazoa; phylum Chordata; class Actinopteri; order Osteoglossiformes; family Mormyridae; genus Mormyrops; species Mormyrops boulengeri. The sequence continues at coordinate 14,676,880 of JAODLD010000001.1, read as the reverse complement.
TAGAATGATGTGGGGACTCTCTGCTGACACCTACTGGCAAGACACCACTTTCTGACTAATTCACACCTATGGATGAGCAGACAGTCCAGCAATACCCATGTACTACAGGGGCTTGTATCAGGAAGCTGGATTTTTGGGTTAGTAAGACTTGTCGGATTTAAGGTAGCCTGAGCTAAACGTAAGTGAAAAAAGAAACCACTGTACCTTAAATCTGACAATTTATCCAGCTAACCAACAAATCTTGCTTCATGATACAGGCCCCTGGTGACACAGATTTCCCTTACTTAACACAATAGATTTCCATGTCTATTTATTCTATATTTTGAGTGAAATACTTAATAGTTAAATGTACTCAAATAACCGTCCAAGTAGTTAAGATGGTAATACTAAATGAATTTCAGTCAGCAGCTCGGGACTGATTTTAGCTTTTGTTATCTGTTTTTTTGAGACTTGCAGTACACAGGTCTACAAATTGAATAGGCAGCCCCCCTCTTTATGATGTGGATGGGGGGTTTTAGGAGGCTGGTCCATAACATCCAGAATGTTTCAGGAGGAAAACAACTCCAAAGAAGGTTTGAAATTTAATCCAAGTATGTGTTTAACGTTACTGTTTCAGTTATCCGTGGATGAGTCACTGTTTCAACGGCTGAATAGCATCTGAAGACAGGTTTAAAATTTGTTCAGCCTTCAAGGTATTTTTTAAAGTAGGTAGCTTCTGTAAGAGATATTTTCTATTCTGAATTTCAACTTTCATCCATAATTTTCCATAACAGCATCTAATCTAATATGGGATGTTTCTGCATTGCTTGTGTGTTCAGTATGACCCCACTTGGCCTACTCACCCCCAGCTGACCAAGACCTGAGACAAGATGTATTTCAGGTTAGATTCCAGCTATTGTAGAAAGAAGGTTCAGTCTGATTGGATGAGCCCATTCGGAACACAAACATATTTTTAAACAGATACTTACATCAAAAGTGAAGTATCATTTTGAGAAACCATGGACAGACAATCCTTGGAAAAATTGGGGATTAAGTACTGTGCTCAAGGGCCCAATGGTGACATCATCCTACTGACCATGGGACTTGAACTGACAACCTTCCCATCACAGGTACAGAAACCCAACCTGTGGAGCCATTTTCTATAACATTGCATCATTTGAAGCAGATTTGAACCATTAAACTAAGGATGTTGATTCATATTCCACTACAGCCCTCCACTCTACCAAGTGACCTATCAAAGGAGACTCTGGATGGAAAATTCTAACATGCATATTCATTATGTTTGTTTGAGAATGAATGAACGTTGATAGTTGATAAAGCAATCAGAAATTTTGGATTGACTTTTGAGTTGCTAGCTGTCTGGTATTGTTAGAGGAAAATGGAGTTGCTGATGGAAAAGTGCACAAACCCAGGAAGAACACAGAGATTTTACCAGAATGGAGCTGCAACTGTAGCCAAAATCTGGGAGCTGTGAGGCATCACCACGTCCCACTGAGGCGTGCTGTAAAGCCCTGCATGGAGCGCTCAAATCAATCTAGCACAAATTGTTTTTGAAATCAGTGCAATTACAAGCAGGGGAGGTTTCACCCCCGTCTTTATAATGGTATTTTTTTGCAACACAGTTACTCCATAAATCGACTACAAGACACTGAAATTGCCATGTTTTAGTTTTCCGCTTGTCTAGCTGAGCCAAGAGAGATTTTGTTAGTGCTTTTCATCAGCACCTATTATCAGCTCTAGATATTTCTTTCAAACTACCTGGGGTTTGTTCAAATGCCACCCACCGTGTACCTGCTGGAAATATTCAAAGAATACTGATTGTTTTAAGCGGTTGCCTGCTGTTCATGTTTGAATTCATAAAGCAAATTTTTATGTACTGTATGCAATTTATCTTTTAAGAAACTGAGTCTGTTAAAGACATTTTATACAGAAAAGAACTGCATGGTTATTGTGTGGCTTTATTACAATTTACGTTTTAATCGTGATTACGAAATGAAGCCAAATGTTATATCACATGCTTCATTCTAAAAACAATTTAGCTTGCGATGTTTCTTAAATCACTGAACTCATGATATGAGTTTGGGGGTGGTGAGTGGCTCGATGCCCGTGATCAGAGGATCGCCAGTTCGAGACCCAAGCTCAGCAGAAAAGCCACATGTTGGTCGGCCTTTGAGCCCTTGACCCCCAGCTCCAGGGGTGCCGCACATTGGCTCACCCTGCCCTCTGACCCCCAAGCTCCGGAGAGCAAGGTGGGGTCGATGAAGAGCAGCAGTCCAATGTATTTGTTCAAATAAAAAAACGTTTTTCATGTAATGCACTTCTGTAGTATTTTCATAGTCATATAATTAATAGTCCAGAAAGAATATAATTTTTAACATTAAACCAGCAGATAAGTTTCTGTATTTAACCAATAATTTGAACTCTATAACGTGTAATAAGCATCGTGTCTTTTTAAACCCAGAACATCAGGTAAGTCTACCAGAATTTAATGTAGAAAGTCTTAGCCGATTTAGGTGATTCAAATTGCTTTCATAAAGATATTTAATGGGTTCAGCTGTTTGCTTATCTATACTTTAAGTTTTACCATTTTGCCTGCTATTCTGTTATGGAAGAAAAGCAGTAGAACAAAAGTCGTGCTTACAAAATGCCGAAAAGTGCAAAACGTAAATGGAGAAAAAACATTGCTGTTGGGAAAATATGGTAAATATCAAACATGCACCAAACCTGCATCCAAACATGGGAACAAAGTCATTCTTATCTTATTGGTACATTGTCACGTCTCCAACCAACACAATATGCCTGATATCTGCAATCTAGACGGCTTGTGTCCAAGAATACTGACATCTGCTGCAGTTGGCACATGACTCTGTAAACCAATGGGTTGCCAGTCTGACTTTGAATGCTAATGAGTTTGACAACTCACTGAAAAGGGTCTGTGTGTGTTGCTCAGTGGGTGAGGACTCTGTGCCTGTGATTAGAAAGTTGCTAGTTCATATCCTGTGGTTGGCAGAGTGATTTCACCATTGGGCCCAATTGCTCCAGGAAGTGGCTGCCACTGCTTTCTTAGTCGTACGTCACTTTGTATAGAAGTGTCAACCAAATAAATAAATGCAAGTGTGAACAAATAGGACTGGGTGTGGGATATTTCAGTATGTGAGGGAGATATGCGATGACAGTGTACCTTCAGTACAAAGATGGATTTAAGAAAGAATACTAACAAGCCATTTGGGGGAAAATGCCATTTCTGAATAAATGATTTCTCATCCCCAAACTTTGTAAATCTTGTTCAATTCCCATCCCCTCAGACTAGATAAAATGCCCCCCCCCCCCAAAAGCCCTCCTTCAGATTCCATTTTTAGAAATGTAACTGATGTAATTGATGCCGAGTCCAAGGTGTCCCCGCCCCGTGCCCCGTTCTTGCTGAGAGCCCCAGGCTCAGTGTAACCCAGGACTGGAGAAACGGTTACAAGAGAGAGACACATGTAAATTAAGGTGCGACCAAGTCAGAAGGTATAAAACAGGCAAGCATAGACGGACACACATTACTCGGTACGCATAACACAATTTCAGAATAACTGTGCTTCAGATTATGATAACAAATTTATATACTGTTCATTAAAGGTAATTTTCAATAAAAATATTTGGATAAGTTTATTGATGAATAAATCCAAAGAACCGTTTTATGTATTGCTGCAATAAAATATCCAATTGTATTAACTTGAGAAACATGAAAAGTTATCCACGGTCATTTGCCTTTTTACGTCATGTCATTTATTCTTAAATTACAACCAAATAGGATATGTCGTGATATGTTTAATTACAAACTACAAAATTATTTACCTCACAATGTATTCAAATCGGTATATGTATTAACAGAACGACGTTGCTGAAGTTCTGCACATTTCCCCCCTCTGGATCGCTGATCAATATCAATGAATATCAAAATGACAGCTATACATTGTAACAATGTAAAACCGGTTTTATTTCTTTCGAAAAAGTTAAACTCCAATATAAATAAAAATAGCTAAAACGATTCCTTGGTCGCTAAACATATACCTTAACATAAAAGAATTTGAAAAGACAGGATATATTTTTAATGATTCTCATTCTTTTAAATAATAAAGTCAGACATTTCTATATGATACGATACACAGATCCTCATACGTGACCGGTACCCAAATCTGGATAAACCGGAAGCGCATTTTACCTGTAGCTTGATTGACAGCTGCGTTCGCCGCTCATTTGATCATGTTGCTTGGAGGACGTATAGGTCCCGCCCCCGCCGAGAGCCATGAACTCTGACCCCTGGCGAAAAGCGCCTGGAAGAGCGGTGCTGTATTTCTGCCTCCTCCGCAGAGACGAGCGAGGTCTCCATTTAAACGCTGCTGAACGCCGAGGGATGAGATTTGACTCCTCGCGTTGGTGATCCGGCTGCAGAATAGGGCTTCGCTCGTCTTGACGAAGTACAGCGATCGCGGAGACTGGAGGGAGATTAAAAAATTGGAGCGCGGAGAAAAAATTACGCGGCGCTGAAATAATAATACTGGCACGTAACAGGGCGATAAGCGCTAACGTTAGCCGCAGCTAGCAAACATGGCGAGCGCCTCGTACCACATCTCCAACCTGCTGGAGAAAATGACGTCCAGCGACAAGGATTTCAGGTACCCGCGCCTGGAAATATGCACCCCGCTCTTAGACTGGCCTTCGTTAGCATGCCGCCCCCGCTTTTCTAACACTTTTCTGTAGACGTAGGGCGCTCTGCAGACGCAGCTACCCGGCCGGCTAGACATGAAGCCTCCCTTAGTAGGCCCGGCCTCTTGTTTATATTTTGGGAACTCACTCGTTATGGCTGAAATATTAAACGTACTTATTTGAGGATTAACAATTATTGTTTTTTCGGATGTTTTTCTTTCTTTGTTCTCCTTTCCGGCTGCTCGGTTAAGCCGCTTCGTTTCACCCCGTCGTAGTAGAGGTGGAAGGCGCCGGAACTGGGCGCGTTAGTCCGGCTGTGGCCGTGAGCTTGACGGCTCCCGCGGAGCAGCGTGGATCGCCGGTTCGGCGGTGTCCCGCCGTCGCTGACCGGCCGCCCTGTCTCAGCCGGGCCGGGGTCTGCGGTGAGCGGTACGGTAGGATCTCTGCAGGCTGCTGTTGGTGGCAGGCGTGTTCATTCGCACCGGTTGTAGTTATATATCCAATAGCCTGTAAAAGTAATTCTAACACTATGCAGGGTGACGTGAAGCACTTGGTGCTAGTTAGGCCCTTTGAGAAGGTAACTGTCACCGAAGGCGTGTCTCCTATGTGGGTATGCGGTCAAATATGCGGATTGTCTTTGCAAAGTTCCGCTTTTTTTTGTATTACTCTTTATTCGTGAATTAGGTATTGTCGATTTTATTTTTGCTAATTCATTGGTTAAACATCCCTGTCAAATAAACATTCGGTATTGCCCGAAGCTGTAATGGTGCACGGTCTGCCTGTGCAGTAGAAGTTTCTAACACTGCATTATTAGTCTGGGAAGGGAATAGCAGGATCATTTGTGCGTGATGTACGTCAGATTTGTTAGCCGCACTAAAACAGTACAGCATTGAGAAAAACTCCAAATCCTAAAAACGATAGTCTACAGTGTGTATTTGTCATCAATACTGTATGCGATGTTTACGTTCGCGCTGGTCGGTATTTAAGTACTGTGTTGAAACGACACAACTAAAATGCCACAATGTACGCGAAGTGCTGTGCTCTTTGATAGGAGTCCCTAATTAGCAGTGGTGGGATAATTGTTGCGCTTTCTGTTACGGTATGAAGATCATCTAAAGTACATGTGACAAATTTTACGGTGTGCAAGATAGTCAATGTTAATCTGAACGAACGGAGCTCGGGTGCGTAACAAATGACTCAGATTCTGCCCGTTTATGTGTCCTTGACTGTAACGCCCATCCGTCTGCTGCTTTGCAAGCGAAATGTAACGGTGGTAGTCATTAAGGGCGATTAAAACACAGCTGTCACAACCCGCCAGCGATGTTATTTCAATGTCACGTTTAAGGCAAAAGTAGGAGGCTGAGTCGCGCTTTTGAAAAGTGCAGTGCGACAAAAAATGTGTACGATTGATGTGGGTGGATGAAGCCGGTCTGACTTTAAATTCTTATCACAAAGAAGCAACCCTTTTCAGAAAGGCTGCTTCATTCTGCAAGCACAGCAGGTTGATGAAGATGGGCCTTGTGCTGCATCTTTCATTTTGAGACGAGGTCTCGGTTTATGAAACAGACTGTGATTGGGGACAGAGGCCCTGTGGTGCTCCTGTGTGCAGGAGCGCCGATAACGCAACAGTACAGCACACTCTAATAGATCAACAGTGAAAGTGACAAGCCAGTTTGCTGCTCTGTCACATGATTTGTACCCAAGCCCTGTCTCATGCTGGATTGTTTTTGTGGGCTTGGACATTTTGTATGTGACTCTTCATAATTTCATTAATAATTAGGCTGAGTGAGGAATGCATTGTCAGTGTTTTGCAGGTCGCACGTGTTTTTGGGCAGGTTTTTGGAAATTGAGACTGGAACAGCAGCTCTTTAATGTTGTGCACAGAAAGAGACGGAGAATGAGATGTAGGGAAAGCCAGGTGTGAGCTTTAGCAGTTTATCATTGTGTGGTGTTAAAGATGTTGGTCAGTTACTGTGTGCAGTGTTGAGGTGGCTTAGGTGAACCGTGAGTGGGCTCTGGGGGATGTAAGCGCATCATGAATGCTGGTGTGGAGCTCGGTTGGACTGGAACGCAGGCAGTCTGCCCACCTGTCCCAGCCCCAGGGAGTCTCTTGGATGTAGCTGTCATAGATACTTCGGGCTGCCAGTCGATGGAGGTGCTCGTCAGGGCTTGGTGCACAATGCGAAACCTGCTCTTGCTACTGCAGAGTTATTGCACATTGAATTCAAGTGCCAAAAAAGACAGATGGATCTACAGTATATGGACAAAAGAATTGGGACACCTGGCCATTGCACCTACAGGAAATTTTATAACATCCCATTTTAAATCCATAGGCATCAATATGGAGTTGGTCTCACCTTTGCAGCTATAGCAGCTGTCACTCTTCTGGGAAGGCTTTACACAAGATTTTGGAGTTAGCCACTGGGAAGTTTTGCTCATTCATCCAGAAAAGTATTTGGTCAGGCACTGATGTTGGACCTGAAGGCCTGACTCGCATCTTCTGTTCTAGTTCATCCCAAAGGTGTTGATGGGGTTGCGGTCAGAACTCTGTTTGTCAGTCAAATTCTTCCACACCAAATTCACCCATCCATATCTTTATGGACCTTGCTTTGTGCACTGGGGCACAGTCATGTTGGAACAGAAAATGGCCTTCCCCAAACTGTTCCTACAAAGGTGGAAGCACACAATTGTCCAAAATGTCTTGGTATGCTGAAGCATTAAGAGGTCCTTCACTGGAACTAAGGGGCCTAACCCAACCCCCGGAAAAACAACCACATACCATTATCCCTACTCTACCAAACTGTACGTTCTGCTGCCATCCACCAAATTCAGACTGGCAGGCAGAGAAGCCTGATTAGTCACTCCACAGAACATGTATCCACTTCTCCAGAGTCCAGTGGCGACATGCTTTAGACCAGCGATTCTCAACCAATGGTTTACGACCCAACTTTGGGTCATGGCAAGTTCTGAATGGGTTGTGAGGTAGAATTGGAAATGTAAGCATTTTAAAACCAGCAAGCTCCTATGTTGATCCACGATCAGATTTCCCAGCCCCAATCCTAGAATTAACGTATATTAACCGGTCTTGGGTCTGCAAATGCTTAGTGCAAAACTAGTGAACACTCAATCAACCCAAGAAGCCAAACCACAGATGCTTAATTTAAAATTCACTGGCAAATTTAATCAAATTTGTGCGATAGGCATTGATTGGTGTCAATCTGAGTGCACTGCGTGCTTGTTCATAGCGTTAATTTAAACCTGGTCTTGATATAGGGTCATGACTGAGCTGGCATGATAAAGATTGGGTCGCGGTGTAAAAAAGGTTATGAACCACTACTTTAGACCACTCCACTTGTTGTGAGGTTTGCATGCAGCTGTTTAGCCATGGAAGCTCATTCTATAGGGCTCCCAGTGTGCAGTTTTTCTACTGAGGTTTGGAACTCTACAGGTACTGAGCCAACAGAGCGTTGACAACTCTTATGCAGTATGCATCTTAGTACTGGGCGACCTCACTCTCTTACTTTACGTGAACTGCCTCTTCGTCTCTGTTGTTCCTGAACGCTTTCACTTTGCAATAATACCACTTACAGCCGACCGTGAAATATCTAGGAGGGAAGAAATTTCACAAACTGACTTACTGTGAAGGTGGCATCCTATAACTGTGTCACACTTGAATTCACTGAGCTATTCATGACCTATTCTTTTATAAATGTCTGTAAAGCTGACTGCATGGCTAGGTGTTTGATTTTATATGTTTGTGGCATTGGGTCTGAATGAAACACCTGAATTCCGTGATTAAGAGGTGTGTCCCAGTACTTTTACCCATATGGTGTATCTGAAAGCACAGGTACTTGAGTATTACATGCAGCCTCATATGACCTCGACTTGTGGATTGAGCAGATGTTAAGTTTGTCATTTAGCGGATTGGATTTTATTCACATGTAAGTGATTGTTCATTGGCGTTGACTGAAAAGGGAAAGCCGACCCAAATGACAATGATTGAAATGTGGAGTAACCGGTCAGGAGTCTTTGGCAGTGATAAGTCTGCTCTTTTCCTCGCCCTGCGCTGCGCTGGCGTAGAATATATATGCTTGCCAATGCAACAGTCTTGCGATGCAGGTATTCTCTATATGTAGCCCTTTTTTGGTGTTTTATTTTAATGTTTTTAACAGTATTGGCACTAATTGGTGTCCTGTCCTTAAGCTCAGTTATTTTTTTCCCCAGTTTGAGATGAGCATGCCTGAAAAATGACAAGGAGCCATAAATTACCATGACTCTAGCAGCAACTGTACTGATCAAAATGGAAACAGTGATTGATCGTCGATCCTGTGGAATGTATAGGCTTTACACCCTCCTCAGGGTTTTGAATTTAATTAAGGATATGCAGGATTAGGCCTATACTTGCAGTTCTTGAGTGGACTTTCTGGTGTGTCCTGTTTTTATAAGCTGTCGAGCTAATAAAATCACTTGGGGCGCTGTTCATCACAGTTCTTCATTTTGCAGTTATCCGTCCATCTTGCCAGCTGTCTCGCAATCCCCTCTGTGGCAGAACTGTCATCTCATTTCTGTGCAACTGGACGGGTTTGTGTCCGTGGAGTTCTTGCACGTGTTTCCCACTGCGTGCTGCAGAGATGACATATAGTGATAATACTGAGGGTTTGCACGTGTTCCTGTCCGCTCTGTTTCTCCTGTCAAGTACTGGGTGCATGAGTCATTCAGTAGCCTTCGTTTTTGTGGGTTGCCCTAGGTAGGTCTTCCAAGGTTTACCTTTGTTGGATAAGTAAGTGCATCTCGGAATGTGGACCTTACTGGGAAGTGTTCAGGTTTAGTGTTCGAGGCCATATCTGCCTTTTTTTAAACCCTGTTGTTTTGTGAAAATGCAGCCAGCCTGATGTGTTTTATTACTAGTAGACGTGTATGTGGCTAATTATTGTGCGATTCCCTCCAGGTTCATGGCCACAAATGACCTCATGTCCGAGTTGCAGAAGGACTCCATAAAACTCGACGACGACAGCGAGCGCAAGGTGGTCAAGATGATCCTCAAGCTGCTGGAGGACAAGAACGGAGAGGTGCAGAATCTGGCCGTCAAATGGTAGGCGCTGTGCACCTTCTGCATGCAGGGTCACGATGTGGTCCAGGGGAAGCTCCCCTCTCTAAGCCTTTAGTGTGGCAGCTAGTCCTACTCCAGAGGGCAAGTCCAATCTTCGTTATGTGCTGCGGCGATGTTTAGTGCATCCAACAGCCTGTTGTTATTCTCTTCCTCGACCTGCTGATCACTTTACGTAATTAATATAATTGCTTAAATTAATATTCTCTATCAATATAATTTCTTTATAGTTTTTAAAGGCATTGTTTTTTAACACATAAATGAGATCCTCGGGGTGTCTTTCTGCTCTGCCTCCAGTTCCTGGTGCGTGATGACTAACTCACTTGCGCAGTTGTACATTGTGCCAGAAAGATAGATGGCCGTGTTTAGGGCTCAACGGCTAGGCAACATTAATGTCAGGAAGTGGGAGCCTTTATTCTGTAGACTTGCCTGGCAGGATATACTTTTTCCTTTGTTCAGTTTCTCAGGAAGGTTACTGTAACGGCACAGTCGATTTTCAGCCGAACGGCATTCAGTATGAAATGGATCAAGTGCTGTTGTCAGATTCAGATGAACATGTGGTTTATCACTGAACGCAGGGTGTGTTTTATTTTTTTGTCGTTTTGATTGTGAATCCTTGTCCCCTGAATTTTTGCGTGGTGTGTTTTCAGTATTTGCTTTAGAGACGCTTAAGCGGTCCTGCGTCGCTTTTGTTTGCCAGTCAAAGGATCTACTGGCTCATGATGCTTACACATGTTTTGTTGGTAGTGACACTGCTGCAAATTACCGGATGATTTTTTTTCCCTCTTTTTCTTTCTTGCTTCTTCTACTTTAATGCTGTCCATTTTGCTGTCTTTGCTCTAGCTTGGGGCCCCTCGTCAGTAAGGTGAAGGAGTACCAGGTGGAGACCATAGTGGATACACTGTGCACGAACATGCTGTCCGATAAGGAGCAGCTCAGAGACATCTCCAGTATCGGCCTGAAGACCGTCATCGGGGAACTGCCCCCAGCTTCCAGCGGTGAGTGTCATGGTCCCTTCCCTTGGAGCTGGGGAGTGAGCGTGGACCAAGGGAGCAGCAGAAGGGGGTTTCTCCACCTCCGTTTAGGGGTGAAGCACCATCCACAGGAGTTCTTCCAATGACTGCACTCAGCTTCGTCGGTCACTGAGCTCTTTGAGAGTTCTTTGTATTCTTTTCATAATATCCATGTAACTGGAGATGGAACAGTGTCTAGGCATTGTGGCTTGGAGGAGAAGGTTCCCGGCCGTCTTTGGATACTGTAAGCTGACTGCACCCCCCACCCTAGGCTCTGCCCTCGCCGCCAGCGTGTGCAAAAAGATCACGGGACGCCTCACCAGTGCCATAGCCAAGCAGGAGGATGTCTCCGTGCAGCTTGAGGCCCTGGACATCATGGCTGACATGTTGTGCAGGTGCGGGGGATGGGGTGGGGCGCACGTCCGCCTGTCTCTTCTGTTTGGTGCCGGTGGTCTGAGAGTGTTATGGAATGGGGATTCCGCCACCTCAGGATGTGACAATGGTGTCTGCCTGTTGAAATGTGAATACTTCAGCTGTTTGTCTGTGTTTATACTATTCTGGAGTACCAAGGACACATCAAGGTCACTGGCAGCTTTAGTGGTGCTGTCGGTCTCCTGTGGCTGCCCTGATGCCCTTTCTCGGTTGTGGGCGAGTCATGGATTTCTGTGCTCCAGTGGGGGGGACCGGGGGCAGGCACAATTGCAGGCTATCCTCTAAACCGAGTGCCGCTGTGTCACCACCACCCCCTCCCCTCGCAGACAGGGCGGCCTTCTGGTGAACTTTCACCCCTCCATCCTGAGCTGCCTGCTTCCCCAGCTGACCAGCCCCCGCCTGGCCGTGAGGAAGCGCACCATCATCGCGCTGGGCCACCTGGTGATGAGCTGCGGCAGCCTGGTGTTCGTGGACCTGATCGAACACCTGCTCTCCGAGCTCTCCCGCAATGACACCATGTCCACTACGCGCACCTACATCCAGTGCATCGCCGCCATCAGCCGGCAGGCTGGCCACAGGATAGGTGAGGCGGCCGCGCACCTGCCTCTGAAGTGCTGTGCCACTGGGGGCAGCGCCGGTATAAATGTGACTTTTATTTCACAGATGTTTTAAAATGATAAACTTACCCCCCACCCACCTGCTTGCTCAGTTTTCACTCCGGGAATCTTCAGATATACCGTAATAGCTATATTTACCGCCTTGTGTCTGGTTGTTTGCTGCATGTTTTTATTCATTTATCACCAGTGACCTTTTTTCAGACAGCATTTCTACCTGTTTATTGGTCAAACCTTACCGGGTTTCTCCATCTGATTGGAGCTGGGAACCTTCCTGTTACACGCCCCTGACGTTAACCCCTCTGCTCCGGCTACGCAGGGGTGTGTTGGTGATGTCTGTTACCCTGGGTCTGGAGGAAGCTGCCTTCCCGTTTCACTTCCATACTCCTCACTCCTTTACCTACCTAGAAATTTTTAAATATTTTTTTATTATTTTTCCATGTCTGTGGTGTGGCTTTGGTTTATCTTAACAGGGGATCATGCAGTTGTGCCGTTTCATGGCTTTGTGCTTCATGTTTACTCATGAAAGAACTCGAGTAGCCGTTATGGGTTTCCATCTGAGAGTATACAAGCAAGCCAGCCAGGATACCTCTGTGTCCATTTAACAGCAGAGCCAGCACTCATTTAGTGATGTTTCACTGGGCTTGATGAGTCTTGGCAGCCCGTCGCTTCCTGAGCAGAGGATTTTTCTGACTTATCTAAACCAAAAGGACAGTGAACACGGCAGCAATTAAGATGCGCGAGATTTGGTGCCGACCGTCACATCCACTGCGTGGTTATCTGTCTGTGTTTTAATTAAGTTTCTTTGTCTTTGAAAGCCCCCCCATACAGTTCTGTGCTGTCTGCTGCACATCCCCCGGGTTCACTTATTGTGCTGTAGCCTTTAAAAGCAGTAGATGTGGTGCCCTCTCCCCATAGTGGTGCTCTTCTGACCTGTGATGTTCCGAGTCGATGTCAAAGATCAATCTCGGGGCCAATTCAGCCATTTAATTGTTCTGCTACCACAGCCCGATTTTTTATTTAATTTCCCATATCTGCCCAGTTTACGTCAGTTGCGTAGATTGTAGGGTTCCATCACGCTACAGTAAGCCTGAGGCACATGGCTTGCAACGACAAACTATCAAGATGTCAGCTGGCCTCACAGATACCTGCAATGTTTGCAAAGCCATCTTTTCAAGGGGAGGTAGCAACAGAGTGTCATTTAATATAATGAATCTAATTAGGCACTTGCAGAAACATCATAAGGAGGAAATCGTGAAGCTTACTCAGCCGAAGGATGCAGCGATGCCTGCTTTTCCTATATGTATATTTAAATGTGTGTTAAAAGATCAGATCAGGACTAAGAATTGGTAGAAATCTGTATATTCAATGGATTGCATCGGGGAACCAAAAAATTGTGACATGCCTACTTCTGACTCTCGGGTGATCTCCGAAAAGCCGTCGCTCGGTCTATTCATGCGTAACGTTCCTCTGAATGAGTCTATGCCTGTGTGTCTCCCGGCAGGTGAATATTTGGAGAAGATCATCCCATTGGTGGTGAAGTTCTGCAACGTCGACGATGATGAGCTGAGGGAGTACTGCATCCAGGCGTTTGAATCGTTCGTCAGAAGGTCTGTTCTTTTTTTCTCTCACTGACTGATGTCAGGGGTCTAGTGGCAGGGCGCCAATGCCAGTTGTCAGCACAGTTTAATTGAGCTGTATAGTATCAGCGCTTGTGGGAACCACCTTGTGTGTGAAGTCCAGTGTGGTTCAGTGCTCGGCCAGCCGTAGAACTGCAGGCGTCTGATAGGACGGAGCGGGCTTATCTGTCTCTGTAGAGCAAACTGAGCAGCTCTGGCTGTGGGAGAGGGTTGAACTCGATCGTCAAGTGTTGGCCTCGTAGACAGGCACACTGTGGCTAATAGCGCACACCTGCCACCCCCTAGTGTATGCCCACTTGCCCTGCTTTCTTCCTAGATTCCCCTGCTAGCTTTTGTTTTAATCTCTAAGAGCATGCGCATTTTATCGGTTTGATCGTATGTGCACGAGCCGGGAGATCAGCGCGAAAATCAAATGGCAGTGAGATGGAAGCGCAAGTGGCTTTGACCTCTCAGGCATGCTGAAACTTTCATGCGGCTAATTAAGTCTCTTTCGACAAACCAAAGGGTCTCTCTGTGGAGGCATAACAAAGATTTCTCCTGCAGATGTCCAAAGGAAGTCTACCCTCATGTGCCCACCATCATCAGCATCTGTCTGAAGTATTTGACCTATGACCCTAACTACAACTATGATGATGAAGACGAGGATGAGAACGCCATGGATGCTGATGGCGCAGACGAGGACTACCAAGGTGCGTAGATCACCAACCGAGATGTCCAGTATCTGAGCCCCCACCGTGGCACTGATGGGCTGTCTGGGGAGCAGGGGAGAGCATGTAAGCATCTTGAACGGCTCCCTTGGAACGCCTGTGCTTGTCCTTTTCATTTGAATGCTCTCTCTGAGTTAAACGCCCTTCTGTCACTTAATAGTAACTGATGCAGGTCTCCTTGCTGATGATTATAAACTGCGTGTTGCAATGTCCATCGATCCGTTTCCTTCGACGTACCTTTGCTGCTGTTTTCCGGGCCGATCGATGGTTTTTTCTCCTCCTTTTGAGGTTCTAGGCATACCCTTTTATCTGCCAGGTGTAATTCTCTCTCAGATGTTGCCCGCACTTTGTCCTCTCTGTGTTTGAATATTTACAGCTATGCCTGAACCACCATCCCGTCCAACCGTGAAATTTTTGGGGCCGGACGGGGTTCTGTTCACACCCCTGGCCCACTGGGTCACATTTTACTCAGTGAATCGATTTTCGTTTTTTAATTTTTTTTCTTGTGGTGCCTTTTTAATAATTCATGCAGCCAGCTGTCCGCTGTGCTGTAAATGCCCTCTGGGGGTCGCCAGCTGTGGTATATGATGAATCTGTCTGAATTATGATAGGGGCCCCTCCCCACCCCTAAAGCTGCCGAACTTAAAAGGCATTGTGGCTGGGGGCAGGAATAGGTAGTGCAGTGCAATGTAGTTGGTCTATCAGAAGCAGATTTTGCCATCCAGCTCCTGCCTGAGTTTTGCTGCCGTGTCTGGAGGCTCCTTCTTCGGCCTGCATGGCTCGCTGCTGTTTCTCAGGAATCCCCCTTTTTTGCTGGGCCCCGAGATCCTGTGTGTTTCGCACATCTCTGTAACGTGCCCGTTCGCCTTGGAAGTGGGAGGAAAGGTTTCGTGAGATGCTCAGCTTGGGCTGCATGCAGATTTCTCATCGCAGCAGAAACTGCCCCATCAGCTAGTGTGATTTTAAGCTGAATAAATCTCCCTGTAATGATGTGACAATTAAAAAATAAAAAAAACACAAGCATGTGATGCGTGCTGCCTTGAGTCGGGATTCTTCTGGGTTTTCTTAAAGCCTGAGTGAGATTATCTCATGGAGAAAAAAATAAAGCCCCGCTTTTGTGAGCCGCAGTGGGTTTCTTGGCTGTGAGGGTGGGGGAGGGGAGCCGTGATTTGGGATTTACTGGTATACGGTGAGATGCAGCCACATTGGGGCTGCTGGGCCGCAGGCTGTGCTCTCTCTCCCTCCCTCACGCCTGCCTCGTCTCATACACCCCCCAACCCCCACCACAGGCAGCGATGACGAGTACAGCGACGACGACGACATGAGCTGGAAGGTGCGGCGGGCAGCCGCCAAGTGCCTGGCGGCGGTGGTGAGCACGCGGCACGAGATGCTGCCCGAGTTCTACCGCACGGTGTCGCCGGCGCTCAGCGCACGCTTCAAGGAGCGCGAGGAGAACGTCAAGGCCGACGTCTTCTACGCCTACCTGTCGCTGCTGAAGCAGACGCGGCCTGCCCAGAGCTGGCTGTGCGACCCTGACGCGATGGAGCAGGGCGAGACGCCGCTCACCATGCTACAGAGTCAGGTGCGCCCCCTGCTGTTTGTGCCATGCCTTCTGCATGTCTCTGTGGAGCTTTCCTGTAATAATCCATCACCATCGATCAGACTCAATAGGTGCGATGATACGAGAACATAGGACTCTGGTATGAAGGATTGTTCCCCTGAAGCCCCCTTGCACTGTCCTGTGGAGTCGAGAGGCTGCTCGATGTTCCTTCTCTAGCTGAGCTGCCTGCCTGCATGTTGTGGCTGCAGGTGCCCATGATTGTAAAGGCCCTGCACAAGCAGATGAAGGAGAAGAGTGTGAAGACCAGGCAGTGCTGTTTCAACATGCTGACGGAGCTGGTCAACGTCCTGCCCGGAGCCCTCACCCAGCACATCCCCATGCTCGTCCCGGGTACGACTGCCCACGCCTCGCTTTGCCTCTTTGAGCCTGTCTGGGGGACGTTTGTCACTGATCCGGAATGCCGCAGGGATGATTTTAGGATGTTTTTAAAGGTGGAGAGCCATAATCCATACAGAAAGTACAACCTCATTATTAGCCAATGATATGTTTTGAATCTGTGAATGATAGGGGAGGAGGCTCTGTGGGGCCAGTCCGCTTTCAGCGGGGGCCAGTGGCCCCCTGATAAGTCAGAATAATGGCTGTAGATGTTTATGGTTGATATATATCCTTGGCAGGAATCATATTCTCTCTCAACGATAAATCCAGCTCCTCCAACCTGAAGATCGACGCCCTGTCCTGCCTGTATGTGATCCTGTGCAACCACCAGCCCCAGGTCTTCCACCCCCACGTGCAGGCGCTGGTGCCCCCTGTAGTAGCCTGTGTGGGGGACCCCTTCTACAAGATCACCTCGGAGGCCCTGCTGGTCACACAGCAGCTGGTCAAAGTCATCCGGCCACTCGACCAGACAGACGCCTTCGACGCCTCACCCTACATCAAGGACCTCTACGCCTGCACGATCAAGCGGCTGAAAGCAGCCGACATCGACCAGGAGGTGAAGGAGCGGGCCATCTCCTGCATGGGCCAGATCATCTGTAACCTGGGCGACAGCCTGGGCTCCGACCTGCCCAGCACCCTGCAGATCTTCCTAGAGCGGCTCAAGAACGAGATTACCCGCCTGACCACGGTGAAGGCCCTCACGCTCATCGCCGGCTCCCCGCTCAAGATCGACCTGCGGCCCGTCCTCAGCGAGGCCGTGCCCATCCTCGCCTCCTTTCTGCGCAAGAACCAGCGGGCACTGAAGCTGAGCACGCTGGCGGCGCTGGACATCCTGGTGAAGAGCTACAGCGACGCCGTGACGCCGGCCATGATCGACGCCGTGCTGGCCGAGCTGCCGCCCCTCATCAGCGAAAGCGACATGCATGTCTCCCAGATGGCCATCGGCTTCCTCACCACTCTGGCGCGCGTGCACCCCGGCTCCCTGTCCAAGATTGGCGGCTCCATCCTGGCTGAGCTCATCGCCCTGGTGCGCTCTCCTCTCCTGCAGGGCGGCGCTCTCAGTGCCATGCTGGAGTTCTTCCAGGCCTTGGTGGCTACAGGCACGACCAGCCTAGGCTACATGGACCTGTTACGCATGCTTACGGGCCCCGTGTACGCCCAGAGTGCTGCGCTGGCCCACAAGCAGTCATATTACTCCATCGCCAAGTGTGTCGCGGCGCTGACCCGGGCTTGTCCCGCCGAGGGCCCTGCCGTGGTGGGCCAGTTCATACAGGACGTGAAGAACTCGCGGTCCACTGACTCCATCCGACTGCTGGCCCTGCTGTCCCTGGGAGAGGTGGGCCACCATGTGGACCTCAGCGGCCAGCCTGAACTCAAGGCAGTCATCCTGGACGCCTTCTCCTCTGCCAGCGAGGAGGTGAAATCGGCGGCCTCCTATGCACTGGGCAGCATCAGTGTAGGCAACCTGCCGGAGTACCTGCCCTTCGTGCTGCAGGAGATCTCTGCGCAGCCCAAGCGACAGTACCTGCTGCTGCATTCACTGAAGGAGATCATCAGCTCAGCGTCGGTGGCTGGCCTACGGCCCTATGTGGAGAGCGTGTGGACGCTGCTTCTGGCGCACAGCGAGTGCACCGAGGAGGGCACCCGCAACGTGGTGGCCGAGTGCCTGGGCAAGCTCACCTTGATAGATCCAGAGACGCTGCTGCCAAGGCTCAAGGGGTACCTACTCTCAGGTAAACCAGCAGGGGGTGACCTTGAGTGCATGAAAGAATCAACCCATAGTCTGCTTTTTCCGTGTACTTTGGGAAAGATTTATGGCTACTGGGTTCTATGAGGGTGAGGAGCCCAAGAAAGATGGTGCTACTGTTTAAAGATCACTTGCTGGTTATGGGTAGGCTGTGCGGTCTGCCGTGGAGGTGATCGTGTTCTCGATTCAATTCTTCCAGGGTCGTCTTATGCACGGAGCTCGGTGGTGACTGCTGTGAAGTTCACCATTTCTGATCACCCACAAGCTATCGATCCTCTTCTCAAGAACTGCATAGGTATCTTGCTTTACTTGCCCCTTTCTTCAAGTGGAACAGTTCCTGCAAAATGTACCTTTGTTGCATATTAACACTTTAGAATCACGCTTCATTCCTATTTATCTACAGTATCTTAAAATAGGTCTTCTTTTGCTAGAATAAGTTGGTCTGCAGAGAGTATTGTCATTGGACAGACCTGCGTGAATGGACTAGTAAGGTTCTGTAACTCGTACCAGGCGATTTCCTGAAGACGCTAGAGGACCCTGACCTCAACGTCCGAAGGGTGGCTCTGGTGACCTTCAACTCGGCAGCTCACAACAAGCCCTCCCTCATCCGAGACCTCCTAGACACCGTTCTTCCCCACCTGTACAACGAGACCAAAGTTCGCAAGGAGCTCATCAGAGAGGTGATTACATGTCTGATGGAGTCATCGGAGGCTGTCTCTTGAGTTTTCTGCAGTGTTTTGAGCCTCTGGCATTCCTTGAATTTCAGGTGGAAATGGGACCATTCAAGCACACTGTGGATGACGGGCTGGACATCCGGAAGGCCGCCTTCGAATGCATGTACACACTGCTAGACAGCTGCCTCGACAGACTAGATATCTTTGAGTTCCTCAACCATGTGGAAGATGGGCTGAAGGACCATTATGATATTAAGGTAACGTTGACCATAGCTCCTGCATCGTGGTGTGAAAGGTCATCAAGGCTTTATAAGTGATGGAGATGACCAGAAAATATTGGTGCAGCTTTTTAGTTGCAGTGCAGGAAGTTGCCGTCAGCAGTAGAGTTGGCACCTTGAGCGAGTACATTGTGCTGGTCTCTTTCCCCAGATGCTCACATTCCTGATGCTGGCCAGACTGTCTACATTGTGCCCAAGCGCAGTTCTGCAAAGGCTTGACAGGCTGGTAGAGCCACTGCGGGCTACATGCACCACCAAGGTCCGTACACTGTTCCGTTTGTGCTGTTCTGACTCTCAATAGACTTCGTCCTCCGATGAGCTTACCGTTCACCTACGTTATCAGTGTAGCCTTCAAAAAAGCAGCTCTCACTTTCGTTCTTCTCCTTCTGTTAATTTGACACTTCCTAAATTGTTTCTTCAAGTATTCAGTGCTTCAGGCGAAGCGTGTCCTGTATAGGAGGTCAGCATGCGTCATCTTTGCTTGTAATTCCTGCCCTCCTTACTGTGGGCCTGACGGAAACTGCAAATGCTGTGCCTGCAGGTGAAGGCCAACTCGGTGAAGCAGGAATTCGAGAAGCAAGACGAGCTGAAGCGGTCAGCCATGCGGGCAGTGGTGGCGCTGCTCACCATCCCCGAGGCGGAGAAGAGCCCCCTGATGAGCGAGTTCCAGTCGCAGATCAGCTCCAATCCTGAGCTGGCGGCCATCTTCGAAAGCATCCAGAAGGACTCCTCCTCTGCCAACATGGAGTCCATGGACACCAGTTAAAAAAAAAAAAAAAAAAAAAAAAAAAGTAAAAAAAAAAAAGTTTAACGAAGAAAAATTCACCCATTTCCATAATTCAAAGCCTTGGGGACCCTTTTAATGTTCCATGCATTGCACTGAAATATTGGTTTAGAAAAGATGAAAAAAAGCAAAAATTTATTCAAAACATAGTGATAAGCCTTAGAGCTTAAACAAATGTCCCCCTCCCCGATAAGAACTGTACGGCTGGCCACTTGTTCACAATCACCTTTTTTTGTCTAGTGTTTATATTTACGGGAATCTGCAGCTCTGCATAGGTACTTCCATGGTGCATTCCGAGGCTGAGTAGCTTGCAGTGAGATGACGACAAGTTTTCTAAGGTTAGCTTTAAGGTGCTGGTGGAAGAATGAGTGAGTGAGAGAGAGGCGAACGGGTTTCTGACGTTTCTGGACCACCTCTTTTGTTTTGCATTTCCTGTGCTGTTTGCTACCTGTTGTCCATGGCAGGTTTTTGTTTTGTACGTTTCGGTATCACCCCCCGACGATGACGACGACGACGGCGGCCTTCTGGTCCGAGTGTCGGCATGAGAGCCGGTGCTGGGAATGTGGGGGAGGGTCTGCTCTGTAGGATGTGCCGCATTAAAGACGTACGGTGTTCTTGGGGAACCGCTATCTGAATGGTGTTTGTGTGGGCAAGGGGGCATTTCTCTCCGTTTACAATGGTGAGGCAAATAAACCGGTAGGATGGGGACGCCCTTGCCAGGCCACACCACCCCCTGCAGTGGTGACGATTATAATGGCACGCTCTAGAACGGGGTTTGTGTGAGACGGGCCTAGCGCAAGGAGCTCATTCCGCTCAGAGAGTAGAGCGTGTCCATTTGGCTCGCCTCTATATTAGTGTTTTTCTTGTGCGTGTGTGTATAACAGCAGTTCACCTGAACGACACACTGGGAACAAGTCCCCAAGTGGTGTTTGTAGCAAGCGAGTGGATCTTTTTTGTTTAAATCCTTTTCACGAGTTGATCATCAGTTCTAACCAATTTCCCGAGTGCAAAAAAAAAAATGAATCACTTAAATGATCAGCGTATAAACCTCTCTTATAAAAGGCCATCTTCTCCTCATGCGGCTGCCCGCTCATTTCTATGGAGACGAGCTTAAGGAAGTCAGCGATTTAGTCGGTCATTCCCTCTGTGGTTTAGGACCAGTGCGAAGAATGAGGCTTCAGGGCTCTGAACCTGCTTGTTCTCTGGAAGAACGCCATACTCCTCTGTGTTGTGGAGAAGGGTATGTTGGAACATACATCTCTCATATCTGGACAACCATCTACCAAGCAAGAGTAATAAAGTGTATTTCTGCCTGCTTTCAATTGCCTATATGCCACATTTTCACAATTGTCCTGGTTAAAGGTGTGTCAAATTAGGAACAATACAGGAACCTACAGAATTTTGATCCCCCCAATTAACATGCAGTGTTTTATTTTAAAATCTTAATTAAAAATTGACATTTAGTGTCCAGTTACTGTCCTGAAGCACTGTTAACAAAAGCCTTCTCCCGTTTGTGACGGACAGACCCCTACCATATCCAACATCGAAGGAGAGAGTTTAATATTGGGTGGGGGGCAACATCTTAATTTAAATATAATGGTCTGTTTATTGGGGTAGACTGGTGTTTGAGTTGAGTTTCCAAGTGTCTGAATATGTGTGACACTGTGTGCTGCCCAGGATGTGGACTGATGTTTCTGAACTGAGGAAACAGGACTAGCTGGCCACCATAAATGTTTGAGCTACAAGAGCTAGAATCACTTAGCAGGGACATAATGTGGGTCACAGATTAGGAAAGCCCGGGGGTTCACCACAGATATCTCCCTAGAAATGGTGGTATTGTGGATGTGCGCAGTCATCTGACTGCTGCTCCATGTTCTATGCCAGATTTGGGCAGTCAGTTCTTAACACGTAGTTATGGTTGTGCTGTGTCTTGCAGGTAATGAGTGGTTTTGTTTTTCCAAGTCTGCAAGTCAAACATTAGGGCTGATGGGGATGGATGCTGACCTTTGTGCTGCTTCTGATTATCAGGGTCAACCTCGTTATCGTTTTCTGGCTCTTTCACCAGGGACGGTGACATTGACGTCGGGGACAGTCGAGGTTCTGCTCTGCCGCCGCAGCTTGGGCTCTGCTCATCGCTCGGTTTCTGCTACTGATGAGAACTCCAATTTCATTTTCCACACTAATGAGTTCCACTAATAATTTTAAACACCAATTTGCCGCTTCGTAATTTACAATAAAGAGCGAGGGATAATGGCGGTCATGGTGGCGGGTCCGTAATGGAGACCGGAGTGGGGGAACTTGGCCTCCTTTCAGTGGGGTGTTCGTACCCTTTAAACGCCAAGGTCTCTAACAGATTGCAGCCCCCTGTACTTTCATGGTGCTCTTCTATTTTGGAGTGAGGTTTTGTATGTGTTAAAATTCCCTAATTTCAATCGTCTCTGGGTTTGTTGACCTCCTAAAACCTCTGAAGGTCATGTGACTCGTGCAAGGTAAATTTTGAAAATGAATGTCAGGTAAAAAGCTGAGAGATGCTTGCCTCTGCTTCTTGTGGATTGGTTTCCTCCTGGGCTTAAAGTAACAGCCACCTCCTGGAGGTATGAATTTACTCCTGGAGGTGTGAGCGGTGTCTCCATGCTCTCCTCCAAGAGGAAATTCATGCCGACCTACTGCTGGGTCCCAATCTAATCTCTCGAGAGCTGCTTTGAGTTACTGCTAGGAGACCACTGTGTGGAATTGAGACAGCATCTGCTTATTGTGGCTGTGTCCATTGAGACGGATGACAAATCGAAAACAAACTTAGCCAACAGGTTTTCCATGAAGGTCTGGAGCCCCCCAAAAAGCGCCCTAACTTCGGCTGATGTGAGAGTTCAGTTTTTCACTGGAGATTCCAGGGGCATCACATTGTCCTGACCTAGCTGCAGAAATGACCTCTGCATGTGTTGATAATGTTGGGGGTCCAGAGGCTGTGTGGGGTTTTGTACGTTCCTTTTAGGTACTTGTCTCCAGAACAGTGTTTCTCCTAAGAGCCTCTTGCCAAGTCTTCAATTTGGGCACTAATCATCACCTTCATCTAGAAGATCTTCGCTCGCCATGGTTGCATGTCAAGGAGTCGATGTTATTTTGGCGTGATCATCTGATCACCTGTTTGTAATAATGACTATAAGCTCTGCCTCCAGTGACCTTGTCACAAAGGATGTTCTGGGTCCGAAGTCCTTTACGGTGGGGAGCTGGTCAAACCTCTGGGAAGAGCTAAGGCTGGATTTCTACAGCCTCGGGGATGGCAAGCCTATCTAGTGATTCTCTGTAGAGTGAGACCTGCAAATGAACGACTGCACTCCTGATTTTGCTTAATTGGTAATCAATAGTATACACATAATTACTGCTTAACACAATTAGTGAAATATTTCAGGGAAGAGTGCAGGGCGTGGAATAGTGAGAATGGCACAAAATCGAGGTTCCCCTCCCACATCTATAGACAACCTGTGTGTTGTCATGCACACCCCTGCATTATTGATGTGGTACATCCTTGAATTCAACTGTTAGAACACCGTTGAGGTTTTATCCTCTGGACCATCCCCATGCAATTTTTAAATTGGGGGGCTCCTGATGTCACTCCAGAAATGTGTAATGCTCTCATTTTGCTCCTGATGGTTATTTGCCGTGTTGCTCTCTCCCCCCTGCCCCGCTGTTTGTTTATCGAGCGTTTTGCAGTTGCGTGAGGGACAGCATTCGTGCTGCCTGACGCATTTCCCCGGCATGCAGATTTCCCCGCAGCCTGGCAGTAATCGAAGTTGAGTGGTGATGAAGCGGATTCTGTCATCTGCACACTGCTTGGGGGTGGGCGTCACCGCAGCTGCGGCCTCTTAAAGGCTCAGGCACTCCCCACCGGCGCGTCTCCTTTCCGATGCGCATGAATGACCGGAGGCCACTTTGTTCAGCAGTGTCTGCTTTTTATAGCCCTGATTGAATGTGATTTAAGATGGAAGATGGATTTTCCCTCATCCGCCATAAAACAGGTGTTGCTTGTACAGCAGTTTGTAACGGTTAATGTAGCGTAGGTGAAACTGGATTTTCTGTTAATTCTTAGTTTGTCTGCCAAAATTTTATTGGTTAAATAGATTTTGCAGCTTAGTTTGTTCGATTTATTCATTAAAGTTGAGTTTTGGTAATAAGGCCATCTGAATGGATGGATGAATTTTCACGATGGCAGTTGACCATTCATTGCTTCAAAAACTCACCCTCGAGTCTATACTGAACCATTTCCTGGAACTGATAACCGGTAAACGCTTAAGAGGGAAGCAACTAAACATTACAGTTTTTGCTGCTTGTCATAGTATCATTGCATTCCGCAGAATGGCACTGAAGTGCTCTTGCTTTTAATTCTCCAAGCTGTAGTTTCTGCACGTGACCAGTAGGAGGGTCTGTGGAGAAGCTGGGAGCACTGGGACCACTATATGCAGCTCTGTTTTCAGCAGGGACTAGAAGCAGACAGGTACCACTTGCAGCCAATGGTAACATGCTCCTGGCTTTTTATGATGCACTGAATCAGAAATGTGTGTGTGTGTGTGTGTGTGTGTGGTAGGTTGTGTGAATTTCATCCCATACCAGTTTTCTTTTATAGCAAATGTCACTATTCCATATTTCTGTCAAGCCAGCACAGAGGATTTAGCGAGGCCAGTAGGTGTCTAAACTTAAGTGCCTGTGTGTGGCTACCGCCTGTCATCTGCAGTGTTGCCAAGGTAACAGCATTGCTTTGGACTATGCCTCAGTCCAGCAGTAAACATCAGGTTCTTGCTGCCCCCTGCTGGACTGAGGCATGATAGCGGGTGGGTCTCCAAGCGTCGCATCTTGCGACTGCAGCTTCCTGGCTGGGTGACTGACGTACGTTCACCCTAGCCGAGGTTCCTGTAGCAGTGTGCGCTCATTCTTGCCGCTGCTGTTCCTGCTCGCTCCAGCAGTATTCCCAGCCTGTGCAGCAGCTGAAGCATGTTCTAAGGGAGTGAGAAGCTGCCTTTGATGTACCGTCAGAGTGACACGACCTGAAGGCCCTGAGCTGTGAACGCAGATCCTTAACGGGCAGCTCTTATGTGCCAGTGGTGGCACAGGCCCCCTTTCTGTGTTATAAACTAGGGTTGCAGTGCTCTGTGGCAGGATGTCAGGTAGGCAGCCAGCCGCTATGGCGCCATCTCCATTTATGGGCTTAGAGGTACATCCAGCTATTATTTATTTCTTGACTGAGATACTTGTTGCCAGTCTGGAGTATGTTTCCCAAAAGTGTAGCTGCTATCAGCATTGCTAACAGCTTTAGGGAAACACATCCTTCATGATCATCTGCCTTCCTTGGCTTTTCAGTTTTAGGTTGAACGAGTCAATTATACAGAAGTTTCTGGTCTTCCCGAGATGCATTTCAAATTGTGACTCTGGGATTTGTCTGTGTAATTAATCGATGCTGCGGATCAGCAAGTAGAGAAACCAGGATTTCTGTGGAGAGGGGAGCCGGTCCCCTGTAATGTTAAGATTAGGGGTGTTTCTGTTTCTCCATATAAAGGGCCAGGAGGGGTTGTGGAGGTACTGACAGACTCATTTCTACCGGAGTGCTGTTCTGATTTCGGCCGCTCCCTCCGCCAGCAGTGCTGCTCTTATCTGTCTGTCAGCATTTTCCTTAAATATTTAATGCAAGGCCTGTTCCCTGGGATCACAAGTAAAGCCGCCCCTCCCACGACTCTGAGCTGCATAAGTAGTTGAAAGATGGATGGATGGATGGATAATCTGTCCACGTTAAAGTCAGCGGAGATTTGGGTATCGAGTGTTAATCGGCAAAATGCTGTTTCGGTAATCAGTGGCCACACTTTGAAGTACTTTCTGGCCGAATACCACTTTTTTGGCAGAGCATGAAGTCGATGGTGCGTTTCATCTGATGTGCTCGTAGAGAATGAGGTGCCTTCACACTTGACCCTCCTGGTACGAGCTGTATGCTCTAATTTCAGCAGCGGGGATCCTTCCAGCTTTCAGCAGTTCTTGATATTTATCACCCCCCCCCTACATGCGCAAGACCAGCTCCAAGCAGAATGCATGTGAATAATGCATGAGTGGGCTATCGGTTACTAGCACTTTCATGAACAATAACCTGAGTTAACTCCGTTTTCAGTAAGACCCTTTGAAATTAATCAGTTCTGTTCTCACGAATTGTTTAAAGCCTGTAACTCCTCATTTTTAAAAAAAAGCAAATGTGATTGAGCCATGTTTACCTTTTACTCTTGTGACTCCTTTTGGTGGGTTGTGCTCCTAATCCCCCTTGATAATAGCGGCTAGTTGTGGTTATTTCAGCGCAGAAGACGCACGACATTTCAGTCTGCTTACCGTATGGAAAATACTTGGTGCTGCATCTAAATTTAGGTGCCTCAAGCGCCTTACTCCTTAAACACGAGTCTCCGATTGCCTGGCTACCTTCTGCTGCTCCGAATGCATCTCAAGGAATGTAATTATAAATCGCTACATGCCGGCGTGTCAATTTGCCAGACATCCACTAGATGGAGCCTTTAACTCGGGATAGGGAGACTCTGCTGGTTTGTGTTTCAAGTGAGCTAATCACACCCCAGGCGCATCAGACTTGCGAAATCTTTGCTACTGTGCGAACCATGGTGTCACTTTTATACACACAAAACAAATCTTTGGCGTAACTGCTGCCACTTATCAATTCGCAGTCACTTCCTTATCTGGACTGGCCTTCGTATTTTCGTACTGTTGGTTTTTATATAGAGATGCTTTCATCCAAACCCGTTTTCTCCATACAGCCAGTCTGGTTTATTACATGTTATGAGTTTTAACTAGCTTAGTGATTTCTTAAACTGCAACGCTGATCTCTCTAATTTTCTCAATCTGTCAGAGTTTGTCAGCATCCTAAAAGAGGATGAACTTTACAGATGTGTTGTAGTAGTTTACAGCAGTGTTTCCCAATCCGGTCCTTGGGGACCCCCAGACGGTCCACGTTTTTGCTCCCTCCCAGCTGCCTGCCAGTAGTCCACATTTTCTGCTTTATGGTCCTGATTCCCATGTTCGGTTTCGCCATCTGTCAGCAAATGCATGAGGTGTTTGCTTTTTAAATTTACCCCCCCTCACCCATATTTCTTAGCGGGTCGGTGTGCCTTTTTTTATTGGGGGGGTACCAAAGACTTTGTACGTTTGGAAGGTAGTCCCACATACAACACCATCTAGAACCCAACACGAGGCGTGTTCTGAGAAAAGTTACATTTGAGTTTTACTTGTGAACTGAGGAATTCCTGCCAACATAATGCAAATTCATGCTGGAAAATTCCCTGCAGAGGGTTACTAGAAGTCCTGACTGACGTGGGCAGTCTGTGGTCTGTTTGCTGGAAGGACTTCAACGGGGAAGGAGAGGTGAGAAGTGGCTGCAGCCGCCCCGATGGCCACTTCTTCAAACCCAGGGCGTGTGCTTCTCGTGGGTCCCGCCCGTGACCCTGCCACTTCGGTTTTAGCACATCTCCCTGCCTCAACACGTCCCCAGCCCCTCCTTCCCAAATCTCTTTTGCTGGCCCATCTTTATTTATCCACCCCCCCCCCCCCACCCCGACCAGTGTTCGAGCTGTGTCACTCGTCCCCTTATTCACGAATGAAACGTGCTGATTGGCTGTGTGCAGAGCCAGGCCAAGCACATGCCTGCTTGAAATATAGCC
>JAODLD010000001.1:14614253-14642367 GCA_026781065.1 Mormyrops boulengeri | reverse complement strand
GCTGGAACCGCGCTGTAACTAGTTTCTCTTCACGGTACGGCTCGGTTCCTGTACACCAGTGGAAAAGCGCCAAAAGATGGACTGAAGTTCTTTCTCACAGCCACTAAACATGCAGGATCACATGGTTGTGCTCTCTGTCCTGACCTAAGTGACTATCTGTGTATCATATTTATTTTGTAAAATCTCTTTTATTTTGTCCAGGCTAGCATAAATGCATCTCATCTGAGTGTGTAATATAATATTGATAGAAGAACTCATTGTAGTATTATTATGCTTAATTTTACTTTCATAGTGTGACATCCCATCAAAAGTGCACCCAACCTTGTACCTGCAATGCCTGAGAGGCTCCTCCCATGACAATGTCCAGGATACGAAGTTAGAGGATGGATGGATGGAACATTTTAATTAAAACTGTATTTTGGTATATATCAAATTTCACAAGCTTTTCATAAATTAAGAGCCAGAGCTGGAAAGTTCAGGCCAAGATTTTGTATCAGCCAATCAGTTGAACATAAAGAGTTACAGTGACAGAGAGCTGGTTGAGACAAAATCTTGGCCTGGATTTTTTCATTCTGGATCTGAATTTTCCACCTCTGCTAAGAGCTGTTATAACATTATATAACAATATAATGTCTGCTGTTATATATTTGAAGACCTGCTGTCCACAATAATAGTGGCTGTCATTTGGATTCCCATTCTCTTTAGTCACGTTATTGAATGTATTATTGAAACTTACATTTAAACCAATTTTTAGTATGGATTTTACAGTGTCTTCATCTTAATGTAATTAGGTGTTATTTAGAATTCAATGAAGTGAGTATTTTAAAGGAATAAGCTTACCCACAGATAAAGACCACCATTTCTTAATAAACTTGTCTTAGCCATTCAATTCATCTTCGAGCAAAACTTCAGACCTGAATCAAGCATGTCTGCTGGAAAAAGTGGAAACAGCCTCTTAGCAATGATGGAAACGAGGCTGTTTTAAAGTTCCTCCATCACTAGTAGGCTCGGATTATTCTGTGTACCCTGGAGATGGAAAACAGTGTTATGTGGTGGCACAGATGTGCCTTGTATGCCACCCAGGACTGCTGTGAGTAAATGCACTGCTCTGTGTGCAAGGTCACTTAAAAACAGCAGGCAGTTGGGAACTGTAATATTCATTTCAAATGGAAAACCTGGAAACCTTTCGTCCGTAGTTAGCGAGGGCGAGAAAGATCCGGCCTCCGTTTAACCTTGCTGGGATCATCAGCTGTCATCAGCCGACAGTCTTTTAGTGTTTGTCTCATTGATTTCATGATGTGCAGCTTTTGCAATGACAGATATAAATGTTTAAAATGGAGTCCCACATTTTGGTTTACTTTTATCTATTTCACAGATACGTCTGTCCACCAAGTGACGTACAAGTGAGGACCAGAGAGCAGAGTCAGCCAGGCCCGCATCCCTGATATGATCATTATCCCAGCTACAGGATTTGTACCCACAACCTTCTGGGCTGAAGCCCAGATCGCTAATGCACTGATCTACACCCTAACACAGACTGGAGGTGATTTGGTTAAATTAGAACTAAAGTGTGGCTGATGGCTTTCTCAGAACCACATCTGCTCTGAGGTCCAGGGTCAGTTTAGCAGTAGAGAGTGAGGCAGGTGCTCAGCAATTCGTTAAAACACCCAAATGCAGGGGGGAAGGGTGTTAAAACTGGCGTTTCTGTGCCAGCTCCACTCTCAAGGTGGGCTCTCTGAAGGAGCACATGGCTTCTGGCATCTAACCCTGGAGCCAATGTGAGGCGACCTGAGGCTGAGATGTTTGTCTGTGATGCTCTCAGATATGCGTTTTTTAAAATCCTGCATTCATACACAAATGCACAGATCAAACGCTTCGGTGATGTTTATGCAAACGCTTTCATTACACGTGTCGGCGAGGCCTTCAGAAATTCCCCCTTGGATCCCTGCCGACGTATCATGTTGACATTTCACAATGAAGCGACTCGTGTGTGAACCTGACCGATCTGTTGCAGTCGCCCACGTGTGAGATGGCGACCCAGGTTCTGCATAGGAGTATGTCTCACTACAGGAGCGTTCTGCTTCCCGTCAGAGTCGGCCAGACACCCAGTGCCCTTCCCAGAGGCCCGAATACATACAAACAAATCAACGTACTTTTGCGTGTCGCTCTGAATGTTATAATATTGCATTGCATTATTCTTAAAGAGCATGAGAGATACACAGCAGCTGGGATTCGCCAAGCAAGAGCAGGGCTGCTGCCATTGGCCACCCTTTGCACAGCAGCCCTGATTGGATACCTTGGCAGACTCAAAGGACCCATATTCACTGAATGTGAAAAAATATTATGTATATGTTCAGGGAACATTATTATACCTCAGCAGGTTCTACAGTGGAGGATCTGTATCTCTCTGAATTGAAAGTGGCATCCCTCATGGGGTGGGAGGCTCAGAGTATTTTGTCAGGGGGCCCAGAATTTCTATCCACGCCCCGATTACATCTGCGGGGTGTTGGGCGTTCTTGATCATGTGCTTACCAGACCCAGCTGTCAGTGGTCTCTGGGGTTTGGGAGGAGGGTGCATGTAAGGTTTATGTATGGGTGGGGGTGATTGGCACAAAGAGACGGACTAAGATGTCGCCAAAGGCTGATCTGAGTGTGTCTAACTCCGCAGCCTCAGCAGAGGAAGGGATCATGAGCAAATGAGGATGCACCAATGGGCATGACTCGCACGGCTCTGTCGCCAATCTGCTCCTGCCTGGCCACCGGAGGTGGAAATTTCAGGTCCAGAAAGTACAAATCCAGACCAAGATTTTGTTTCAACCTACGTATTGCATATTCTATGACTGTGACCCATTATACTCAACTCGTTGGTTGAAAAAAAATCTTGGATTTGTACTTTCTGAACCTGAACTATCCGACCACTGAACTGAAATAAGTTTACACAGAATGCTGTAATACAGACACACTCTCCCCATTCCTCAGAGACCTTGATCAGAGGACAACTTTGCCTTCTATTTAAAATCCTGTGAACTAGTAACCAGATTAATCTTCCTGTAGTTCATCCAAACGTAGTTGTATTTTTATTGCTCTGTAATGATAACCGCCATCTGTGGAGCGATCCAGTTCGTAGCATGTTTGGTACGTTAAACCGAAAGCCTTCCATTTGGAATCAGAGTCACGGTTCTCCAAGAACCAGACCAAGGAGATAAAGTGCCTCCCTCTTCAGCTGTGACAAAAACAGAGAAGGCAGATTAATTTGTATTCCTGATGTTCCTCCACGGTCTCCACAGCCCTGCAGATGGGATCAGATATGAGCTCAGCTAGACTCCTGCTGTCAGAGGCCTTTTCCTCGCACTGCGAGACGCGGTGGATCTGGCAGCATCCCACGTCTGTAGCTGATTAAAGAAAATCCCCATAAAAACCCTGTTTCAGCATGAGGGCTCCTGGTGTGACAGGCTGTGTGAGGAGAAGAGGTCCCTTTGGGGGGGGCTGATAGTGCCACAGTTAGCCCCCGGTCAGACCACTGTCTGGACCAGTGTGCCCCAACCCAGTCCTTGGGTCCATGTTTTTGCTCCCTCCGAGTTCCCTGCCAGACGTTTTTTGCAAAAAACATGGACTATCTGGGGGTCCCTGAGGATCGGTTTCAGAAACACTAGTCGAGACTCCCGCATCCTCTGCTGTGATGGCACTTGGCCACACGGCGGCATGGTGTCTAAGGCACCAGAACCACTCAGCTGCAGTGGACTAGAAGCTCCCGTGATGAGGAAGTTCCAGCTGTCTGAAATCCATGCAGGAGAATGATAACTGGACTGTGATTTCATCTTTTGCTTCCACGAACTGTGAGTCTGTATTCAGATGTGGCAGATGTACTTACTGTATGCCACTGCAGTGAAAAGAGATTTGGGGGATTATGTAACATTCCACCAGTTTGATATTTAACAAGTCAAATATGTATCCGCTGATGAATTACAGCGAAGAGATCAATCCAGCTTAGTGGAGACGTCTGGCACTCATAAATCACTAGCAAACAATAAGATGAATAACTAAATCTTACTATTTTTAGAAGCCTTTAAAAATGAATTATCAAAGGAATAATTGCTTCATTGTTACTCTCTGTGAAATAACACTGCCATTCCATTGCTCGTTAACAGTCCTCAAATGACATGAATTGATGATTCCTTGAGGGCACACCTAAATAGTATCTGGCGTGATTTAATTAAGACCTTGGGTGTGTAATCTTGCTGTCAGGAGTGACTTTGGAGCGATTTCATTAGCAGGAATTACAGCTGATGGGGCGGCTCTGTCAAGGGACCGGGGGAAACAACGGCCGAGTGAGTGTGGAGGAACAGGGCGGGTTCCAGAACGTCTCCCTTTGCAGAGCACTTTCTATCCACCTAAGCACCTAGAAAGTGGTGATTCAGTTATTAAACGGCCACTTGGTTCCAACACTGGTGACGATTCAAGGGAAGGTGTATGTGCAGTTTTTATGTTCGCGAATGATAAAACCTGCGCAAGTACTTTATAAATAGAAAAATCTATCTGTTTTCCCCAACCGGATTTTTAAAATAGGTTTGCGGTGAGCAAACACAGGAAAAGAAGCAGGGGACACACTGGACAGGATGTCAGCCCATCATATGTAAGCCTCCCAAGGGGCAACTGGGGGTCAGCAACCCACTTAATCCACTTAAAGTCAGGTAGGCTACAT
The DNA here is from genome assembly GCA_026781065.1 of Mormyrops boulengeri. Classification (NCBI taxonomy): domain Eukaryota; kingdom Metazoa; phylum Chordata; class Actinopteri; order Osteoglossiformes; family Mormyridae; genus Mormyrops; species Mormyrops boulengeri. The sequence goes on along the minus strand of JAODLD010000001.1, from coordinate 14,637,665 downwards.
CACAGCCCTGGGCTACAATGCCACAAACTGAGTCACTGTGAATTAATGCAAAAAATGTATATACTAGGCAACCTTCAGTTTTTTTCCCTGTGTTTTGAATATACAGAGAACCATCACAGAGGTAGGGTTACCATATGTCCTCTTTCTCCTGGACTTATCTTCTTTTTTGGACCTAAAAAATGCCTGAAACGTCTGCGATTTTGCTTTGTTTCATGTTGACACTTGCTTCTGACAGTCAGAATACTTCCTGTGTGCGTATTTGCGTAGCTTTTGCGCCTCTGCTTGCATCCTACCACTGGTGTCCTCTTTTTTGCAAAACAAAACATGGTCACCCTGCACAGAGGTCACACGCACAACCAGGAAACTCTAAATGTCACAATAGGACATGGAAATCCCATTGAAGCGGCATTAACGGGGCTCTTGGGTAATAACACAGTTCCCATGGCCACCATGTGTTGAGATAACACTTCCTAAATTACCCTTTGACTTTACAGCTTGTATCTAGCTGGGAGTTCAAAGCACAATCATGTTACGTTAAACGATGCCTCCTACTGTACCTTTCTGCAGACCTACTCTGGGTTCAGAGTAACGTGTTTATTAGCTTTTCTCTCAACTGGAGAGACATGTTTGGATGTGAGGAGTGCCTCAGAAGCTCTCAGGTGCGCCAGCTCCCAGATGCGGAAGTAAAAATGAGGCGATTTGTCTTTCATCTTGTTGTTGTTACAGCGGCACAGGCCCCGTAATGTTCCATCTGCTTTAATTAGTCCTTGGGAGAGACTCGGTGGTTAGGGATCGTCCTGAGGAGGGGAGAGTCAACAGAGCTGTTTTCCTTAGCCCGATTTATTTGAAAAGGGGTTCTTCAACCAAACACCTACACAGTACCTTTGTATTAGATATATTTAGCTGCTTTTGTCCATTGTGACGTACAAGTGAGGATCAGAGTGCAGGGTGAGTCAGGGTCCCTGGACCAGTTGGGCTTGAGGACCTTGGTCAGGGGTCTAGTGGTGACATCACTAAGCAAGCCATCCAATCATAGGCACAGAGCCACACGCCCCCCATGCAGTAGAGTGATACATATGTGTGAGATATTCTTGTTTCAGTGCAGCTATTTTAGACATGATACCTGCATGGGTTCCCACTCCCAGATCCATGTGTGTGGAGTTTACATGTTCTTCTCAGTTTCCAAGGGTTTCTTCTGGGTACTTCGGTGTCCTCCTACGGTTTGGTAGGATGATGTCTGTAAATTGTCCATAGTGCGCGGTCATGTGTGTGTGCGTGATAACTCACCCAGTGATGGACTGGCATCCTGTCCACAGTGTCCCCTGCCTGTTACCTTCTGCTCCATGGGACACACTCCAGGTTGACAGTCACCCTGTGCTGGATGAAGCGGTTATAGAAGGTGGACGGGTGAACAGATGGGTTGATGGTATTTATATCGCCGTGCAAGACATTGAGCCCAAATGATGCAGTAATTACTGTGATGAAGGGCTGGACTTCAAGATTGCTTCCTCCAGGTACAAGTCAATGGTTCAAGGTCCATAGATTTCCAAAGATGAAGGTAAATATAGCCCAGCATGGATGTTCGCTTGATAAGATCGAGTCCATCATAAGAATGTAGAACCACAGCTTTTTTTTTTTTTTTTTTTTTACTAAGTAGTAATGATCAATAACACCATGTTCCATCAACAACCCAATGGATCCAAAGAGGAGCAGAAGCATGAAAGAAGCAGCGTCTGCACAGCAGCCTGTGTCTGTGGGTAGCTCATGCAGCCTGTGTCTGTGGGTAGCTCTTGCAGCCTGTGTCTGGGTAGCTCATGCAGCCTGTGTCTGTGGGTAGCTCATGCAGCCTGTGTCTGTGGGTAGCTCTTGCAGCCTGTGTCTGGGTAGCTCATGCAGCCAGTGAGTCACCACTCAAACATCAGATGTCTCCAGTCAGCGCTGGGAGAAGCCCCCCCCCCATCTCCCAGCGTTTGTGGGTGTCTGACAGCTTAGTACTACAGAGAACCACCCAATGAAGTTCTCAGGCATCTTGGGAAAATGGTCGATAAAGCGGTAACGGCCCTGCTCCAAAGCTTTTTGAAGTCCTGCAGATTTCACCTGACCCTTTCATGACAGGTGATATTTTAGGCTTTAGCGGGAACAAACGGTCATCATCTGCAGTGCTGTGATCCCAGTGACCCCATCCATGACCCCACGCCAAGTGACAGCTTGATATGATGGGGAATTCACAAAGTAGCTCTCATTGTAGGCTGAGGGGGGGGGCTCTGAAACATAACATGGCTTCTTAGTCACCCCTGCACCAAAAAAATGAAAAAGCCTTCTGTCTCTTAATACCACAAGTCCCAGGCAGCATTCCTCTCTATCTTTCGAGCAGATGATTTCAGTGGTTGCTGTTCTGACCTTTGGTCATTGAAGGTGGGCAGCTTTTCTGTGAATTAGATTTTAATGTTGTACTTGACAGTTGCAAAGAATGTTGTCAGCACAAAACCAGACATCTTTTGCTGAGAGGCGTTCTGACATTACACTGAAGGCGATTACACTCCGAAATCTCCCCATCAATCTTCCATAACAGTTCATTCATAGTGAACCTGAATCTCATTAAGCTCAGTGTATAAGGAGGGGGACACCCAGCATGAGGTGATAGCACTTAAATTCAGGACTGCTAATAATAATATCCAAAGATCATTAAAAACCATCACTTCGACTAATAAATCTCACACTCTACTCCTACACTTGCTACTCTGAGGCACAATGTACTAAAAATATATGGGGGAAAAAAACCATTTAAGCTAACATGTAGACTGCCTTGTAATTTATAACAGGGTGTGATGTGTGCAGTCCTTTTCCAAACCACTGGGTATGCTTGACATAATGGATGGTGGATAATTTTCATCAATTTAATGATAGAGTTCACTGCTCAGTCCACATTTCCTCATGACCCTCACCAGCAGTTTGATCTGCCCCATATAACAATCTGCTTGTAGAACATCCTGTCTATTTGCTGATGTAACTGCCTATAACTGTGGAACAAAAATGACAAACATTCCACTTGTCTTGGTCTGATTGTATGTAATATTGTGTGTAATATTGAAAAGAAAATTGAATAATATTGAGTTTCTAGTGAGACTGACGTGAATGTACTGTAAACTTGCATGGCATAAGTCAGTTTTTTGAGATGGTTTGGTGGCTTAAATCTTTGTTTCACACATGTAATGTTGGGGATCCTGTATCCGTACTGCGTGTGTAGGATTTGCATGTTCTCGCCATGTTGCATGACATTTTATTTATTTAGCAAACACCTTTTCCCAAAGTGACATGCTCTTCAGAGGGCTGGGTCTGCCAGTTCCTGGACCAATTGGGGGCCAACTGGTAAAATCACTGGAGTTCAAATCAGCAGCCATATGATAAAGGACACAGTCTCCTAACCCACTGACCACACACTGTCCCCCGTAAGATTCGCACGAAGGATTCCTCTTGCAGTCTATAGACACGCAGTTAGGTGAAACCGCACCTCTAAATCACCCATTGTGTGAGCATGCTACAGTAGCTCTGCATTGGGCTGACATGCCATTAGGTTGGTCCTCTACCTTGTGCCCTGTGCATCCTGGGATAGGCTCAAGAAGTGATCAGAAGATTCCCTGATATTTTTTCTCCCTCTTTTGAATGTGTACTGGCCAGATCTGTCTATAACTTCATCTGCCATTCCAATCATCTAATTAGCTGACATCCAAAGCTATGAATGGGTTCGGCACCATACTGGGGTCAGCGTGTCCTTCTGGGTAACTGAAGGCCAGCTTCATAATAACGTTGACTTGGTTGCTTGTGCAAACCGCTGTCATAATCCTGCCTCCTTCTCAGATGTCCCTCACCATCACCTGGCATGTAAATGGGTACAGTAATAGCAGAAGAAAATGGACAAGGTCCATCGATCTACTGCCAATCTACATTACCTGCTACAGTAGCATTAGTAATGGGGTGAATGTGCTTTCAGCATCTTAATAACGAGACAAATATGTACAGTGAAATTAATGACAGATCCTGGGAAATCCCTTTGTTATGTCACTGTGACCTAATTACCGAGATGGACCGATGACCTACAGGCTCACCAAGGTGACTTACACGCTTTGTGACTTCAGTATCTCATACTGCTGAAGCCTCCTTGTCTGTTTGCCTCTTGGGACTTTTGGTTTCAGATCAATGTCTTTCACACAGGTGCAGCTCCTTCTCCATCGCACAAATTCCACAGAAATTTGCTGTGATGTACAGACTGTGTATGTGAAGCTCTTTTGGAGTCCTACAGCCTCATAAATACAGAGAGACACTGAACCGCTGTTAACACAAACAGGGTTTTACTGGATTTCAGTTAACCTGTATTTCTGTCTTTTGTGACTTGCAGTAAGACTTACCCTCATTTAAAATTACCAGTTATGTAAGTTTCTGTGTGTGTGTGTGTGTGTGTGTGAATGAGAGGGAGAGAGAGAGAGATTAAGGATGACCTTACATTGCTAGCTAAATCCATAGCTAACCTACAGTATGTATATAATGTATATATATGATGCATTGGAAGGCTGCACTGGTCCTAATTTTAGGTCTGAGGGCTATGATTAGGAACTCTGTGCCTGCTGTAGCCTTTCATGGTCAGCAGAGGAGCTGAAGGTTGCCATTGTCTTTCAGAAGATACCCACAATGCAGCCGTCAGCAAAGAAAGACCTTGCATGGCTAGCATCACGGTTCCTGATTGTGGTTCCAGTCTCAAAACTGGTCCTGAAAGCAATCGTCCAGGTGTTTAACTTACCATTACTGTCCTGTTATAACAAAAAGCACAGTTCTAAATAAAAACATCATGTGTAGTTTTGGTTCTCTGCTGCCAAACATGCTGAACAGAGCTTGTAAACCATGTTTGCATTAACTGGATTTACCGTTTATTTCAATGTGGGAATTAAGGGGGAAATCAGTTGAAGATGCGCAACAAAAACACAGGAATAAATACGGCGATTTATTTTTCAAAAGTCGGATATATGTCATCAGTGTAAATCAAACGACACGTACTCGTCATCGGTGGGTGATTAATTACCTGTGTTGTGGTTGTGTGCGAACAAGAAAGAATGACGCATAAAATGTGTTCATATTCAGCAACATCAAACAAAACAGAACACATCCGGTAGCAGCCATGGTTTTCAAACACTGTTCCCCGTCGATAAAGCAGGGGTAAAACGCAACACTTAATTGTTCAATCGCAATTCACACATGAGCAGCGGACCCGTGTGACAAAATTTACGACGGAAATATGTCGATATTTCCGAGGGACACTCTCCCGCGCCACCTAACGGACGCCACAATATTGCATGTCTCAACACTGTAGAGATCCCGTGGATTTTCACAACACGTTTGAGGCGATATACTTTAAGATTTAGATGAGATCTTTGTATAAAAATATGGGTTATTATTTAAGAGGAATGAGAACGTTTCTACCAAAAACAAACAATTTTTAAACTGGAAAGTGTTTATATCTCCTGAGGGAGGGGCAACAAACCAAAACTAGAGTTGCGAGACAGAGAGTTCCTGGACAATTATAAAATTTTTATTGCCCTGAGGCAGAACATATCACTGTTTACAATCATTAAAAGGCTAGCTCGCATTATTATTTTTTTCACGGGGTTTGTCTTGGATCAAAGCGGACGGCACTAAATGTTCAGCAAAATAAAGGCTGCACGCTCGATATGCACAGGGTCCCCCCCTTACCTCCCTCCCATTCACTCCCACTTTGCATGGCGAAACCCAGGAGCCGAACCAACCACATTTCGTGCGCACCAGCGAGAGAGAGAGGTGCACACATAAAGATTACAAGCCGAGATAGACCATCTACCACCGCCTTCGGCACAGTGCGGACTCCGGCCATCGGCAATGCCTAAATGCGGCATAAGCTGAAGCTGTGGAGTTTTCATTCCCTTGCAACTTTTCCTTTGCGGATTTCCACTGTTTTTGCCGTTTGCTACGCGCGTCCTCGGGCGATGGTGGCGGGATCTCCGGGGTTGTGGGAGCAGCCCCTCGGCTTGCGGCTCGGGTTGAAGTTTCAAGGCTGGATGTAGCTGATTGGAGTAACAGAGTTTTATCCGAGAGCGGAGAGGGGGGAGGAGGGGATAATCCGAAGCGCCTCTGCCTATGTGTGACTCTCCAGCGGCCATGTTAACCAAGAAGCCCTGCGCTGCCGTCTATCCGACCGGTAAGGAAAAAAGCTAGGGTATAGGAGAGCAAAAGACGTTTTTAAAAAGCATTTCCCTAACTATGAGGGCCTGATGCTTTCCAGCCTGTTTGGACACAGTTCACTACATATAAGGGTCGGATTTTTTTCTTGACCTAAGCGTTTCTTAATGCTTTGTCTGTGCTATTCGGGTATTTTAGTTTCATATTTTGGTGCCATATCAATGGCGATTTCCTTATTACAAAGCTTTATGTGGGAATGGGGAAGGAGGCGGCGTGGTAGTGGTCTTTACCAGAAGCTGAGTGGTCTTTTTATGCCCATTTTTTGTTAACAGTCCTTTCAAATGTGCACAGATACGTGGGTATCTAGCAGATCGTTTATATTTTATATTCTTCCACTTTTTGTATTTAGGGTAATAGTCACCTTGGGTGATTTGTCAACTTTGTTATTTTGACAGTGGTGGGCTATTATTGTCCGACATTATCGGGGAGTGAAATGAACGGACAGACATTGCTGTATGAAATAATGCATTTACTTGTAATAACGCCCGAGATCCCTTCGATCGATTATAAGATGATCTCAAGATGTTGAATAAAATAATATACAGTGAATAAAATGTATGCAGTAAATTCTGTTTTCGATGATGGGGCAACGTTATGAATTTTTTTGGACATTTTCGCAGGCAAAGGGGGTGAGATTGTCTGCCAGCTGCAGTCTTCCCCCGGAGTCGGCGCTGGGGGTCTCCGGGCCGGAGCTGGGACCGACCCACCGTCAGCCGTCACATTGCCTCCCATCAGGAACACGGGCCCCCTTACGGTACGGAGCACGCCTACCGGTCTCACTCTGCCTTTTGCCTGCAACGATTAAATATTGCCCCTTTTAAATCCCACACTCTGAAACAGGCGAATTCTTTTTTCCGCCTCGGCGTGCTGCCAGTGCCGATACTGTAACAAGCTCCTCCAGGAAACAAAGGTTTCCAGTAATAGAGCAGCACGCCGCTTCTCCCAGACGGATTTCAGCTTGTCATACCAAAAAATCATAACCATAAACCAGACCATAAAACCCGATCGGTATGTGTAATATACACCAAAGCCGTCGGAACCAGTTTATGGTTGGAGTAGTGTCAAATAGCAGTGATCATTATATTATAGCTTACTGTGTGTATAACATAACCGAGCTTGTCACTGTAAGTCGAGCAGGATTCCACACAATAGAAATGAAAAAATGTAGATTAAGACGAAGGAGCACAATGAACACGATGCTGTGTATCTGCATTAATATGTGATTCATCATATAAAACGACGGTATCAATAGGACAGGAAATTGTTACCACACCTCTTTCCTGTGTGAAGTAAATATAGTATTTGCCAGTGAATAAATTATTTTATGGGTGTGCATTCACACCTGAAAATAGCCGTTCAGCTATGAGCAAAAGCTTCTTGCTATCCCGCCTCCTTTTATTATTATTATTATTTTTTTAAGCTTGAACGCCCAGCTACAGGGTGTGACAGAGTGAAGGACTTACCTGTCGACATCTTTGCTGGTGTTCATTTCAACAGTCATGGATATTCCAGTCGGAAGCCTCATTCAGGTTTTCAACCAGGTTCATTTGGGTTCGAACAAGACTGGCTGTACTGGTTTGTTAATTTGGTTTACAAGTAGTAACTGTACCACTATATCTACTGGCTACCTAGAGGTGAGTAATGTGGACTAGATCCCATCAGGTTGAGAAATGATCCCTTATGTAATGTAACTAAATAATAGTTAAGTTGAATTTGTTAGAATTAGCAGATGTGCTTCTTAAAATGCAGATTTGCAGAAAAGTAAATCTTTTGATCTTTTTGGGGTGTAATTTTCGGGGGCTTTGCCACTTCCTCTCCTGTCATGTGGTTTGCACCGCTTAGGAAAAGGACACTTTTGTGAAGTATGGGGAAAAAATTGTGCATTTTCATTTTTCTTCACTTCTGATGTTAACCGGGACAAGCAAATGAAGGTTCTGCTGGGTTGGGTCAGAGGAACATGCGTGATGCAGCCCGGTATATTTTCAGAGACAGTTTAACTGATAATTGCTGGCTGCATCACAAAACTGGGAAGCGAAAGCAGGTTGGTGTAATTTAACTCCGGAGTTTTTATCCCCAGTGCATGCAGGTTGGCTGATAAACGCTTCTCTCGGGTGTTTTTGGTCGCGTCGTAATATGCTGTGCGTTGTAATCTCCCTCCTCCTGTGCATTTTAGCATTGCACCCAAACTTGCAACGGGGGTGCAGGCAAGGTGTGAACATCAGTCTTGAGTGTGCGCACCGCTGAGGGCAGCTGTCGTTCTATGTACCTCTGTTGCCATTGCCGGGGGATCGGTGGGGTTTGTGTGTTAGATAGATCGTCCCTGGTGTGTCTAGAAGCTTATTTGTTCACCGTGCTGGCCTGTTCCCAGCAGCCAAGCCTAGAATCCTTTACCATGTGAAAGGGTTCGCATTTGCAGAACCTGCCTTTTGTTACCTTGTCCTAGCAAAATCTTGGCAGTTTTCCTTGATCTGTCGCCATTAATTAACCTCCAGATGGAGCTTGTTGGGAAACTTGGAAACAATGAATGGTGTATTCTATGGGTGATTTATGACAATGGAAGTCGGATCGAGGGCTTGTGGCGCGTGTGTGCTATCAAAGAGGCCTCCAGTCGTTTGTCTGTCAGGGTGCCCTTCAAAAACCCCAGCTGTCTGCATCATGTTTGATCTAATTAATGGCAAATCCGACAACAAGAAGGTGCTTTTTTGGCATCAGTAGATTTTTTTACATTGCAGGCCGTGTTTGCATATGTGTGTCTTGTATATTTAGGCGTATTCTGTTGGAGGCATATCCTGGATCTCTGCAGAATCTGCATGTCCATGTACACTTCGACCTCGTGGCGTTTTTTTTGTGAGAGCTGATTGAATGGTGTTTCACCTTGACGCTTCAGATGCAGTCTCATTGGCTGTGTGGTGTTGGAGAGCATTTTGTGTTCGTGGTCCAGGCGGGACTGAATCTTGTCCCCAGTGGTAACCTTGAGCTGGGATTCCGTTTCATTTTCAGAGTGCATCTTTAAAACCAAGAGACAAACTTTATAGCAGAGCTGTGGGCCAAAGGGAAGGGATACCTCTTGGATCCACAGTGAGGTTTGGCTAGGCTTCTCTGGTGATTTATTGTTTATTTTTGCTTTGTTTTCACCGTGCGTACTGACATTCATGCAAGTCTGCAGATGTTTTTGTGTGCTTTTCTTGTGACAATGTTGGTCAAGCTACCTCATCTCATCTTCACATTGCTTGTCCCGGTCGAGGTCGTGGTGGCAGCATGTCGAGAATGTCGCAGTAGATGTTTTTTTACATGGTTGCAGATTTTAGCTCATTTCTCAAGTCGGGAAATATAATCCCCTGCAGTGTTTCCTGTGGTCTGCCAGAGGACCTCCCTTACAAGATACCCAAAGCACATCACTTGACTTCTTGTGATCCAAAGGTCCCTCTAGATCGGTGAGGTCCTTACCCTGTCAACGAGAGTGAATCTGGCAAGCCTATGGAGAAACCTCATTTTGGCCACTTGTATTAGCCAACTTGTTCTTTGTCACTACCTGTGACCTAACTACTCATGATCATAGGTGAGGATAGCTATGTAGACTGACCGGTAACCATGAGCCTCTCCTGACAACTTAATACCTGCTTTACCCCCACAGACTTCCTCAATTCCCACAGAACTGCCACTACTGAACCAATCTGCCTGTCAATCTCTTGTTCTTTCTTAACATCACTAGTAAACAATATTGCACGGTACTTAATCTCCTCCACTAAGGCCTCATCCCCTCACCTGAAATTAGCAATTCGCTCTTTTACCAAGAAAATTCCATGACCTTGCACTTAGAGGTTGCTTCACGCACTGCATGCATGCTGGAGGTCCCCATTGATGAGGAAGACAACATCACTTCTTTTCCTCCCCCATTCCGGATGCCCTTGCAGTCACTACTACACCTTATTGCCCCATCTTTGAGCATCACAAACGGGAGAGGCAACTAGACACACCCTTGTCAGAGGCCAACGGCCACTCTAAACAGCTTTGATTGTTGTGCCAAGTTGCAGGCACTTTTATTTCATCCATACAAGGAGCAAAAAGCATGCAATATGTGCCCGATATCCCATGTTCTTGTAGCACCTCCCTCAGTATGTGCTGAAACATGCTGTTACTCCTTCTGCTACTCCACAAAGCACATGTAGTCTCTCTTAGCATATTCCCATACCCTCACACAGCTGTGCAAGGGAGAAGAGTTAGCCCACTGTTCTAAGGCTGGGCTGGAATCTGCATTGTTCCTCCTGAAACCTAGGTTCAGCTGTGGGGCAGAGACTTCTCCTCAGTACCCTGGCGTAGGCTTTTTTAGCGAGGCTGAGAAGGGTGATGTCCTAATAGTTGGAACACACCCTCATTATTTAGTTATTAGGTCATTTTTGCATTTATAGCAATGAATGGTAGTATGTCTGGTTATTAAAGCCTTAATAGGAATTAATGGAGTGATTTAAGGGTGCAGACCCAACCTGGAGATTGCCAATTCTAGCCCTGGAGGATGCCCAGCTGTCGGGTCCCTGGCAGAGTACTTAACTCGAATAGCTCGCTTAAAACAACCTGCAGTATACAAGGACGCTTCTTTTTTAAATGAACTGTCCGCTAGCTAGTTTGGAAAGCTAAATGAGTCAGTCGGGGTTACAGTGGGACATCCAGAGTAGCCTCACTTTTGCATTTGTTTTTGAAGATCTCGAAAGAACGGACAGACATGTGGGAGTTGCACCCTCCTCTCTTTATGTGCAGTGAAACTCTTTGTTTGTGTAAATCGGTGGCGATTGGGAGTGTGGAATAGCTGTCTTAGTGGACGGACTCTCGGACAGTTCGAGCAGCAGAGCACTGGCTCGACGCTCTTTCCTCGACATTGCACTCCGCTCTGCCAGAATCAGGTGATTAACACTGCGGCAAGAGATTTATCTGTGGGATTAGCGGCACGAAAACGGTAAGATCGACTTGCCGGGTGGAACGCGTGGAGCGGCAGTGACAAAGAGAGAGAAACCGGCCGGTCGCATTCCTAAAGAGCCACAGGTTCTGCTGGCTTTTCCTCAATGTCATTACTAATGACATTAGCTGCAAGGAGAGGGTGTTCTCCGAAACTCGCATGACCAGGTTTGGCCAGCCCTGCTGTACAGCAGTATCTGTTCTAGTGTTCCGTGGTATTTTACGTTCTCAGTGTGCGTATACAAAAGCACAGGGTAGGTGCTTTAATATTATCTGCTAAATATTCATCCTTCGTTCTTGTGAGAATGTAAAACTTTTTTGGATGCATCCAGCGTCCCTTTAGTAGAAATTGTAGAAATTATCCTCAATGACTCTGAGATTATAGGTCAGTATTGGTTTGCTGAGCTCCGAAAAGCTTAGTGTTTTGGTTTTGTGTCGTAGCTGTAATAATTATGCCTGGCAAACTGTTGGAAAAGGGGCTCTCCAGCAAGGCAGGGAAGCAGACTGCACTGTAACAAGCAGAGATGTGCAGAGGAGAAATGAGGAATGGGGTTCAGCCTCGGAATTCAGATTAGCAGACGCGCTTAACTTAATCAAGTAGCTAACGATCTTATGGAGTGCCTTGTGTATTAAATTCTGTATCAGGCTTGCAGTTTCTTCCCGTCATGCTAATTTGAACAACCCAACAGGGGGACTAAACAGAGCCTCGGACAGAAGCCGCAGGATGGCGTGTGTGAGAGACGTTATCAAGTTATCAAGGAAACCGGCTTCTGAGAGGAAGTTGGAGATTCATGGAAACAGGAAATGCACACTTCTTGATTTTTGTGTACATTAAAAAAAATACTCATTTAACAAAATCAGAAGCATTGGACCTTAGCCATCGTAGCAACGTCCTGTGTTATTAATTTCTCTCTCGCTAAAGCACAAAAGTAGCTTGCTTGTGCTAATTTAATGGCAGGCCGTCTAGGGAAGCTATGTAGTTTAAAAACGTGAGCGGCAGCTACCCCTCAGTCTGACTTTCATTGTCATAAATCAGCCATAGAATATGGCCTGAATTATGTGTGTGGAGCTCGGTGTGTCACAAACACCGGATACAAAAGTAAGAAAAATGTACATGACATTCCAAGTAATCTAGAGGCTCAGCCAAACACACCAGGGTATTGTATTCTGATATTAGGCCAGAAGGATCATGTAACATTTTAAAGCTGGCCTGCAAATTATGTTTTAAATAAATTTATGCTATGTTTATGCAATATTGCTGGCTGACTTTGTTCTTGGGACATAAGGGTGGGGGGAGGGGGGCGGATGAGTTTATGAAAGAGACGACTAATGAAAGTGAGGAGTTTTAGTTAGTAAGTGCGCTTCTGATGCTGACGTTTTTCCATTCGGAGTTTCACACAGGTAACAGTGCCATTAAGAAAGACGGTTTTTTTTTAAAATAAGTGTCTTATATTCTGTGCTAATGGATAGTTCACTTTCCCATATGCTGTACTAAATATTTAAACAGCACGTGAACAGAGGGGAACAAAGGATGGTTTTGTAGGCTAGTCGCTGATAATTAGCTGCACTAAAACGAAAATCTTGACTTCGATTAATTCGTAAAAGCTTGTCGTGATGGTGAGGTTGCTATACGGACCACGCCCTGGATTAATTTTCAGTATGTGAAAACATGATAGCTGTGCTTGTTCATTAAAAGCAAGTGTAGGTGTTATATGTCATACAAATATATGTCATATAAACTTACTGCTATTTGTCATTTTTGTTGTGTTGTTTGGGATTAGCTACATTTTTCTGTGGATGTATTTGTATATCCGACAGCCCAGTTCCTGTAAGACTGCTCAAGTTGGTAAGGCAGGATGTTTGGTTCTTGTTTCAGAGTTTGAACCCCATTGCATGATGCTGGGGAAAGTCTAGTAGAACCATACTTTCTGCATCCTGTTTATATTGGTTTAAGTCCTGTCACTTGCCTATAGGTAGGTGACACCACATGAGTCATGATTACTGGTCATGATGGATCCTGCATCAAGGCAACGTAGTGCATGTAAACTGTGGAACAGGTGTGCCTGAGATCTGCTAGCGAGCTCCACATGGTCCTGGCTGCTGAAAGGACTTGTAATTACAGATGATCTGAGATGGCTTTAGCCTCTCATAAGGTTGTAGCCTGAGGAACTCAGGGGAAAATGTCACCTAATGCCTTTTTAATGAAGCTTGTATATAAATGATAAAATATGATCTTCATACTGTATTTTTATTGCATCTTCGACCAACATCTCTAATTGTTGTAATTGTCGGTTTTTCTTTCAGATTGGGGGCAATAAGCACACAATGAATGACCACTTGCACATTGGGAACCACCAGCAGATACATGTTCAGCAACTGTTTGAGGAAAACAGCAACAAAAGGACACTATTGACCTCACAGCCCAACGGCTTGACGACAGTGGACCGGACGGGTCTCCCAATGCCCGACAGGCAGCTGGAGGGCAGCCAGTGTCGTCAGGGCAGTTCCACCTCCCTCAAGTCCTCTGATAGTAAGACTAAACCAGTCTCTCTAACACCTGAGCAGGCAATGAAGCAGTACATGTCCAAACTCACGGCCTTTGAGCATCAAGAAATATTCAACTACCCAGAGATTTACTTCACTGGTCCAAATGCCAAGAAGCGGCCTGGCGTGGTTGGTGGCTCCAATAATGGTGGCTATGATGACGACCAGGGCTCCTACATCCACGTGCCCCATGACCACATCGCTTACCGCTACGAGGTGCTCAAGGTCATCGGCAAGGGCAGCTTTGGGCAGGTGGTGAAGGCCTATGACCACAAGTCGCACCAGCACGTGGCTCTCAAGATGGTGCGCAACGAGAAGCGCTTCCATCGGCAGGCGGCCGAGGAGATACGGATCCTGGAACACCTACGCAAGCAGGACAAGGATTCCACCATGAACGTCATCCACATGTTGGAGCACTTCACATTCCGCAACCACATCTGCATGACTTTTGAACTGCTCAGTATGAACCTCTACGAGCTCATCAAGAAGAACAAGTTTCAGGGCTTCAGCCTGCCGCTGGTGCGCAAGTTTGCACACTCCATTCTCCAGTGTCTGGACTCTTTGCACAAGAACCGGATCATCCACTGTGACCTCAAACCTGAAAACATCTTGCTTAAGCAGCAGGGTCGCAGTGGGATAAAAGTCATTGACTTTGGTTCCAGCTGCTACGAACACCAGCGGGTCTACACTTACATCCAGTCCCGTTTCTACAGAGCACCGGAGGTCATCCTAGGGTCTCGCTATGGAATGCCCATTGATATGTGGAGCTTGGGTTGCATTTTGGCGGAGCTTCTGACAGGGTACCCTCTTTTGCCAGGGGAAGACGAAGGGGACCAGCTAGCCTGCATCATCGAACTTCTCGGAATGCCTTCACAAAAGCTGCTGGATGCATCCAAAAGAGCCAAAAATTTCATTAGCTCCAAGGGCTACCCTCGGTACTGCACAGTCACTACCCTGCCGGACGGCTCTGTGGTGCTGAATGGAGGACGCTCACGTCGGGGCAAAGTTCGGGGTCCCCCTGGGAGCAAGGATTGGGTGACAGCCCTCAAGGGCTGCGATGACCCTCTCTTCTTGGACTTCCTCAAACAGTGTCTGGAGTGGGACCCCTCTCTGCGCATGACCCCCAGCCAGGCCCTGCGTCATCCCTGGCTCCGGAGACGCTTGCCAAAACCCCCTACGGTGGACAAAACCCCCATGAAACGAATCACAGACGGCTCAGGTGCTATTACGTCAATTTCCAAATTACCTCCACCTTCCCGCTCGGTCAGTAAGCTGAGGACTAGTCTGGCACAAATGACTGATGCCAATGGGAATATACAACAAAGAACAGTGCTGCCAAAACTAGTCAACTGAACGCCAGACACGTTCTGTCCGCTAATTTATTTTTTAAAAGGAGACATTTTCATTTCCAGTGACTGCAAGGAAAGCGAAACCATCCTACTGCTGGACGTCACTCTATTATAAGTGCGATCATCGCGTTTTAGGGTTAGCGCTGTGTTTTAGTAATTATTATATCGCCGTTTTTATTGCAAATTTTTATGAATCTTGAAATGGTGAAAAGGAAACAAGGCTTTTGGGTTCTTATTAGAGGGCTTGCCAGGAGAAGGTTGCCAACACTTGTGCAGTCAAGCCAAATAAATTATGAAGCCCAACTGTTGTGTAGTGCAGTCGTTAAGAGAGATGACGTGGCTGGCCACGAGGTAGTAAGACTGCAATTCCGAGTCCTAGGGGTCTGTAGGGCTTTTCTTGGTTCTCTCCTCTCGTTATTGTAGGGCTCATCTTATAAAGGGGAATAAAAGTACCTCATTTCTATTCAGGTAGCAGAAGGGCAACCTTTTGCAAGGGAAGGGATGTTTTGAGCGAAGGACTTTGTTACTGGAAGGAAAAAATATCGAAGGAGGAAATGACAAAAAAGTTTACATGACTTGGTACGTGCCTAAATTCTCTTGACATTCCTTACAAACAGGAACTGCTAAAAGTGGCATGGTGCATGTGTAGAAACACGGGGAAGAGCAGCGATCGCTAATGCTAGGCACTATTGCTGTAGCCTTTTCTCATGTCTCATTTGTAGATTGACTACAAAAAAGCAAAAAATCTGTACATTTTTTTTTTTTACAGAGCAGGGAAAACTACTCTGGTGCTTTACCTTTCTAATTAAGGTATTTTTTGTTCTTTTAAATTTTTTAAAGTCTGAAACATGGTGGTTATGAATTCTGCTTTACCTTAGCGGTTTGCACGCTAATACGCTAACTCTCCTGGTGGGTGGCCCTGAGCTGGAAAGTGAACGGAAGGGGCCTGCAGGTGCAAACCCAAGGCCTGTGACTCCAGAGCTTCCCACGTAGGTGGCCTCGACCCGGAGTGCCCGTCCTGAGGGAGCCTGTCCTCTGCCCTCGGATAACTTGGGCAGTTTAGAGTGCTTCGTTTCTGTTCCCCCCCTCTGTTCAGGTTGTCCACTGTAGCAATGTTTACCGTCCCCTGCTGACTTGCTGTAGAATAGGGTTTCCGCTTTGGAAAATTTAAGTAGGGCAGTCTTGAGTGGGCTCATAAATGTTTGGCAGGCTTTAAAACCCAAAATAGCTTGTTCCCTTTTCCCTTTTTGAGGCCAAAAGGTGGCGTAGTAATTCGATGTTTTGGATCCCCTTTGCTCATTTAATTTATTTTTTTTGTCCTTTTGCTTGACATCTTTTTAATCCAATATCCTGTTTAAATGATTTCAGCTATGCACTGTTCATTAGTGAACATCTAGCCAGATGTGTATTTGGCATTTACGAGCTTTTGTCTCGAAAGGAAGTGAGAGCTACCATTTTGGTTGCGTTTTTGACACGTTTTTAAATACTATAACTTTGTTGACTTGTTTTTAGAGCTTCATATTTATTTCATACACGATTTTCACTGAGGACTTTTAGGAGGAGAAAAAAGAAATACAAGAAAAGCCATACTGGAAACGGTAGGGCGTTAATGTGCTGCATCAGCTTTGTTACCACGGTAACTGCAGCGTGCACTAACAGTGTTCTCTTGGAATGATGTCACCTAATACCACACCCAGACTCCTCTGTTAAGTAGAAGGAAAGGAATCCCTTGTTGAGGAGGCTCTATGAGTCACAGAGGGCAGACCAGGGGTTGTACTCCTGACAGGCAGCCGTGGCAACCGCCCGTGCCTTGCGTCTCTAGTTGCTGATTAACTACCAACCCTCCTTTGTAGCAGAGCTTTGACTAGCATCTCATTGGCTGTTCCCCCAAACTGTGTCCAACTGACAACCAATGAGCAAAGAGGGTGCATCTTCACAATAACTTCATTTTGTACTGGCAGTAGTGTGTGTACTGATGCCCTACGGTGTGTAACAATGTGCCTTTGGTTATCAATGCTGTTTTCTTTACAGTAGTTCCCTTTTTTTAGTGGGGGAGGGGTGTGATTTATAGTAGTAATTTAGTGACACTGTTCCTCATACAGATCCTCATACAGTCTCTCATGATCCGTTACATTCTGAGAAGCAAAGTTGTGTAACGCTCCATAAAGAGAAGATGTTTTCATACCCTATGTGGGAAAAGAACACATTTTGTTAAAGTCCCTGTCTCAGCACAGAAATCTCTATAAATGATTTTTTAAAAATGAGTATCTTATCCAAGTAGACCTCTCTCACAGGGTGGACGCTAACGTCACTGTAATATCTTTTGTCTTAACGTGAAACTCAGAATTAAACATTTAAAATTTTAAACTTGACACTAGTTAAAAAAAATAATGTATACAAACATTTTTACCTCAGACTGTTTATACGTTTATAAGCACCCAGGGCATTTGGGCATGTACCAAAGTGCATTCCCGATTCGCTGTCTGTGACTACTGCATTGGTAGCTCACACGCTGGATTACGTTACTTCTGAGAAAAGGCACTCCAAGCCGTTCTGTCACTCAAGGGCCACGCTTAGATAAAGTCTGCTCCAGGTCAAGAGACACATATCGCTCTGATACTACAAGCCCGCGTAGTGTGAATCCATCAGCGCGAGCCGCTTCGATGCACCTGGGGGTTGGCATGACCTGTCGCAAGGCGCATTGGGCAGCGGGCATGAAATCTGACGACGGACACGGCGGTAGCACAGACACGGCGGTATACCGGCTGTGCCATTTCGAAGGTGTGCACCTTCTGCTGTTGGTGTCAAAATACTAGGGCTGAATCTGAGTCAGCCGTTGTCCGTCAACATCTCGGGCAGGGGTTGGTGTCTGTCTGTGTGTTTGTGTTTTTTTTTTTTTTTGTTTTTTTTTTACAAGACTGAGAAACCAATCAGAGGACTTGTGAGTATTTTGCTGGAGTTGTGTGTACTGTACATATGAGGTTACTCTGAATTCACCGTGGACATGTACATATCGTGCTTTTTTTTTTGGTTTTGTTTTTATTTTTATTTTTGCTCGTTAAATGCTGCTGAAAACACTACGTAATTGCAGTAGTGGGTTTTAATCTTGGCGGCCAGTTTTATGATACTGTATGTATTGTACAGCTGATGAAGTAAACCTTTTTTCTAGTGGTCATTTGTTAAATTTTATTGTTGTGGCCAGAAAATATTAATAAAAAAAAAGAATGTGCATATTTACAGATGGCTGGAGTGTTGTTCCTTTCTTGTGATGATGTGGAACATGGTATTTCATTACACTTGGATATGTTCTTTTTTAAAACCAATTTGTGGCATGTAGTTTTGTTATGTCCCATTGATCAACGTAAATGGGGAACAAAATCATGAGGGGTGGGGAGGTATTCATCCCCAATAGAGGGAACTTTCCAGCTCTTCCCAACAGATGTGGGGAGGGGGTGAAATAATTGGTGTCCATTTAGGAATAGCAGGATCTGTGCAGGCTCAGGGTCTGCACTACACAAACCATGAAGGCTAAAAATAACAGGCTTTGGGGGGCAAAGCATCCAAACTGAAGAGCTGTTGGCTAAACACCTGAGCCGGAGGCTCTTGGTGCATTAAATATGTCACAATCTCACCAGTATGGAGATGCAGGCTTCAGGCCTTTCAACGATCGGGCTGCTGCCCTCATTCATGCCAATAGTGAGTGACGTGTCCCTGATGGCATTTCCCGGCAGTGGATAGGGGGCAGACATCGGGAGGGATCGGACATGGCGGTGGCAGGTAGGAGCCTCGTGTAGAGGGACCCACCTCCCTGTGCCGGGAGCATCATGTACGCAAGCTTGGCTTTTTGTTTGTCTCTGTGAGTCACATGGTCAGACACTGTGTACCCCAGAAATACTCTGCCCTCCTGATCCTGTGAGCTTGGCTACTAGAATGACTTAGATTTATGAGAAAGCCATCGCGCGTCAGGTGGGAAACAGCGTGACATCACCTGGCACACGGTGGGCAGTTCGTGATCGATATGGATACTCACAACACCCTGAGCTCTGCCACTGCACCTGTATGTACATCTGCAGTCCATTACCTGAGATACTGACCCAATCTTTTCATTCCTAGGAGGAATTTTATAAATCTGGAATCTTTGAGTGGCACAGCATCGGATGTACGGACTTGGTTCTGGGCAAAGACTCCAAAGTCCATTTCCGCTTTAAAAATGACAGGATTATCATTTAGGGTATTAACAGTAGTGGCAAAAGCCATTTCAATTTGAAAATTCATTCAGAGTTCCAGCTACATGGTGGAAAGAAAAATATGAGCAAAATCTGAAAAATTATGTATGTGGTCTGAAGGTTTATTTTTTATTGTTCCACTGAAACTCCTCTGGTTGCAGCTGCTGGTGTCTTCGCTGAAATCTGACATGGGCTGGTGGGGTGGGGGGCAATAAGCACTTACATCTCAAGTATCCCGAAAGGTCAGGAGCATCACAGTAGCCGTCCACAAACCTGCCTGTCAGCTTGTGTTTCTAAAAAAATGCCTCCAGACAAAGAGGACAAGGCAGCCTTTAACAGCACAAAACCACAGGCAGGCTGTGACGCCTGAGGGGCAGCAGCAGGACCAGCGGATGGTCACGTCCCTTTGCATCAGGTCAGCTGATGTGTCATGCCAGTATCTTCCCCGCCCCCCCTAAAAACCAGGGCTTTAGTCTGTGAGAAAATACCCACAATGCACTGTGAATTGCACAGACGCACACAACCATGCATCATGTTTCCCACAATGTCTGTTACCAACTGCTTGCTCATAATATAAATGATAAATACAACATTTTAAAAGTAACTTATGACTCTAGCAGAGACTGAAACTGACATTTCAATTTTAAATATTAAATAATTACAAAATAGCAATTTTAAACAACAGGCATCCATATTCATGTTCACTTACTGTATGCCGCATTTTGCTAATTGCAAATGTCAGCTGATAATGGTTGCTAGGATACTGACACAGAGCATTTAGGAATGTAGTGTCTGAAACCATCAATTTGTTTCACTTTCTGACACAGGAAAGAGTGAGTGAGCCAGTGAAGCAGCCAGCCAACCATTTCAAATAAACCCCAGGCCTGTCGCTTGACATTCTCTGATGAAAAGATGGTCAATGTCTAAACAATTATTTTAATACCCTTATTCTTATTTAAGAAAATACATTGCTGAAAAAACAGCATTTACAAATTACTTGTGTTTTTGCAAAACGAATCTGAATTAATCTTTAAACATATTAATAATCACATGGATAACTGTGGAGTGAAAACTGATACAGGAAATAAGTCAAACGAGGGCCAGTTATTGGCGTGCGAGGTAAAGGTCATTTGTGTGCTGGTTTAATTAATATCCCATTAACAGGTGTGGTTCTCGTTAACATATCACTGCACAAACTCAAGTTAGCAATTTAATTAGCAAAGCATTGCCTCATAGCATTCCTGAAAATTATGCACCGTAATAAAGAAATATTAATTTGTGATTATTTATTATAGATGCCTTAGAAGTGACCTTGCTTTCACCTTACAACAGAGCGTAGCCTTGCAGAAGGTTCCCAACTCCTCTTCAGATGAATCGCTGAATGTGGTCATTGTGAAATGCAGCGATCAGCTCGATCAAGTGTAGAGTGTTTTTTTCTAGCCTAAGTTCCAGCCCCAAAATCATTTGCGTGGTTTTTCCTTTCCTGTGCTCCAGTCTTTTGCAGCATGTTTACTGAGACTAATGCCTTGGTACCACACACATCATAGACTCAGTACAGGGATCGATGCATTTACAGTAACGGCATGAAAACGGCAGCTCAGAAGAAGCAGGGATGGTTCATATGCCTTGAGGATGACTGGAATCTGCTTTCACGTCCTGCATTACATAGTGAGTACTCGTCAGTATATTTGGAAGTTAATGTACAGTTTGTGAGTTACCTGAGTACTCTTGCAGTCCTGCTTTCTGGCTGTATCCGAGGTCCTGCAGCTATTAGGCGACCTTGGATTTCGCATGACTGTCGCTCTCCTCAAAACATTGTGTTGAATCTTCCCTGCTGCTCCATATTGAATGAGCCCTATTAAATGTTAAGCTACTTAGAAAATGTGGTTATAATTTAAAAATGGAAACTGTTATTGACTATATTAAGTTTTTCTTCAATAATGAATGTTACCCAGTGTTTGCGGACTTCAGCGTCATTGTGTTGACTTGCTGTGATGAAACAGTAATTTAAATAAATGCTAACTGTGACACTACAGTATAGTGAAACAAATCATCACAAATTAACTAACGACCAAATACGAAAATTCTACCATGGGCAGATGTCAAACACGGTCTGTTGGTGCCGGGTCTTGCATGTTATGCAGATGTGCTGTCACATTCCGGGAATGAGTCCTTATCTGATGTCAACATCTGCCCTACGAAATCCCTTGGGCATCTTTATGGGGGAAACACCACAGGCTGGGGAGTGAGGGCGGGCAAAGGGGGGTGATTAAATGGAGCATCACAACGACCAGTATGGGGGAGGGGCCAAAAGACACCTGTCACACTGTCTATCGCACACAGGGGTGATTCTAGGATGTTTTTTTAAGGTGGAGGGGCATAAAAGGGGCTATAATTTAGCAGAGGGCCCAACCCTATTGTGACCCAATGGTATGTTTTGATTCAGTGAGTGATGGGGGTGGGGACACTCCGGGGGCCAATCAGCTTTCAGTGTTCCTGTGGCCCCGCCCCTGTATCAATCACTGACTACACAAATAAAGGCATTTTCAAGCTTGAGGCAGGCAGAGAAGGCCACCTGCGCTATCTATATGTCACTTGATTTAGTAAAAAATTAGAGGTAGAAAAGAAGCTCGGAAACCCGGAGTAGGTGGCATTTCTGTCTCATGAACTACAAACCATAACGACAGAAAAGGTTTTGAACTGTTAAGTTTCCTGCAGGGGTAAACCAGGCAGTGATCATAATCCACCTCACTTTTGGGTTTATGTGTTGCTTTTGTATTATGATCCTGCAATATCGTCCCCACGGCAAATCAAAAATACCCAAATGCAGGATAGCCCATATGCTGCTTGGTCGGTAAAATCCCCTTGCAAATCCTTTTTTTTTCATAGCCGAGTGTGTGGAACTGTTACGTTTACCTCTAAGTTGAAGTTATTAATAAATGTTCCCATTCATCTTTGTCCTGTAAAATACCAGAGATGTACAGACATACAACCAGTGTAGTTGTTCCAGAATGTAAAGTCCCAGTCTGTCTGGGAATGGTGGCGTCCCCATGTTCAAAACCCAAATGGCAGTCTCAGAATGATCCGGTTTTGTGAGTTGGTATCATTTTAGTCTTTTTCAGGGTGGACAGGGACTGTGGACCACAGTGATAAATAATTAGTCTAAGAAGTGCGGATTAAGTTCCCCAAACCTTTCACTATTGTTCTTTATGGTTACTGAGCCCCTCGGTTCTCCCTGTGCTCGCCAACGGCCGTTTGCAAGTCACTGTGCCGTTAGTTTGGTGGCCAAGGATTCAGAAGGTAACTCAACTCGAATTGTATCCCAGGAGAGTCCAGCTGAACAGCCTCTGTAGCTTTCAGGCAAGGGGTGTCTATTATCCTGAAGTGATACGGCCGGGGAGTGATTGAACCCCAAAGGGGTGAACGTGCACTTATGAGTGTGCGACTGTGAGTGCGGAAGATGATTCATAGGACCTATGGCAGAATTTCTGAACTCGTTTAACCACAGGAGCTGCATTATTTACACAGGAGGCAATGTGTGGCTCAGTGTCCCCACAATGTAATAAAAATCTGTTACTTTTTACCTTGTTTTAACTTTTTCTGGTCCCCACAAGGGAAAATCTATGAATGCAAAATAACTAAATGGCCAAAAGTCTCAAATTTTGTCTGGTTAGGGCTGGGTAGGGGTTAAGGTTGTCATAGACGGGGTTAGGGTTATGCCCATAGAAATGACTGGAGAGTCCCCATAAAGATATGAATATGTGGAGTGTGCGTGTGTGAGTGTGTGCGTGTACGTGTGCGGTCACCAGATCTCAATCCAGTAGGGCACCTATGGGATGTGGTGGAATGGGAGATTTGCATCAGCTGACACGTCTGCAGCAACTGCGTGAAGCTATCATATCAACATGGACCATTGTCTCTGAGGAATGTTTAAAACACCTTGTTGAATCTATGCCACAAAGAATTGAGGCAGTTCTGAAGGCAAATCATGGTCCAACCCGGCAGTAGCAAGGTGTACCTACGTAATGAAGTGGCCAGTGAATATATATGTGTGTGTATGTATATATTATATGTATTAT
>JAODLD010000001.1:14564968-14612302 GCA_026781065.1 Mormyrops boulengeri | reverse complement strand
GTGCGACCCCCCCCCCCCAAAAAAAACCGTGGATGCAGTTAATGAATCAAAATCGCAAATGAGGCTAGGAGACACCAAAGAGGGTCATGTGACCGTGACTGTGGTGGCAGTTGGATGCCCATAGCTCTTTATATTTTGATGCAGTAACAGCAAAGTTGTATAACCCATGAACTACATTTAAGGAAAAATTAAAACCTAAAACTAAATTCAGTCAAGATGATATTTAAAACAAAGTATTACCTTTGGGTATCCATTGTGAAAACTGCTTAATATCTGTATCGAATTAAAAATGTTTTTAAATGAATTCTTGGTTTATATATGCCTGTGGCAATACATTGTCTTCCAACAGCACTGAAAAATGTGGGATAGAGCTTTGAATTACTGCACCAGAAAGCTACTCAATGTGCAGGCATTATCTTACAGGGGCAGTTGATTGAATGAGACTAGTGCTTCAATATAAGCCATGCATGTCCTTCTGCCTAAAGCTGCTTCCGTGAAAGCTGAAGGGGAGGTATTTGTCCAAAATGGATCTTCTAAATCTAAATATGGCCACTTGTCAACTAGGAGTTACATATTGTTTGTAGGAGACAAACAAAAAATGAGAAATTGTCATAACTAATCTCATCTGTGCAGTCACCGGTCAATGCAGCACTATTACGTAGTTGTTCATGGGATTGACTTAGGTCTGTATTTCTGTCCTGAATGGAACCTGATCTGAGAGCTAATCAGACTCTGACATGTGGTAATAGAGCAAGGGTCTCCAACTGGCATTTACCTGAAAAAACAGTGACTCATCAGAAGCCAGGTAGGATAGAAAACCTACTGGATAGCAGCTCTGCAGGACTGGAGTTGGAGAGCCCTGTAAGAGCGGGTATGTAAATAAATGTCTTCTTTATGAGGTTGTCATTAGTCATGAGGCCAGCTCTGACAGTCTCACCATGGACATGTGTCAAATGCCCGGCCAGGTCTCTTCCCCCATCCTCCTCAGGTCCATGACTGCTCTGGACGCCATGGGCTGCCTGACCTGGCACTGGGAACCTTTCAGGTGTTTCCGTCAAGTTGCAAAATACCTCTTTGGCACATGCGAGTTGGGTTTTCGAGGAAAGCGTGAATCAGGTCCACACCAGTCACAGGTGGAACGACGTCTGCTAGTGATAAACGCACATAAACTTAAAGGAGCAGGTTTGTAGCAAACATGGTGCAGTCAGCTAGAAATGATACCAAAGACTTAAATTAACTTTGACCAACAAATAGAAAGTTATTAAATGCTGTTTATCAAAGCTGTTATTTATTATTAAATACTATTCATTCATGCTATTATTATACTATTGTATTATTAAATGCTATTTATTAATGTTATTAATTCAGTTGTGAGAGTCAGAAAAAACAATTTCCACAGAACCCTTGACTGAGAGCCTTAATCACTTTGATCAGTACGCAAGGCGTCTGTTCCTTATGCGTCTGAGGCTCCGGGTCCCGGGCCCTCGCCTAAACAAGCCCCACGGCTGTTATCCGAGATTCTGTTTTGATTCCCACAGTGGAAATTTGCTGGCAGTGAGCACATGCCGTTTGTAAATAGTTACTCGACCATCGCCCCCCTCCCACTGCAGAGCTGCCAGCTTGGCCCCGGACGCCCTCTGGCCCTGCGCTGAGTGCGACGGCCGACCGCCGGTCCGCGTCGCCCCCGCCCAGGGGCTGGGCTCGGGTTTCGCATGCCCGAGCGGGGGAGCCGGCTTCCCACCCTGGCTTGGGGCAGAACCCAGATTCCCACGGCGTGTTGCTAACGAACTACAGGAATAACGGCACAAACGGCCATCCCTGTGCTGGCACGAGCACGGTGACCCCCGCAGAGCTCACGTGAAAAGCGGGTTTCGCCGTGAAACGGTCACAACATGAACACATTCACTGTGGCTCTCCAGGTGTGACTAAAGTGTCTTTTTAAAACTAAATTTTAGAATTAAGTAAACTGCCTGAATTTGTCAAACAACAACAAACATATTTGGAGAGAGACCCTTGGAGAAGCGCCACTGTGAGGACACTCTGTAAAGATAGATCAGTAAAGGTGTCTTTTAGTTATTTGTAAGCGCTCTTCTTGAAATGTTTCCCTGTGGCGTCTTGAACACTCGAAGATGTTATATTAGGGTGTTATCACTATTTTTGAATTTGTCCTAATGCCAGTAGGACTTTGCTTTAAGTAACCAGGTTTAGGAAAGAGAAAATGGGCAGGATCTTTTATAGTTTATCTCGGAAGCAGTCAATCCTGATGACTTGGCCCGACGCTGATAACATTAGCTCTCTGAGTGGGACTGTGCCATATTCGGAATGAGACTGTGGACCTTACGGAGGCCCAACTCAGTTTGGCGGAGATCTGTCTATATTTGGATTTGGCTACACAGTGGGAGTAGCTTAGATTGGTGGGGGGCGGGGGAGGAGAATCGAAATGGAGATGACCCTGTAACTCTTCAGATCATCAGGAGCAATAGCCTGTTAAGATGCCAACTGTTTTCTACATCTTCTGAGTGTAAAAGATCAAGATTCATGGATTAACATTGGGCCAGATAAGCATCGACCCACCTGGAGATGCATGGATGTCACTGGGGGGTTAAAAACATGCCCTTGGTGCATCTTCTAAGTGAGAACAGCCAACGCTGAGGAAAGCAGAAAGTGTCTCCTCCCTGTTGCAGATAACCAATCCCATTGTTTCTTTTTGGTCATGTGACTGTCTCTGCATTTTATAAGCTGCAGATGAATGTGCAAAACAGAAACAACTGTTTCTCCGCATGTATCAGGAGGGCTTCTGTGCCTGTGGTGGGCGTCACCTGCTTTCTGTCCGAGTGAGAAATGGCTGATGCAGATTCCATCTCATGCTCTGGACACGCTGTCCAGGCCGCACTCACCACTGAGTGCAACTGCAAAAGCATTTTGGCTGATTAGACCTCATACACAGTCGGTGTTTGAGCTTTAGAGTAATGTGTGCAGTCTCTCATAAGAAAGAGTAATATCAGCTAATCACTTTCCACATTCATTGGAGCTCGTCTTAACTGCACATAGTCCATTCCTTGTTAGCTGTATGCTTGTGATGTCTGATTGTGACTATTTGCCTTGTTTGTCACTTAGGACACTTAGTGCCTACTAAATAAATGAAGGTTGTTCTTGTTATTTACATGTAGTGAAAAATTTATAACAATGCAGCAACATACCTTAAAAATGCATGACTTCATCATTAATTATTCAGATCCTTCTTGACAAACCCAAGCACTTTGATGTATGGATCCCCTCCTTTGATGATGTTTTGTCTGATCATTATGGTCTGTCAATGCTCAGAGTCTGCCTTGATATTACATTGTTTCGCTTGGAGATGCAGCATATTAATGCTGTTCCGCCTGCGCAGCTGCAGTACAGTGCTGGAGATCTCATTCAGGGACTCAGGGATTTTTTTATTATTATTATTATTATTTTTTAAGGTAGGGGGCATGAGTCTCTTCGGAGAGTACTTGGGTTCCGTTGTTTTGACTGTGTTGGATGAGCAGTTGCTCAGGGAGTCCTGAATGAGGCACATTACCTGCATTGATAGGGAACGTCAGTTACGGCACAAAGGCCATGTGGTGCGATGCCCTGAGGGTGATGCAGCTTGCAGGACCCTCATTGCCCAACCGGGATCCTGAGGTGCTTCGTCATGTGGTGGGTGCGGCCATGCACTTTACTAGTGCATGCTTTCTGACCTGATCATAAAAGAGGCAATAATTCATATAAAAGGGCCGACCTTATCATTAGCCAATGAAATATTTTAAATCAATGAGTGACAGAGGAGGTAGCAGCCTGAAGGTCAATCAGATTTTAGCTGAGGCCAGTGCCACTGTAGTCCAGCCCCTATACATACCCCTGGGCTGCATCTGAAACCACACACTATACACTTAAATGAAGAAAAAGTAAACACTATGGCAATGGTCACCTTCTGCGATTCCTTAATGCGTGAGAACAAAACTTCGTACACTTCCCAGATGCACTAGGTTACCTTTGAACTGCTACAAAACTTCGTACACTTTTCGGGCGCGCTATATTGTTGTTAAACTGCTGGACTTTGACTTTTAATGATGGATGTCCTGCATAACAACAAGGTCCAAACAAACCATGTACTTTTATCAATATGTTAAATACGTTTATCATACTGTTTTATAATCATCTGAGCTTTAATATTAAGAATTATTCAGTACTCACGCTTAAAACCACGATCACCCTCACCTGACATGTTAAAGTTCACTGCTGACTTCCTCAGAAGTCGTATCTAGGATTGTGGGATTGAATAGTGTTTAGTGTTTGCACACTTTGGATTTTGACTGGATGTAGGGTGCCATCTGGGAACTTTTTGTGCACTAAGCGATGTGCACTGTGATTTCAGACACACTATTATGTCTCGTGTACTATTTTTGCACACTATTTAGTGTGGAAGTGTGCAATTTCCCATGCAGCCCTGGTCTTGATGTTCCTATGTTTACTCGTGTGTTATGGAGGAATGGGGCTCTGCAGCAATGTGGGAACGCAGGGCCTCCTGCGGAGCTCATCGGATCAGAGCCCACACCGGCACAGTGAACGCGTAACACCATTGCAAGTGGGTGGAGCTTCTTGTTGAACAGTGGGCCCCTTCCTCCTCCAAGGTAAGGCGTGAATCCCAATACCAAGAACACGAAAGTCATACTTGTGATCTTGGCAAGACTGGTCTCGCTAAATTGCCTTCCAAGAACGAACTTGGGGCACAATGAATCATGGGATTGATCTGATTGGGTGAGGATGGAACCCATGTATCCTTGATATTTGGGGTGGAGCAAGACTAACATTCAGGGATTTTTACCATCCTCTGTACTTCTGTTCTTAGTATTGGAACTGGTCTTTGGCAACGGAAGATGATGTAAAACAGGTACATGAGAACACAAATATCAAGTTTGCATACTGAGATCTACTGTCCAGCGAGATGGCGCCATGTCAGGACCTCCCTGCCCTTGCAGGATGACAGAGTGAAGTGCAAAAAACCTCCTTGGCTCCATCATGATAACAGGGTCTGTGTTTAAAGCGCAGCTGGTTGGTGGGGGGCAGGGCTGGAGGGGTGGAGGTTGTGGGGGGAGAAGAGGTGGGGCTAAGCTTCCTCTTTACACACTGGATCACGGCACTGAATGCCGATAAAACCGAGTTTTAACTGCAGCAGTTTGCTGGATAGTAAGACACAGTCAGTTACCATTACTAACCCAAATGTGACAACAATATTGTTCCCATTAAACAATTAGGATGACTATGTGTGGTGGAATCATTTATAGATGTAATGTCATACCATTGTTAGCCCTCCGCTTGGTCCTTCACTGTCATTGGTTAGGAGTTGCGCTGCAGCAGTGTTTCTAAATCCGGTCCTTGGGGACCTCCAAGCAGTCCATGTTTTTGCTCCCTCCCAGCTACCAGTAGGGAGCAAAAATGTGGACTGTCTGGGGGTCCCCGAGGACAGGTTTGGGAAATACTGCTCTACAGAAAAAAATAGCCTTTGAGCATCTTCAATGGCACTCTCGATTGCACTGGAGGTAGCAGAGCACATTCCAGAGTTTTCATCCAAAGTGTTAAGGGAGTCTGTTACCGGTAAGACCTCACGGTGGCACTGTGCTTTCTGGGTGGGAAGTGAGTCAGTTATGCTCTCAGGCATTCTCTACTAGTGGGGTGGAGCGCTTTGCTGCTTCTTATACATGATGATATGAAACCCATAAGTATTTATCCTGAGATTCATGTCAAAGTACTCAAAGTTAATTAGAAGATGTGCTACAGAGAACGACACCTAGTTTGCTGAACCCAGATCCCCGGTCACTGCATCTCTCCTTCAACATCGTCATCGGGTTTCACGTAGATCCTGAAAACATGCCCCATGACCCGCAGTGCCCCAGTGCTCCACCCCGCCGTAACGCAGATGGCGTGGTCCGTGCGGTTAGCCTCTTCCTCAGGGTGGCGGTCTGTCGCCATGACGATCATTGTTTTGAAACCCGATCGCCGTTTACCTGTGCCCAGGATAGACGCCCGCAGCTGCTGCATGCTGAGGGCGGCACTGTAAATATTGTGTTGTATTTTTATCCTCCTGGCAGCCTTCTAGTTTCAAGCAATCGAACTGTGCAGAGTTTGTCACACTGTACCTGGCCGGTTTATTGCACGGTTATATGCAACAAGTTTTATGCAGTAGGACATAATGCTCCAGGTTATAAAAAGGCCCACTCTAAGCTGTACTTGTAATAGCACACCTGTGGAAAGAAATATGTCTCAGTTAAGGGAATCATATGATTATTTAGCCCAGCAGACTGTGACAGGAGATGGACTTTCTCAAAAGACTACATGTTCTTTTTTATGACCCTAATGGGAGTTATGTCACCATGACAAAGATGTTTGGACTTCAGAAACACTGGCGACAGCAGGGGCCTGCGATTTATTATTTTCATGGCAAGAAAAACCCTTGGAGAGAAAGTGGTTCCCGTCTTTATTCAGAATAGGTTAACATTATTGAACGAAAGGGGGACTAAATGACACTTGTTTGAAAGCTGAGCCACAACTGGATGAAAACCCAGCGTAGTTCGTATGTGACTTTTGACGCTGGTGTGAGGGGTCATGTCACACGACAGGAAAATGTGATGACGGAGCCTGTCACGCCTGGCTCTCACACTTTTGTCAGGGTGGATTGTACTCCGCCCCAACTCCCCCACCTCTATCTGGGGCATTTCTGCGGTGTAGATATCCTCAGCTGTTGTCACTCAATAGTGTCGTATGGAGCTGTAAGAAGGTGTGTGTTTGTGTGTGTGTGTGTGCGTGTGTGTGTGTGTGTGTGTGTGGTCCAGGTATACCTTACCTTGTGGGGACCAAATGTTCCCACAACGTGATGAATACCATTTTTTTTTTACCTTACGGGGACCTTATGGGGGATGGCCACTTTGCTAAACCCCTGCAGTACCTGGTGCTGAAAGTGTTAGTGATTCTTACTGGTCAGTATGAGGCCTGCTGGTTCAAATCCCAGGAGGGATTTTGGTGCCAAGCTGCTGTATTGTTTACTTGAAGGTCTTTGATGAAATAAAGTAAATAGGATTTTGAAAAGCACAAGCAACTCAATGCAATGTTCTCCAAAGCTTCTAGATTTTAATAAGGAGTAAAGATCAGTATATCAGCAGATATCTAACCGGTAACTGTCTTTGGTCAAAGTGTGAGTTAAGCTATTAAAAGCCTCATTTTGTGTGGAGGGAAACTGTGTGAAAGTCTGGCGATGGTGCCTTTGGTGATGGTGCCTGGGTGATGGTACCCTGAGCAATGGCGCACGTGTGAAAATTTCAAGAATTTGTTGCCTGCTTTAGATTCCTGCTTGTGTGAACACAAAACATGACAAGGATATTACAGAAATGTAAAGACTCAGTTTTAGCTGCTGATCCGTTTGTTCACGAAGGCAAAACATACAGTTTACTTTGGCATTGGAGTGTGTAACGTTTCAGACGTACTGCAATGTGACAATGAGCTACCTCTCCGACTTCTGACCTTTCGATCATGACATGGCACGATCTGTTGCACTGAGCTGTGCAAATATTTTTATTTTGAAATATCCATTACATGAGCAAAGTATTATAATCAATAAGTCTTTTATTTAAGGATTGTTTTCATTGCTTCTCCAACTTCCACCATCTCGTAGAAGATTTTTTTATTTGAAGATGCAATATCCTAACAAATATGGCCACAGTGTGGAAGAAGAGGTATTAACAGCTAAGTGCATCATAACCACAAGTAAGTTAAAGTGGCTTCACAGAAATACATCGTGATAGTAAGCCATACTCCCAAGTTTTAGTCATGTGCCTTTCTAAAACACTGCCCAACCCTAACTGAAAGTTGCACCATGTACAGCACATTTATTTACTTATTCATTATTGTCTTGTATGTCTAACTTGTTCTGTGCAAAGCCATTTTTGGAATCTCAGATAAACTCTTTAATTTCACTGTATGCCTGTATATTTTAGATGACAAAGTTTGACTTTATTGCAACTGATTTTGCATTTTATTATCAATAAAGACTGTCAGTAGTGCGCAGATAATCTTTTAAATTCTAAAATGACAGGATTATATCGTGAATTCTACATTTGTGTATGAAATTCTTGGCAAGAATATTGTTCGATAAAAAAATCCTTTTTATGTTCATCTTAACGTACAGTTACTACAGGCTTATATTTACTTTATATTTACTGTACTCATATTGGTGACCTGTTGCATCACCTCAAGAGATGCTGATTTAAGTGTTTCTCAACCCAGTCCTCAGGGACCCCCAAAGAGTCCACATTTTTGCTCCCTCTCAGCTCCTGGTGGAAAATGCAGATCAGTCTGGGGGACTGGGTTGAGATGGTGATCCACAAGGTGATCCAGTAGTCACCGGTTTGAGTACACTAAACATAAGGTTGTTTGTTCATGCCCGATAATGGATCTGTCAGTTTTAGGTGAGACTAGTTGCCTGTTTTAAGATCTCTAGAGTGTCAATAAAGTTTTACTGTACAGTAAACCCAAGCTCTGGTTGCCAGAGGAAATGACTGTCTGACTCTCAGCCTCTGCGGTTCCATACTGAGAGGGAAATCATGTATGCTGTGGGGTTTGTTGATGTTTGCTGCAAATTCACTTCCACCATTTTGTGTGTATTGGGACACTGATGGTCAGTTGCTTAGTGTTGTGTTCTTTTCCACCAACATATTTGTTTAATCATCACAGTGATTTAATCAACTATTTAGTTGCAGGCATGCTAATTCTGAAAAACCCTCTCCAAAGGGTTATCAGCCTCCTTCAGAAACTGTACTAGGGAGATGTAGAATAGTGCTGGCCATTAATTAGCTGATTTGGAAACAGCCTTTGCTCTGGGGTTCTGAAGATCTATATGGGGGGATGAATTCATGACGAATTTGTACGTGACATGTGCTATGGAACTGATGTCTTGACAGGCTGCTGGTGCCTGTCAAGATTAACCTTGTTTAGGTCACTGGCAGTACTTGAATTTTGAATTTCATGCTTCCATAAATCTTGTCAGGCAGCACCAGAGTAAGGTACTGGAGCAGCTGTCGTATGTTGGCACTGAGTGTGCAGCAGCAGTGAATGTGATTCCTGGAGCTCCCAGCCAGCCGGGAAACGTGCCACTTCAAACCATGGTGACCAGTCAAACAATAGGCGAGTGCCAGTCGGCGCATGGACCAGGGGACAGAGGGTTCAAAACAACCGTTTCGTCAGCCACTGTATGTCCTCTTTCAAAGTTTCGCTTCTCCAGACCTCTATTTATAGCAGAGTGCTCTGAATACCACAGTGGATGGCCTCGTCGGTCACGGCGGACGTGCCGGTTCATGTCCACACTACTTTAGTGATAGGATGCACCATGATGGAGGAGGCATGACAATCTTTTGTTCGGCAGATTTCAGTTAGTGCTGTTTAGAACATTCTGCTGTTCGCGTCCTTGAATTGATGCTTGTATCAAAAGGCTGTCAGAGGGGTTTGTGATAACTGCAGTGCTGCAGTTCCCAGTCTGGAGCAGTGATGCGTTGTTTGAATCGGCAGCCATTGTAATGTCACAATGCTCAACGGATAAGCAACACAGGAAGTTAGAGCTGACCTTAGAGTGATAGTTAGTGGTCTCATACCAGGCCAGGCATAGTGAACAGCTAATGGAAATTAAAATCCAGTTTAAATCCTCCCTCTTTCTGTCAGCATGAGGGTAAGACACCAAAGGTGTATACAAAGGTATAGTGAGGTGTTAACCAAAAGCACTGTATGTCCATATAACTAATATACCCATGGTTTAAATGCAGGTGTTATCTGCAGGCTCTGTCACTACATCCTGCTGCTCCAGGTATCTGAATGATCTGTTGTAGGACTAATATGCAGGTCCTTGTAGCTGCCAACCAAGGCAACCTGATTCGGTTACAAGTTACGCATTTGCTTCCAGTGCTGCCACTGTGTTGGCATTATGTTTGCATAAAACACTCACCGGGTGTGTCTGTCCTGCTGACTTCGTAAGTTGATAAAGATGCATGTTTTTCACATCTGCTCTTTGAAGGACTTTGTCTAATACATGTATTTAAATTCATTTATCTCCCTCTGCACACACAGACTTCCAGAGTCAGATTACACTATATATTGTGTGCGCGCACACGTGTGTTTACATTCCTTAATGCATTTAACATCTGCCGTAGCAAGTAACGTATGACAGCCCCGCTATTCTCTGTGTATATTTGATGGATGTTTTGCACTCGATCCGATCCCTGCTACGTTCTTTTTAAGCTGAGGTCTTCAAGGCGTTTTAAATACTTGGACCGTCTGCCCATGAGTTGGATGAATCTGGCAGGAACCAAAGAAGCCGATCCAGGCGGAGCAGAAGCGGGTGACGGGTTGGCCGCCGTCCTGCCCACCGTCGGCGTTCTCTCTCGCATAACTGCGACTCCGCTTGCCCCCCTGACGTCACGCAGCTTGGCTGCAGGAAGGCCTGAGCTGCGTCTTTAGCTGAGGTCACGCCCGGCTCATCCGATTAGCCTAAGCAGGCACTGAGCAACATTTTCCATGCTGCGTTCTGCTGGGTCACATACACGGTGTTACCTGCACCCTGCTCACGGTGAACCGACCCCCGCCAAATCGCAGCTGTGTCTCTCCAGGCCACTTTTACTGTCACCAAACACATTTGGTTATAGTGGAGGCCGGTGCTGCTGTTTGGCTTGAGTATTACTGGCCATTTCCTGTTATTATACCACAAAGTCCACGGAGTGATGTGGGCGTGAGCATAAGGCTAATTTTGGTATCAAACGGACATGAACGTTTCAGTGCTTGTGTTTCAGCTGAGAAAATTAGGTTTGCAGTGAACAATGAAAATTACATTTCCCTTAATATTCAGTCTATGACTCAGCTGGTCATTCAGATCCAGCATCGAATACCTCAGGGTCCCCCAATTCCAGTCCAGGAGGGCGAGAATCTAACAGTGTTTGCAGATTTCCCTGCTGAAACACACCTACTAAACCTGGTAATTAGCTGATTTAATATGTATTTGAGCAGAGAAATCTGCTCAGAATACTTTATTGCCAATGTGAACATACTGGAAATGGTTGTGGTGAACAGACAGACGACTACAGTTAATAGGACACAGTGCAAACAGGAATGAAGACAACAGTTCAGTGTAAATAAGAGTACAATAGGATTAAAAATAATAATTATTACTATAATAAATAAATAAATACATACATACAAAAAACCAAAGACACAAACAGTACGAACAGTCAATACAGCACGTGGACCTCTGGACCTCCAAAATCAGAATTGGGGAACACTGGAGTACGTTTTCTCCAAAAGCTACATTTGTGTGTGTGTGTGTGTGGGTGAGTTTACATAGGTCACATGTGGGGACATTTTTCAGGTCCTCATTTGGATAACCTCAATATAATACAAATCTGCGATCGCAATCAAAAAAGTAAAAATGTCAAGAGTCTTGTATTTTGTTTAGTTTCCTATGGTTAAGGTTAGGACTGGGTAGGGGTTAAGGGTGTCGAGACTGGGATTAGGGTTTTTCCCATAGAAATGAATAGAAGGTCCCCATTTGGATAGGCATGCTAACATGTGTGTGTGTGTGTGTGTGTGTGTGCGCGCGCACGGCGTTTTGAAGGTCCTCCCCCATGTAGATTTCCTCCCTCAGTCCAGAGATATGCAGTTAGATTCATTGCCGTCTCCAGAGTGTTAGTATGTGTTCGTGTATGTGCCTTGAAATGGTCTGGCATCCTTACCAGGGTGAACCCCAGCCTGTGCTGTGTGCGATAGACTTGAGATTCTCCAATGACCCTGTTCAGGATAAGCACTTAACAGATGGATGACTTTGTACGACCGTGTAGATAATATGTCAGGGTTACTCTGCGAAAGTGGAATTTTGTGGAAGTAGAGTTGCTGGGTGTGTTTTCCATTTAGTTGCTGCTTAGATTAAGCTGTTCTTCAGCAGTATAAGGCCACGCAGCAAGTCAGTAAATCTGTTCTCCTTCACTGCCTCGTTTCAGTTAGTCAGACAGCCAGTGTAAGGGATGTGAGAGCCACAATAGATGATATTTCACAAAGCGGCTTGCCAAGTCTCTGTCTATTATAGGAGTTCATCGAGACTGACTCTAGGTAAGTGCTGTGAAAGACGGGCGGATTGGTATTAAAGACACTCATTGGCTAGTATCTTCCATGTGGCTACAAAGCTGGAGCTGGGCAGTTATTCAAGCTAATTATGATGCCACCTTGATCTTCAATGTGTTCCTCTGGCCACACCTCTGTGACTGGCTCGGGGATCCCGAAGACTAGCGTTACACATCTGTATGGGATCCCCTTACCCAGCCCATTGCAGCGACTACGCCGGTTCATGTTTCTCGGTGCCTGCTGGGAACCTGCTCCGGGCCTGTGACTCACACGCCGAGCCCTTTTGGTGGCCTGTTGTGAAGATTGCGTAAATTAAAAATGAGCCACTCTTGGGATTAAGTACGTGCTCATGGGCCACCATGCCGTGAGAGTCCCGCGAACCTCTAAAGACTTGGCTTATGAGCTCTCTTGGGACCAGATACTTTTCAGGCCTCAAGTTTATATAACTAACAGTGGGGAATTTTGGTTATTCCTTCTTGTCTCTTTTTATTTTGTCCATCTTTTGGTTCTGAATTCTGATAGCTGACACGAGTTGGGCTAAGTAGAAAAATCCTGCATTTGGCAGATGTTTCTGGTGCTAATGTCATACTCTGCTTCCAATTTCCACACCCAAAACATTTGACACATTTATTCGTCCTACTGAGACACATGTTCAGATCTTGCCAAGGTCTTAACCCTCATTCAAGAAGAGTGTCATCTGCACAGGCATTTTTGGATAGACAGTGTGGAAGGCTACTGAGATGGGTAGAGGCTTGCCAGTTTCATACAATGAACTAACAAGGGCAATTAGGTCATTTATGCAGTATACGTTGCGTTACTACAATACGATTTTTACCCAGTGTATGTGGTATCCCATTACCCCAATAAATAGCAAGATTAACAAGGTCGTAATTTCAAATCCGTTGGGAAGCACAGCATGAAGGCACTGAGAGTGCCGTCCCAAATGACTCATGCTACGCCAAGACCTTCACTAGCAAACCTTGATATGGCATTAGGTTACAATGCGGGGATTATTGCACAAAGGTCTCCGCTACCAGGATAGTAGGACCTGTGTATATTTAGTCATGCTTGGTCTGTGGTCAGAATGCTGCTTTGCTTCTAAGTGATAAAAAGACCCGGCTCTGTTCACTATCCTGTCATATCCTCCAACGAATGGCGGCCACATGATTTAATTAAAGGGTCGTTTTTGTTTCTCAGTTGAAACAAAGACCTTGTTTTTGTGTAAGCTGTGTTCACTGAAATAACTGTAATTTTGCTCTTTTGTTTTGCACACTGAGGTAGTCAGATGATTCGCTGATGACTGTCCATTTTTCTAAGTGGTGGAGGTCAGCGATATTTACTAAGACAAGGGACCTGTCTCCTCCTCCCTTAAGCATGCTAATATTGTATTAGCTGCTAATGGAGAAGGAGATGAGCGATTAGATGGGCCAGCTCTTGTGTGTTAGCTTTGCTCGCTTGTGAAGCCATCTCGCCTTACTTTCCCTGGCTGCGGAGAAGCCGGATTCTAGAGGCAGGGGTCCACTGAGGTCAGGGTTGAGGCCTGAAATAGAATTAAGCTCGCAGCTCGCCGAGCGCAGAGAGAGGGAGAGGTGGGTATGTAACACCCCCACCCCTGCCCCCTCGGCCTCACAGCTGGGCTCTGTTAACAGAAGGCCAGTAGTGCTGCTAAAGGGGTCTGTTCATGTGTCTAACCTCCACGCTACACTTTGTTTCATGCTCTTAACACTAATGTCCACTCTCAGCATGGACCACAAACTCACCGCAAAATCCTCCTGTCTGTCAGTGATCACAAATGTGTTCTGTGATGCTACATCCAAGATATATGGATACATAGCTTGCTGGTAGTGGAGTTCTGCTGGTACCAGTACTTAAAATACTGGCACCTTGGCTTGCTTTACTGCTTGTCCAATCAGGACAGCTGCTGTAGAGGATACAGACAATATGTACTGAAAGAGGAGTCAGTACAACAATGTGCCTTGATGGGGAAACTGAAGGGCTGGGTCCCCCAGGGTTATCCGTTTGTGTGCTTTGATCTTAAAGGGTGTGTTGATATGGATTTTCTTTTAGGCTCCGCCTTAATGTTTTATTTAGATTAGAATTATGGGTAATTTCACAGCTCACACTTGCACCACCAGAAATGTCTGAAAGTCGGTTTCACCTTTATTAAACTTCTTCAGTCAGGTCATCTTTGGAGATATCCAGCTGCCAGACAACTGGCGTCAAATGTATCTCCGATGGAGTGAGTTGTAGTTCTCCGTTCGGCTCTGCACGGTACGAGGTCCAGCTTCCCAAAGATCAGGTACTCGCTGGTGCTGCTCACCAGGTGTGTTTTTGGGGACTGAGGTAGAAGGCCCTTTGGGTTGGTGCTGAGAGCCTCAGAGCTGTTCCCTTCAAGGCAGGGCTATTTCTGATTGCCGGACAGGGCCCTGTCCTTGCAGCACCGAGAGCTTTATGGCACAGAAAGCATGGTAGTCAAGTCATAACACTGGTGCAGTTTTCTTATCAGATTTATCTTGTTCTAGAGCTCCCTCCGAAAAATTAAACCCTCTATCAACAAATATATAAATATGTAATCTGATGTGAAAGTGTTTGTTTGACTTAAATGTGAATTGCAAGTTTGGTGTAGTCGACGTCACGCAGTGTTGGTTTGATGCATATTGTTCCTACTCTGACCTTTTTATCGCGGCTGACTGGGTTTTCATGTATCGCGTCTGATTCCGCGTTTTGTCAGTAGTCATATGCTTTTAAATTCGTGCGTGAATTAGCATTCAAGCCAGCATTTATTTTTACTGCTGTCAGCACCTTCGTGCGCCTGAGCCTATTCACGTTATTCACCTGTCGGTCGGTAGGAATTTTTCCACGGCACCTGATCTGGAAAGACCAAGGTGTACCCGCTCAGGAATAGAACCTATGGCAGAACCGACGGCGGCACGTGCCGCAGCGCCGCAAGGCGTGCTGGTGTTGCGACTGGGCGGGGGGGCAGCCAGGGGTAGGTTTAGACACCTATCAGACATCATGGGCTCCTCTGCAGGAACATAAACGGCGCAGAGATGTTGTGGTTGCAATTCCCCGGCGTGCAATTCCCCACCAAAGCCATTTCCCAGGTAGAAGATTGTGGCAAGTCAGGAAAGCGTGTATATTTTAGTGATGTCGTGTCGTTGCTACTTCTGTGCTTACTGAGGCATCCTTAGCAACGCACAATAAATGAAATAAATGAGTGATTTGAATTATTGCCAGAACTTGTTATATATATATATATATATATATATCCTTAAAGCTATGTTTTGAGGACACATACAACATGATTGACATTTAGTAATTCAAGGAGGATTAGGGGTGAGGTTTAAAGGTTTGGTTTTATTATTTAAAACATGCACTGAGTAGTATGTTCAGGATCCATAACAATGAGAGGACAGAGCATGAGACATAACCTTTAATCACCTGTTCAGAATGTCTAATGAGCTGTAATAAGCAACAGGTCACCTGAGTCACTGTGTCAGGCTGCTGGGTTCCGAGACCACGATCTGGCCGACGTCATCCTAACTGGTTCAACCTCATTACGCTTGTTGGCTCCCAGTTTGACTTTGTGTTTTGTCTGAGGTCCAGTTAAACAGGAGTTTGGCAGAAGTGAACCTGACCTCCTTTGTTCATTCCCGTAAGACGCTATTCATCCAAAACATGCCGTTTAATGACGGAATATAAGAGACACACGCACATCTCATGGAAACTAATTAAATATAGTAGAAAATGGCCTGTTGTGTGTGCGGACTGGCAGCTGGGGAGTGCATGATCTCTCTGTCACGCTGAGCTCCTTGAGTAGATTAATAACAGACAGAATGTTGTCACTGGTGTATTTATGGTGGGTAGGTAGGGACAGACGACAGGAAGAGCTCAGACAAAGACATTCTGCTGGTATTTATTTAATGTGTTTTCAAATGACGCTAAGAGCCTAAATAATTAGTAAAAAATTGCAGCAGATGAGTTTATGAGGATCTAAAATTATATGAGAAATGTTACGTTTTTACCGGCTAGCACAAAAAGCATACCACCTTAGTGGTGAATAGGCTGCACTGAAAGTGGTGCATAAGCTGCACTGAAAGTGGTGCATAAGCTGCACGTCAAAATATTTCATTTCGCTTGTCTGGCCTCCTGATCTGGGGCTGACCTTTGTCACCATAATAACCATGGTGCCAGGCGGAAAAAGGCACACCTTATGATAAAAGTCAACTGAACTTAAGAGCAAAGACTTCTAAATCCCTTACATTTTGATTTACAATTAGTGACCAAAGAAGAAATATTATGTTTATAATATATAATTCAGTATGATAATATTGTTTATAGATTTACCATGACAGTGGCTCCCCGCGCTTTTTTTCTCCACAATTTTATCTCTACAATATTATCCACTTGGAGTAAGGATGATGGGTCTTTCTATGTAATTATTATAGTGTAGGCACTCAGATAGTTAGGTAGGTATTGATCAGCTCTGTGGAGGATTGGGGGGCAGGTAGAGATAACCCTGTGGGGGATCGGGAGGTGGGTAGAGATCGACCCTGCGGGGGATCGGGCGGCGGGTAGAGATCGGCCCTGCGGGGGATCTGGCAGCGGGTAGAGATCGGCTCTGTTGGGGATCGGGCGGTGGGTAGAGATCAGTCCTGCGGAGGATCCGGCGGTGGGTAGAGATCGGCTCTGTTGGGGACCGAGCGGTGGGTAGAGATCGGCCCTGCGGGGGATCCGGCGGCGGGTCGAGATCGGCTCTGTTGGGGATTGGGCAGTGGGTAGAGATTGGCTCTGTGGGGATCAGGCGGTGGGTAGAGATCGGCTCTGTGGGGATCGGGCGTTGGGTAGAGATTGGCCTAGTGGGGGATCGGGCGTTGGGTAGAGATCGACCCTTTTAAGGATGGGGCGGTGGGTAGAGATCGGCCCTGTGGGGGATCAGGCGGCAGGAAGAGTTAGACCCTGTTGAGGACAAGGCTGTGGGTAGAGATCGGCCCTGTGGGGGATCAGGCGGCGGGTGGAGATCAGCTTTGCAGGCACTCAGATGCGAGTAATATAAAGCCTTTACATGCCTGCTACAATCCTGAAATTGCTTTCCAAATGCGTTTCTGTCTCAGGGCTATCACTGGAAATCAAATAAACAAAGTGCTTTTTTCTGTGAGCCGAAATGTTTCCATTAACATTAAACGCTGCAAAGACGGTAAAGAGGAAGCACTCTGGAGCTGAAGTGGTGGATGCTTAACGCTCCCGAAACGAGGCTTTTAAGTCTGGCAGACCCATCCTGACCTCTGCTGTACGCACTGACGCCAAACAGCGCCTTCTTAAGGCTGCACGTGCAGCTGTACGCCCTAAATTCCAGAGCTCACTTTCTTTACAGAGAAAACACCCCTTTTCATGGTATTGCTCTTACTTTTTTTTTCTTTTAAGGCTCTGCACTGGAATTTTGAATGTTAAACAAAATAATACATCACAGTATTTGTGCTGTATAGGTTTTTAAATAAATCTGGATATTGCATGTTTCAATGTGTGTTACTTACTGTTAAACTGTCCATAGCAGAGAATAAGACCTCAAATTCTTATTTTATTCAGCACATTTACACCAATCTGTAATGGCTAATTAGTCCCACCATAGAATTTAGAGATCAGTGGTCATTCTTGACACGCCACAGCAAAATGTGCCCTCTGCATTTAACCCATATGTGACATAGCAGGGGGCAGTTAATTCAGCACCCGGGGAGCAGTGCTTTGCTCCGGGTACCTTGCTGGTCAGGGATTGAAACCTGCAATCTTTCAATTACAAGTGCGCTCCCCTAACCATTAAGCCACCACTGTGCAGGCCACCCCGTCTGCACACAGCAGCCATGCCGAACACTTCAGACAACATGTATGGCAGACCCCCTTGCTTTTTTATTTCTACGGACTTTACCACTTTACCAAGGGACACCGCATGGCTGGGGGGGGATGTCCTGATTGCCCCATAGATGACAAAAAGCCAGAAGCCTGACTTGACAGAGGACCAGTCTGTGTTTCTGTGGGGCCACTGTGTGTACATTTTGGGGTCTTTTCCCAGAATAGCCTCCCGCCCTGAGATGGAACGTAGGGTGTGAAGATACAGGCTGCCGTTGCCACTGAGCAGGGCAGGGAATTCGGGGAGTCAGGGAATCTCTGTTACTATCATCTTTCCAGATGGAGTTTTGTGGAGCAGCTGTTGAGAGGGTCAGCTGGAAGGACATGCCCGTGACACTCCTCCCTTCCGCCCCGCACATCAGGCACATGCTTGCAGATCACATAATGGAAACGGCAGACAAATTGCGTGCTATTTCAGCCTAGTGGGGTTTTTTTTGGTTGGGGGTATAGGGGTTGCACGAGTTCAGACTTTGGAACCGTGGCAGACTCGCTTGTCATGTTCTCGGGGGCTTAGTGCTTGGCTCGCAGCTCTGTTTGAGACCCAGTTTGCGGTGGGCAGCAGACACGTGCCGGCCAGGACTGGAGGATCGCGTCCCAGAATGCATCGCCGCCCTTCAGATGTCACGCCTTAGGACGGGAGTCATCACTCAATAAACGGGCACAAATTCTGCCAAGCCTGATTAAGGGCAGGGATCGGGTTCTCCACCAAACGACAAACTGACAACCCAGACGAGCGGTACCTCTTACATATTTCTGCTCAAATTTAACTCGACATGTAACACTTTCACACCCATCACGAGCTATATCTGAGACGCTAGATTTAGCTTTCGCTTTAGTTTTAGCCCGCTAGTTTTAGCCCGCTAGTTTTAGCGTTTTCGTTTTTCCATGCTGACACCGCGCAGAAGGAGAAGTGCGAAATTATGTCATCGCGTTGAGGACACTTAGCATCTGCAGATTAAAAACAGGGACTGGACCCCGTGGTGGGTCCCTGCTGTGCCTCTGGTGTCTTTATATCAGTTTTGTTTTGGAGCCCCTGCTGACTGACACTGTATTAAATATCCCTGAAGTCGAGAAACAAAGTGTGCAATGTAACTCTTAGCGAATGGAAGCCTTGCACTATTAAAAGTGTTTCTGTGAGCTGGGCTGTAAGCATATAGTGCAAATCTAAAGCAAACCCGCTGTAGCACCAAAGAAAGTGCACTTAGTTCCTCAATACAAGGCGATTGGTGGCTAGGTTAAATGGGGTGACATCCACTGTGATAATGTACCTGATGCTGGTAATGTGTACACACCCATCTCCAAATGAATACTCATGTACAATCTATATGCAAATTGGCTGTATGAAAAGCAGTGTGTAATATATTTACGTCCACATGCAACGAGCTATCAAGGCAGATCAGGCAAGTCTGGTTCCTAAATTAACAGGTAGGCTGCAGTGCTCACAGAAAGTCTTGTCGTTTACTTTATTCTGTTAAAATGTTTTTGGTTTCATAACAAAAGTCTATTGGCAAGCAATGTTTAATGCATTTCCACATAACATGAAGCACCCAGCCATGCAGTCAGGTTTACAAACATTTGTGAAAGAATGGGACGTTCTGCAGAGCTCAGGAAATTCAAACGTGGCGCCGTCGTAGGATGCAATTTTTGCAATAAGTCAGTTGGTGAAATTTCTTCCCTGCTGGATATTTCATGATTAACTGTAAATGGAGCTACACTCTGCCATGAAGTGGCAGACTACGTAAAGTAATCATAATCATTTTCATCCTTGCTGTTTAAATACCCCAATAATTTTTACAACAAAATCACATCGCTGGGACAGTACGCTATATGCACTTATATATGCTACCTATATACGCTACATGCATGCTCTCCTAATAACAAAACACTTTTTACATTTCTCATCATGCCATCCGAATCTTTTTTGTGTCTGTTCTTCTGACCAGCAATTAATTTTTTTACTTAGCTTACCATTGTTTTCTGAGTTTGTAACTTTTTTTAAGATTGCAGTTATATTGTGTTTCAGAGGCAGGCTATTTGCATAACCAATCGACAAACAAGCATTTCAAGCCCCACCCCAAAATACTGAAGTACTGAAGAAGTACCCCAGCTGGTTTGGCACTTTTAGTACTGGAACTCCACTGGAAGTCAATGTAAAAGGGAAAGTACTGAAAGTACCGTACCAAAAGTATGGTACTTAATGTGGTATAAAAGTGCCCCTTGTAACGCAAGGAAACTTCATTGGTTTGCCTGCATATAAAGTAAAACTAGATTATCCATTTTTGCATATTAATTGAATGGCGAGTGGCTGATGAGAATGGCCTCTAATGTCATTAATTTGTGTAGAAATACAGCTGTGTAATCAGTCTAAATCTGTTCACATAATCTGCGTATTTTAGCAAACAACTTGCGAAGTGTTACATATATGCAAGTCTGTAATCCCTGTTTTCTTCTTCTAGAAGGTATAAATAAACTAAAAACTATATTGGTATTGATAAAATGTTAAGCTGTATTATAAGCTGTATGAGTCATTTCCCGTTAAACCTGTACCTGAGCAAATAATAGGTAAAGTATGTCTATGTATAAATCAATGACGATATCATTAATCTTTTTTCCTTGCAGTTTATCCAGTACTGGCTGAGCATGCATGCAGTCTGGTCCAAGAAGTGCAGAGCAGAGGCGGGGGGGGGGGCAGCCCATAACACAAATGTACAACACAAATTTGGAGTTATGTTGTTCATGTAGAGTTCATGTTATGGTCGAGGGCACGGAACGGGGAAAACAGGAGCAGGAGTCACGAAATCGGGCGTACAAGGGGTTTAATTCAAGTAAACACACTAAGGAACGCATCACAACGTCAATGACTGGACAGGGGAAACGCAAGTTGCGTACTTGATAAATCTGTGTCATCGTGCCCAAAATGACTCCAAATATGCCACAAAATAAGTACATAAGTCATGAATTCCATTCTGCTCCATGACAGAAATCGCTTTCCAACTTGTGTTTTCTTCAACACAGCAAAGTCGCATAGTGCCAGGATCATCAAGCACAATGTGAGCAGAGAGCAGCGAGGAGAAAGAAAGGGGGTAATCCTGCTTAGGCATGGGACAAGGCAACCCGGCCAAGTGTGAGTACACCCTTAGGGATGGGATATGAAAGAATCGGCTTATTTGGAGGTAGGGTTCACATCCATTTTAGCAAGAGAGAGACATGAACACACGCTAATCTGACTCTGTTATGGATCCGGGCAGATTTAGTATACAGGTGTGGCATCATGCAGGCAGGGAACAGAGGTGGACAAGCGACTCACGGGAGAGAAGGGGTTTATTTAACAAAACAGAGAACACTACAAACAACGATAGACCTCGATGGTCAGAACTAAAAGGGAAAAGCAAACCAACTTCCAAAAGGGGCAGGGCAACAAAGGGTGGGTGGTCAATCAGGCAGGTTACAAA
The DNA here is from genome assembly GCA_026781065.1 of Mormyrops boulengeri. Taxonomy (NCBI): domain Eukaryota; kingdom Metazoa; phylum Chordata; class Actinopteri; order Osteoglossiformes; family Mormyridae; genus Mormyrops; species Mormyrops boulengeri. The sequence continues at coordinate 14,590,775 of JAODLD010000001.1, read as the reverse complement.
TAACACAACATCCAAATTACACACATCTAACAGCAAAACTACAACAAACAATGAACCACTGGAGAACTCAACTCAGGCAGGAACTTAAATAGGAATACTGAACTGGGTAATGAGACAGCAGGAGTGAGACAGACAATTAACCAATTGGGGACAATGAGCAATCAGGCAAACACACAAGGGCAGGCAACAGGTGGAACTAATTAACTCGGCGAACTGGGAGGGGAAAACTAAGACTGACAGAAAGAAGGAAACAGAATCTAAACTAGGGGAATAACAGACAGGTAGAAACACAAGCACGGGCACAGAGAATTTAACTAAAACCAAAAACAAATCACAAGACACAGGAACTAGAAAAACTCATACAATGAAACACTAGGGAACAAAAAACAAAAACAGAGGAGATGGGATTCAAACCCTCGACAAAGGAATTTGCTCGTAGCCACATGCGCAACATGTTGAGCCATGCGGCTAACAGGGAGTAGGGGAAACACAAAGACTGACAGGAGGGATGGGATGATTTAAGAACCAGAACAATGATTCTGAATAGTGGATATCTATGAATATAAAGGAAAACATCACCACTGATATCATCAGTGGATCTTATCAGCAGCTGTGTGTCTTAAAACTTCCTTTATTCCATCTACTGTGCGTTTACCTGAGTGAAAGCAGTTCAGTTTGAAAGTTGCATCTTCTCCTTGTTTTGTGCTTGAGCATTTTCTTAACAGTAACCCAAAAACAGTTGTATTCCTTTAATATGGGCTCATGGGAGTTTTACTTACACAAAAATATTCCTGGGCAGAACAAAAAATTATTGACTCAGAGAGATAACCACTCAGATCTTGGTCAGATCAGACCAACCAATCAGATGTCTTGGTCCCTCCTCCTCTAGTTGCTTAGACCCACCTCCTCTACAGTCTGATTGGTTATTTCTCTAAATCAATCATTTTTGTTCTACCCTCAGAACATTTTTGTGTAAGTAAAACTCCCATGGGCTTAATATGGACAGAGGTCACTTGTCCCAAATGTCTCTGTCCAGTTCACCAACACCGCTGCTGTGATGTGACAGCTATGAGTGTGTCGAGAGGGAGTGTACTGAGTAGTTCCACCTCACACCATTGTACACAGTACCAGTCAACACCCATCAGGTGACTTAGGCAGCCGTCTAGGGCTCCATCATCTGAGGGGGTGAAGACTCAGTGAAGCCTACCTAGGGCTAGACTTGCACTTTGATGAGCACTGAGTACACATATTGGTGAGTCTTACCCCGGCTCTCTGATTGCCAGTTTGAAACCATTCCCATGATCTGTGATCTTATTAATTTCAATCCATTCCCATGATCTGTGAACATATTCATTTCAGTCCATTCCCATGATCTGTGATCTTATTAATTTCAATCCATTCCCATGATCTGTGAATTTATTAATTTCAATCCATTCCCATGTTCGACCTTAATGGATCACATTTGCATTTGTTTTGTGAACCAGCTTTTTGCTTTATTTCTGTCTATATCACACTGGCCCCAACCCTGACCCTGAAAAGGCAAAATAAAATATCATGAATAAGCTGCCAGTCAGATCCCTGGGTCATACGGGTCAGTTTGGCAATCAGAGTTGTTATATTGTAATTTGATGCACTGTGTTGAGTTACTAGGAAGCGTTTTAATCGGGGTGGGCTCAATTAGCAGGTATTCCAGGCCGACATCTGACGTTTCAGATGTGTCTGTTGCCTGTGGCATCTCTGGCATGCATAGTGGAGACAATATCATCTTTCTGTGTTTTGTTGTAGCTCTCATTGCTGTTATACGAGTGGAGGTCTTTTAGCCCTTAAAGCCACAGCAGGCAGACCCTCTACATCTTACTGCAACCCAGTCATTTCACTGATTTTGTACAGTTTGGAACAAAAGACCAGTTTTTGCACATGAATTTGCAGAAAGACCCAATGAGGCAGACACTATTACAGGATCATATGAACTAATTTTTCATTATGCAATTATGGTCTTACTGGCCTGTGCTGTGTTGAATTGTGCTTGGCAACTGTTATAAAAGAAACTGACAGGGCATATCATTAAAATGTGTTTAAAAAGGTGTGTGTATGAGAGATTAAATAAACATGCTGTAAAAGCATTCTTTTACTTATTATTTTCTGTAGAAGGGAGAGACTAGACGTGTCATGTTACCAAATATTTGTGGGATGAAACGTGTAAAACGTCAAGCAGTGATATAAAATACGGATGAAAAATGTGAATAATCAAATTACTGTACTCCCTCCCTGGAAAGCTGAACATGTGCTGATGTTTATCACCAAATGGAGACGTAGGACATCAGGTGTAAAGAAAAATGAATGACTTACAGCAAAACATGAATATTCAGTCGAAAGCCTCACAATGGATTGGAGTGCAAATAATGGCCAGTAAATAACAAAATATACCACAAAAAGGAAGGTGGCTAATAGAAAAAAAAACCCTGGGGTTAATGTGAGCGCAACACTGCTCATGGTCACACCTCGTACCAGCCAGTTGACCCTTTTTAAATTCATGTGTAGCCAACAGTTTAGTCATCCGGGCTTTCGTCACCCGAAGGGCTTATTGGCCTGGAGCTGGTGATCAGTCACCAAATAAATACAGCTGATCAGGTACACCCATGTCCCCTCTGGCCACAGTTCGTTCTCCTGCCACCTGTGGAACTTCAGGCAGGACCATATGGAGACCAAGCTTTGGTGTAAAGGGTCCTCCTCCTTCAGACAACACCCTCAGTGGGTCTTGGGTTCTGCTATAGTTCTTGCAAAGTATGGCTCTTGAAAAGCACTATTTAAATTAAACATTGTATTATAATAATAATAAATACATTCTTGTTGTTATTAATATCCATCCATCCCTCCATCCATCCATCCATCCATCCAGCCCTTCCTGTAGGCTATGGGTGCAAAGCAGGGAACAACCCAGGACGGGGTGCCAACCCATCAAAGGGCACACACACGGGCAATATGGTAGCTCCAACTAACCTCAGCATGTTTTTTGAACTCTTGGGGGCTGGAGTACTCAGAGGAAACCCCACGGCAGCATGGGGAGAACATGCAAACTCCACACTGTGGTGAAGACTCAAACCTTGGTCTCAGAGGCAACCACTGCACCACTGTGCCACCCAGAAATTATTATCATTATCAATAATAATAATAATAATAATAATAATAATCCCGTTAGCCTAGTATCACCGGTGCTCTTTCTCAGCACCAGACGTTGCTCTCTTACTGCTGTTCATCAGATCAGGGCAATTTACCCATTGTAGTGGAGATGAAAGAGTTCAGATCACATTTCAGGTTTTATCTTTCCAGCCACGGTCTTACAGAAAAGCTAGGCTCTCCGACTGCAGGGTGGGGCCCTGCCAGCGTCTGACTCATAAGGGCCCAAACAGACTCTTCAAAGGTTCTCCTTTGTGTTTATGTCACACAGGAGGGACCGTGCGGCGTCGCGAGCGTGTGCGGTCGGCTCTGTTATGATTCTGGCTGGTCCTGCTTACATCTGAGGTTATAAGTCAGTGTTCATGCTAATTACCGCATTCCGGGCGTGCTTTTCCACATTCCGGCCCGCTGGAATTATGGGTTCAAATGCGGGAACTTCTTTTTTTGGAACAGGGAATTTCTTTAAGATATGGGGGGGGGGGGCGTGTCATATGTGTTGTTTCTACGTATCTGGTGTCTTATGCAAGTCATTGCTGGGAGGGGGGGGGGCAGAGCTTGTAAGCGTGAACAAAACATATTACATCACAGCTGCACTGCATTTGTCCCTAAACAAAAAGGTGTTTTCCCTCTGGCTGATGAAGGGAACAATGACCAGTACTGGGGATCCATATCAGATGACTCTTGGGAGAGGAAGGCGCCCCCCCAGGTAGTTACAAAGCAGCACTCTCTCTTGCTGACCCTGTGCATATGGGTGGGGGGCAGCCTGTCCTCTATGCTGTTGCACTGAAATTTGCTAGTAAATGTTCAGGAGTGACCCTACCTGGCTGGCAGCTTTGTCTGCTCCTGTTTGTGCGTGCTAGGTTATGTTAGATGGGAGATGTAAGCACTGTTGCGAAGCAACGTACCTCTTGCTACCTGACAAGGTCCCCAGGCTGCTTCTGCCGAACAATGACACCTCTCCAGCTGTATATACAGTAAAGTGCCAGCAATTTTATTAACAGAGGAATCTGCATCAGTATATTAAGGTTAATTATTTGTCAGAGCAAATAGATACAAGCTCAGGAGTATGACTGAAAACTTATTTACTTACACTGAGCTTACATACTTATTTAGCAGGTGCTTTTATCCAACGCAGCACGCCGTTGAGAAAGCAGGGTTAGACAACTCCCTGGAGCAGTTGGGAGTTAAGTGCGTTACTCAAGGACCCAACTATAACATCACCCTGCCAATAGTGGGGTTTGAACTGGCAACCTTCCGAATTATAGGCATAGCATCCTACAGGGGTACCACTAGAGATTATGGACCCAGACCAATCCTGATATGTTCCAAATTTTTTAGAGACGCTGTCACTCGGGGTCCCTTGGGATCACCTTAAATCCCCCCCCACCTTTGTATTGCCACCTGGTGTCCAAATCCACTAAGCTACACACACCACTTGAACATTCACAAGCTATCCAGCCCAGGACTAGGGATTTGACCCTTACCTTAAAACGCATAAAGGGACATGGCGAGACTCAGGTCCCAGGGGACTGCTGCAAATGGAAGTAGGTGCAGACTTTGGACTGAGCATTTTTATTTATTATTATTATTTTAACGGGGAACGGCTTTCCCGCTTGCTCTGCACCTTAGTAGACACCCACTGAGAGGTGCCATCCTTGACGGTGCTGACTTCAGTTCACATGGAACATGGCTCCTGGGACCATTTACGGTTCTGTGTGACTGCGATTGATGCAACTGCGTGACTGCGATTGGTGCGACTGCGTGACTGCGATTGGTGCGACTGCGTGACTGCGATTGGTGCCTGGGATGAGTGCAGCATTCATGGTTGGAATTGGCAATCAGGGAAATGGACCTGTGTGATGATGATTTTGGCCAGTAATTTCTATCTCAGGTTTTTGTGCCTTATGTAGAAGGTATTCTCCCATCTTAAGCATTTTTGCATCATGTTTGCTATATGTCTGCCTGCAAAGATACTCTGTAATAATGAATACTTGGTGTGGGACACGGTCCTGGATGATTGATGAGATGTAACGGTGCAGTGAAGTCTCTCCGTGTGAAGGTGGCGCATATGAGGAGCGGTTTAAGCACTCGGTAATGGGAGCGACCTGCCTCAGGCTATGTATAGCATTGCTGTGTCGTGCTTGTCAGTCATCTGGCGCCATGTGCTACCTTCAGTAACATGCTTCCCTGGTGCACATGGCTCACATGTATGGAAACAGAGCACATTTACAACACGGGTCTGGGGCTGAGCTCAGGATCGGCTGCTCATTCTGATTTTATCATAGTTTTTTGTAGTAATGCTATAGCAGCATATATAGCAAAATTGGAATGATACAGAGAAGATTAGCATGGCCCACGCGGGGCCAATCTCGTTGTTCAGCCAATCGGTCGAGACCATTTTGAAACAATTCCTTGAAACACTTCTTCCCCTGGGAGGGCGGGACATCGCCGCGCCGGTCAATTGCGCAGGGCTAGTCTCGTGGCTCAGCCAATCGGTCGAGACCATTGTGAAACATTTTTCAGCCACCGGCCAATGGGGAAACTTTTGCTTCACTTCAAGCTGAAGATTGACAGGTAGGAGGCGCAAGGAAGACGTGCTAGTTTGCAAAGCTTTCCACGGGCTAAGCCTTGCCGGTTAGAGCCTCGGCAGAACAGCCACATGCCCATGGGCCCTTAGCAAGGCCCTTAACCCCAGCATGCTGGTTGACCCTGTGCTGGGACTGCCAAAACTCGCTCTCACCTGTATATGTGTCTCATGGAGATCAAGATGGGATGCAAAGAAAAGTACTGCAATGTACCTGTACTTGTGCAAATGGCAAATTAAGGCTTATTATTATTAATAAATTGCACATTAACCTTTTGGGTATTTACCTGATGTCAATAACATAAATGCATATGTATAAATGTTGAATGTGTTAAAGAGCAGGTTGGAGTTGTTGATATTGTAGGCAAATTGGTTGAAATACATCTCTGTATGCACAAGACCAGCAGTGGATTCAGTATTCAACTTCCAGTATGTAGTAAGCCTGACCCTCCTGCCCTCAGAAACTAATCCTGAGCAGTGTTCATGTCCAATTCATGTCTAGGCTGGTCTTCACACCTTAAATTGCTCCCCTGAAATGAATATAACTATGATTCTATTATTCCTGAAGTAGCAGCACTTTAAAGTGAGGGAAAGTTTAGGATGATTCCAAGGGCCCGTGAGTGACTCAAGCCCTAAAAACTCTGAAATATAACTGGATTGCTGTGGGCTGGGGGCCAAATGAGAGATGTTTTCATAGCGCCAAAAATCTGTAGCAGCACCTATGACCTGTATGGCAAATGCAGTCTTATATCTACATTACGGCCCAATCCTGCTGCAAAACACTGCTTGGATAGAACGCTGGATCTGCTGGAAGATTATAAGGTAATATTTAGTTCTGCTCTTACTTCATGTAAAATAGTGCCCCCTATGGACCTTTAAGACCATTGCATCCATCTATATCTTATTTTACATTGTTGCTTGTCCAGTGCAGGATCACAGCGACTCACCTGGAAATTCTCCCACAGGGAAGCACAGTTTATTACATCTATAATATGCACCTTGACGTCAAGGGAAGTGCAAAGCCGAGACAAGTCGGCCATCGCACGCTGATGTTTTCACAGCCTGTGAATTAGCCTGCTTCCTGTCTTGTTTCATTAAAGCACTGCCTGTAGGCGGTGTCAGCTCAACACGGCCTGGAGATTAACAATACTTCATGTCTCCTGTAGCCTCATGTTGCCTGACTTCCTTCATTTCTCCTTTTAATTAATTTGTATGGTGCACTTCCCTGCCTGCCCATGCAATGACTTCCAAGAGTCTCTCAATCTCCCGTTAGCACATTAGAACTATCCAAGCACTATTTAAATGTATTTATACATTATTACATTCTTATTGTCTTAGCCCAAGGAGACTATGTCTAAATGGAGTTGTTCTGATTTCTATTTATTTTAGTTGTTTAAAAACAATTTTGATCTTTAATCTACACTTGAATCAAGCTGTTAGGTAATGGGAAAAGAGTAACCTGTTAGGACAAAGTGTTATGTCTGTGTGCGGGCGAGCGAGCGAGTGGGGAAGCAGGAAAGCTGACTAACGCGGACTAAATACACCAGACTACAGGCAGGAAACGTGGAACAGCTGGTAAAACGGAAGGATTCCACACGAGGGTAACGAGATGGGCGTGGTCCACATGAGGGCTGAACGATCAATCATGACACAAAGACACAGGCTTCCAAGATGAGCTATTGAATTGTTTTGAATTAAATTGTGTTTTTTTCTGACAGTTGTGTGTGTGTGTGTGGTTTCTGTCCAATGATGTCAGAAGACATGAGAAACAGTCTACAGGCTGGACGGTTTCCGTCTGTGTCCTTTATCAGATCATCAGCCTCCTACACTGTGGTTTCCATAGTTGCCTGATGGCACTGATAGGTTACCACTCAAAATTTAGATTTACCTTATCACCAAATCAAGACTTTCACCACGGGACCTCTGATGTGAACGGAAGGTGTGAGTCAAGCTGGGATTCCTTCTTAATGGTGTACAGCATTGTTCTTTATTTATTAGCTACTACGGCACTTTTAGAAAAGCATTATGAAGGCCCTGCAGCTCTGACATTCTACTGTGCTGTTAAAACAAGCAAGAGCTCTTTGTGCCTGTGATGCTGCAGACCTGGTTTTGTCCTAGTCTTAGTCCTAGTCTTTACCTGCATGGTGACAGGGACTTTGATGCTTTGCATTTCTAAAGATATGAGCCTGATTAAAAGTGTTTTTTACTGACGTATGGCAAACCTGCCATTGTGTGTGTGTGTGTGTGTGAGAGAGAGACTCATAACCTACCCCTAATAAGGCACCCATGCCCCCCCCACCCCCACCGCCTACCCATCCCTAAGGAGGCACACCCAACACCTCCACCCAATGCCCCCCCCCCATTTGGTCAATTTGACTTCAGGTGCCATTTAATGCAGGTGGTCTCTGTGCCTGTCCAGTGTACACAAGGGTGCACTTAGAAATTCTGGGTCCCCTCTGGGGTGTTGTTAGGCCTATTTTAAGGGGGCTTTAGCCCTCCTAAAATCTTTTTAGCCCTCCCCCCAAATAAATGTGTATTTCTTGGCTTAAGTCATGAATATCTTTTTACATCATGAATAATAATATCATATATAGTACATACTGTAATCTATGGAGCCCCTAAGAGGTCAGGGTGGGAAAATATTTTTTTAAATAGTTTTGCATTCCCTCGCAATACTTTTGTGTCTACAAAAATACGGTGGTAATGGTTAATGGTTAGGGAAGCGCACTTGTAATTGAAAGATTCCTGGTTGAAATCCCTGACCAGCAAGGTACCACTGAGGTACCCCGAGCAAGGTACTGCCCCACCACTGCTCCCCGGGTGCTGAATTAGCTGCCCCCTGCTATGTCACGATGTCACATATGGGTTAAATGCAGAGGACACATTTAGTTGTTGTGCACTGTGGTGTGTCAGCAATGATCACTTAATTCTTGTGATCCCTCGCAATAGTTTTGCGTTCCTTCGCAATAGTTTTGCAATCCTACTACACTATTTGTGGCAACCCAATGGCAAACATAAACCTAATAATACAGACATGTCCTGTAAAGCATTCAACTATGGGGGACAATGTACACCATGTAACTTTAATGTCGTTATACGTATTTATTAATAATTGCACTGTGTCCATCCACCGACACTGATTTTAAGCAAAACAGCTAGGTTATGGAACATGCACACACAGACACTGAAATATATTACAAACATTGAAAAAAAGCCAGAAAACTGCATATAAAGCTAACTTTACTGGTGTGCTGGACTTAAGGTTTAAATTCGAACCCACTGTCAGGGTCTGTAACGCCCGATGCCACCCTCTATGACCCTTCCCCATTTGGCCAGCAGGCATTGCTGGCCATTCTGCCTCCCCCCCTCCCTTTTTTAGTTCTTAGTCTTCCCTAATGTGTTTCCCTATTCCCCAGACCACCACACAGGGGTTGGGGTTTGAGGCTGGCACCTTCCATTCTTGTGTGACTTTTGTTCCCCAGTGTTTGTAGTCTTGGGTTTTGGTTTCCCTAGTGTTTTCTGTCAGTTCTCCCATCCATGGTCCACCCTCCCTGTGTTAGGATTTGTCCTTTTTTACTTCTTGTATTTGTTATCAGTCACCTCTTGGTTTTCCAGATTTCTTTACCGGCGAATTTTAATGAACATCTCAGCATTTGTGTGTGCACTTCACGTTCAACAGCCCAGCTGTCTTGCTTGAAGTCGCTGGCGGAGAATGGACACGGATAAATACGTATAAAAACACATAATATTAAAGTTACATGGTGTGCATTGCCCCCTGTAGTTTAATGCTTAAAGTACACTTCACTGGATGTGTCTGAATAGTTTAGGTTTATACTTATTAATCCATTAATTCTACCTTTTGTACTTTAAACGGACACAGTACAGTTATTATTCGAAAAGTATTGCATGGGAACGCAAAAACTGTTTTTAAAAATATTTTGCCACCCTGACCTCTTAGGCGGGGCTGCGTAGGAAGCAAGTCAAACGTAACATTGCTTCTTCAAATTCATAATACGGCTATGTTTAGGACCCGGGAGAAGGGGTTGCACTAAAGCTGCATTTCAATTGGTTACCGAAATGCGTAGTGCTTTAGTATTCGGGTACCGGTTGCAGCGGCGGGACTTCTGAAGAGAAGTTCAAAAGGAGAACGAAGGTATATGTTGACACAACTTTTTAGCCAAAGCGGGAAATTTCTGAAGCTTTACAAAACTTGGTAATGTGAAAAAGAAAACTATACTTTTAAGTATCCAATACAGTAACGTTATACTGAGCACATCTGGCCAACAATAGGAGCTTCTCGTGTTACCTTAGGATGTCTAATAATATACTTTGAAAAATACCACAAATTTTACAGCAATAACCTGAATCATTATAATCATAATTTTTATTTATAATAATCTGATCTATACAAGACTGAAAAGATTACACTTTAACAAACATTTACATGAAACGCGACGATCACAGTTTCCGTGGTGAGTTTTACCGTTGAATTTTACCTCCCGCCTCTTTCACTGAATTTAAAATCGTGTCTTTCGCGCTGTAGTTTGCGGCGCGTATTTCTTTGGCGGTAAGATCGAGTTTGGCTTAACTGCGTTACTTTGTCATTGTAAATTAGAAAAAAAGACATACATTTTCCGTTAATATTTCTGTAAATTAACCAACTGTAAAATATGTCTACTGTGTTTAGCTTGTACTTATTCAGGGGGCTGAGCCTCCATAATTTTCAAATCCTAGATTCGCCCCTGGCCCCCCTGACAAAATGTCACCATCGGTACATTCTCTTCCCAATTTTACATATTCAAGGGCACCTGTGAAGTGCTGGCCCCCCAGAATCTGCCAGGATTTCCATACCCTTCCGATAGCCCTGCCTGTACGCTTCACTAAACTGAATTCTGAAGTACGCTTGCAGCGTACAAATTTCAATAGAATAACCTTAGAATGCAGCCACTGTATTTATATAATTTAGCATAAAACGGGGTAGCACTATAGCCTTGCATCTCCAGGCATGGGAGGTTTGAATCCCCAGCTCTGTGTGTTAAGTCTGTTCGTGATCTCAGATGGGTAAAATGTGGCTTCAGAATACCAATAAGAAGATCATTTAAGTAATAGAAATCGGCACCGTTCCCAGTTGTGCTCATTTTAATCCAGGTATCCCTGTACTGCATTATTATCATATCCATGCAGTTGCTTCAAAAGACCACTAGGTGGAACTTTGGTCCATATTTTCGCACCTGATTTGGATGCGTTTCATGTTTTGCTAGGCCATGCATCATTATATGGTAGGAGGCCACCTTGCAGGAGTATTCACTGTTTCTACAGTCTGATTAACATAAAGACACTTTTCACCTTTGTGACACAGCACACGATAACACATTTACAGCGTCTTCTCTTTATTTGTTCCTGAGTGTTGTCACTGGCTGGATGGTTTCTGCAGGTGAAAACTGCCGTCATCCACAGGGCTGCGGTTCCCTTGTCATCATATTGACAGGGACACCAGGAATCGGCCTAGCCCTTCATTTATTTCATCCTCATTCACCTTTTCTTCTCTTTTATTTTTGTTCTTGATAGAGCAGTGAACAACACTGTACATATTCTGAACAGCAGATGTCTCTATTGGCCAGGTGTCTGTCCATTAATCCACCTGATTGTGTATTCTGCTTAGGCTTGGGAGGCAGGGGTGTTCCTACAGATTTTGGACCCAAACCCAGACACCCCCCCACACACACACACACTCCCTTGGAAGGCCAGGAACTCAAAACAGGCAGCAGAGTTCCCAAAGACAAGGGCGCACCCTAGATAGAAGGCCGGTCCCTCACAGGGCATGCACACTTACACACATACACTATACTACGGTTTAGAGATGCTTATAAGATTAATTCAAGAGCTGATTTTCCAAAACTCACTCAGATGCGTTATTGAGAAAAATTCTGTGCACTTAGTGAATTTTGGATATTTTAACAAAAGATATTTGTTGGATTGCTTGAGGACTGAGTGAGTTTTCTTCCCAACTCTACTGTAACAATACTGTTTCATCTCAGAGAAAAGAAAGAAATGGACTGAGTGGATTTTGGAAATTTTCTCTTCCGTTGCTTGTTTGGATTGCGAGAAGACAGCAGAGTACCCAGGGAAACCTAAGTGCCTTAGGGGGAATATACAACTTCCACACATCCCTATGCTGGGAGCATGGCCCAATTTTTAAGCCTGCTTTTTACTTGCATTTCTCTTATCTTCTGGGAACTATTCAAAGAGCCAAATCTCTCACAATACCATTACAATGTTACAACAACTTTAATACAAGTTGCAGCTGGACTTCATACTCTTTACCATTGTGAAAATCTTTATACGCTCCTAACAAATAAAATTATTGGATGGATACTGTAAGCTGTGTAGGCAAGTGGTGGTTCTGAGGCTTGGGCTCAGTGCCAGCAATCGGAAGGTCGCTGGTTTGAATCCTGTGAATGCCAGGAGTGATCCTACTCTGTTGTGCCTTTGAGCAAGGCCCTTAACCTGCAATTGCCTTGTCCTGGGTATGATGTTAATCTACATCCAGCCCTGCAAGGAGGTCCTCCAACTTACCGGGAAACTTGGGGGTCGGTGGCAGGATTGGCACTCCAACCACTGGAAAAACTCACACTAATCAATTTGGACTAGTGTGGTGCTGAGGTATCGCCTGCCACATGTGTGACTCCTTTTCAAGTACATACAGATGCAAGTGATTTTCTTTTACGGGTTTAATGAAGCCTTCATTTCTTCAAATCACCAAAGACCTCCTTCAAACCGTGAAAACTAACAAACACAGCAATACACAGATTACAAGTCAAATCAGCTATTAACTTACACAGTAGAAACAGAAAAAAGGCTCACAAGAAAACATGCAAACCAATAAATACCTTGTTGGTTCTCATCCCTGAGGTGGTATGTTATGTGGTGGGTACAGCAATGTGCTGTCAGTGCATGCTCCTTACCTACCACTGTAAGCCGCATTTTCTGCCCCCCTCTGCTGGGGCTAGTGGCATTTTTATCTGTACATGACTACCATGTCTTTGATGGATGCCCTGATGCTGTGATATATGTGTTAAACCTTAAGCTCTTTTTTGAAAACCATTCTTAGGAGAGTCAAAGGCTTGAGGACACATGATTAGGGAAAAAATTAGCAGTTAGCTCTTCACTTAGTGGCTGAAACACAGGTTGGTGAGTCATGCAAAATTCCGAGTCAAAAACATGACATTAGCCAGCAATGGGAAAAAGTGCTGTTGAACGTTACTGATTTCTTGGTGAAGGTGAGATAAATGACTATTGGAAGAATTCAGCCATCATCTTGGTGATGGTGCAGATTCGTGTTGGACTTATTTCCGTCACCGGCAAATTATACCACAGGAGCATTCCAATCAGAGCCTGGCAATTAGTTTATTGTTCCTCTTCCCCTGAATGTCACTTAAAATGGTAGTCTGCTTTTTGCAATTCTGTCTCTACAAAGCAAAAGTGAGGCCATTAATAGGCTTACTTTTGGGTTTTTTGCTTTTTGGTTATTCATAAATTATTTAGTTTCTGTATGGCAGCCTACTTTGTCGTTAAGTGTCTGATGATAATAATTATAACCATTAAACTTTGATAACCAACAGAAATTCATTGCAGGTGAGTGAGTAATTTGTTGAAGCCTGATATCATCTTACACTTGCCCTGTTACCATGATAATGTATGCAAACACTTGTCATGCTGGTGAATTCCTTCAAGGAAAATGGCAAACAATAGCTATGAAATTTTGGCAATGAGTAAGCAGTGAGGTTTGTGACCTCTTTTCATTCACACTGATTTTACCTGCATAAATGGACTTAAAACATTCTGAACCATAATGGATTCTAGATTAATGCTGAAAAAAGGTTTAAGTTTCACCAAAGCAAGAGTATCATTATTAAGGAATACGGGAAGGAGCATTATGTTGGGAGTTGAAGTTGCGATCACGTCATTAGGGAAACCTGTGCTTGTTAAGGGGCCTGGTGGTTTGCATTTTGCCTGTGGAAATTCAGATGCGCGTGATGCTTTGTGTTTGCTCAGCATCGGTTACTCTGTCTCCTCCCTTCACCAGGGATTCACCCAAATCATCAGCATTTCCTGTCGCGCATTGAAAACCCTCCCCTCTACAAGCCTGGTAGATGGCGGGCTCTGCAGCATCCGAGACCCGAAAACTCTCAGTTCAGCGTGTTTCATATTTGTTCATTTGCTGCCTCTTTTTTAATACCCAAAACTCCAACACCCACGTGCTGCCGACCCAACTGTGTGATTGACGCGTGGTGATGAAAGAGCACCAAGAAGGAAGTGACATGTCTCTAGCTGCTGCAGACAGAAATGTCATGTGTCACCCCCCTCTCCCCACACAAGTAGCAAGGGGGCCTAGGGTGTAGGTATGGGGCTGAAGAAAGAGGGAATCTGAGTCAGCTCTCTGCCACACTTGGGGGTGGGGGCTGCCTGCATCTTGCCTCCCACTGTCCTCATTGGAACCCCCTTTTTGATAATTATTCATGCACATTGATGTTGATGTTCAGGTGATCCTGAGTCACATGATGCCCTTTATCCCACTGAGGAAAGGTACGTTTAAAATGGGTCTTTTGAACATCTTGTCAGACAATGAAAAGATGTCCCCTGAGGAGCCAGAATGAACGTTTTTATGGCGTCTATTTCTGACGTGTTCTGAACATCCAATAATGGGTCCTACATCTGTCTTGCATGTCCACAGATGTCCCAGAAAGTTTAGACAGACGTTCAAAATTCAAATACTGAACTGCATATTTACTTCTAAGAGGGGTTATAGTCAGACCTCCAAATACTGACCCTGATTTGCACGTTGTGCAGACATTCAGAGGTGGTCCTGGACCGGCGGACACAATATCGATATAATCTACACGTTTGGCAGATGTCTCACATTTGCTGGGCTGTTTGGGTGGTTCTGCGATCAAATGGCTATTGGCCTAAACAAGCACGATGGTTGACATTTTACAACTGATAGCATAAAGGGATCAACTGGGTCGGGTGAGGGATACCGTCGTCCACAAAAATTGCATTGTGATTTTAGTAAAAATCTAGCATTGCCAAGTGACAAGTATCTCGCACTAAACATGTTCACATCACCACATGCACTCTATGGACAAAATATTGGGATACACCTCTTAATCACTGAACTTTCTAATTCAGGCCCATTACCAAAAAGTATAAAATCAAGCACCTAACAATGTAGTCTAGTTTACAAACATTTATGAAAGAATGGTTTGTTCTGAAGAGCTCAGTGGACTTAAGCGTGGTACTGTGGTAGCATGCCACCTTTGCAATAAGTGAATTCCTGAAATTTCTTCCCTGCTAGATATTCCATGTTCAGTTGTAAGTGGTATTGCAAAGTGGAAGCATTCAGGAACAAAAGAGACTCAAGCATGAAGTGGCAGACCACGTAAAGTAACAGTGGGGTTGCCAAGTGCTGAGGTGCATAATACATGAAAGTTGCCAACACTCTGTCGGCTCAATAGCTGCAGTGTTCCAAACTGCCTCTACCATTAACCCCAGCAGAAAAACTGCACCAGAAGCTTCATGGAATGGGCTTCCATGGCTGAGTAGCTGCATGGCTACCTCACATCACCAAGTGCAATGCCAAGCTTCAGATGGACTGGTGTAAAGCACGCCTTCATTGGACTCTGGAGCAGTGAAAATGTGTTCTGTGAACTGAATCACACTTCCCTATCTGGCAGTCTGATGGACAAGTTTGGTAGATGCCAGGAGAACATTACCTGCCTGAGTGCATTGTGCCAACAGTTTGGTGGAGGTAAATAATGGTATGGGGCTGTTTTTCAGGGGTTAGGCTAGACCCCTTAGTTCTAGTGAAGGGAACTTTTAATGCTCCAGCATGCCAAGACATTTTGGACAATTCTGTGTTTCCAATTTTGTGGGAACAGTTTAGGGAAGATCCTTTTCTGTTCTAGCATGAATGTGCCCCAGTGCGAAAAGCAAGGTCTATAAGGACATGGTTGGGTGAGTCTGGCATGGAAGAACTTGACCAGCCCACAAAGAGCCTTGACCTCAGCCCCATCGAATACCTTTGAGATGAACTTGAACGGAGATTGCAAGCCAGGCTTTCACATTCCAACATCAGTGCCTGACCTTACAAATGCCTTCCCAGACAAGTGGCAGCTGTTGTAGCTGGTAAGGGGGGGACCAACTCCATATTCATGCATATGGGTTTAGAATGGGATGTCATAAAAGTTCTTGTAGGTGTAATGACCAAATGCCCCAAATCTAAATGAATTTAGCTGAGGGGCTAAATCCCCTCAGTGATTCAGCAGTTTGCTGTACTTCTCCCGCCACCCACAGTAAAGCCAGAAGCCAAAGTTCAAGTGTGTATACACACACAGTCACACAGTCATCCTCAGTGAAACCAGTTGAAATTGCCCAGCAGACTCATGCCAGGCTAGCAAGGCTGAGCTCTGAAATTCTAATAATTTTCCATTGAAGTTTATTTTTTCTATGTTTAGCCTAATCTTATCTATATTAAGTTTGTTGTCTTCTCTTTTAGGGTATCTAGCACTTAAATCATCAGTAACTGATTTAAGGTGAATAGCCTGCTGATAAAATGGTACACATCCGCTTTCGTATTTTCTGATTCATTATGATGCGCAAACCATTTAAGTCAACCTATCAGACAAGCTACGCAGATCTTTTCTGTATGAATTTCAGACACATATCAGATAAGCAGAATTTTAAAATGAAGTGAACCGGCTTGGTTTAATGGGCGAGTAATTGAAGTGTTATCATGGTGGCAAATGCAGTTATAAGTATTATTGTTTATTTTCCATATCGTTATAATTGACCTTGACATTTAACTAGTGAGCTCACCATACTGCAGGGCATGAACATTAGCACAGATCAGATTTCACTGATTGTTGTCCAAACCCTGCATCACTTGCAGCATTGAATATATGATATAGTAATTATGCTGTTACTCATACTGATGGCCTAAATCAGTCCTTATTTTATTTGAAATGATTTCAGAAGGGATGGGTCAGCTATCGAATAATGAGCCAAACAGACACTATTAGCAGAGACATTAGGAGGCTCACAAACATGCTAAATACTTGTGACAGAGAAACCCCTCACCTACAGCAAACACCTTGCTTTGACACCCACAAGGTGGAAACTTGTGTGCTTTTATTTCTCTGCTGTTCCATGAATAACCATCTTAGTTTAGCACTGCCATCACACAACAAAACGTGTTCTCTACGTCGCCCCCACTCTGCGTGGGACTTCCTCCTGCAGTTCAGAGAAACTCAATTATATTTGCCCATCATTTGTGCATGGATGGATGGAAATTCTTTATGCAATATTTAGCATGTGAAAGTAACATGGTACCATCACCTACAAGTGACAATGGACAGTTCAGTTCATTGAAGTATGACTGACATTTAGTCTTAACAATGCCTTATCATTGTAATGTCACTCTGTGTCACCTTACCATTTGTGGTCTTGTTAATGGTCCTAACGTCAACACAAAATATACAAGTTCTGTAAGCATCAAAATGAGCTGTGAAGGTCAGACTTCTCCTGAGCACACACAGAAGAGCCGGTGTTCCCGTTGTAGAATTTGTCCCATGTTGTGCCACTCCTTGCTCTGCCCTATGCTGGCTAATGAGAAAGACAAAAGCAGAACTGAATGACTGACATTTAAAATGTTTGCGTGGAAGATCTGTGCAGTTACGTTAAACATTGCATGTCAATGGATTTTTTTGTGAAACTAGTATATTTGTAAAATTTTTACCAAATTAAGCAAGCATCACAAGACATTCTGTGAGCACCGTACGAAGCTGCCTGTCTCGGGTCTTTAAGAAGCCTTCTGGTGTGAAGTCTGTATTGACAAGGCAAATGGTGTTGTGTGCCTATGTGAAGTCGGTTTTTGGAGATGTCCTCAGGTTATAGATTCAGCCAGCATTCTTGGTTGTTTCGGTATGTGTCTGCCGTGGGCTGATCCTTTAGCCCACTGCATTGCCGGATCTGCTGAGCTCAAATCAGACTGGTGTTTCGACTGTGGTCTGCATAGCGATATTGAAACCTAAGATTATATCTACGCCTTCTTGTTAAGCTTGGAGACCAACAAGAGAGACCTATATGAAGAATTGCTGCATTTCAAAAGACCGGCATTGTCAGGGCAGAAACACTGAAGCCTCATTAGCCTAATCGGTGACACAAGAAAAAAAAAAAGGCACCACAACTGTGGGGTGCTCCCAAGCACATGTCAGTTCCTCTTTCTGCTTGAACGTGTTTGTTAGCGCTCGAAGCTACAAGAGCTGACAAACAGCCGTCATTAATCCTGTAAGCTGCTGGGCCGTTCTGTGTGAACTTAAATGTTTTACACGCTCTTGGTTTGTGGTGTGTGACGTGTACGGTCCTTCGCTTGACTGACACTGCCTGTGGTCTGTCATCCTGCGACGAGAGCATGCTCCTTATTGTAAGTTACAACAGGGATTTACTAGAAATGACAAGGGCTGGGGGTTTCTCAGTAGTTTCACACCAGATCGTCCGCAACAGCACCCCTCTCCCAAGCTCAGTGCTCTGCTGGCGCTGTCGCCGATTGCAGAGATAGGAGGGGTATGCTGCAGAAGGCAGTCTAGCAGAAGCCCGAGGCCTCAACACAGCTGATACCACACAAAAGCGACTAAGTAAAGGCAGCTTATCGTTGGTCCATTGTTTTTGTTATTAACTGAGTAGACAACCAAACAAGCAGACATCAACACTAAAGCAGCTGCCATGTCCTTTAGGAAATATGGATCATGTTATGTTACTTTACTTACACTAAACTTCAAAGTTGTTAAGGTGACGAGTTACGTTAATTTTTACTTAACCAGTGACTATTCGTCTGGAGCCCTTGAAAGATAAATTTTGTAAATATTGTGTGTGTGGTGAAAGTCTGCAAAAGTAAAGATTTTCCCATTTGGATTAATTTCACTTTATTTTGATTGCCTCATTTTTTTCTTCTTCTTTTGTACTCCTTCAGAGGAGCCTGTGGCATTTTCATTTTAGGATTTTCTCAGTAGTGACACGAGTGGTTAACTTTCCCTACCACAACCTGCTAAGTATCTTCTGTAGCTTTGCTGTAGTCCGTTCTCCGATTTGCTCAGTGTTCAACATCAAGACCAGAAAAACAGCAAGATGCAGTTTATTGAAGTACTGAGCAATTCATGTGACTATGCATTTCACAATGTGTTGACTAATACATTGATTCACACGTGATAAAATCTAGCGGAGCGGCATGGGGGCTCATTGGGTGTCACAGCTGCCTCACGCCACTACTCCAAATGTTCTTCAGATGTAGGACAGCTTTCCTTCAGATACTGCCATTTCTTCCTGCAGGCCAAAGACAGGAAGTTATGCTCATTAGCTCTAAATCTCTAAATTACCCTTTAGTGTAGGACTCTTTGTATAAGTATATTTGCGTATACTTGCAACCAGGACAGATGCCAGACAGTAAAGTACACTCACAGTGGGTAATTTACACAACGACTAAAGACACTCATGGATCGGACCGGGCTCACACACAACACACAGGCAAAGCCACACATGACAATCAAGACCACAACAGTTATTTACAATCACACAAACAAAGGGCTATTTGTACAGTTTCCCAGGATGCTCCACACTGTTACTAGGCTCCGCCATGTGGAGCCATCCATGCGCTAGAGTATGTTAGGATGTTTAAGGTATACTTACATGCTGCTTATTATAATGGTCGGTATAAGCTTTAAGGATGCTTCGCACTACATTATAAAGGTATCTATAGTGCATTATAGATGAGGTCTTCATAAAACATTCATGATGCATAATACACATGGCTATGTGTTATGCCGTTTGAGAAATATTTATAGCCATGTTTATAATGCTTTCTGAATGCATTATTATTCATTATGAATGTGTTTATAAATTACTAAAAACATGGCCTTAAATTAAGTGTTCCCGAAATGTCTCATAAAGTATCTACATAGGTATGTTGAGTTGAGGTGTAACCTACTGACACCTACTGTTCAGAAGAAGCCTGTGTGTCCTACTTTATCATCTTATAGGGCTGGCTAGAGTTCAGATCCCCAGTTTTTTTGGCAGCTGCTGCATTTACGAGTATGTAAAGCATCTGAACACCATCCACTAACGTGCATAGCCCAGGTTGGGATAACACGTACCTGTCCATTTCCGCTTTCAGGTTTTGCCGGAACCGGTGTTGCAGAGATGGTGTAGTTGCCCTCTGAGAAAGGTCAAGGTCATGATGGGTGATCAGCTCTGTTTGGCAGGCCCTCCCTCTATCAGAGTTTGCGGTCACCGGGCTTGGCCCATGTGAGTAAGTCAAACTGGTGCAACTGCACTGCATGCTTGCCCAGACGTACCACTGCATGCTACCGCACACCACCACTGGGCTGGATATAGATGGTCTTCTTGTGTACAGCAACATCTGCAGATGCTTCGCAATTGCACTGCCAAAATCTGCATTGAAGGCAAAAAAAAAACAGCTAAAGTGCAAAATGGGGTTACTGAGTTATACTTTAAGCTTCAAGTACAAAGATATCTGGTCAAAAACAATTCACTTTGGTTAGGTTCAATGCCAGTCATAGATTCTGAGTTTATTACATCTAGTATATATATTCAGCAAGATGTTTTTACATGTGTTAGTATGATATGTCTCCCAGGATGTCAGGAGCAGTTCGTCACCTCTAACAGTAAGCCATAAAGACAAGTTTCTCGTAAGACTGACATTTGACAGTAATTTCCTGTGTCTCTTGATATTGTCATTGCAGATGTTGTTGTATGTTGTCCACATATACCCCTGTTCCCTTTTTGTATGTACTGCTAGGTGACTTCCTATCATTTTTGAGCAGTTGTACCACACGTATTCTCAACTTGTTTCCGAAAGGCATATCTTTTGCAGAAATTTTTGGATAGTTAGATGTGACTTATACAGTAGGTAAAATTGTGCTCTGCATGAGTTACTTTGTGATAAGTGTCTGAGAACTAACTACAGTAGAAGTTTAATACATGTATTTGTTAAAACTTTTCTTTCATGTGTTGTCTAGATGGGTGCGCTGAGTTTTGTCGCTGATAATAAAGACGTTGCACATTCCATTGACTCAAAAGGTCAGGAAAATTCATGCTGTCATTTGAGGAGGGTGTCCGCCTCGTATGAAGGTGGTCTCCGAAAGCTAAGAAGACTGCAGCATGATGTACGTAATAAAATAAATCAGCGCTGCTAATGCTAGCCCGCTCAAAGAAAAATCACAAAACTACAAGGAATCATCACAAAATCCACTAATCTGAACAATGTTTTAAAGTTTAGGGGGATGTTGTATGTTTAGTGTACTGTGCCTGTCATCAGAAGGTCGTCGGTTCAGATCCTAGGTTTGGCAGAGTGGTATCACCGTACGACCCTTGAGCAAGACCCTTAAATGCCACTTGTCCCAAATGTAATGTTGTGCACCATTTGGAAACGATACAGGACGTGATTTGTCTCGTGTTTTTGCCCCCCCCCCCCCCATCAGTAAATTATATGGGGGGGGTGACAGTGATGTCCCCTATTTCTGCAGACTGAAGGTGGAAACCCTACCCTCAGCCTCCAGTCGCTTCAGGGACTGAGTGACCCTGCTTCCTCAAAAATGTCCAACACTCGTACTTCTGGTAAAAGTGTCAGCTAAATAAATTGCATGTAAAAAATAGACAGTTTTTTTTAAGCAAAAAGTACTAAATTTGTATTACTGTTGAAATATTAACAGAATTTAATACGTGTGAACAAGGATAGTATGATGGCTCACTCTTTCCTCACACCTACGTTTTGGGTTTGAATCCCACTTGCTCTGAGGGTGTGAATGTGGGGGGGAATGCATGTTCTGACCATGCTTCTTGGGGTTCCTCCCACAGTCCAAAGTGATGCAATTAGGTAATTAGACATCTCTAAATTACCCCCAAAAAGTCTGATTGTGGAATGTATTGGTGATCATTCCATGCAATGGGCACCTCTGCGTTGTGTCTGGGATATACTTCCCATCTGCCCCTGAAAAGGGACATTGTACATTGATTGTTCCATGGAAATTTTGCTCTTTACGCTAAATACATACACATTTTCCATCCATCCATCCATTTCCAAGAACTGCCTATACATTGCAGAGTCACAGTGAGTCAGGGGTCTCTTCCAGGAGGAGACACCCTCAGCAGTATGCCAGCCTGTTACATGGTCTGTGCTCACGTGGTTCCGTTTACCACATTCTCTGACATCCTCCAAGCTTCTCGATAGCTTGCTACATCGCTTCTGGTAAGGGTGGCAGAGATGTTTTGATAGTGGCACTATAAATCACAAAACCGGAATTCACATGATTAGTCACTGTTTCCATGGCTACTGTCAACCAAAACAATATCTGCTGGAAAGAATTCCATGATATTTCATAAAGTCGGGTGTTCTGAACATGACGGGTGCTCTAGATACTCAGAGTTAGCGGTAACTTCCATGCATGGGTTGCGTGCTCGTATCGGGCAATGTTGACTGACAGTTCCTTGGCTCAGCATTCTGCCCCCTGGTGTCCATTGTAGTATGTGTAGCCAAGACGATGACCCGGGCCCTCCAGGTTATTGCATCTCGAGTTAGGGATTGGACCTGCTGTCTGCCCCAGTGGTTCAGTGTACATATTTTCCATCACTTTCAGTGGATCCCTGCAGACACCTGCCCTGCCTGGTATCTTAGCAGCAGACACAGTGCCCAGCTACGTGCTGAACATGAAGGGGTCATCATGTGGTTAGAGGCCCCAAAGGCACCGGTGGGTTGGATATCGCATGATACCATGAGGCTCAGCATACCGGCAGAGTGTAAATGGGACAATAATGAACACGCAGGCCTTCATGAACCTTGTGAGGAGGTGGCATAAACAGGTAGCTTCGCTGGTGAAACATGAATGACTTCACTAGGGGAAATGGAAAAACTCACTCCTTAAAACCGACTCCTACATTTTTGTGTTTTATTGTCTTATAATTATTGTGTATTTTTTGTGGCATGTTGGTGAGAATTGATTGTCTCTTTGTAGCAACACAGGATTGATGGCAGACACCAGGAAGAAACGCCCCTTTGTTCTGACGATGGCATTAGGCTAGGGGCACTGTAGGGCCCTTGAATACGCAAAAGTACACTTAAAAATGCATGGGCGTATATTACGCAAATTGTCTCATATCACAGAAATGAAATACAAAGATGGATGATTTGTCTCATACTTTACAAATTGTTCTGACCTAGAATTTCTAGCTACTCCCCTGCATTAGGCTGTAGGTCACCATCTTCCCGCCTTCACCATTAAAAGTGAATATCATTAAAAGAAATGGTTATGCCAAAAATGAAATTATACGATTTCTTGATGATCATATGCGGAATATAATCTTTTGGTAAGAGTCATTAAAATAAATGTAATAATAGAGATACTGGTCAAACATTGATAAAATATGACACTCTGTCTGAGATGGTTTGTCCACAGTTTTTCAGATTGAATTATAATAGCATGTTACAAGCCAGTAGGTGGTGGTAATCAGGGATGTATGCCGGGCTGGAGCTACAGGGGCACTGGCTCCAGTTGCTGATTGGCTCCCAGAGTGCCAGCTCCCCTGTCAATCACAGATTCAAAATATACAATTGGCTAATGATGAGGATGGCCCCTCTGTATGAATTATAGCTCCTCTTATACCCCCACCTTAAAAAATCCGAGAATTGTCCCTAGTAATAATAAAGATGGGCTCAAACCAAGGTTATTAGAGGCTGTGCTCATAACGCATTAAGATATGTGTACAGTTAGATCTAGGCATTGGATTGTTTATGTAGGTTAAGCATAATAAATGAGAATAACTTAAGAAAATTATAAAAAGGGTCAGTTGCATCTTTTTAACACAAATTCAATTCCATAACCATTAAATTAACAGCTGTACTATGGAGCAGTGTGTTGTGGAAAATCATGAACATGTCAGCACATTAATCAAATCTGGAACCTTTAACTAGGAAGCTGCATGATAAAAATGGAGCAGAGCACTTTGTGAGAATTAGGAACAGATCCATCGAATAATGAAACCTATCATTTCTCAAAAGAATATGAGAATTGTCTTCAAACCTCAGTAAAGACTGGAAACAGGGTTGAACAAGCTAAAATAGGCTGAGAAAAGGGTAAAAATGGAAAGGTACCATTGAAGTAAGCCTTTATATTGTCAGAGGTCGTGGACCTAAAAGGTATGCTTGTCATGTAACATTTCCTGAAAAATAATCAAACTTGTTTTTTCAGTGCTAACCATATGAAGAGTTTTAAATAATCACAAAATACCTTGCTTGTCTCCAGTCTGTCTGTAAAGTATGTTTCAGTTTCACAAACCATATACGTATAACTACGATGCAGGTCAATTATGTATATTTTATGTATGCATCCTATTTGGATAAAGGTACTGGGACACACCTCTTAATCACTGAATTCAGGTGTGCCATTCAGGGCCATTGCCACAGGTGTATAAAATGAAGCACCCAGCCATCCAGTCAGGTTTACAAACATTTGTGAAAGAATGGGTCGTTCTGAAGAGCTCAGTGAATTCAAGTGTGGTACTGTCATAGGATGCCACCTTTTCTTCCCTACTAGAAATTTCACGGCCAACTGTAAGTGGTATTATTTCAGTGTAAGCTTTTAGGAATGACAGAAACTCAGCCACGTGCTAAAATCTTGCACAAAGCCTTCCCAGAAAAGTGTCAGTTATTATAGTTGCAAAGGGAGGACCAACTCCATATTGATGCCTATGGATTTAGAATGGGATGTCAAAAAAGTTCCTGTAGGTGTAATGGCCAGGTGTCCCAATACTTTTGTCCCATTAATTTATGTAAATTTTGCATTGTTGACCACTTGAATTTTTTCTTTATTGCGTAGCATCTGGTGCATACAAGCCATCAACTTCATTGTATATGTGCACATATGACGATAAATCTGGAAACTTTAATCTACTGAATCAGGCTATGCAGTAACAATGCGTCATCTCCGATGTGTTCCAGTAACTTGCCGGGCCGGGCTTGGTTGGTATGGGTGGGGCGGGCCGTACTGGTGACTTCGCCCACCTGATACCATCAGGTGGGGGCACAGACTCCTACTCCTCTCCTACGAGCAGCAGAATCAGCAGCTTGCACAAAATACACCCCGGCATGAAGCGTTGCTCCTACGAGGTCTGCTACTTGCCATTTTCTTGACCCACCCCATGATCTCTCCTGGGACAACCTTGAAGAAGATAAAATACTAGTCATTGAAATAGAAGATCTCATGAAGTTAATTCTGGGTTTACATCTGCATTTACTAATATTTCATCTTTTATCTTGAATTGCTACTTCAGCTCTTAACCACTTGAAATAATGTTGAATAATTTTGCTTTTGCAGCAGATGATGACCGCTCTTGCAAAATTTAAAACCGAACAGCAAATTTCCAAAACTCACTCAGCCTGTTGGCTGTGGAAAAGTAACAAAAGTTCTTCATTGGACTTTGCACCCCAGAAATTTTCTCTTCTGTTGCAAAATGTGATAATCACTTTCTTTAGGATGGCAGGTAGAATCGAACCTGATGGGGATTAGGCAGGGTGTTCCTTTTGAGGGGGCATATAGACAGTTTCAACAGTTGATGTCACACCCGCTATAGCCGTAGTGTATTGTGGGTTGAATCGCCATTGTGGAGGTATACAATTCAAGTACCAGCATTTGCGTGCGGCATTATCTTTGGTAAGATGGGACACTCGTGCTGTGTGAAAGGCTGTCATACTAAGTCACATGGTACAAATGGAAAAGCTGGACCACAACATGAGATTTTTTTGTTTTCCCACTTGGAAAAGAGGAGGTAACGAAGAGGCGTCGGATGGCCTGGGTTGCAGCCGTGTGACAGAAGGAGATCACTTTCAACACGATATTGCTCTTCATGCGTGTTTGCTCTCGGCATTTTCATAAGGGCAAGTAAGATGTTTTTTGTTTAAGTAATATTACTGAATATGCATTT
>JAODLD010000001.1:14542286-14560842 GCA_026781065.1 Mormyrops boulengeri | reverse complement strand
CCTAAAATTGAACCCTGCGGTACCCCACTATGAACGCAGGCCCACTGTGACATTGTGCCTCTAATAACTACTCGCTGTTTCCTGTCTGTTAACCAGTTTTTGATCCAAGCTGCTACAGATCCTAAAATCCCTGCAGCTTTGAGCTTGAGAATGCATGTTCTTCCTGTGTTGTATGAGTTTCCAAAAACATAATGCACAGGGGTGCTGCTAGAGATTTTGGGCACCATGAAAGCATGCCATATCGGGTCCCCAACCCAGACCAATCTAGTTCTGTTCCTTGTTTTTTTAGGGCCCCAGTCACTCACAGGCCCTTGGCATTGTCCTAACTCTCCCCCTTTCCCCCCCTTTATGGCACCCCTGGTTATGCATCTCTAAATTGCTCATAGTGTGTGTGGCATGTGAGGAATTGGCATCCTGTCCAGGGTATTCCTCTGCTCCGAGTTGTCTTCCCCTGTGACCCTGTACTTGATAAATGGTTAGAAGAGGAGTAGTTATATCAAGTCTGTTTATTACTATACAGACGTTCCTCTACTTATGAACGTTCAACTTACGCACTTTCAGACATATGAACGAACAGGACTGTAGGTCCAAATTGTGTTCACTGGGCTCCCATTTTCTGTCCGCAATATAAATTTTTTTTCTGCACTCCAGTTCCGCCCAGAACGACTTCTGGCCACTACTCCTGCCGCGCAGCAGTGTAGTGTGCGTACTCCCAGCATCCTAGTTCTTAGTAATTGTGTATGCCCTTAAAATGATGTTGAATAACGACTTACAAACATTTCAAGCTGCGAACGGCCGTTCGGAATGCATCTCGTTTGTGAGTAGAGGAGCGTCTGTATTTTGGTTCAAGTGAAAATGGTTAAATAACAGCTACATGTCAATGGACTATGGAAGAGTGGATGAGTGATTCTTTCCCTGGTAGATTTGCGTGGTCTGTGCCCAGTGTGCATAGACAGAGGACAATATATGATTGCAAATGATTATTGTTCATGATTATGCTTATTACTTAATGTTTAATGTTTTGTTGCTAGGCAACCAGGAATTTCACTGCACAATGTACAGACTATAACTGTGTATGTGTTAAATACAACTTTGACTGACTGATCGAATGGCATTTTAAATGGTAACCCTTCGTAACATAAGACTACATCTGTCTACTTAATCATAGGCTAGTTAGATGTTATAAATAATCTCAGGTAAGACCTTGGGACCTTAGAGAACTGGAGTTTAAAGTTATACAGAATGGTAAAAGGCAATCTAATTGGGCTGGTTTTTATTGTTGTGGAGAGATGTTTGTACAAGCAGGTGTGAGAAACCCATTGGATTTTCTCATTGGTGAAGAACCCAAATTTCCAAAATTTCCAATTTCCAAGCTCAGTCCAATTTTTGTTTGCCACTGACGTAAAGTCAGGCTTCCTCAATGCATGTTACAGTACTGGGAACCAAAGGTCAGGCTTCCTCAATGCATGTTACAGTACTGGGAACCAAAAGTCAGGCTTCCTCAATGCATGTTACAGTACTGGGAACCAAAAGTCAGGTTTCCTCAATGCATATTATAGTACTGGGAACCAAAAGTCAGGCTTCCTCAATGCATGTTACAGTACTGGGAACCAAAAGTCAGGCTTCCTCAATGCATGTTATAGTACTGGGAACCAAAAGTCAGGCTTCCTCAATGCATGTTACAGTACTGGGAACCAAAAGTCAGTCAGTCCTCATGTAATCCAATGACAAACTTTCGTTAAACTTCCAAAACCCAAACACAAGAGAAATTTTCGCAAACGTATCATGTGGACTAAGTGAGTTTTGGAAATTTGCTCTTCAGTCGGATTGCGGAACAGGGCTGATTGCATGCTGACCCTTGGAGTTTCCTGGTACTTCAGTGAGATGACTTTCTAAAGCATGAGGGCTCTGCCATCACCCTCCCCTCACCCCAAAACAGACCTAACCTGACCTCTCACCTCCCTTAATGAGATAGATATTCCACCTAGGACCCATATCAGTGGATTTAACCATTGCAAAGTGATTTTATTTGTAATATTTGGCCTGTGGGCAGCACTGTGACCCAGCATCTCTGAATTGCACATGGTGTGTCAATGTGACCAGTTTGTCCCCCTGCCTTGTCCTCTGTAATTCCTGGAGTCATCTCTAGCATGACATTACAATGTGTAAAAAGATAACAAATGCATATTGTTGTTTTTTTCCCCTTTGTCCACATGTTTTTGGTGTTTGATGTATATTACACTATAAAAATTCTGTCTATCACCCCCAAAAAAATCTACTTGAAGTGTTAGAAAAGCATCCATTAGTAACAAGTATAAGCACATTAATGCTAGCAATCAGTGTGTTAGCCCTCACTTTTTGCCATTTGGCAATGATTGAGTACCCTGGTCCATAGTAACACATGTGATTCAATAGGGCAGGCTGACCAGAGACTTAAAATAGTATTACCGTAAACAATAGGTAAGTCAGTGTTACAGTGAGTGACCATGAAAGCAAATGTTTATCTTTCATCAGGACATTCTGTTGTGGTGTGTCAGAGAAAGGGCTCTTAACCTGAATATCAATAACTAACTGCAGAGGCATTGTGCGGCTGGGCCATGAATTCCAACAAGCCTCATCTGATTTGTTTAGCTCAGATGTGTTAAAAACCATGCCCTCATTTTGAGAACCAAGCCTAAGCCCCTGATGTCTTGTGATCCTTGCAGCGCTCCTGCCTATCTGTATAAATGTATAAAACTATAAAGCATTTGATAAGTTTCTGCTAAGCTCTTCTAAGATGCAATGCAATTTAATGCTGGTGCTGCACAGCAAATGTTGCAAATGTTTTCTGATTAGCTTTTCACCCTGTGGTGTTATTTCCCCCCACCATGCTGATGGTCCCACCCTCTACAGTTATAGTGTGTGTAGGCAGACAACTGGTGGTCTTTGCAGCTGATCCAGCATAATCCAGTCCAGATTTCTCAGTTTCCTTGCAGCTGTATGACTCATCAATTGAGTTTGAGATAACACCTTTTCATTTTGCATCTTCCTCGGAAACTTTGGCTCCTACGTTGCGTATTTTTTTTTTATTACTGCAGAACCTTACTGTTAGTCATCGTCCACCATTTTTTAAATACAGATATATCAGCTGTGTGATTTTTTTGCATGCTTTTTATTCAGTCATCGACTATACATCTCAGTAATAACCAACAGATCTTGCAGAAAAGTGCGAAAATGCAGTGTCTTGCTATTCACCACTCAAAGGTTCCACAAATAAATAGATTAAATAAAATTAAATATAAAAATACAATAAATACATCTACATGTGGGCACATGGGACTGTCAGTATTGGTCGTCTAAAGTAGCTGCCTTTGTAGGGCTTGTCTCCTCTTACGCTGGTTCTCATTCGTTTTATGTGCCAGCATGGAGGCCTTCTGGTAAACCGCCATCAGCTCCATCAGTGCCTTGCGTTGCATTGTCAAGTCACCTGTCTGGAGGGAAATGAGGAGCACAATGCCATTGAGGTGAAGCTGGTTAGGGATGATTAGAAGCTGATTCAGCCTCTGCAAATTTAGTTATAATTCCAAAGGAATCCCATGTGTTACCAAAGGGGTTAATCTCAATTATGTAAAAGAATCTCGGCGTGCAAGCTTGGATCCCCAAACACTGTCGTTAGCACTGTCATGTGTGTCCTGTCATGAATGCTGCACTGTGGGTTCAGGAGGAGTGTTACTTTATTTTACTGTTTGTTGGGATGTTGAGAAAGCTTTGCTTGACTTGACCAGAAAAGATGCTCCGTTAATTTTAAAGAGCGTAGCTGTCTGGCACCGGTAATGTCCCCACATGAAGTGTGACCCTGGTCCAAACCTTGGAGATCAGGACCTGACTCACTGCACGGATTCCATATAACAGCATACCTTAATGGCCCAGAGCTCTTGTAGTGTTTTCTTCAGGTCCTTGTACTTCAGGAAGCTCTTGTCCAGGACTCCAACTGCACCTTCGATGTTTGCGATGCTGAGCTGCACACTCTCATTCTCGATATTGTTCTTCATTGTCCGCAGGATAGTGGCATATGTGTCAAGGATTTCATGCACAAGCAGCTTCTGTAGGCCTACCTGGTGGAGAAAACGGCAGGGTTGGCAATCTGTCACTGCTCATGTTGAGGCTTTCGCCTGTGGATGGAACACTGCATAGTCTGACTTACTTGATACTTGGAGTCAAGATTCTCCAAATACTTGACAAAAACTGGCTTTCCGAACAACCGTTTATCTCCATCACTCATTATCTGCAGTGAAAGAAAAGCAGTCACCAAACAGTATTTTACAAAAGTTGGGTTAAATGATAAGATGTCCATCTGAATAGAATTATTTGCTGAGTAACTCACTCTGTCATGAGTTTCTACACAACAAGGTATCCATTACTACAAAGAGTAGCTCCTACCTCACATCTTTTAACTTTTAACTTAACCTTTGAGTAGTTTTCACCATTTGTTATTAATAATTTGCCCCAATGATAGTCATAATGAAAACCAACTGACAATAGCATCTCTTTTTACTCATTGCTATCCCATTTCAGCATTCTTTGTAGCATGACATCGGGAACTTTGTTGGGTGCTACTATACAGATCATGTTTGTCAAATAAACAGCAGTAGAAGTAGTAAAACATCCTGCTGATCTTCAAGCTATGACAGCATTACTTAAAAGCCCCTTTTTCATACTACTTGGTATTCAGCCATCATAAAGCTGCTTTGTACTTACAATATGCTCTTTAACCTTCTTGATATCTTCCCTCAAGTTTTCTGGTATATAGTCAGTAGCACATATCAGTCCAAGAGACGCCACATATACTCCAAGGAGGAAAGTGAAACATTGTAGTGAATCCATTTGTCCAATGTGGTGAGATTATTTGTGTACAAGTTCTGTTGTTACAGACACTAAGTTTAAGCAACTGCTTTCAACTCAGATCTGGCGTGGATTGATGTGTGTCGTTAGACTGGAGTATTTATAGAGAGTGAAGTCAAAGAAATGCCCCATTGATGGTGATGGTGATGGTGTGAGATTGTGGTTTTTCGTAGGTTTCTCAGTTGATACTTCCCCAGAGTGATAGGAAATATTTTTTTTTCTTTTTGAAATACATGGTGGTCTTTGTTCATTTGTGGCTGACGGGCTGGCTTATCGTTTTCTGTTGACGACGTAAAGAAACCAGCATCCATTTCCTAATACATTTCCTAGAAATTAACAGCTGGAAATGTAGGCGACTGCTTAAGCTGAACAGTTACATTTTATCATAAGTGCTAAATAAAGACCATTGTGTCATAGTCTCCAAGTTACTTCCTACATCATAGATATCCTCGATAATGGGGAACTTCACTTTTCACACGGCAAATCTTGATAACACAGTTAATGACGTGTTTACATCAAAATTTCATATTTGTTTTCCAACAGTACTCAGTGTGATGGGTGAAGTTGGACCTTTGGAATGGTTAATTAGAGGTTACTCATGGTCACTTGAGTGGAAAAAATAATACTATTGTGATTCAGTGTTTGTTAAAACACTCTTGCCCATTTTGCCAATTTCTGTTCCTCTATCTCTGAGACATTCAGGTTCAGTATGTCTATTATATTCTAAATACTTACAGACGTGAGCTGCACAGCTATGGGTGTTACCTTAAAACTTAAACATCTGATTCACATTCAGTGTTTTATCATAAAAGGAGGTGTTTGGCAATTGTGTGTTACACGGTTAGCAATTTTTTCCCACATTAATAGGTGATTAGCACAGGTGCATCTAGCTTAACTAGAATTAATTAAAGGAACAAAACAGGATGTAGGCAGAATGAAAATTGCGAGCCTGATCATACAGGTCGTCGTCAACTTACGACCTATGCAACTTATGGAGGATCAACTTTAGGACCATTCCAAGAATGCATATATGTGACCATGACTGCGCCGTGGCTGGTAGCGCTAGTGTTGCCCAGCATGAGTGTATGTCAGTTTCCGCCCCAGCTGCTGGCAGCAATTAAGTAAGAAAACTGTGATAAGAAGTACACCAAACAATATGACTTAAAGATGATATAATTTTATTATACAATATAATGACTCACTATTACTCCTAGAATCTACTTTCGACCAGTCAGTCGGAACCGATCACAGTCGTAAGGTGACGACGACCTGTACATAGCGGGAAACACATTTTTTCCGGCAGGGTTCCGTAATGGCTGCTGCACCATGCAGGGCCTCACTAGTGGATTGGAGTTTTCCGCCCTCAGAGGTGATATTCATTGGAACTTGCGGCCTGCCCTCTTCCCTACCGTCTCGCGGCTCATGCCCATATAGTCTCACAACAGTCATCAAGAGATTAATCACTGTTGCAGTTGCACTGTGTCAGACAGAATTTCACGAATACAGTTCTCTGCGGCAAACACAGCCAATCTATATGTCTGTATTAGCCCAGCTTTTCTTGATACTTGCCTCGTACTTTTTGGTTGTGTGAGACTATGGTGTATGGCATGTCCATGAGGTCAGGATACCCACTGGGACTCATTGTGTTGATTTCAAAAATAATATTTTTGAAAAAGGGGGCTTTTAAATTTTGGGCCTTTTATGTTTAGGATTTTCATTTCTGTGCATGTATTCCACATATAAAATTAGACTGCTGAATAGAATGGGACATAGAACATGAAATACATACATAATATGTATCAGCTATTCAACATCCATTGCAGCCCAGCACGATGTACAACGTTAATGTTGACATCGCATGTCATGCACATGCAACTGTCACATCACAAGGACCGTGATAGTCAGCTAGGTTGAGACCATCAATTACTTTTGCTTTACTGTCTTAAGAAAGACAACTTAGCAAGCTCTGCAATTTTCATGATTGTTCCTTTCCCAGATTATTTAGTTTATGTTAATAAATCAGTGTAAAGTATACCTCCACTGCTTTTGCCTGAGATCTGCATGCGCTCGCCGAGCCAGTTGTAGTCATTCTTGTCCTTGTTATCTGACTCACTCATAGACTGTATGGAACGTTTGTGAGAGATTAAACAAAAATAACTTTTGAGGAGAAAAGTGAATAAGAACTGGTCACCAGAAGACATTCGTCTTCCATTGTATGGCAAATTTTTTGGATTCCATAAAGACAATATTGAGCTGATGCAAGTGATTTGTCGTCACTGCATTGTCAGTACAGCTCTCAGCAACACCTCAACTCATTACTTAATATACCAAATTTCTATTTGGCTATAGTTTATTTTAGCTAAATTTTCAACTCCTTCTTTGCTTTATGAATATCACAAAAATCACTTCGGTCTGCTGCCTCTGGCTGACGCGCTCCTGTTCCCAGCTGGCCAGCTCGCCACGCAGCCGATCTAGCTCCCGTCACTCCTGCTCTGCAGACTCACGCGGCCACTCCTGAGGGTCCCGCTACTCACCCAGCTTGCAGCGCTTCTGAGCCAGCCAGGCCTCCCAGCTGCAGCACGCCTCCTCACGGCCAAGCAGAGCAACCTCTACCTGCTGCCTTGGTCAGTCATGCTCACTGCTGGGGTCACGCTACGGCTCCTGTCACCTGGCGAGAGGAGAGCCCTCGTTGGACAGTGAGCAGTTGGAGTCCACAGTAACGGCCGCTTTCATTGGCCGCTGACATTGTCTCCAACAGGGGACCAGTGGGCTGGTAGGGGCAGCTTCAGGACATACTGCACAGGTCCAGGGGGCTTCAAAAGAACGGAGCGGCACCTCCCTAATCGCACCGCTCTCAGCTCGTCTGCTGGCGGCTCTAGTACAGTCCGGGCAAAGGTGTGCCCCTCTTCCTGTAGTACCAACAGACAAGCTTCCTATCCCAAAGCCTGTGATCCCCTGTCGGCTTCACCTCGAAACCACCGTTGCCGCTTCTCTAGACCAGGTGCCCCACTGCTACCCACACGTTTGCCGGGCTGGAGCAGACTTGCAAAAGGATGTCGTGGAGGACCCGCTCCAGCGGCACCAGTGGGACCTCTTCTGGCATCCCACTTCAAACACCAATGTGACACTTGGCAAACCCAGGCATCACAACGGCAGAAACGAGATGAGGCAGGTAATCACACTTACATAAACCAGGGACACAAGGATTTACTATAACAAATACACACAAGGCGCATGTGCATGCCGGGAAAAGCAAATGAGCTCCACAATGCAGAGCCATCTCGCCGGCACTAAAATATACAAAAAAGTTTGTGAACCATTACTTTGAAGGTTTTAGACCAACATGTTTTTAAATCACAATTAACCCACTGATCCATTGTTTTCCACAGAGGCTAAAAACCCATGATCAACCCCCCCCCCCGAGTGGCAAGTCTTGGCACCGGTTGTTTAATATCAGTATCAGAAAGCGCGTGTTGATACTTGTACTCAGTCTGAACTACAGGGTATTTTTTCATCCTTAACTTTAGCAACAGCATATCGTAATGAAAACTGAATTTTCATAACTTTTATGTTCTTTTGTTTTGCTCTGCAAAAGTTTTTTGAATGATTTTTTACAATTCCAATATTGCTCTGAAAATAGCTTTCATGCAGGGTGACTTAGGAAGAATAAAGGAGCTGACAAAGGACACTAGACGATTAATTAAAAAAGCCCAATTGAATTATAAAGATAAGGCTGAGGAGAAACTGAAGACTGGTAATGCTAGAGATGCATGGCGAGGGCTGAACAAAATGATGGGTAGGGAGCAGAGACAGACCATTCAGTGTGACGACCCCGCCCACCTTTCAAATAATTTAAATATGTTCTACTCCAGATTTAATAAGCATGATTTTAGCACTCTAACTTTTATCGTCGGGCCTGGAAGACAGCGAACATTATACCTGTATCAAAAACTCAGTATGTAAAAACAAATAATGACTTTAGACCCATTGCTCTCACACCCCTCCTCAGCAAATGCATGGAGCACTTTGTTCAGGATGAACTGACCTGCCAGGTAGCAGGATCGCTGGACCCCATGCAATTTGCCTATCGAAAAAACACACTTATTTAGTCTAGCCTATAGGGACTCTAGTTCTAGCTTTAGCTAATTATTTCACCCCCAGTTAGACCTGTAGTGTGAGGTGTAGAGCTGGGTGGGGATCGGTGCCACTGGCTTTGGATAAACTGAGCTGTCAGTGCTGTCACTCTAGCTTCACACCCCCTTGTGGAATTGGAGTGCTGACATTTCAGGGACTCCCCATGCCTGTATTCCTACCTGCCTCTCCCTCCTACTTATGCTTAACTGTTAGCGCTGCCTATGATCTCCCCTATTTTTGACTAATTGCATTTTTTATTTTTTATTCCCCCCCTACGCAAATTTATCAAGATATCCTGCACACTCTGCTACATGCGACCTCTCCACTATGCATGACATCCTTCTGTCCAGCTCGCTCTTCTGCTTGTCGTCCTCCATGTATGCCCGGCTGCCTTACTACTAGTTGCCCGGTGATCTGAAGGAGTGCCAACACCGGCTTGTCATCGCCTCCCTGCTCCCCGGTTGTAACTCATATTTTATGACTGTGTGACTCTCCACTTAGCCATCTCTCTGATTTGACTTTCCCTGCCGGCCCCAGGAGAATGGGCTCCCCCTCTGAATCTGGTTCCTCCCAAGGTTTCTTCCTTCTAGGGAGTTTTTCCTTGCCACTGTTGCCTCTGGCTTGCTCTCTGGGGGCTTTGGGTGGGGATGCTGTAAAGCGCTTTGAGACAATGTCATGTTGTGAAAATGCGCTGTACAAAAATAAATTTTTGTTTGTGTTTGTTGAAACAACAGAGGGGTGGAGGATGCGACACTCACCCTGCTAAATAGTATTTACAGTCATCTGGACAAACCCAACACTCATGCTTGTATTTTTCTCATGGATTTTTCCTCAGCCTTTAATACAGTCCAGCCACACCTCCTCCTTGGGCGCCTTTGTGACCTGAAAGTTAGCAGTGGCCTCATCCTTTTCATCAGGGAATTTTTGAGAGACCGACCCCAGCGAGTCTGTATTAAGAACTGCCTCTCTAATGCTCTTGTCCTGAACACAGGTGTTCCTCTATCTCCTTTGCTTTTTTCCATATATACAAATGAAATTCAGTGTAACAACAGCCACCTTTCCCTCATTAAGTATGCAGATGACATGGCTTTAGTCGCCTGCCTTTGGGACTTAAACAGCTCTTCCTACCTTCAGTATATCAACACCCTGGCTTTGTGGTTTTATAGCAGCTTTCTGGATCTCAATGTTAGCAAAACCAAGGAGATGTGGCTGGTGAGCAGCAAGAAAGGAGGCAATAAGAATGCTGTGGCCACCTTCAAGCCAATTAGTATGAAGGGTCAGGAAGTGGAGCAAGTCACCGAATTCAAATATCTTGGGACAATAATAGACAACCAGCTAAATTTCCAAAACCATGTGGATTATGTGTACAAGAAAGGAAGACAGCGTCTGTCTCTTCTGAGGAAGCTCAGGAGCTTTAACACCAGCCAGCGCACAATGTCCATGATGTACAAATCACTGACTGAGAGTGTGCTGACATTCAACATAGTGTCATGGTATGGGCAACTCTCGGTTAAACAGAAGAACATACTGGCACAAATCGTCAATCAGGCCGGGAAGATCACTGGACATAAACAACATCAACTCTCCGACCTGTACTCACAGATTTTGACAAATAAGGTACGACCGGTTTATCAAGATTTTACTCATCCACTTCAATGTGCCTTCCAATTATTGCCATCAGGCAGGAGACTTGTAATCCCATTAGTCAAAAAAAAAGGCTACAAGCGGACATTTATTCCATCAGCTGTAACCATCCTTAACGAAGACTTTTTTAGATAATTTAATTAGCAGCTAGTTTTATTATACTGGTATCTTATGTATTTTGTTTTAAATCTATTCATTTATGTTAAATCTCTCACCTGGAGTAAACTGGAATGATTTTATAACATATTTTACTTATATTTAGTGGCATTGACATATGTTTATTGTGTATAATGTTGTTTGTATTGTGTGTTGAATTATGTCACTGTCAAAGATGAATTTCCATCTGATGTAAATTTGATGGACATTAAAGAAGTATTCTATTCTATTCTAAAATAGCAAAAACGAATGAACATTTTTTATCCTCTTTTACTTAAATTTATTCAATTTATCATTCTCATCAAAACTTTTCATGCCTGACCCACACTGAGTTCAAGTAAATACAGTCTGTTACATGGAATCTGGTGTTTTGATGACAGTAATGAATGCATGGTACAGTACATTTTGTAAATATGTTAAATAAAATAAATATGGGTATAAATAAGCATGTATACATTAAAAACATAACAATCGTGCAGTCAAATTCATCTTGCTCTCATATTTTTTCTTTTCCATGCTGCTCAGTTGATCGCTTGTATGCCGTCTTCTAGGTCTGGATCCCCAGCTCTGACGCTTTCTGGAACACTGGTATGAGCTCTCGAATCGCCTTGCTCTGAACTTCCGAGTCGCTAGTCTGAGGCAGAGGAAGAGAAAAGCCAACTTATGAGTTATACAGAACATTCCATTCAATTCAATTTATTTTTTGTATAGCACATTTTCACAACATAACATTGTCTCAAATCGCTTCACATTATCCCTGCCCAAAGTACTAAGTGAGCAAGCCAGAGGCAACAGTGGCAAATAAAAACTCCCTAGAAGGAAGAAACCTTGGGAGGAACCAGACTCAAAGGGGGAACCCATCCTCCTTAGATGCTTTGTTCAAGGCTTTTTGATAATTCCCTATGCGCTCTATCAGTGCATGTTCACCAACCTGACCTGACCTGATATTTGTTTCGCAGAATTATTTGGTGTGTGAAGGTGAAGCCGAGGTCTGAGTGGATCTGCATTATTTATTTGGTCTGTGTTTAGTCCTCATGGATAAAACCGTAACCAAAATGCCTGAATGCCATGGACTAACTCTGGCTTTATGGAGTCTAGAGTGTATTTATGCACCCTGACATGTAGGAGGCGGTAGCACGCTCATATTACTTGGACGGCCCACAGATCCTGGAGCTGTTTCTTCAGCATGTTTTCCGTTTGCTGGAAGGCTTGATTCCTCAGCTTCTTCACCCTGTCCATGATGTGTCTAATGCTGTTCCTGATGTCACCGTCCTCAGTGCGGCTCATCATGTTGGACAGAATGCTGATGTACACATCCAGAATCTCATGTATCAGTAACTTCTGTTCGGTCTCCTGGCAAGGGAAAGCAAAGTTAATCTGGTTTTAATGAGGTATTTCAGCCTGATCCGGAATCAGCGAGACAAAGAATATTCACCTCAGCATTGCCATCTTGTTTGATTAAGTGCTTGAGAAAAATGGAGTTTCCAAATAATGTCAAGTCACCGGTAACATTCTGTAAAAAAGATACATTAATTAGACAATTCATTTGAATTGTTTGACCTTAGTTTTTATGAGTTTTGATGCATGCATTTAAATGCTAATGAACTGAAAGTTTTTCTGAATATTTTTCTCAACTGCAAGCCATTACAAGAAAATTTGTCTCTGAAGAACAGATACATACAGAAGACGCATTTGAGCTTAAAGATACTACAGTGAAAAATGCCATTGTGGTTGGGAGACTTTGGCCTGTCTATAACTTTCTCTGCTTCTCTGCTCCAGATGTGTCCCTTTCCCAAGCTAAGCCAATTAAACTGACCAATATCATTAGCACAGAGCATAATAGATGCAAAATTGTATCAAAGGAGAAACAGGTGCAGTTATAGGTGACATCACACATTCACGTAATGTTATTAATGTGCACATGCCGTACTAATACTTACAAAGTGCCTACTCAGCCTTTCAATGTCCGCTGACATTCTTTCTGAAATGAAGTCCTTGCTGTTTGCTACCTGAAAAAATGCCAAAAGCATTCCAAACGATACAGCGAGGCTCCACTGGTGATTCATTGGCTCAAAGCTTCGGTGGTCACTTGACGCAAAGACGGTGGGGCGGCCGATGTAGTACAGACCAGAACTGCAGACACCACTGCGCTCATGCTCGTCTGCAATAGCTACTCTGGCTTTTATAGCTTTTAGAGAGGTGCCCTTAACTGATGCACAGTTGAACCTGAGGTTATAGGGGATGCGCTTTGGCTTCTGTGGCTTTTTCTGGAGGTTGTTTCCTTTAAATCACAAACCCCTGTCATGCTACGTATAGGTTCCTCGCACAAAGATGCTGCTGATGGATTCCTTGGAAGGTCGTCATGTGTGTTTCTGTGGCCACATTTTCATGGGGTGTTTTTCGTAAATAACAACACTTGTCGGTTGTCAGCAGAAGACGATGGACTGGCTGCCCTTGGCATTCTAGTAACACAAGGCGCTATTCTGGCATAACTCACATGCAGAAACACAACGGTTGATGCTCCTAACGACATCTTTCGCGCTGCAGTTTAGAAAGCGGTTTAGAAAGCAATCTTTTTATCTATAATTGCCACCTGTCTTGAGAAAGTTTTGGAGTGGTGTATTAGCAAGCAGCAAACCAGTAATGAATGTTTTATGAAATACCTAACTAGTTGATTTTGAGTGGTCTGTAGCAATAGTGCTATTTTGTTTTCCTTATATGGTGTTAAATAGCTACTTTAGAGTACTTTGTAAAAAAGTGTAAAATGTGAAGACCCCCTTCCTGTGTCAACCCATGCAAAGTTGCCTGCAGCTATGCACTTGTCTTTGCCTTGTGGTTTGAATGTGAGCTGCCGCTATACATCCTGAAGAGCAATTCATTGCAAATAAAAGTCACTTTTACATTTATGCATCTTTCCTTTTCTTCTTTCTGGTCGAGCATTAAAATGTTTTCACTTAGGTAGAACTGGGGATTAGATACAGAATTGTTGGGGTTTGCGGCCCATGGTGACAGACACGCCAGTCACTAGGACACTCTCACTTCCTGAAACTGCAGTGGCTAAGGTGTCTCATTCCTTAGCTAAGTGTTAACAATGCAGTCAAATGCATTTGTATATACTGCCCTGCACAGCAATCGCAAAGCATTTCGAAATTTAGCATTTTGCTAAATTAGTGAGCAAGTTCATTGAAAACATATTAAGGACAGCACCCCTCACACACATTGCATTAGTGGTTGTGCTTTAAAGGGAATAAGCCAAATATAATGCAACAGAGTAAACAAACCTTCTCTGTTGGTTATGGGTGAAATCAGTAAGGTCCATTGGTTACAAAACCCCTGACCTTCTGGGCATGCTCATTAAGGAGAAAGCTCTTTGAGTGTCATGTGATCACCATGGACATCTACATCTATACCGCATGGGTTTGGGTTCGGTCTTGAAATAAGCAGAGACACTACGAGAAGAAAAAAAAATAGATGTGAGGATGAGTATGGATATTCAGGTGACAACATGCACAGCAGCACTAGCCAAGGCTAGATGGACCGAAGTAGATTCAAACACCCAGTCAGCACAAGTACGTCGGCGCTACGTCGCTGATACGTTTTTTGAAAGGTCGGCATCTAGTAGCATTTAAGTCGTTTGCACATTGGCCCTACGTAGCGGCGTTGAAACAGCTCCGTCCAGGCGATGTTTTCCCTCTCAACAGCGATGAAAACGCTACGTCTAAGCAAAACTCCGCGATGTTTCCCCGACCCTCTTATTATCCGTACGCGATCATTTCCCGACCCTCTTATTATCCTACGCAGGAGGTCTAAAACCCAGACCTGTATGCTAAGACCTATTATTCTGGGTTGTGCTGCCAATATTTATTCCATGAATTTTACGAAGACCCCAACCCAGCAGTCTGTGAGTCCATCCCAGCTTGTACACGCTAATCATCTCACGGCGGTAAGAATGAACTCTAGACCAGCAGTCGGCAACCTGCGGCTCGCGGGCCACGTGCGGCTCTTTGACCACGTGACTGCGGTGTATTCACATTTTCATGTCTTAACATATTATGATAATACATGAGTAAAGATAAATTATTTATTTATGGGTTAATATTATTTTTCATTTAGATATTCATTTAGCTATATGTGAATGAGGCGGTCCGTCGCGCGCTTCGTTGATGTTTTAACGGCATCATTCACATCTTCCTCAATGTCATTCTCTACGACGAGATATTACGTCTCCGGTAAAATGGGGCGCTTTCAGTTTAAGCTTTCTTCAGTACCTGAGACTGGATGTACGCTTCAACATTTATTGGGATTCCTAATTCTTTCACATACTTTTTGTAGTAAATTGTCACCACGCCTTCCCAGGTCTTCGTAAAAATTATTATATTTTATCCGGTTTACATATTATAGCCAGCTGAGTTCGGATTGATCGCATCATTTGCACTTGTTCGGTCAGCACAGTTACAGTAAAGAAGTGGAGAGTGAAGGGCAGACGACAGCAGAGCCGAACGAAAGCAGGGCTGAGGGTGAAGACCATCGCTACAGAACTGAAATATGTTATAATATTAGTCACCTTTGCGCTGTTACGCGTCCGAGTGATTCAAAACGGAGAGCCCCCCCCACGCCCCCCGAGTTTTTTATGTTTTGTAAGTACTTGAACTTTTTGTGTTAAATGCATATATGCCCATATCACATTAAAAATCGTATCTCAAACTCCCTTCTCTACCCATTGCAGCTCTTTGTAAATCTTGGTTCAGATATTTAGGAAAAAATGGCTCCTTGCTTTAAAAAGGTTGCCGACCTGAACTAGACCTTTCAACGTCTACAATATATGCAATGAGTGAGTTGAGGAATTTAAAGCTATTCTTAACAAATAAGGAATTCAGGAGAGAGCTGGATGTTACCAAATGTTATCTGATTCTCCATATGTACTCCTACAGTAGGACATAGGAGTGATCTCATCTATAGCTGCAGAAAGCGGCAGCTCAGATAAAGTGTCAAGCAGAGTGTGCTATGATGTGACACATGCCCACTAAAATTATAATGGGCTAAAAAATGCATTTTTAGAGAGTTCTTTCCTGTTCACGTAATGTAATTCCTAGACGGCTGATGCAGTCATTTTTATAGACGGGGGTGTTAAAAGACCCGTGAAACATAAGTCGATTTCCTTTTCAAGGAAATCACTCACCACATGTGATTCTGACACCG
Source organism: Mormyrops boulengeri (assembly GCA_026781065.1). Taxonomy (NCBI): domain Eukaryota; kingdom Metazoa; phylum Chordata; class Actinopteri; order Osteoglossiformes; family Mormyridae; genus Mormyrops; species Mormyrops boulengeri. The sequence continues at coordinate 14,544,828 of JAODLD010000001.1, read as the reverse complement.
GAGGCTAGGGCAGCTTATTCTGTCTGTAGGCATGCTTACTAAATAGTATTTTAAACTCATAATGTTTATCCATATACCTGACAAACTGTTATTTCTCTGGTGCATTTTGAAATAGAAAGTGCATTTATAAAAGTAACATTTATATAACGCTTTACAGAACCAATGGGGAGCCACTTGATCCACCTCCACTGTGCCAAACCGACCTGGGTGATGTGACAGTAGCCATTCTGAGCCAGTACATTCACCGCACAGTAGCTAAGGTGGTGAAGGAGCAGGAGAGAATGCACCAATTAGATATAGGGGATGATTAGGAGGCCAGATTTGAAACGACTACAGTGGGCAATTTAGCCCAGGCATCGGGGTACCCCCCCTACTCTTTCAAAAGATGCCCGGAGATCTTTTATGACCTCAGAGAGTCAGGACCTCAGTTTTATGTCTCATGCGAAGGATGGCACCATTTTACAGCACAGGGTCCTCATCACTGCACTGGGATCCACACTGACCACAAGGTGGGCTAACTTGTTGGCCACACCCACACCTCTTTCAGCAGCAACCAAAAACCAAAAAACTCAGGAGACAACAAGTATTAAACAGGAGCCAAACCAAGGTCATAGTTTGGGGACCAGCAAGACTCACAGTGAGCTGAAGATCTGAGTCCAGCTAACAGACAAAGTACAAAGACAAATATACACAGGGGTTAACAGATGATGACTCGTATGCAGCTTCTACCAGATTTGATTCAGCATGTAACTCTGAGGACTGACAGCATCAGAAATTTATGGGATTATTTTCTGAGCTCACTGGGGCCTCTCTTATACTCACAGAAATAAGGAGTAACAGACACTCACAAGAACATTATATGGTACGCAAAAGACAAATTGAGCAAATCTCAAAACTGAGTATGTACCCTGATACCAACTGATTCTGTATTAATCAATATAACCTGTGGTGGTTCAAGTCCTTTGAAAATCCCATATCTATTTCATAACAGATACTCACAACAGATTTTCACATGAGGCACTGCTGCATATCTCACTGCACTAAACTGCAATTCCTGCATGATAATCCAAAAGAATATAGTTTGCAATGTCATTGATATTGATTAATTGATTAAATATAAGCATGATACATATATATAAGCATATAATACATTAATATAAGCATGATATTGCATTTATAGATAATCTCATTTTTATATTTAAATGCTAATGTGCATTGATTTCAAAATCAATACATTTTAATGATTATTATAAGAGGGATTCAAGACAGTGGTGCAGTTGCAAAGGGCTAACTAAATGGGTAATTAACATTACCTGTAATACAAATAGGGGTAATCATTTTGATGGGTTGATTTTGTAGTTCTTGCATATCCCCTCTTGCTTTCCCTGAGAGAAACCAGGGAAAGACTAATGGGTCAGCCAGTGTCCAGCACCTGACAAGCAGCCGAGGTTATGGGCCCTGACTCTGTATCCAATGTCGTGAATCTATAGCATTAGAAAGCATAAGGCACGAATTATCCAAGATGTAGGTTTAGCTTCAGCATTGGTAGGGACCCCCCTCCCCAAAATATTGGTAAGGACATGTCCCTACCGCCTGAACCCAAATCTACACCTTTGCGCATCAGGCTACCCACCCCACCACTATGCTGACAAATAGTAATTGTTAATTATTGCAAATTCCTATTAAGCACTATCAGGTCATTATTGACTTTTGGCAATCATATAGATGATAAAAATATAAATGGTCTTCTGCAATGGGTTGATGCCCTGTCCTGGGATATTCCCTGCCTTCTGTCTGTATCTTCCCAGAAATACTCCGGACCCCCGTGACCCTGCACAGGATGCTCAGTCTAGCTGCACTTTTATGCGTAATTTACTCCTTGGCAGCTGTATGCTTGAAGTGCATTACCTAGGCCTAGCACATTTGTATATCTCTTTGGACAAGAGCATCTGCTAAATAAATAAATGGGTAACGTAATGTATTATCGATACCTTCGTAATGCATTATAATGTATTCATAAAGTATTATACACATGCCTATAACTATTTCTAAAAAGGCATTACGCATTATATCTATGTTTATTATGCATTATGAATACTCTATGAAGCTCTCATCTATAATGCACCGCAGATACCCTCATAATGCATTATCATGGTAAGTATTAGAATTAAAGATGCTTTGTAGCTGTATATGAGAACTGTAAGGTTAGCTGATTGGAACTTTTTTCCCTTCAAATGTGCTGTATTCCCAGGACCAGATTGGGAAACACTGCCTTATGAGTATCTTGAGTATCTTGTTTTCTTCTGTAAGTAAGATGTCATCAGCATATGGAAAGGTTCTCATGTTTTGTCCTCCAACCTTTAATCCCAGGTTCTGCGGAATACCCACGTGTCCGTGGGCCCTTGAGCAAGGTCCTTAATCCCCAGCCCCATGGGTGATGTTGCAGGTAGATGTCCTTCACTGCCAGGGTGTTTCTAGCTCGTTGCTATGCAATTCTAGGTGGTTGCTAGGGTGTAGCTAGGTAGTTGCTATGGTGTCAGAG
>JAODLD010000001.1:14490659-14505546 GCA_026781065.1 Mormyrops boulengeri | reverse complement strand
TTTATTATAAAGTACACCTGTTTCTTTCATGTAATCATACTGAAACACAATATATATATCTGTGTGTATATATTGTGTGTGTATATATTATACATATTATATATATACATATTCAGTATCATTCATAATATTCATTATCATAGCTATGTGTTGATAATAGTGACCAGTTGATTCTCATGGGTATGTACACACACCAGGATGAGCAGCGATCTTCTGCTTTCCCCATCTTCTAACATCATTATACCGCTTTCGGCACAGAGCAGATAATCTGCTGATGCCAGAAAACGAGGACAATCTCGCCGATACCTCATCCCACGCCTGCCTCCCCTCAAACAGCGGTGCTCCCGTAAATGTGCTCCCGTTTTAACCGCGGACTCTTTCATAGTCACCTGCATGCTCAAAATTCCATCTCATCATTTTCTGATCATTTACGTTAAGCCATGACTCACTGACTAGCTGTACATGTTTGAATAGATGCATTGTGGCTGTTTATGCATCAGCGCGGTTTCTGTGACGTCATGGCAGCTGATATATATGGTTACCATATACATCAATTATTTTGGTTATGGCATGAACCTATGAATGCAATTCCGCAAAATAATTTCACAAGCTGAAGGTATTTAGCTAGACGTTGAGAAACAGACACGTCTGTAATACTCCCCACCGGTCCACCGCAGGCAGAGAAAGCAGGGTGAAACTCCAGAAATACAGAATTTGAAATGCACGATCCTCTCCTGTCTCTTACCTGGGCAAGTCGAGGCCAGTGACACCGCCATTCTGGCCCACAGCCACAGACGAGGTGACTGTAGAGGCCTCCCACAGCCTGTTCTGCTCAGACAGGATCTGGTTCAGGTGGTCTCTGGAGAAGTGGGTGCCCCAGGCCCTCCTTCTATAGGACTCCGCCCTCTCCCGCAGCTCCCGCACCTGAGGACGTAGACGGGGGTCTCCATGGAGAAGCTGGGCTCGCTGGCCAATCAGCAGCAACTACAGGGTTCAGGTGATAACTCCACCCAGCCAACTGGTACATCTGGGCTCAGGAGTGATTTGCGGTGTGTGTGTTGGAGCAGAGGGCCGGAGGCAGATAGGACTAAGAGCCAGGTCCCACCACTACTGAAAGCCCTGGGCAGGGTCTGCACAGAGGCACAGTAAGTGGGGGGGGGGGGCACAGGAGGTGCAGCAGGTGATACCTCAGTACCAAGCTAGTCCAAATGGAAGAGCATGAGTTTTTGTTTCCGCTGGCTGGAGTGCCAATCCTGCCACCAACCCCCAAATTTTCTCTGTACGCTGGAGGGCCTGCTTGCAGTACAGGTCCTCCAACAGCTGGGGAAACACTGGTGTAAAGGGTGGCGTCCAACCTCAGCAGCACCCCCATGCAGATGATGAATAACTCCAAACATCTGAACCATTCAGGGACCGTGTTAAGGACGGCATGAACCACACCCCCTTTCCCTAGAAGTCAGCAGTGTGGAAAGCTTCAGGTGCATGGTGGGAGCAGTACAGCACAAGAGACTGAAAATGCCTGACCCCCCGCTACCATAATGCACCTTAGCTGTAATAATGAAACGCCTGACTACGGTAACGCACCTTAGCTCGTAGGAAAGATGAATATACCATTTTTGTGGGTTTGCATCACTAAGGAATCTGTGTATATATATGTAAGTCTATTGGTATTCATTTCTCTTTCTGTGTTAATGATCATGTGGTGTTTTAGTGGGCGTTCTGTAACATTTCAAAGCATGCTTATGACAGAAATGCATTTTAACACAGAATGTTGCAATGGTGCCGATGTAGAAAAGTGATGCCGCGCAGCCCATGTTACCTCGTCGTACCACATATGAGCATGGTCAGTGTCACAGCCCTGCAAGAACAAAGGGCAGAGACTCGACGTTACAGGTGAGCTCGACTTCGCATGGTGGAACAGCATTGAACAACCTTCTTAAGACACTGCAGAGTCTCATTATCATGGCGGTAAGTGCATTCTGCTTGTAACACCCCTTTACTCAGATTTCCCATACTGTCAGCGCAACAAAGCATGTAAGGGTGAGACTCAAACTCACAAACTTCCGGATGTCATGCAAAACAAAACGTCACTGTCCTTTAACTAAACCATTTCTTACTGACTGACAGTAATGCTTTTATGACCACTGCTCCAATGTCCCCCACCCCAATCACCCTGTCCCACCTTCTCTCCAGTTGCAGAGGCTTTGATCCAAACTCCATCCTTATACCTGTAGAGCTGAGGGGAGCGGAAATTCGAGATATACTCAGATTTCACCTTCCTGTGGAAACACAAAAACCCCATGACCTAAGGCTAACTAGACTATCTTCACCCAGGAACTAGTTATGCAACAGGAGTCACGGTGATCCAGATCTTGGAGAGTAGACAACACAGAATGGGGTCACAAGGCGCGGTCAATGGCCCCAAACATGTATTTCCTCATTTCTATAATAACTGCAATTTAAAGCCTTAAAGATTTAAAGTTTAGATGACGACAGGAGGAAATACACTTACAAATACAAAGACAAAGTGCAATACTGCACAGACCGGCCAGGAAGCCAAATTTTACACAGACTCTGTACATACCATTTCAATAACACACAAATTACTGAATGCACTCAACTAGGAAAAGACAACTAGATCAACAATGACCCTATTCACAAGGGATGTTAGTTTCCTCGTTACTATTATGTCATACTGTTAAATGAGTAATGGAAGGCCCACTTCTCAGTGAAGCAATACTGAAATTTATACTGACAGCATTAACTGGCAGAGATTGTTATGATGATAGCAAAAAGAAGGCTGGAGAACTGCATTCCACGCACATGCCAAGTTTATTTATGCACATGTGCACGTGTGCATGCTTGTGCGACAGATACAAACAGGAGAATGACATGATGGAAAATTTCACTTGGCACGCCCCCAGAGCAGCCTCTCACCGGTATCCAGAGTGAGGGGTGGAGCGCTGATGGCGTTTTGATGACCTCACTTCCTGTGGCCTCCTCTCCCCCGCAGGTTTGGCAGACCCGTTCTGCTGGCCGGGTTTCCTGTAGCGCTGCCCCCGGTTGACCTTCCTCTTGCCCTGTGATGGAGTTGGTCAACTCTGGGGCTGCATGGGTCGTCATTATACTGTGGCCACAGCAATTGCAGAGTTTTTTCGTTCAACAGCATATGCTAAGACATTCATCTGGTCTGTCCGGTTTAAGGAACATGTGTCGTCGCATGCCAGGACACATCAGTCAAGGGAATTGAAGATAACGAAGGGTTATGTGACAGAACTACCCATGTACCCAGAAATGCAACAGAGTGCCTGCATATTGCTACAGACATTTATCATACAAAAATTTTGCAGCAACCTAAAAATATATACCGGTATACTGTGTAGAAATTACACAGTCACTGGCCACTTTATAAGGTACACCTTGCTAGTGCCGGGTTGGACCCCCTTTTGCCTTAGGAACTGCCTTAATTCTTTGTGGCAGAGATTCAAAATGGTGCTTGAAACATTCCTCAGAGACTGTGGAGGCCATTTGAGTGCAGTGAACTCAGTGTCATGTTCAAGAAACCAGTCTGAGATGGAATGAGCTTTGTGACCTGGCACATTATCTTGTTGGAAGTTGCCATTAGAAGCTGGGTACACTGTGGTGATAAAGGGATGGACATGGTCAGCAACAATACTCAGATAGGCTGTAACATTTAAACGATGCTCATTTGGTGCTAAGGGGCCCAAAGTGTACCAAGAAAATATTCCTCACATTGCAACACCAGCAGCAGCCTGAATTGTTCATGGTAGGACAGATCCATACTTTCATGATATTTATATGAAATTCTGATCCTAACGTCTGAATTTCGCAGCAGAATCCGAGACTCATCTGAGCAGAAACATTTTTACAATCTTCCACTGTCCAATTTTGGTCAGCCTGTGTCCACGGTGAACTCACTTTCCTATTCTTAACTGACAAGAGTGGCACCTGGTGTGATCTTCTGCTGCTGTAGCCCATCCGCTCCAAGGTTCGACGTGTTGTGCGTTCTGAGATGCTCTTCTGCATAGCGTAGTTGTAACAAGTGGCTATTTGAGTTACTATTGCCTTTCTATCAGCTTCAACCAGGCTGGCCATTCTTCTCAGACCTCTGCTGGATAAGGCATTTTCACCCAGAGAACCACTGTTCACTGGATTTTTTTTTCTTTTTCGGCCCGCTCACCATAAACTCTAGGGATGGTTCTATGTGGAAATCCTAGTAGATTAGGAGTTTCCTCAAATGCTCATACCAGCCTATATGGCACCAACGACCATGCCATGTTCAAAAACACTTAAATCACCTTTCCTCCCCATTATGGCGTTTGATGTGAAGATGATTTTACACATTGTGCTACTGACAATGACTGATTAGATATTTGATTTAATGAGCAGTTGAAAAAGATGAGTGTACAGTTCTTACAGAAAGTCTCAGGACACTTGCTTAATTCTTTAAAAATATTGCAAATTTACTGGTTTCATAACAAAAGTCCATTATACAAGCAATGCTTAACATATCTGCACATACCTTCCACACAGTTCTTTTTATTAAGTTATTAAGTGCCAAAAATTTTTTTTGAAAGACTCCTTCACTTCTGTTCTTGCCATTTTGTTATTAATTGCAATTGCAGTCACTGGCTCCCAAAGGGAAACTAAACACAGACGTTTGGTGCTTTATTTTATCGCAAAGGTGTTACTAATTAAAAAGCCCCCAGTGAGACTATTTCTCAATGAACCTCTTAGCTCAGAACAGCCCTTCTAGAAGAATTATTTGGGTTTCAGTTTATTACTACTTGAAATTAATGTTTTACTCAATACTACCATTGTTTTCTATCGACATAATATTTTTTTTAAAAAAATGAATAAAGTAATGTTTTTTTTTTTAATAAAACCAATAAATTAGCATTTTTTACTGTATCAAGCATCCCCAGACTTTCTGTGAGGTATATTATATATATTACCCATAAAAATTGTAAAGTCAGCAAATTAGAATTTATTTTTCCTTTTTCGTGTGCGGTGCCAGCATTCGACTTAAAGAGGGATGGTTCGGGTACCTTAGCACCCCCTTCAGGGCAAATGTTCTCCTGCTGCAGGGGCACCCCCTCTCTCTCATCCAGTTCCCGGCGTAGCCGTGGACCTCGGGGAGGCTGGGCCCCTTTGAAGTTCTTCTTGTACTCGCTCTCCATGACCAGAGGGTTGGTCTTAAATGGCGGGATCATTCTGTCGCTGCTGTAGACCATCTAACAGGAAGGGGACAGGATGTTACAGGGATCATGGGAAATATTCAAATGGACATACGAAACGTGAAATCTAATGACGTGTCTGAGAAGCCAAATTCCTTGTAAATCTGTGAGCATCTATGAAGATGTATTACGCTTATATTGTATTATGATGTATTATGAAAACTGTATTACGCTTCATCCTGAGGGGTTTCCAGGAGAAGTGCCAGTTTAATCCATATGTAACTCACAGGTGCCACCTGCAGGCCATCAGGTCAGTGAGGATAATCAGCTCTTGACCGTAAGTCACAGTGCAAGCCCATTCAGGAAGCGCAGTACCTGCTCGGCAGCCAGCAGGGGGGAGCTGCACGTGGCCATCTTCCAGGTGAACTGCCGCTGGTACTCCGACGCCCGGTGCCCGGCTCTCCGCTCAGCAGCCCTAAGGGCGGCCTTTCGCCTCAGCGCATGTTGGATCTAAGGTGGCACATGGGGCAGAATAACACTATGGTGAAAGTGAGTGCATCACAACAGGGGGTTTGAAACCCACCCTTCACTGTGTGTAGGTATGTTCCCCTTATATTCTGCAGGTTTTCTATTCCTGCTCTCGTTCCCTCCCACAGTACAAAGACATGCAGTTAGGCAGAGTGGCATGGAAGTTACTGGACATTGTTTGCATAGTATGCTGTGATAATTCACGTTACAGGGAAGAGAACCGCATATCCTTTACTTCAAAGAGCTTCCCCTTTAGAAAGAAAAGAATGTAATTCCAATATTGACATTTTCACCAAAGTTAAAGAGAGAGAGGTAAGGAGCGCGTGTTGATTACAGCGCATCGCCGCACCCACCACACAGCAAACCACCTCGGGGATTAGAACCAAAGTGCTGCCGTACAGTGGTTGATACCTCAGCACCACACTGGTTTGAAGGGAATGGAACAGTGTGAAGCTATTCTCTAGTGACTGGAGTGCCAATCCTGCCACCAACCCCTAAATTTTTCCCAGGATGCTGGAGGACCTGCTTGTAGGGCTGGATGTAGGTTAACATCATACCCAGGATAAAGCAATTGCAGGTTAAAGGCCTTGTCCAAGGGCCCAACGGAGTAGGATCACTCCTGGCATTGGTAGGATTCAAACCGGCAACCTTCTGTTCACGAGCACAGATCCCTAGCCTCAGAAAGTTAAAGAACAACCTATTTTTGCCTGCAAAGGTTGTTTTTTTTTTACTTTCAGGAAAAGACAGTGAGTAGCACTGATGTATACATGTTGATTGTTGCCAGTTATAGTCTGCAAGAAGGAATTCAAGTAACAATTTCATTGTCCTTTGCACCAGTATACTGTACATACGACAATAAACCTTTGAGCCTTGAATCTCTCACACCTCCAGCACTAGGGCTTCAAATCCCGGCTCTAACTTGTGCGTCTGGAGTTTGCACGGCCTCCCTGTGTTGTACATGTTTCCTCCAGGTTCTTTAGTTTCCTCCCTCAGTCCAAAAGCACGCAGTTAGGTCAAATGATGTCTGTAAATTGCCCTTAGTGAGTGTGACTTATAGTGCACTGGCATCTCATCCAGGCTGCTCCCCAGCCTCTGCTACAAGTTTAAGGTCCTCCACTGTAGCAGATATGTGATGATTACAGTGTGCTGTGTTACAGGGGTCCCAAAATGGGGGGGCAAGATCCCTAGATTTCCACAGTATGTTACTAAAAATATGAAAACCACCAGTGAAATCTTCCCCCACCCACGCAAAATGGGAGTCGTGAGTGTCTGTTATTTAGGCTGAAAAGTTTGGGAAACCACGTTTTATTTTGATGGTCCTCTGCATGGAATCTGGGAAAATGGTGCCTTGTGGAAGTCATGATTATGATTATTATGTGCGTTTAATCCCAGTGTTACTGAGCAGAGAGAAGAGGCTGATGTGTGACACTCACTCCATTCGAAGCCAGCTCTGCCTTATCCACTGTTGCTGAGGGCCCGTTTGCCTGTCTGCTTCCCTCAGGTTCTGGAGGAGGGGGCTCTGCCTTATCCACTGAGGCTGAGGGCCCGTTTGCCTGTCTGCTTCCCTCAGGTTCTGGAGGAGGGAGCTCGGGCTTAGACTCTGCACACTGGTCTTCAGGGGGCTTAGGGCCCCTGGGAGCAAGAGGAGTCTCAGGCCCCTGAGGGCTGCGTGGTTTCTCCTTGGGGGGGTCTGCAAAGCTGGCCTTGGGTCTGCAGACCTCCCGCGCCCGAGGCTCCCCCCATGGGTCCACAGACCCCTCCCACTGCAGGGATTTGGGTACTTGGGGTCCGTAGAAGGGAACCCTCTTCTTGGAGAGGAACTGGGGCTCCCTGCTGATTCCTACCAGCATGAAAAAGATACTGTCACAACCAATACAAGACAATAAAGGGGGGGGGGGGTTACTGATACTTACCGGACTGTTGTGAGCGCAGCCCGGCCTGCCGCATCTCGAGCTGCGGAGAGACGCTTCTGCGCTTCACACGCTGACCCTTGAACTTGCTCTGGTACTCGCTGACCCCCTGCGCCAGTCAAGTAACAGTTACGGCTCCTGCGATTTTCTTTCTAGTTTAGCAACTGCAGTACAGATTTTGCAAGGACTTTCCCACGTTTTATTTCTTATCTCACTTTTTTATTCAAAGAGATGTAATCACTAACTGATAAACAATAAAAATCAGTTAAAACAGAAACCATGGCGTGACTTAAAAGCAGTCAATTACAGAGACGCCTGTGTTTAACCACCCTGCAACCGTCGTAAATATAAAACGTGCAATCAAATGAATCCAAATAAGTTATGAAAATATAGTTTATATGATTTAAAGGGATAACTTTATAGAAATTGAACTTGACAATGGGGCAGTATGCACAATTAAAGATACTTTGGCAAACCAGCAGTTAGTACAACGTGCAAACCATATATCTCTTTAATCACTGCGTAACTCGGATCATATTCATCTTGTTCGGCTGCGTTCGCGTCCTAGTTTCGCTGTACTTTTACTACCACAATATCAGCTACAATCAGATAATGAACCGCCTTAGTCTGTCGATACGTCACGAAATGAAAAAGCCACCTGATAAGATGTTTATCTAAACGTCCCTTCCGTCGACTTAACCATGTTTTCTTCCAATTTTACTTGCAAATTAGAACGACTCCATCTGAACATTTTTCTGGTTCAAACGTAGCAGCCGTCAAATCGAAAGCTTTTCTGCACACGGAAACAGTGACGTCGCGAGCATGTGCCTGGTCCAAAACACTGATTTTCAACAAAAGACGGGAGTGCATGTAAGCACCGACGTTTACCTTAAAGTGAACTTTCATTTTAATTCAAGGGCAACGCAGAGGGCTGTAGAAGTGACGACGAAAGTTGTTATTGTTAATATCACGCTTTAATGAGCGCCCAGCGCTTCGGTTACAGTAACGCGTTGCCTTGGTAAAGGTTGTAGCGTCCTTCGTCGTGCACATGCGCACAGATCACGTACTATTTCCTATATATAGACAAAGCGCTCCACCTACTGGACATACGCTGAACTGTAACTTGTAGTTTGTGTCGTGTCAGCAATAAGTAGTATTAAGCGTCTTATCTTCTTAACCTTAATGACCGAACGATCAATGGACTTTTTCGCCTAACAATGACAAAAAGCATTTACAAACGTTCCATTTAGTTAAATGGCGTTACCGAAGTGCGGCTCGCGCGACCGTATACTGGATATATGATTGGAAAATGAATTCATAATAATTTAATTGCGTAAAGCCAATATTAATTGACATTTAATTTATTTTACGTTGTGAAATAGATTAGATGTTCACAATAAAATTTTCTTGGATGTTTATTTAAGTCAACACATAGTTTGCTATATCCATGCATATGTATTGAGAACAATAATGAATTGCTAAAGTTATTTTTAAAAATTGTATCCGAAATGATATGGTAGCACTATTAAACTGGACATGAAAAAGATATGTGCATCTGTAAAAGATTCAGCCGCAGAACTAAATGGGTCTGTTCTAAATTCTCGAAAATGACATTGTACATCTACCATATATAGAAGTTTTGCCATCTACGGCAGCTTTACGGTGCTCAGCGTTGTTTATTGGTTCCATATATGGAAAAGTATGCCTGTTCTTAGTATCAGCCTGCAGAGGTCACCGATGGAGCTTCATAGGAAGTGTTCAGAACTAACATTAAGCTACAGAAAGCCTTGCGTTATGAACATGTATATGAATGCCAGAAAGGACATTAAAGTGAAATCCGTTTTCAATGTCCCGCCGAGTCCCGGATGCCCCCCCCCCCCGGCTGTCTGTAGCAGTCTACTCCGGTATTTCCCTGACAATTTAACCGTAGCGGACCAGGAGGCAGCGTGCTCACGTGGCATCCACGTGTGCAGGGGTGAAAGGGGTGACCGCGGGGCTGGGTGGGGTGCGGAGTTACTGTCTGCCTGTACGTTGTGCGTGTAAGTTTAGCCAGCTCGCTGCCCCGTTGCTGCCATTTTACTCAACACAGAAAGAATGAAGGCTGAATGCTGCCCGTGCTCACACTCGTTTAATAGTTAAATAGCCTCTTGCCTACCGAGACACGAATAGGGAGGTCCGGTGTTTTTAAATAGCTGAGTCGTGACGCTTTGGACTCATGCCCGTTAATGCATATGAAGTTTTCTGCACTGTCTTCATAATGACTGTTAGTCATCTATGACTCTTAGGAACGGGCACTGGAAGACGTGTAACAGTAACTGGTGGCATAATCATTTGAAGGATTTATTTATTGACCCAGTTTCCTTCTTGTACCTGACTGATTACTTAAAAGCCCCCCTCTTTCTCTTCATGTATGAATACAAAGCTGTACAAAAGCTGTATGCGTTGGGTGGGGCGGCTGTAGTCGCACTGTGCGTTCGTGTCGATACACCCAAAGGCATAACTTTGGGTTGAGGATTGGGGGGCATGAGGTCTCCACTCATTTTAAGGCTGTCCAGGGGGTTGTATTGGCTGGTTTTGATTGTTGGGGGGGGGGTGTTACAACCCCCGTCCCCCCATAATTTAAGCCCAGAGATACACCCCACCTGTCTTCCGGAATATTGAATGTCAACTATATCCTTTAAAGTATATTGTTCTTTAATTTGTATTTCCCTTTGCGTTTATTGACATCTTATTCTGTACATTCCGTGCCACGCTCTTCTCTTCATCCAGTAGTGTTTTTTCTTTAAAGAATTAACCTTCACCTTTCATCGCGTACCACTATGATATTTTTACATCTTTGCTAAACTTAAATCACTTTTGAGAATTCTCGTATTATAGATTGGATTATGAACGTGTTCAATAAGGCGGATGCTAATATTGGGAGTAAAAAGACTACCATGTTTCTTCCACTGATTGTATTAAAAAGTCTTCCAATAGGGGGCAACAAATCCCATGAATAATACCACTGTACAATGCTCCTGGATTACTAGTAATGCCCACAAATAAATAAAATAAAAGAAAAAATGTACACTTCTTCCAGCTATTACAATAACGATTGGCACTCTTTTCGGATCATCCTTCCGTATAGACATATTATTAATTAAATTTTGTTTGTTAGCTCATTTTCACAATATTACAATGTCTCAAGGCGCTTTACATTAATCATGTACACTTTCATTAGTGCACTGCATCAAACAAGATCAGTGATATGGGTCTTTGCAACCATCACAGAGAATCTGGAGGGATTTAATTTAAGAAGAGTCTATGTTGTCAGAGAGTCTATGTTCATCAGAGATCACACACGGATGTGTTATCGTTCTCACTGTTTAATCAACGGATATATAATAAATGCCAGCAGCATGGTGGCTGGGATCACGTGCTGTCAATCAGCCATTCTTTTTTTATCTTACTGGGTCGCATTTGGTTTTGAACAATTACCCCCCCCCACTGTTTGTAAGTGCTGGCTGTTTGCAGTTCTTTTCTCTATCGTTGTGCACTTAGTTATTTTTCATTCATTTCACTGAAAAGAATACAAGCTTTAGAGTCTTTTTATATGAAATTTTCATTTCAGGATATGAAAATCAGTCAAGATATTTCATGGGATTTATTTTGAAGACCATGGGCAAATCTTTTTTTTCAAAGGTGGATTTACCATTTAATTAGAAAATAAATGTCTGGGCAAAATGCAGCTAGTGGTATTATCTCACTCCTCCTGGGTTGGGGGTTTGAGTCCTGCTTGTACTCTGTACGTTTTTGTGTGTGTGTGTGTGTGTCACGTGTTACTCCTGTGTCCTGTGAGTTTCCTCCAGGCACCGATTTCTTCTCACAGTCAAAAGACATGCAATTAGGCAAACTGGGATCTATAAATTGCCTGTAATGTGTAACTGGAAGTGTGTGTGCTGTAACTGGCTGGCATCCCACCCAAGGACTACCTTTGCATTGTGCTCCATCCTGCCTTGGACAGGCACCAACCCGCCCCCCCCCTCCCCCAAGACCTTTACCTGGATAAGCATTTGGGTGATGGATGGATGAATTTATTTTGTTTGAGAGGGACCTTAAAACACATTCTCATGCACTGGGGGTCAGTCTCGTAATACTATCCTTATGAGAGTATTATGTTTTTGCAATATTCCCATAATGATAAGATCAGACCAGCCACTGCATGAACTAGTAAACTAAGACTCAACAAAACACCATTGATTAGGTTACACACTGTCTAAATGGCGGCGATAATGGTTTGATTTCAAGGGGCTGACAGTTGGAAGTTGTGAATTCTTCATCGTAGTACCATGTGATCCTATGATTCTGTAATTCAGCTTATATGATACGAGCTGTAAAAATGAAAATCTTGGGTAAGTTCAGTTGATCTTAACAAGTCACATTAAATAGTACTATTTATTTACTTGTTTATTTGTTTATCTGTCATCCATCTTATGAGTGCTTATATAAATTAATTTTAATTCAATTATTTAATTACATTTTGAAATATAACTGTAATTTGAATCAAAGAAAATAAATAATGAGTTGATTATAAATAATGGTTTTATGATCTATAGCATGGCATTGCCTGCCCTGTCATGTGACCCATAGCACAGGGGTATTCCCACACACAGAGTCATGTGAATTTTGTTTTTTCGCTGTGACAGAATAAGTCCCCCAGCCCCATCGTGTGATTTATGGCCTCCTGTCACGCACTCTGTCCGGCTGTCCCAAGTGGAGCAGCCCTGTGCACAGCCTCATCCATCTTTCACCGTAAACAAGGAAAACTGAGTTGCTTCTGTCCCTGCACACTCTGGGAATTTGCTGCACTTTTCTGGGCTTTCAGATCCTTCAGTTGGGATGCAGGATGGCAGGCTGGCTTTGCCTGCCGGTGAATCACACAGGTGACACACTCTCACTGTGGCAGCGGGGTCAGTAGGACTGGAGGCATGGCATCACTGGGGATGGGGGGGAGGGGGTGGCACTCACTGATGACAATGGAGATGGTGTGTGGGTGGCGGGGGTCCGTGCCAGGCTTGTGCATAGGGTGCAGCTGGCCGTGGTAACGGGGCACCCCGGGACACAGCATCCTGTGGGGGGTGGGTGACCTCAGAGCCATGTGGAGCAGCACGTCATCCCACTGGCCCCTGCCAACCCACCTGTGCCATCCTGGCACATACGCAGGCATGTGATACTGGGATTCTGGGAATACTGGGAATCTGTGCTTTTGCAGTTCTCCGTTTTTTGTTTTTTACAGTTTTTTTTACAGTTAATGACAGTATGCTGCTAATAAACTGAGGGTGAGCCTTATATCCAATACAGGCATTTTATTAAGAATGCCCCCCCCCCCAACTAACCGATTCAAGACGATTCAAATCTATTCGCAAAATGGGAGAAAAAAAATCTATTTCTTTTTAAGCTTGTCCAGTCTAAGATCACATTTAAAAAACACCGAACAGCCCATAATGAACCATTCAAACACCCTCAGAATCTCTCCATGAACTCCACGGATGAAAACAGAAATTCTGTAGTACATAATTCCTTAAAAAAAAACAGATGGAAATGACAATTAATTGAGCATTCACTCCAGTCCGTCAGAAAACATGCAAATACATCCATGTGAAGAGAAGCGAACCGTTGACGGGCGGCGCACCCGTCTTTGTGACGCGGTGGTTTGATCCGCCAGGGAAAGCAGCTTCACGGAGATCACGCCGGGCTGACCTTTTGTAGGGGGCCGGGGGGAGACAGAAGTGTCCTCCGGAGGCTCCTTTATGGTCTCCCTGCATCTGCTCCGCGTTAGCGGAAGCCGCTTTCAAGTAGGCCCCGCCCACTTCTGTTCTGTCGAGCCGCTATGTTTTATTCATCCGTCTCGCCCCGTTCGGCTGCGACTGATTACCATCCCAATTAACGGCGCGCAATTATCCCGAGAGTGCTGCATTGACGCTGAGCCGCTCGCTGGGCGCGATTCTTGTATCCATGCGACGGAGCCTTTGATACGTCGCGGATGTCTCCGGAACCGACCGCTACGAGCGCAGGCCAGTCGGAATACAAATCTGACGCCATCCGAACATGCAACAGTACAAGCAGCAGGCAGAATCAAACTCTCATCACATTATTCGTTACTCATTCCTATATTGTACAGTTTTGTCTTGCATGGCACTGATGCCCGTGCTGTCTCTGGAAACACTACCCTATAACTGTAGCGTGAGAATTTCACGGTGCTCCTCAGAACACATGTGACAATAAAACCTGAAACCTGAATGAAAGGATGTCCATCAAAGATGGATCTAGGGGCTCTTCTCATTGACTCCAGACCAAGGATTGAGATGATTTGTGGCAGATATTGCCATAAAGGAGGACCCTGCCTAACGATGGAGCACAGAGACTAAGGTCAGGACCCCTAAACCGTGCCGGTCAACCCATCAGGCGACCGACCTAAGGGCACTGTCTCCTGCGGGGGGCGCCGACTTATTAACAACCGCTGGCGCCACCCCCCCCTTTTCACAAGCTTCACCTCTACCACCACCTCCCTGGTGTGAGGACCATATAGACCGTCCGTGACAAATTGGGCTCCGGTGGTGCAGCTTGCCTAGGACTCCTCAATCGCTTGGGCCGGGACTGACTGTAAATAAGCAGGATGGCCAGGCCTCTTCAAATGTGACAGACTTTTCCAGAATTGCGGGGTCATGCTACAACAATAACACCTCAGTTACTTATTCCAAAGCTTGTTTGCCTTGCAAAAGCGCATATCCCAGGAGAGTAACCCCCTTTTCCCTTGATGCATTGCACGGCTTCCTGTAGGACAGAGCTTCCCAACCCGGTCCTCAAGAACCCTGAGACAGTCCACATTTTTGCTCCTTCCTAGCTCCCTGTAGGGAGCAAAAACGTGGACTGTCTCAGGATTCCTGAGGACCGGGTTGGGAAACTCTGCTGTAGGATATTCTGATCAACTCTATGAATTTAGCTTGGTCTGCCCCCGTTCCTTCGTTAGCTTAGCGTGCCGCCATGACCATGCCACTCCCATTACAGCAACCCATTTTCCAATTGCCGATGACCGTCACTCACATCCTTCATGGATGCAGGCAAACCGGTCTACCTGTCCGATTAAAAAGGCTGCCTGCCTACGGCTCGAGCTGACCCACCTGATGAGCGGCATTGATATTGTAATGCGGGGGGGGGGGGGGGGCCCCCCCGCGGGGGTTTTTTTTATAAGAGACAAAAGTGCGGGTAAAA
>JAODLD010000001.1:14477803-14490559 GCA_026781065.1 Mormyrops boulengeri | reverse complement strand
CTCCTCTTTCCCGCCTCCTCCCCTCTCTTGCTACGCCTCCCACCCCGCCGCGCCCCCCCCCCCCCCCCCCCCCCCCGCCCCCGGGCCGGTCGTGTGGCGGGGCGGGGGGGGGGGGGGGGCCCCCACACGTCGAGGTAGATGTTAATGACTGAGACAATGGCGCTGAATCATATTTGCTCCCGTTACAGGGGCTGCGGAGGAGGTGGGGGGCACTGTGGTGGGCCACAATTACAATATGAATGGAACCAGAATGGAGGTCCCGGAGGTTTGATTCTCTTTGGGCACCTCCCTCCAATGAAAGAACGGGGCTGGTTCGGGCCTTGTTGGCATGGCCGTGTGGACCCAGATCACAGGGGCCTTTTTGCTGTGTTTGTGGACGCCAGAGGACGGCATGCTTTCAGTTTGCTCAGATATTTTTAAAGAGGAATATGAACAATGTATGATACGCGGTGGCAGAACATAAAGAGCTTGTTTCCATAGAATACCTTGAAATAGCATTAAATATCAGATTTAAGGAAATAAGGTATTATCCTTCCATGTTCCAGCCACTTATAGGAGCGGGGGTGCTATATATACACACACACACACACACACATACACACACATATACACCCATGCACATGTTGGGTAAACATATCTCTATGGGGACCGCTCATTCATTTCTGTGGGAAAAATGCTAACGCTAACTATGACGACTTTAACCCCCACCCAGCCCTAACCATAACCATAAGTAACCAAGCAAAATACTAGAGTTTTTGCATTTTTAGTTTTTTCATTGCAGTCACAGATTTTTATTAAATTGAGTTTTCCCTTATAGGTAAAAAACGGGTGTTCATCACGTTATGGGGACATTGTGTCCGCATAAGGTAAGGTATACCTGCTCACACACACACAAAAACACATACACACAGGCACACACACACACTCGCACGCACACACACATGCACACATAAACACATACGCATATGTGCACACACATACACACACACACGGGGACAATTAGCCTAACGGCATGCAGAGGGACTACATGCAAACTCCATACATCGGTGGGGGACTGTGTTTCCCACTGAGGCACTGTGCTGCCCTTAAAAGTGTTATTTTAAAATGAAATGGCGAAGCTCTTTAGCCAGTATGAACTGGGAAAAGTCATGCAGCGAAATGTCAGCGGTGGTAATTTAATATAAACAAACGGGCTCCTGCCGTCAGAGCCACCCCCCACCCCCAACTGCCTCCACACAGTGCTTCTTACCCTTCAGTTCTGTCCTTTTATTACATTTAGGGGCCACAGAGATAAAGTGCAAGGCAGCCATGTTTTTGTTGGGGCTTTTTCTGGTTGCGGTTTCAACACGTCCTTCCCAGTAGCTGCTCAGGGTGGGGAAGTCCAGACCCATTTCCCAGCGAGGAGCTCGCCCGGCCTTATCTGAGGGCTCGCAGGTCCCACTGGCGGCTTGCATCCCGGCCCCCGCTTCCTCTTTCTGCTCATGCCACGGCAGGAAGTGAGGCTCCGCACGTGTCTGTTCTAGTGGTGCACCGGTTGTTCCAGTAATGGCGGAACTGGAAGGGCTAACGGCCATGTGCTGAGCAGGACCGCAGCAGGCATCTCGACCTCGTAAATTATTTATCTTACGGCTAACGAGTATTATTTATTCATAGCTCAATCACCTAAATGTATAAATATTACCTTACCCTCCTCAACTCGCAAGCACACTTTGTCAAAGCTATTTTTTCTGAAGTATTCGAGTTTGCCGACCAAGAGGCCTTCTGAAATATGTTGTCAGTTTTTTTTTGTTTTTTTGTTTCATTTTCAAGGGGAAGTGCTTTTCAAATGCTCCAGAAGTATCTGGAAGTAGGAGACCAAAAATTTGTAATTTGCAAAATAACATTTTTTGATTTTTGACAATCTGAAAACCTTCAGGTGGGATTAAACACGAGAATCCATCACTGAGGATTTTTGCTCAGATATTACTTATACAACACTGTTAACTTCTGGATTACGTAATCTTACAATACTGTAACTGATTCAGCATCAGTCTTGTGTTAGGCAAGCCTCATTCACCACTTCCTGAGCACAGCTCGATGCTGATGATCCAAACTTTAATTTGCTTTAATTTAGTCTTTTTTAGACACAAGTTGCTAAAATCATTGTGTTTTTTTTTCATTGACAATAAAAGTCTGTTTCATTTTCGGAAAAGCCCCAGTAGCCTACTGTAGGTCCTGGAGTCTCAGAATTAAACAATTCAGTCAATTAAGGTTGGTTAGGATGAGGGATACCCTGAAGTGTCTTGGTCATTAGCAATTCAGAGACCTACGTAACTGTTGCTGCCTAGGAATATGCTATTCTCCCCTTTGCATTAAGTTTTCTGAAGTTTGATAATCCTTTGCTATCTCGCAACTTTCCTGCAACGTTGCGGAGATGTTGCATTAGCTTTCCCACATAGTCACCCTCTAGATGTGACAGATACATAACAACTATTAGAGCACTGTCAGACAGGCAGATCATTAGTCTGCTATCCCTCTTCTTGGTGTCTTCAGGCTTTACAACCATTCTGTCGAAGTGCTGAAATCCACCAATCAAAGTTCTCCATCTCTGATTAGTCATCTGAAATTTGAACACAAATTGACAGAGGGAGACTCGTTTTCAGATCGATATTTTAAAAAGCCATTTTGATCCTCGATGATGAAAGATGACATTCAACACTGATCTACTGAGACGATGGGACCCAATCACTTTGTGTGGATTAGAAACCCGACTCCTGACATTTGAATCCTCGCTCGCCTGCCGTCTCAGGAGTCACTGTTAATGCCCTAGTAGGACCCCCCTGTCTAGTCGTTTAAATACATTTCCCTTAAGAGGAATGTTCCATCACGTATTCCCTTAAAAAACAGGGAAACGGTCAGTGGGGTCAGTCATTCTGAGAATGAAATTTCCACTCCTGAAAGCCACTAGTATGATGGTGCCCATGGAGGATTGTGACAATTAGTAAAGCAACTACCCTGATCTTCTTCAGGAAAAGATTCAATCTGTAAAGGCTCAATCTGTAAGCTGACAACTGCCCACCCATCTCTCATTCTGTGTCTTTACAACTCTGACTGGACAGGGAAGCAGTTGGGTGGGGGTTCTGTAACACGCAGGCCTTCATCGACTGAGCCGTACTGGTGTGGAAGCAGACAGCTCTTACACAATGGGAGCGTCCTGAATGGAGACTACACCCACTGTCATCTCCTTTCAAGCCGCTCATCCCTTTTTTTGTCCTTTTATGGGCATATTAGCTTACGGCTCTACTGTCGAGATGATGAAAGGTGTGGGGGCCCTCTGGAATTGGCCCGGCGGCTCAAACACTGGTCCTGGGGTTGGTGGTGCAGCATGCCCCGCCCCCTCTAGCCTGTGTAGGCTGAGGTCAGGACTATGATGTCAGCAGATTGGGACACAGGAGGCTGCGAGTGGGAGTCACACAGGGAGAAATTGTTTGTGATGGGAGATCCCATGTGGAGGGTTGCAGTCGGGAAGCTATTGAAATAGAACCAGTTTTGTTTTCCTTTTTAAAAAGACGGGCCAACAAGAGCTGTTCAGTCAAAACTGATCCATATGTACGTCATGTACATTTGAAAATTCACTCGCATTCCCTGGAGATGGTGAAGAAATGTGTCTCAGCCAGACAGGGAATATTATCAGACATCTTAAGACCATACAAACACAGATGTGCCATAGTGAGATATTATAAAGGAAAATTGTTGTGGGATTAATTGTAAATGGCTAGTTTATTACTGAGGGTAGTATGGTGCCTCAGTAGATAGTGCTGTTGCTTAATTCACCCATAGTTCACATCCCACCCTTGCTGTGTCTGTGTGTGTGACACTTGTTGCAGAATCATAAGCAGTAATAATAATAATAATACTTCTTTGGGGGGAGGGGGCAGTGACCGGAGGTCAGGGGGTATCAAACCTGCAGCTTCCTTATTGCGTGGAATTCTTGCTACATCCCAAAAAAACATATGATTTCTTCTCACGATGGATCCATGGTGATCAGGGTGTTTCCTAATCCCGTGTTACCTAAGATCTCCCCATGGCGCTGTAAGCAGCTGGAAGCTGGTTGGATAACGTTGTTGTAGTGATTTATTGGTTTATTTTAATATGACTCATGTTCACTGTTAAGCAATGACATTTTTGTCTTTACATTAATATGGGTGGCGTGGTGGCTCTGTGGATAGTACTTCTGAATTATATCTCCTAGGCTGGGGGCTGATCCTGATTTACACCTGGAGTTTGTTCTTCCTCCTCCAAGACATCAGCAGTTAGGATAATTGATGCCTCTAAATTATCCAGAGGCTAGTAGTGTGTGTGTGTATGTGATCTGTAATGAACTGGCATCCTATCCAGGGTGTACCCCAGCCATGGAATGCTTGGATAGGCTCCAGGCCCTGCAATCCTGACCAGAATAAGTGGTTAGAAGATGGATGGAGAGAGAAAGAAGGAGAGAGAGGGGTTTAGCAGATAACCTAGATATTAATGGACAAATCTGAAGTTTGCTGGTGCCTTATTGAGTACAATGCTAGTCCTAAATAGCTTCTGGTAAAATATGCATCTGTACAAAGGGATATGACTGTAATATTCAGGATGAGAAGCAGAATGAAATTGACCTTAGTGTGACTGTTCTTACAGTCCTGACTGACAATGCTGCAAGTCACGTGATCACTCAGCCAAATGGGCAGCATGTTAAGCAGGCTGCACCCAAACTACATTGCTATAGAAAGTTGGGTAGATGCAAAAAGGTAAATGAATATATTCATTTGTATCAGAGTTGCAATGATGAAATACAAGCATATCGCAAAACATTCTGAACAGCCATTTATATTTCAAATTTCAGCAAAGAGCCACCAGCTTAAATGAGCTAAGTGTCTTTGGATTGTTCCTGTAAAGGGTACTGAGGCTGGATTTAAACCCACAATCTCAGGCTTAGGTTGGAGTAAACGCTCCCCAATATGCCAGTGACAAATAAGACTGTTTGACGTTTTTATGTGGAACCCAACCAGTGATCTGCTGCAGTTGAAAAGTCCATCTGCCATCTGCTTGTTGTAGGGGGTGAAGAGCCTCTGGGAGCAAGATAGGGAACAACCAATCACAGGGCACACATGCACAACTTTATAACTCAGCATGTTTTTGGACTGTGGGGGGGACTGGAGTACCTGGAAGAAACCCCAAAGTGACATTGGGAGAACATGCAAATTCCAGACGCATGGAACCATAGCAGACACTTGAACACTGGTCCCAAAGGTGTGAAGTATATACTACTAACCACTAAACCACTGTGCCACACCAAGGGAACTTGGAAATGTTTAACACCTTAATGTTTGACCTTAAACAGTATTTAGGTCTGTGTCCTACACTGTGGCTAGTGCTTCAGGTCTCCAAAAGATCTGAATCTGAGTGCGTATTAAACTAAGTCTGAGACTCGGCCTGAAATCTCACAAATTTTCATTCTCAGACCTTCATATCAATGTTAATGTATGTGATTTATGCTCAAGTTCTAAAACTTTTTTTCAATTTTAAAAACTTCATAACTTGTCTGCGTAGTAAGTCTTACATTGAATTCTGGCAGGCTAACAATCTCGATATTTTTAGCCCAGAAAGCGTACAAGACAGCGCTGAAGTTGAAAGTCTGTTTCTCAGACAATGGGTTGGATCTTGCTATCCAGTCACTGAAACATGAGCAGATACATGACAGTCAGCTGGATGGTCTAGATATACATTTACTTGCAAAAAATGAAATTGAAATGATGAGACTCCTTTGACTCCTTGTTTACCGATACAGATTCAATAATGTAATGAAGTAATAAGACATCCATCCATTTTCCAAACACATTACATAGAGAATGATCACTGAGCAATGGCTACATTAAGTACAAAATGGTCAAATCAAACAACATAAGATGACGGTCTCAGCACACACAAAAATGAATATCAACCACAGTTCCTGTCAGTTTTATTACTTGCTGCACTTCCTTGATGACGGGTTACTGTACAAATATCTTTGTCACTTTGACTTTGACTGTATGTCTTTGAAATGTATATTATTAACACTCTAATACTATCATATGCCATCTTGCTTAGGAGGAAACTGGAGTACTGAGAGAATAGTCACACAGAGAACATGCAAACACTGTATACACAAAGCTGTGGTGAAAATCAAGACCCCCCCCCCCCATACAGGAGGAATCTGGGGTGCCCAGAGGTGCCCATATGTCCAACAAGGGAAGCACATGCAAACACCCCACATTCATATTGGGGGTGGTCCTTAGAGGAATTAGCCACTAAGCCACATGCCGCCAAAAAATGACAAGAATTATTGATTACAAATGAAAAACAGGCAAATCTCTACAGAAGATGGAACTGGAAAACAAACATTTCCCAGACTAGATATGATTTTAATATATTAAAAAATACAATTTTCGATACCTTGAATGCTGTTGTTAACAGCAAAGTGTCTCGTTTGGGAACGATTTACACTGTGCAATACAGTTTGGCAGCATATGAATTTCTAGAGATTACTTTAAAAATAAACCGACTTCATGCCAGTGGGTTACAGAATCTGAAGACACGCTGCATGTTTGCTGTGCTGTTACAACTTGCTGAAGATAACGCGAACCTTGCGTCCGCTTCAGACAAAGTACGTCCGAGCGCAGCTGACAGCTTGCCGTTCCCCCCTCCCCCCCCGTCTCTCATCCAATTGCGGATGAAGAGGGCGAAAACTCGGCTTCTGATTGGCAGTCGAAAGAGAGGCCGCGACGTCACGCAAAAACTCAAAACCTCACCCAAAGAGGCGAGGGCGAGCCGGTGGGGACGGGGGTGCATACGGACGGGATCGACAGACGGAGAGGCGCAACGGTGAGTAATCCCCACCACTCAGCTTGGATTAAACAAAACATTTTAGCCTTTTGAGACTTTGTACGGAAAGGGGCTAGTTTGTATGGAATGGGGCCGCTCGCAAGCGACGGGCGCTGGAGCTCATGTGTGACAGCGGTACGGATGAGCGGACCGGTTTAAAACGCCCGATGAGCGACAGGAAGAGCGCCTCAGATGCCAAGAACATGGCGGAGCCCGAGTGAGGCAGGCAAACTCTTCAAGCATTACTGTCAAGAAGAGCGTTTCGCAAGTCGCTTCCGTGCGTAGGGCGAAACTTGCCGGCCGCGGAGGGGTTTAGCTGTTCAGCCTCCGTCCGGGGGGGGGTTTGAGAAATGGCGGTGGGTGGCACTGTGGAAGTTACAACGGAAATGGAAAACTTCTAAGGTTTTGTAGTTCCAAAGGCACTCTGGCATGTTCAGTTTCCGCTCGCTCTTATTACGGTGGACGCATCTTGTTATAAGTCATATTTTGGTCATTTGGGCTCCATTCGCAGGCTGCCCTGACCGGAGTGTTATTCGCGTCTTTATCTTATATTAAGGCGCACACGTTGAGTCTGGGCGGCCGTTTGCTTTTGATGGGTCTGATAACGCGCCCCGCCTAGTTCGCTGCTGTCAAACGAAACGAGTAGTTTTCTTCTAAGAAGCGAGGAAGTCCCTGCGCGATTTGGGCCGGATCGCCGTATCACTGGCGGGGTTCAGGCGGCCCTTTAACACCGCGGACCTGCCCAGAGCCGTTAAGAACCGAACGGGTCGTGCGTGGAAATCATGGCACGGTTTCCTGCGTGTCGTGGAGCCGCCGTGTTCCTGACGTGTTTTTGTCCTGGTGGCAGTGGGGAAACATGGCGGGGTGGCACGGTCGGGGCTCTCCTGTGAGATGTGTGCTGCAGGCTCAGTCCCACCTGTGAAGTTTCGCCTGTCACCCAGTTGTGCACTAATTCGTGCCTGATCCTGTAACACAGCAGGGCGAGTCGTAACGTCAAACCCATCATAACTTTTTTTTTTGTTGGGTAAATTCCGTCAAGTCTACAGGCTGGGTTGTGGTGGGCCGATTTGCTCTCGCTTGGGTCAATCAGCGTTATTTATTTCTGCGAATTGCTGTGGCATGCTGATGTAAAACGGCTTGATCATCATTACCATAAATGTGAAAGACATGCTGTAATAATGTGCTGTCTGATTCCTGGGTAGTTTCCTCCTTTTGCAGTTTTCATCAGGAGTTTCTTGTGGTTGGCCAAGAGCATCATATCACAATTTCCCCATTACTAGTTTTTGATACTGGCGGTTTTTGGAGAGGGATAAAGCTTCCTTAGTTTTTTTTTTTTCTCCTTTTTTTTTTTGAGTCGATTTTGAATGGTGCCTCGTGAGTAACTTGTAGCTTTTTGGACCCTTGGAGTTAATGGGTTAATGACTGGCTCTGTATAAAGTTTACATGCCCTCCCCCCATGTTCTGGGTGTTCGTTTGCTGTGAGGGCACTGGGGATCTCATCATGTAGAGGTGGGGATGATCTTGTGTCCCATAAGGAGCATCAGGAAGGAACTCCTCACAGTTAGTTGTCATCCTGGATTCTGAGGAATGCTGTTTAGTGGTACTTTGGGAAAAGGAACAATGTTTTGTCAGCTGCCATGTGGAATGGCAGCTTAAAAATGCTTCTGATATGCAGTATTTGGGAATGAAGATTCTACGTTTGTTCTGAGTGCTGTAGGTTTCTTGAAGCTTGTTTAGAAGTGCTGTCTATGTACTTGTAATGTTGGATAATGTGGACTGCTAGCTCTGAGGCCCTGAGAACATGTCACATGATGAAGATGTTTTAGCTGGGCGAGGTCAAGTGCACTCAGACTTAATTAATCCTGTGGGATACTGTCTAATGACCGGGCAGTGCACTTGTCTGAATAGCCTTGCGAGTGGTGGAGGCAAATGGCACCTGTGACTCTGACGTGTAGGTTGCTCCAAGCTTGTGTGTTATTAGGAGTCTCCATAGGTGTGTCCTCGGGAATGTAAAGATGGAGAATTGTTTTCCCTCCCCTGTGACAGGTTTGGAAGTGTAAATGATGGGGGGAAAGCTGAAGGCTTGGGTTAATTTTGCTGTTTAATGTAGCTGGAAGCCCTGGGGCAGCGATCATAAACCTGGTAAAAATTGTATGAGTCGAGCAGTGTCATGAGTGATCCCAACCTGTCTGCCCCAGTCTACTTCCTCCATGGCCGTAACACTCTCATGGAATGTGGTGTGTCATTTTCCTACATGTTTCCGTAATTTGAATCACACCTCATTCACCCTTAACAGAAGTCCACAGTCTGCTTGGTGTTTACAGACCTGCGCTCTCCTAATAACTGCGCGTGTGCATGCGTGTTCCTGGCCATATATAGTAGCTGGCAGTGTGAGAGTCCTATTTCGTGTGCTGGGGCATGTGCAGGTTTGGTCTCGTCGGTTCTGTCTCCCGGCTGCTCTTTCTGCTTGGCTGCCTGGCTGCCTGTATGTTGGTTGTCTTTGCTGAACTACTCCTGAACTTCAGAGCAGGGCACTGTGTCAGCATGTGCAGGGTTTCGCTTTATGATGCAAGCACACTCGCCCGCCTGCATCCCAGCTGAGGGATTGCATAAGCGTCTTCCTGGATATCCTCTGAGGCAGGGCAGGGCAGGGCAGGGCAGGGCAGGCAGAGCTGGGCGTATGCATGTAGTAGTGAAGGCCCTCGTGGTCATTTATTTGGAGACTGCACCATACCTGACCTGCCCTTTTACTCTTGTTAAAATGCAAAGGATTGTGGGAATGTGAGATTGCCGCCCATTTTCATATTGATTGTTTCAGCAATAATTCTGAGGATGCCAGACTGCCTGCATGTGCTTTTTTTCTGTAAAGATCTCCCGCATGTTTTCAGTTAATGGTAGACAGGTAAAAGCTGTATTTGCCTTGTCGTCAGCTTTTGATTAATCAATGACATTTGTTCCCCTGGCTTTTCAGTGCTTGTCCCTGGATTACCATCTATCAGGTCCGCTTGTCTATTATGGATTATTTGTGATTAATTTTTCTCCATCCATCTGCTTTATGTCTGCAAGGCACTTAATTTCTGCATGCTGGCTTGTCACTTTGAATACGCAGTCCTCTTAAAACTGTTAATTCTCCTTTTATTGAAATAAGGGGGTGTTTTTCCAAATAAAATCCTTAGCAGACTGATGGATTTTACAGCCATGCTGTGGTCAGAACCTGCTGTGGTGGTGGATGAAGTTATTTTTTTTATTTTTATTTTTTTAAATTTTATTGTCTGATTTCTGGACTCGCCACTGCTGAAATGCTGTAGGTTATTTTTCGTCTCTGCATTAGGATGCAACAAACTGGAACTTGATAATGCAAATGGCTGATATTTATATTTAGAAGTCTAGCACTGTCAGCTAATGCTGCAATAGTGTAGACTAGTCAGATGTGCGAGAGGCTTAAGGCCACTGTATTAGATATTGTGAGGGCAAGTAAATTTAAGTATAAGATCCTAAGAATGGCCATTTCATATTTCCTCTACCACAGTATTACACCATCTGTACTCTGTTAAGTCAATTCATTGAGTTTGTTAGTCTTAACCATAACAAAATATGTAGCTGTGCTCGTTTTCAGGAAAGAAAAAATGTGTGTCTGCAAACGTCACCCTGTGTCTGTTCAGTTTTCACTGAAGCAAACGGCCGAGCAACAGGAGACCAAAATGTCTGTGTCTTATTTCTTTGGGGCTTACAGGCACGGCTGTATGAGCCGTACGCACGTGGCCGTCCATGGTGAGTGGTCTTTGAGCGGCTGTCTGTGGTGAGCGGTCTGACTATGTACAGTAATCGGCTGCGGAAACACAGTTGTTCCACTGCCGCTGTCATCCATAGCCGCATGCATACTGATCCCATTTTCATGCCTGGACATTTCTGTTGGGGAAAGACATGCCAATTTACGCTAACAGCAAGGCCCTTTATGGCTCCCGAGCCAGGCCTCCTCATGTCCAGATCGAAGCTGGGCTCCACCTGTTGCCTGGGACTGTCCAGGACTGAAGCATGTTTTTTTTTTTTTTTTTTTCGGTCCACTCATTACCATAACATGCATGGTGAAGCTTTTGCCGAAACCTTAAAATGGATCTGATCTGGCAGAGTCATAAATCTGAAAAATGCCAGCTCTTGTGTTCAGAGCGGTGACATTGCTGATATGCTTTTCAAAAGGGGGGCAGTCACAGTTTACAGTGTTAGTTTTCCTTCTCTCCTTGAGTCTGGTTATATGCTGCCCCCTGGGGTGCAGTTTGAAGGGAGTTTCTGGACATCTTTCAGTTTTCCCTCCCCCTTGTTCTTTTGTGGTCTGTATACATAACAGCAGAGGAGCTGCCCTCCCTCTCCCTCTCTGGCTGCTCCGTGTCCCGTGGCGCCCCTGAATCTATACTGCCAGGATAAAGTGGCAGGCGTGTGGCGGGCACACGGGGTGTCCTGCCTGTGGAGGTGTCCCGGCAGTGCGGCTCGCTTGGGAGCCAGCCATGAAGAAGCTAAAGGGTTGAAAAATGGTGTCTGAAAACTCAGGGCTTGAGAGGGTTTCGTTTCGCTTTCTCCGTTTCCCCTGGGGATGGAAGCGATCGCTTGCACGCTTATCTGTAATTACGTTGGTATTTTCCTCTTTTCCTGGGGAAGTGGGAGAGAGCGCTTTTCCGGTGCAGCGAGGCCGCCTGATATGGCGGCGTTTCGTTGAGTCGCCCTGGGGGTCTGCGCCGGCACGCCTCCGCCAGCCCCAGGGATGTTTAGTCATTCCGCGCAGGCTTGAGTGTCTGCCGTGCCCCCAAGGCTCCGCATGTGCCTCCCCCCGCTGGGCCTGTCGCTTTTCTTTACCTGCCACAGATCATGTGACATGGCATTGATACTGCGATCAGTCAAGAAACCTCACTTCCCAGCAAAAGAGCAGCATATATATTCAGTTGCTGGGCGACCTGCAGTGGGCTGACAAATGATATGATTCAGGTCTTGACTGCGGTCTGTATTGTTAGATCTAGCCTATGCTTCACATGGAAACTTTCACCTAAAAAGAGTGTGTTTCGGGAATAGAGCTTATTGATGGCACTGGTTTTATTTAAGGTCTGTTTTTTCAAGGAAGGATGGGGCTGATTCTTGACTTCTATGTCAGGAGTGACTTTCATGATGGCTGATCTTTAAAAAAGAAATTGTATTCATCGTTTCTGCGCCGCACCTTCCCTGCCCTTTTCCACAGACAAGGGGACTTAACTGCATGTGAAAGCAAGCCCTTGGAAGGGACCTGAGATGTATTAGAGGAGCGCCGCCTTCCTGGAAAATCTCACGTGATCTGACCAGTTCATTACAGTCATTGTGTGCATTAAAGACCTGCTCCATGTCTCCGGACAGGGATGGAGGTCGATTGCACGCTGCATGATGGCTCCACATGTTTCTCCTCTCTTCAGGGAGATGGGGAGCTTGCTGATTAACATTGCTGTAGAACTGTGGCTTAAAGAGTATCAAAAGACTAGCTGGATTTGTCCATGGGGACTGACCTCTTTCGTTTTTGGAGATGTTGGAGTGAGCACCTTCAGGACAGACTGCTGATTTGTGGGTTCTCTGTGATGTCATAGGAGTGTCCTGTCTGTCACATGAGTACAGAGTGGAAAATGAAGGGCCAGAGGTGGTGATCATCCGTCTGTCGCCAATGTACAATTATCGTATTACAGCTGAAATGAAGCATGTCGCGATTTTTAACTCTGGGTTTGAAGCAAGCCAGAGGAGGAAGGCTCATTAGGAGAGCTAATGGGCAGTGTGAGGAGTTCAGGCACATCTGCCTCGTTTCTGTGGGGACTGTCTCGCTTCATGAATTTCAGGAAGGAGCTTGGTTTTCTTTAATAATGGGGC